>JAOTQQ010000032.1:6911207-7015689 GCA_026546715.1 Gallinago undulata
CCCCCCCCCCCCCCCCCCCCCCCCCCCCGCTGGTAAAACAAGTTAGCACACTGATATTTTTATCTACAGCGTTAACACTAACAGTGATCATTGCCAATCCCTGTAATTATTATTTTGTGATCCTTTGGGAGCCTGCTGTAGCAAGGCATTCTCTTCCCGTTGCTTCGGCACCTGGGAATTCAGGCTCCAGTGATATTTTCCAGCAGATGTGACTATCAGGGCTTGTTTATTTTTAGCTGGGGATTGTGCACCTTGATCTCGGTGGGAAGCTTCCTGTCCTCATTGTCTTTTACGGCCGGTTGTAAAGGCAAGTGGCTTATAATGACCTACCCTTACTTCCCCTCACTGGTTCCAAAAGACACAGGAATGTCATCATCACATGTTATAATTTACTCAGGGACTTTCCGATGAGGACCTCACAGGTTTAACCTTTCCAAAAGCTCTGTTTATTCAAGAGGGTAATAGCGTTGGTAGCTCAAATGTTGAGGCTAGGAAGTTACCAGATTGTATCAGATAAATTCATTGATTTTTGCCCACTGAACAGTTTTTATTTTGGGGCAAGTGAATTTTTTTTTTTTTTGAGAGATGCATATTTTGATCACCTAATTCCATTACAACAGAATTTCAGAGGAAAACCATTTTTATTTTTAATGTTACACATGAAAGTATGTGAAGTTCTAACTTAAATTTAAATAATGGTGAAGGGGGGAAACATTCAGAAATTGTTTCCATTTCTCTATCATAAGTGACAGAAGCTACTTTTTCTTAAAGCATATTTTGAAACATTCTAAAACTTTAAGCCATGTTTGTGTGTATGTGATCATGTATTTGTTTTTGTGCTCCTACACGTAGGTTCCTGCGTACATTGCGTGTGTTTCTTTAGACTGGTGTGACATGATGTATAAAAGCCTTGTATATCAGGTTGCAAGAGAACTTTTTTCTCTTTTGTTTGTAAATGCCCTAAAAATATATAATGCATAATATAGATGCAGAATAATCTCTGCATTGTTGCTAAAAGTGATACACTTTAAATTTTTGTCAAAGAGAAAAGCATTGATCAAGAAAGAGCGCTGATTTTCAAGATCAGTACTTTCTTTTGCCTCTGTGAATGTCACTGTTGCGATGCTATTTTGTCTGTTTCCTGTTATATGAAAAACAATTTAAGCAGCAGATTTCCATCTATTATATTCTTTAAAAAACAGACGTGATGATCCAGCTGATGGTTGGGTTTAATATATAGGGGTTTTGGAATAAAGCCCAAACTTGCGAATCATTTCATCTTGCTCACATAACTTGTTTTGCCATTATAGGAAAAAGAATGTTTGTTTCCTAAATACTCCATGTGGTAGATAGCGGAAACTACATGTGCATACCTTTCCCCCAGGAAATTTTTTTCTAGTAGCGATATACAGATTATATTTTTGGCAACTATTTTGAATTTTGGAAGAAGGACATGATGCAAGGATCCCCTTTTACTATTCTTTTGTTAACTTGAAAAGAAGAAAACAGACATGTCTTTTCTTTTCAAGGTAAGCAATTAACATGGGAGTGATACTGCTGTTGATGCTTGCCATGTGATATTTATTATTGGGTAACATTGTGGGAAGAAATCACCCATCTAATTCTTCAGGATTGTTGGTGGAATGCTTTTTGAGGAACATGTGAGACCAAGGCTTTACTGTGAAGCACTATGAGATTATTCCAGAAAAGGCTTAAAGCTTGCTTAGTGTTTGCTTTGCAGGCAGCAGATACAACGAGAGCAGCACTTTTTCTGATTGTTTTGGTACTTGTTTTGTTATTGCATTGAGTTGTGTGCTGCTAATCTTGTTAGTTGCATTTTGGGGAAAAGGCTCAGGGACCTTCAATCATCCTCGGTATTCTTAAAAGTAAAAAAAAATAATAATTGTTTCAAGCATCTGTCTCAGGAGTACCTTCAGTCAATTGTTATGATTCCGTATGTATGTTTGATCTCTCAAAATATCCTGCAAAGTTTTGATGCTTTTCACAAACATCACCAAGTCAGACCTCACCAAAATATCTGCCATGTTTCTTGTTAGAGCAGAAGATTATAGAGAAGTTTTTCTTGTCCCAGAATAATTCTCAGTTAGGCCATCCTTTCCATCGAAGACAGAGACGTTGTACCTAAACTGCATTCTGTTGTCAGCGTGGATGTTGCAGAACTCTTGGTTACGTAAAAAAAGTCAATCTTTTATACCATGGAAAAATGTGATCAATATTTTCCAGTGCTGTAAACTCTGAGAGAGGGTTTTTTTTTTTTATTTTGCATTTTTCCAAGAGTTACCTTTTTAATGGTTTAGTCAATTTTGATTACATAAATCATTATTTCAGTTATGTATCCTGCTTCTTAAATGCGATTTGGCTTAGCCACACATTGAGAACAGAATTCTGTATAAACAAAGGGGGATGTATCAATCCTGCTATTTTCCTGAATATTTGCTTCCAACTGTGAATGCTTACGAACAGACTTCTTTTCACAGTAGCATCCTACACGTGTAGTAATACTGCTTTATTTATCCTTAGTTATTACTCTTCTCAGTGAACTCTGTACATACTTGCTTCTTTAGCTGTAGACTACAAACCAGGTTACCAAGCAGGATAAATCCTCTTATTCCCTTTTAGGTGTAGGGAAGCTGATGGGAGACTTGCCCAAGGCCTTACTTTAGTATATTAGAAGAAAAAGGCATTTTTCATTAACACTGTTAATGACTCAGAGTCCAGAAAGCTCTATGTGGGCCATTGTGTTTCATTTCTCATCAGCATAGGGACCACACATTGGATGCATTGTGTATTATTTTTTTCCCACCTACCTTTTACAGTGTTAAACTTGGTCGACTCAAAACTCAACTAACCTCTACAAGAAAGATTTCTCTGAAGTTGTCATTCTTCTGTTTAAAATAGTGTTATTGGTGAATGAATTTATGAAACCTTTTCCTCTTGGACTTAATGTTTGTCAAAACAACAATAAGAAGCAAGCATAAGAGAAAAATCTTGGTGTAAAAGTGATAAAATGGTCTCTGGGGACCTGGTAGGCTGGTACAGAGAACTCCCTGTTTTGTTCTTAAACCATTTGTGTGCACTCCTGGTATCAATACTGAAAAAAAACATCCCAACATGTACCTACAAAGCTCTGTTGAATGGCACATCCTGACATGTGAAAGGAGAAGTGGGGAGGCTGAGCTACCTGAAAGAATGGCTTGGCATTCCTGTGGCTGAGAGGAACTGCTTTTGAGGAAAGAAAGAAGATGGGGAGGAGCCCAGGCGGCGCTGAGTGTGCGTGGGGGGGTCAGGGAGGTAGGCTGGAGCTAAAAAGACCATATCCGTGTTTTTCCAGGTGTCCCTTTTGTAATCTTTCATTATTTTTTTAAGAAGAAAAGAGGCAGCAAATCCAGTCATTCAGAAAAATAAGTGACAATAAGAGAGAGAAACCAGACTTGGACTGTGCTTTCATTAACTGTTTTACTGCAGTTATTGCAACTGGTACCTCGTTTTATAATGCTTTCTCAAATACAGTGTCTCCCACATCCACGTTGCACCTTCCTTGTTTTATTCCCCATTACTTTATTGCTTTTATGTGTCTAACTCACTGTTAGGGTTGCTTGCAAAGTCCAGGCTAGTGTTGAGACATTTTTGCTTGAAATTAATTAAATGGTTCCAAATTGTCTGTGTTGGATGTGACAAAAAAAAAGAGCAAAGTTTCAGATTGTGCCAGAAATTAGTGACTTCTTCACTGATCAAACAGGACTTCCAGAATTGGCATTTGCCTTCTACCTAAATGATTCAGGAGGCTCCCTCCACGCTTGAAACATATATAAATGATGAAAACAATTAAATGTGTACATATTTTACAAGATTTAACTTGACAAGCCTGAATAAACTAGCTTCTGCCCTGCACCTTTGTTCTTGCCCTAGGTCTTTCTGTGTGCTTGTGATAGACTTTCAACTCAGTCAAAAAAATTCTTTATAACCAAAAGACTTGGCATCAGAATTAAAACACAGTTGTTTAAAGAATTGCTCATACCTTTCCCATTACTTTGGCAATGTGACTATTACAGATAGAAAAATTAAGCCACAAAATTCCTCAGAGCCCCTTTTGTTGCCATCATTTTGTGTACGTATTTTTACAAAAGGATGTCTTGCAAAATAGCTTCTTGAGGAGAATGCCAAGTGTGTGATTCATTAAAAATCTGTGTTTTTCAGGTTAAGTTTGCGTCTTTACCTTGCATTGTTTCAAGATGAGTTTCAGATATAAATAGTAAATGTGTCTGGAAGTCTGCACTGGTATATCTTGCAGGCTAAGTGTAGTTGTTGGTGAGAACTCTCCTTTTGTTATCTCACCAAATTTATTTTCATTTTGATTCTTATATTATTCCTGATTAACCAAAATATATTTATATATGGATGTTTAAGTTCAAAATATTACAGTCAGTCAGTTCAGAAAAGTAAATACTATTCTCGATGCTGAGGGTGTTTATTCAAACTTTCTCAATGAAAGCAAATGAGAATATTTTTTCAATGCCTGGCCTTGCAAAAGTGTCTTCTTTTCTGTATTTCCTGAGAGGTGAAATTTAGTTCCATGTTGCTGGCCTTTTGACTTTTTTTTTTTTACTTTTTTTTTTTTTCCTTTATTGTAGTGCTTGTGAACCTGTTCAAGATGCTCTGATCATCAATGCAAATTAATACCTTGATGCAATTTCCTGAACTGATGAAAAAGACAAGCCTAGTGACTCTGTGATATACAAGTTGTTTACATTTGAGTTTGCAGGTGTTTCTGATAACAGCTAACAGACCGGAAGGATGACAATCACCTCCAAAATGTCTTAGATTGAATTTATTACCAACTTTATCTCCCACCATTAATAATGATGAAAAGTCCTTTCTTATTGTAAGGTGATGGCTAGATTCCCTATAATAAATTAAGGACTTTGAAGCATCATGTTTCTATCCTAATTTGCATCCTTCCTGTTTATGTTAAATAGCATAAAAGAAGAGATTTTGAACGGTACCTTAGCTATCTAACCTTTCTTTTCCAACTGAAAGAATGTCCTCCATTAGGTTAGTGTGGTGAGTTAACAATACCCTCATTCAGTTGTGTAAAATTCAGTCTGTGCTGAACAGATGCATGGTGTTGGATGGGCATGTATAAGATCAGTCCATCAAACCACACGTTCATACCAGCTTTTCTTCCTTTCCCTCCCTGCTAACTTTTCATGTTAAATAGAATTATCTTAGTAGCTAAAAAGCATAATTTCCACGTATGTACAACTTTTGAAGTATCAGAACTGTTTATATATACATACACATACATAAAAATCAAATAATGTAAAGATGTAAAGAAGTTATTATTTATAAGTGATGCTGTAAGCTCTTCCAGATGTTTTGGTTGTTCTGGAGAGAAGGGTTTTATAGTTTATTGAAAGATAAAGGGACTCTAGTGCCAGAATAAGGGTACATCTGGTATGAAGGACATTATTTTAGTACAAAATGATAAATAGCAATGCCTTCTTTATAATTCGTAGCGCATATCAAAATTTAGAAATTATATTTGTGGGTATGCAATACAGTCGTGCAAATATTCAGAATTTAAAATCAGCTAATGCAGTATTTTGTTTATTTTCATGGAATATTGAGTAGTGTAGGACAACATGGTTGGGTATATGTTGAAGGAAAAACCTTCACTGGAGTTGCTGGTAGGGTAAGAGTTGTGTCCCCCATCCACCCTCTATGTGTTTTTGTAGCAAGAAGGTTTTTAAAACAATGCTTTTAAAAAGATCATAATTCAAAAATGAGAACCGCTTTGTCTCATTAACCTGTGGTGCATGATCTGAGCTGCAAAACTGACAGAACCATCTTGGTAACAGTGCATTAAAGGATTCCTTTCTGACTTTTTATACATGTATTGTGTTCTTTATTATTTGATGACAGAGTAGAAGATACTCAGTGATTTAAAGGACATAATAATTTGGAGGAAAACTTGTCTTTAAAATAAAAAAGATGTTGTTATGATTGTAAAGAAGCCTGAGACATGAAGTTATATGTTGCAAATAGTATTGAGCTCAGTTTACAGCATATCTATGTGCGATGCTTCTACCTCTCTTATAACTGTAAATTAGTATTACCTGTCAACAGGTTGTTATTCTGCCTGTTTTGCCTATAACTATTACGGAGAGAGCAGGGAGGAAAGCCAGCTTTTGGTCATGACCCAAAATCTGATGAAGATAGTGGAAAGATTTTCATTGACATTATTGTGCTTGAGGTCAGATCCCCGGAGTTTGAAAAAATCCTGGAAAGGAAAGCAAAACCAGAGATTTGAAAAAGAATAATTTTCTTTTACTTATTTGATTGCTGTGTGAAATTATAGCTTAATTCAGAGCAAGTGTTCTAACCCTGAGTAAAGAGAAATAATTTTGACATTTTTGAAAGCTTTATTGAGTAATCCTAACATGAAAAATTTTCTATTTCAAAGACTTAAAATGCAATCTGAAAGTGATGGCAATTATGTATTTTTAAAATAGGTTTTTATTTAAAAGAAACTGGGCATGCATTAGTACTTGAGGTTACGATTACTTGTTTGCTAGTGGTTATTGCAGCCCCCTACTCTGTATGTGCATATGCACTTGTGTGCCTTCACGGTAATCCGTAGTGAGGAATTCAACTGGGAAAAAAAAAAAAAAAGAGCCTAGCAAAAATAAGCTGAATTTCCATTTCCCTGGTTGCGATCCACACAAGTGCTTGTGACAGGAGAGGGCTGGGGAGGATGTGGTGATGGGAATGCCTGGTCGGGAGAGGAACAGCAGTTTCCAGGGCTGGCACTGGGGCTGGAGAGGTACACACCACGCAGCAAGGTGTGCACAGCAGCTCTACCAGTTCATCAGATTATTCTAAAATCTCAGAAGCATAAGAGTAGCCGGACTAAGGACTCATCTAGTCCTATTTCCAGTCTCTGGCAGTTGCCAAAACAGATGCGTAAGAAAGAATACAAGAACTACTTAAATTCCCTCCTCCTTGCAGGTACAGAGCACCAGTGTGTTTATCAGGAATATCACCTGCACTGTTTTTTTTTCTCTTGTGTATTAGAGTAATTGCCACAATATACACAACAAAGTGGTATATTTACCAAGAAAACTGCAAACAGTAGTGGACCTTTTCACTAGGACTGTTAAAAATGTCACTGGACTGCCCTGAGACAGCTTTAGCGTTTGCCCGTAAAAACGTGAAGTCACAACTGCTAGTTATTGTTTTACAACTATGCCTGGTTTTTTCATTATAAGCATTGTCTTTTGCAATTTTGTTTTCACATATTGTTGGATCAGCTCTACTAACAAAAGTGCCTTCAGGATATTTGCAGCTAGTTAGGTGGTGTTCTGGGTACCAATCCAGCACTAAATAAGAAACTATTTGTTACTTTTTTGTATGCAGCAGTAACAAGTTTTAACATTAAAGCACTACCGTATCTGATTGCCTACAGGAAAGGGATATAATATTCACTTAGCAGCCAATGAATGAATGATTAAAATCTTAAAAGCATTTAATAAGATTGAAACACAGAGCAGGGCTGTTCTCTGGTGTAAAGTTACAGAAGAGGTTCACTGGGTCAGAGAAAGAGTACGGGAGATTGAATAGGTTTTTTTTTGTTTTGGTTGAAAAAATAGTTGTGTTACTTTTGCTGTCAAGTCAAGACAGCTCTGAGGGGAAAACCATAGAAGAGTGGTGGTATGTTAAAAACAGCACAGAACAAAACAAAATAATGGATTCCACACCTGTAATATGTTGTTTTGGGTTTTTTTCTTTTATTTTATTAAAAGAAATCATAGTTGTGCATATACTTTCTATCCTGACCATTAGTTAAAAACTATCCTACCAGCCTCACACACACTCATACCCTTGTTACCCAGACGCTCAGAAGACTTTGCAGTCAGGAAGCAGCTGGGGGGTCTCGAAGCTGGGTCCCAAGTGCTTGGAGAGGAAGAGTGCGTGGCAGCAGGGCAAGACTCTGCCCGTCCCTCTCTTGCTCCTTAGGTCCCGTCTGTGAAACTGCAAATGTTTCTCCCTCCTTAACGAAATCGAGCTTGCATAGTCCTGGGAAGATCACATTCTGGCTGTAACAATTAGGGTAATGTAAACAGAATCTGAATTTAAGGTAAGTACTTGGTCGAAACTGCAGTTCAAGGAGTTAGTTAAGCACAGGGGCAGACTCGTTGCCTGTGACAAGCCCTGTGGAGTGTGGCAGCTGCACCGTGCTTGCTTCTCCTCTCTTCAATGCCATGCGTTTCCTAAGCACTGCTGCATGGAACAGAAAAATAACAACAAACCTCTTGAAAGGATGAAGTAGCCTGCATAGTCACGCTTCTTTCTTCTAGACTTAGCAACAGACTTTAGAAGGAGACACCTATTTAAATGAGCAGAGTTGTAACAGTTGAATTTTGTAAATAACTCTTGAAGCATAGATGCTCCCAAATAGCTGAGGAAAGAACACAGGCTTTGTAACAATAATGGTAAAGGATACCGCTAAGGAATATGGTTATACATTACATGGAAAAAAATATAAAGTGCCGCATGTTCAGCATTTTTATGGGAGTTCTTTCCCCCCTCTCCCCTTAAAAGGAATTTTAAAATGACAGGCTGTTTATTGATGACAGTAGTTCAATATATTGAAAGTGGTTTGTGCCATTTTGTGCATTTGAGCTTGGTGACACTAAGTTACATCTCTCTTGAAGATGAGAGGTGGTAACTGGTTTTGAAAGGACCTTCAGCTTACCAAAGATTCATGCCAAACAATTTCTTGTGAACAGGGCGAGTGCCCCAGCCAGCTGATGTGCCCGGGCTGCCGAGCCACAGTCGGTGCCAGCTGCTTCTCGAGTCCCCAGGGTAGGGAGCAGACTGAGACACACTACAGATGAAATGGGAAGAAGAGGAGACTTGAAAAGATAATTTTTATCTCCGTTTAATCCTCCTTAGTTTGAAGAAAATTTGTGTCTGCTGAGTAAGTTATACTGGATGTCCAACTCCAGGACTAGGGAGCCATATCTCTGTATCTGAGAACTGCAGTTATTTTCCTGGGATTATTCCTCTCCGCCTTCATGCTAATCTCAGAGGTAGAGAAATGAGGGCTGTGCAGTTTGAAATCAAAAGGTTCCTAGAAACATTGAGAAGCCTTTGAACACGATGGTCTTAACCTGAAACAGTTTAGGGAAACTGTTTAATTTTTTCTTGATTTCAGTCTTTCTGCCCTGTGAAACCTACATTTTGAATAGAGAAATTAGATTTGGATGGAATAGGATCTTCTGTTCATTCATTGGTTTTTCTAAACGACTTGATCAAAACTGCTAATTGCTGTGTAGGAGATTGCCTGCCTCAGCAGCCAGAGGAGAACATGTGCGGTGGGTCCATCAGCCAGGGAGCGTGAACAACCACAAGCTTTTCAGTCCATTTCTCTTCCCCAGGTTCCATAACTAATGTTGATTTTCAACTTGAAGAAAACAGCTTACTTAGATAAGAGTCTTAATCCTGTTGATAAAATAACAACAAAAAAAAAAAAGGAAAAAAAGGAAAGGCTGGGCTAACAGGTTTCTCTAAGCCAGAAGTGTGAGGTGTTTGAAATATGTTTTTCCTTCCCTCTGTCTCTCTCTCTCTGGCCCTTGCTCCCCATCAGGAGAACATCATTGCTCTCCCTTTCCCCATCAGTACTGGTGGCGGCAGCCAGTCTGACCTGGAAAGGAGCTGAGGCTCCAGAGGTCTCTCTTCAGACCAGGAAATGGCAGTAATTCCCTCCCTCATCCTGCTCTGTTTATTCAGGGCGCTGAGTGTCTGCATCACCTGCTGACACTGTCAGGAGGGAGCCAGAGGCTTTTGCGCGGCGGTGCCTGTGGCTGGGTGCGATTGGGTTTTGGTACGCTCTCGATGTTACATGTGCATCTGTCAGGAAGAGAAAAACTTCAAGGCTTTTCTTTAAAGCACTGCACAAACCTGGGGGAGGGCAGCGGGAAGGACCCATCAGGTCCCTGGCAGATGGTGAGGTTCTCCTCCGGACTGCATCTGCTCCAGCTCCCCTCGGGAGATGCGCTGCTGGTGTTAGCAGTGTGTGAACCATGCCCAGAGGGCAATTGTGCATCTCCCATGAATGGAACTGGCTGGCAGTGCCACCTCGCATGAAAGCATGAGCTCTCTTTGTCCCACTGTCCCTTTTTCATGAGTTCTGGGATGATTTTTGGCAGCTTTGACAAAAGGTGTCTGTGTGAAGGTCAGTGATGTGGGCCCCAGACAGGCTGACCTGGAGAGATGTCTTGGAAGGTGACTTGTCTCACTGGAAAGTGTTAGTTTATATTACCTGTACAGAATAACCAAATCAGCCAAAGTTCCAGCCTAGAGATGACTGTGATTTAGTACTGGATGCAGTGATCCTTTAGGAGTCCTTGGTATGAAATGAGGCATCATTATACTTTTGTTGGGTCCTACTGCAAGTGTAGTTGACTGTGCAGTCATTTCTACAAGGTTCTCTTGCTTCTTGGTAGATAGAAAAACACAGGCATGACTTGTTATGTTATACTTTCAATGATAAGCTAGCATTTATAAGCAAAAGTTTTACATTTTACTCTCACTAATTGAGAATATTCTCAGGAATCTGGACTTCATTCTTAATAACTGTGGTTTAGAATAAAATTCATTAGTTTGTTTTACCAATATTAATTAGCAGAGTATCTGATCAGAATCAGCAGATCAAGAAGGTATTTCTTCATCTGATTGATCAGTCTCAATGAATAGAAGAGGCTTTGTTGCTCTTCAAATGCCTTGCTTGCAAAACATTCCGCATCTTTGCTCATCATGGAAGTGATTATTTTTCTATTCCTCTCATAGGCAGTACCCAATAAATTAAGCAAGAAATACTATCTGCAGAGACCACCAAGTGAAAGACATCAGATGGAGTTGTATTTCAAGATCTTTTTCTCAACTTGTATGATTTGGCTGGTAGAAACTAATTGATTTTTCTGCCTTCTATTACTCCATCTATGAAATAGAAGTTCTGATGTTTTTAGAAATACTTTTGCCTCTTGAAAATGTTGATACTTATGCTTAGAGAACTGAAGCTGCTTGTTTTTAATTAGTGTGAAATACTAAAAGTAGCGTACTTGCTTTGTTTCTATATTTTTGCCGTAGGAAAAAGAGGTATAACACAGGTATTAAGGGCCGGCAAAAATCTCAGAAATGTAGATTCTGGTTAGGGTTTTAATAGTTAGCATATAGGAGAGAACTATGCATTAATTCATTTTGAAATATTATAGTTGGGCAGAAATTTTAATTTTTCATTATTTTCAAGTGGTAATACCTTTGGACTTTATTTGAGGACTCGAGCCCATTTCTCAGAGGCAGAGCGCCAATTAGGTTTCTGACCAAAAGAAGCGGTCAGAGTATCACAGTACAAAACTTGTGGCAATAAATGACTATGGGCAGAAAGGTGAAAACAGCAGAGCAACAAAGACATCACATGCTGGCCTCAGCATGTTAGTGGACAAAATTTTGAAAGGACTGCAGGCTTTGATGTGGATGTGTGTATTTCATAGCTATGAAGAGTCTGAAGAAGTGAAGACAAGACATGCGGGATAAAGATTATTGGCCAAAACCACTCCCAAGTCCAAGTGTTGGAGACAATGTAATGTGTTTTAGATTTTGCTCTCTGTATGTGTTTAAGCGCACCAAACGTCTAAAGAGTCAGTGATGGAGGACATCAATATGTCAATATGTCCTGAGGTGAGGCAGCAATAGCTATTTCGACAATGAGTGAATCTTTTTTAGAGATGTTTTGCAGAAGGAACCTGCAAACTTTAGTTCTTATGTAAGTGTGAAGAACTCAGGAAATGGCTTAAGTTAGAGGTAATCAGATTATAGTCTTGATTAACAGGGTAATTTTCTGGTTCACAATGGGTGCAAAAAATGATGGAGGTAAATCAGCTGTCATCATCTGTGTCATTCCTGAGCTGGTGGTGGCTCTCTGCAAGGATTTTTTGAGATGTTGCTCAAGAAGTTTGAAGAAGAGAGTGAAAAAACTGCAACAGGGAAAATTTGAGTATTCAGCATGAAAAAGGTAGTTATGTTTATGTTTATGGCTAAGCATGCTGAAAGACAGCTTGCCAGGGGAGAAGAAAAAAAGAAAGAAACACAGCAAGACCCCTACAGGAGATCAAAATATAGGAAACTGGTAAAAGGGTTGCCTGCAGCCAAGTTTTGGAAAGACAAATATGCCATACCTATATTTATGTTAGGTGACATCACTGGATGATGGGAAAAAATAGTTTGAATATTGGTGAGAAACATGGTATCAGATGATGTCTGTGAAAGAGACTATGCTGAAAAATGTCAATTAGAGACAGTCTAGGATGAGAACTGGAAGAATAGGACTCCCCACAGAGATGGGAAAAGGCTTGGGATTGGGGTAGAGGGGATAAGGAGTATGATTTTTTTGGATGGCAGAAACGAAGTGTTTGTTTTGTGAAATGAGAGAGTCAGAGAACCCAAAAGGCTGAGGGCAGGATGGATGTGGATTTGAAGGACCCAACCAGATGAGTTGGGTAGTTGGGTGAGTCCAGAGGTGCAAGTAGATGAGTGAAAGGAAGAGACTGGATGAGAAGAGAGTAACTGCAACTGGGACAGGAATGCAAGAGGAACAACTTGTATATATGAAAGACGGTGAAAAATTGAAATATGAAGGTATTATGTTTTGATATTTTCTATTGGAAAAAAATTCTAATTTATACGTGGGAAGGAGGTGGAGGCAAGGAGGAACACTGAATGAAAAGTGGGTAAAAGGGACTTAGGAAATTGTTTTCACTGAAGTTGGAGAAACAGAGCTGACTTAGCTAGGAATCTGGAAAGATTAAAAGGGAGAATGAACTTGCAATAGAGGACATCAGACAGATGTTAAAATTTCCAGAAAAGGTGATCCACAGCACAAGAACAAGAGCAGAGGAAATGGGTGTTGCTGAGGTTGGGAACATGCAGGTTGTAGGTCAGATGGTTGGTTATCAGTTTGTCAGTGCATATAGATAGTGTTTCTTAATTCACTGTTTAAAAATTGTTGCTCTGAAAAAGCCTCAACCATGTTGTCCTCTTACAAAGTTATTCCTGTCCTAACATGCTGTAAGTTGGCAGGAGAAAGTGTGACTGTTCCTGCACTGTCTGGAATTTGGACAGTTTTTGGCTGTAACCTCTCAAATAAAGGTAACAATAACAAGAAGTCATTGCTTTATTATTATTTTTTTTAACTATAAATTACAGACTATGGTTTGTACTGTCAGGAATTTAGAGCTGGAAGCTAGTTTCTGCCACCTTGCTCCATTTATGCTTTGAATCTCATTTGATGAGTAATAGAAAGAACAGGCATTTAAAGTGAAGCAGCATCGAGTATCGTGAGTGAGATTGTTAGAATTCACGGCAAGACTGTACTGAGGCAAGAAGAAATGCAGAAGAATATACTTGAGGAGTTGTGCTCAGAACCTTATAGTTACATAAACCTGTAAAAACAGGAAATTTATCTCTGGGGATGATACACTGTCTTAGCTTGCTGATTATTGGTTGGCGGGGACAATAATAATTTTTACTCCCTCTCA
Source organism: Gallinago undulata (assembly GCA_026546715.1). Classification (NCBI taxonomy): domain Eukaryota; kingdom Metazoa; phylum Chordata; class Aves; order Charadriiformes; family Scolopacidae; genus Gallinago; species Gallinago undulata. The sequence goes on from JAOTQQ010000032.1 coordinate 6,924,827, forward strand.
CACGCTAGTCTACTAGAATTTTTGGAGTCCATCTACTCATAGGCAGTGAAAGAAATAAAATGGTACTAGGTGGTGTATATATATATACACACAAAGAATATTTGCGTGGATGTACAGATATATTACTTATTGACCCTCAGTAACCATTTTGGATCTACTGGGACCATGAAATACTTGGATATTGGTTTAAGTGGGAGAAAAATGAGGCTTACCAGGGGATGATGTAAAAATCTCTTAAATTTATTAGAACTTTTTTGATCATAATCAAGCCTAGACTTCCCATACAAATCATTTCTGTTTTGTGGAGAGCTTCCTTTTCTAATGGAAATGGAATTTTTGAGTCACCAGTCATACTGGGTTTCCACTGCTTTTTGAGTTTCAAACAGGCGAGCTTTTGAGTATTTTTGTTGTGATCTTTCTCTGCTCAGGTTATCCTTGCAGAAATCAGTGTGTGAAAGCCTTTTCATCCTATTTCTCTTTTGGAAAAAAAAAAAAAAAAGAAAAAAGATTCTCCATAGTTAATTTGGGAGAGGGCCCAGTGTTTACTTTTAATATCAGATCTGCAGCCATGAGGAACAGCATGATCTGCCCTTGAGCTGAAGCTCCAGTTTGCAGAGATGTATTGCTCAAGCTGCTTGGGCTTGCAGTGGAGCTTGCATCCCCATCTCTGCCAGGATTTCTTCGGTCCAGACTAGTACCAAAGTCGAAATCACCCAGCTGAATCGGGTGGGCGCTGGAGCTGGGGTGTATAGAGCTAGCCTGAGATACCTCAGGGAGAGATGTGTTTTCTCCAATAAAAGTTATGTCTTTTTTCTGGGATAGGTCAAAGCTGGGCTGCAGTGTTGTGCTATTACCCAAGCTGCTCGCCAGCAGCTTGTTACTACGCCAGCCGCTGCGGCTTTTTTTTCCACTTTGGTGCTCTATCATCACAGAGCTAGAATTGCTTCTGATTACTCTATGGCAGTGATATAGAAGTTTAGGAGAGCTGAGAGGTCTCAAGCTGAGTTGCTTGAGATCTAGGAGGATTAAAAAGCTGCACACGTGTAAGAGGGGAAGCAAAAAAACTGGATGCTAATTCTAATTTGAAGGCTGACTTCCTAGGACGCTTCTGACAAATTACTAGAAGTCTGTGCTTCCCAGTTTCCACACTTGTAAAACTGTGGTGCACCTCGTTTCACAAGATGCTATGAACGTCCAACTGTTGTTGTTAATATTACAGTATTTTGAAGATGCAGAGTTATAAATTATTAGTCTTATTATCCGAACTGTTTTGCACCATCCCTCTACCAGCATTTCTATGCGTAATGTTGGTGTTTGCAGCTCAGTGCAGTAGGGTTGACAGAAATATCATGGAAAAATGATTTCTTTGATTCTCTCATAGTCCTGACTGCAACTTTTATATCTTCTAATTTTGTTTCACTCATGGAGTAGCTTGCCTGACAGAAAACCAACTGCAAAATGGCAGTTTGAGACTTGGCTCCAGCCTCAAGTCCTTGTCAGGGCTCGAATTTTAAGGCAGTGGTGTGGGGGTGCTGAGCTTGGGGGTAGCATGAGAAAGCAAACTACTGAGAGGTCCACAGATATTAAAGGCACAAATATTGGGGGGTTTGCCTTTTTGCCTCACTCTTCCTCCCCCAAAGGAAATATCTTCTGCTGATTTTCTTTCCCAGTAATACTACATTTCTTTGTGCTTTGTGAAGTTACAAATGAAAGAGAATTTTTAATATTTTTTTTTAATGTCAGGGGTCTGGCTTTCACACTCCCTCCCTTTCCAGGTTCAGGCCTGCACTCTGTCTGCTGCCTATCTGATTCATTTTAGTTACTACAGGGATGTGTTTTTATAACCTTTTAATACCAAGGACCTAGGTGACCTTGGCATAACACCATGAATCATATATGGGAAATGTAAAGTTAGCAAGAAGAAATGAAGTAAGTATATTTATGGTAAGAAAAGTAATTGTACAAATCTCATCTTAAGCAGCAGAGATACTTCCTGTGTATGTTTTGAGTTGTCTGTGCTTTCTTGACAAAAATGAACCAACAGGGAACTTAATTGGCTCTCAAAACCCAAGCTGATTTTTCAGGCTGATAATCAGTGTGTTTCTGTGAGCATATTTATATACATGTTGAAAATGAACCGTATCTAATTTAGATACTATTGAGAGACACAAGACAGGGATGTCCCACAGTGTGATTTCATTTATATTTATTTTATTATGAAACTCATTAAGTATGCATTCTGTATTCTGGACTCCTGACATAAATCTACATGTGCATCACTAATTTATTATTATTTTATATAAAGGCCTGCTCAGCACATCTTAAATCAGAGCTGAGCACCAGCGAACAGTAAAACCAACAAGTCTATAGCCACATAAATCTCTCCAGCATCCGTCCATCTCCTCTTTGGATTTCAAATGCACTTTAAGCCCAAGATCATGCCTGGCACATTGCTGGATTGCAGGCACTCAGGAATGAGTTATTCCCAAACCAGTTTTTTTAAAATTGCTTTTCCCGAAAGGACTCTTCTTTTTGTCTATTTCCCCTTGCCCTGCAGCTGATGAAATTTATCAATAACTTGTACTGTGCTGAAAGTGTCCCAGAAAATTGTCTGAGCTTTAGTAATTTCTCTAGGCAATAAAGATGAAATATAAAAATTTATATTATTAATTCACTATGATGTGACCTCACTGAAGGTGAAACCTTCAAAAATACTTTTCTCAAACTTTTTCAAAGTGGAGGGCCTGTCTCATCACTAGAAGTAAGAAAGAATCAGGCCTTTGGGAGTCAATCCCAAAGTGCTTTGAAAAATTTGGAAATGTGATATGAAATTTAGATATTCCATCCCTAGCTGGCTTATCTACTCGTGTTTTGTGATTTATTCTAATTAAGCAAACTCTGGTCATGATTCAAAAGGTATGTGACTTTTCATATTTTTCTCCTGCCTTTGCCTTCCTTCAGGAGAGAAATTAATTTGCTTTGACAGTGAGAATATTTCTATATTCTAGATATTCTAATTTGACAGTAGAATGTTTCTTGCATGTGACATCCAATAGTCAATTGAATTTAGATGACTCACAAGTCATTCTTTTAATATGTAAACAGAGTTCTTAAAAAAATAGAAAACAAGTAGAGGCACTAACACCTATGGGGTCCTTAAAAAGATATTTGAAGACTGGTCAATTTAGTAAGCAAAGAATCAAAGAGCCAAATTCATGCATTTGTGGGAAAAGCAGATGCAATGGCAGCACACACATGGTTACTGATGGATATTTCTAAATTTCATCGTTGGAATGCAGAGACAAAAACAACCTCTTAGGTTATGCCAGGCACCTCCCTGCTGATGCACACTCTTCTCTGTGGCTGAAGCGAATTGGAAGATAGTGTTGTCCGTGCTTAATGCAGAAACTTCCCCAGCATCCAACAGCGTGTTAGAGATTTAGTCTGACTGGGGTTGGCACCTCTTCAGAGAGATGACATGCAACAGGTACACTTAATTGTTCTAGGTCATACCTTGCTCAAAGCAAATTTCACTTACCATGTGCATTGCAGCTTCATGCTGGTGTCCTTTTATTTTGAAATGAAAGCCCTTTCAGACCTGACCTTTGCAGAGAAATACAAACTCTTGCATAAAACCTGTGAATTGTGAATCCAGGCAAGCACCGAATTAATGCACTGTGAATAACTCACCCTGTATACAAGAACAAAGTTACGGTTATTGTATGCCCAGCTTTCTATTTTCCAGACTTTCCCTATACTTCTCAAGGTTTGCCAAAAGTCAACCAATTATTTTTGAATTTTTCATATGTTTTGCCAAAGTGTTATTTAAAAAATGGGGAGGGTGTGTACAAAAATAGAAGGTGTATATGGAAGGAAGGCTTTCTTGTAAAATTTATATTTTGGGGAAAGAGGTTATATCATGTCAAAGAAATATTTAGAGACGCCAAGTGTATTTCTTCCTAATGACTTCTTTCTTCCAGTTAGACAGCTTAGAATGAAAAATCTACTTAAATCTCTTGTCTGTCCTCACATAGCATGGATTAATTTTACCTGTGCCTGACACTATGCACATAGGCAAAATTACCAGTGTTCTGTACAAATATCAATTAGGACTATCTTGTCTACACAAAGGAAGCTGCACAGCAAAACAAAACGAGAGTGTTGGCGTATTGCAGAATATTCTTTCTTCTCTTACACTTTTAACTCTCAGGACTCAAACTACTTTTGATTTTCCTTCTTTTTCCAAGATGATATGCAAGCACATAGAAGGATTTAAAAGTAATTGTGCTTGATTTTGATTGGAGAACTTTTTATTTTTTCAAGCAGCTGATTAATATGCTGGAGTTATCAATAATTAACTGCTATTACAATTAGGAGAGAAACAGACTGATTACTTAATTTGAAACAAGTGATTCCATCTCTAGTTCAGGTGCATTTGAAAGACTTTTGCTTTCTGCATAGCTTGTTGCAGTCTTACCTTCTTTGAATATTTTTTCCATTTGTTTTGTTTAGTGAGACAGAGACTTAAACCAGGCAGGTGGAGAGAAAGGGTTTACAACTACCAAAACCTGCATGTTAAATTGCACACCCAGATCTTTACTTTCTGTTACCCAATATAAAGTTACACAACAGTGTTCTAGGCACTGAGAATTCATTCTAAAACATTTACCGGGCTTAATAAATGGCTTGATTAGTGTTCTAGACTTCTAGGTACACCAAAAGCCATCAGGTTCCTTGGAAGACCACATTATAACCACAAAGGTGAAGACTGTGCAAGGGCATACTGTGCTTACTATATCTGCTAATCATTTAGCACTAAAGAGTTCACACAGCTACCAGCAACTCTACATTTAGAATATAATTGGTAGATTTTACTATTTGTCCAGCTCCGTCATTTTGCTATTACATCTACTCCTTTCAGACAGCTGAAATTATCTTTCCTGTATGGCAGGCTCCTGTGTTCATATGTAGTACCTTCTGCACTTAACCAAGGTTTGAAGTTTTTTACTTAGAACTTCCCCCCATCTTCCTGAGTTTTATAGTCTCAAATGCACACTCTGGTGACATCTTAGAGCACTATTAGATTTGCTGTTGCGGTGAGAGGAAAAAATTCTCAAAATCACTATCTTAAGTCTTTCCTTAGGCCTTGCTCGACCAATGTGCTTAAGCAGAGTGTTTAAATCCTCTAGTTTAAAGACGATTATTCACTGGCTTTTAAGCATAGAAAGACTTTGCTGGATGACAGTTCAATCTCCTTAGTAATGAGCAGGCAGTAGCTTCCCTGAGCTCCATCTGGTCTTCCAGGCTGCTGATGTATTTTGGAAGCCAGAATGGCAAGTGTGAGTCTTGCCCACTGCTGGGAATCCAAACATTTTGGGGAAAAAGAGTGTGGATTTCTATGTCTGACAAATAAAATGAGGACATGCTTGTATGACTCAGAGATTAAACTTTTAAAATGGAAAAACCTGAGTGCAAAGGTAAAGATGTAGCAGTTGTTAATTGTATTAACAAAGTAGAACTTGTTTTCTGTCCTCTATAATCTACATAATATTTAAAACAGAGCCAAATAGTTTGCCAGACTTTTGTGGCTTCCAGGCACCTTAAGATATTCCCTCGTACATAGGAAGGGGTGATTACTGAAGTGCATCATAGGTACAACAAGAGAAGCAACTGCTGTGTTTTGTTGGGTGACATGAGGGGACATCATCAGGAGCTGGTGAAAAGTACTGTATTTCACTCATTCCATATGCCTCTGCTACTGCTTCCAAAGGGGCTAAAAGCATCCAAATGGGGTTGCAGGTCAGGGAGTGAATGTGTTTACTCGATTGTACGCTGTTTGTTAAAGGCTGCCATTGTGTTATGGTAAAGACTAGGGGCATCCGTAAACAAACGATAGAAATCTTCTTCGAAAATCTGGCAGTAACCGTAGCTATTTCAGGAGTATCAAGCAGTAGTATAAACACTGTTGTCACTTATTCTGTAGAAAATACCTTTTAATTCAGTTTTTTATTTAGTATGTTCTTGGTAAATCTGGATATCTGAGTATATTCAGAAAATAGCTATGTCTCATTAGATTTCCCCAGCCGTTTTCCTGGTTGTTTCCTTCTGACATCATGGTGTTTTTTTAATTTCAGAGGAAAAGAAAATTTTGCAGAAATTTTTCTGCACACATTTCTTTTGCCATGGAGATGTATTTACATCTGTTTCTTTGTAAATATCTGTACCACCTTAGTTGCTTGGTTTTCCACTTTATTAATGGACAATTTTGTAGTCAGAAACCATTTTAAAAGATGGTTCCCTAGTGCTTCATGTGTGAGACTTCCACTTTATGCTGTGAAGCATAAAACATTTTGTTGAGATTTCTGTCTGTTGGAACAATTTGGATGACACAGTCATGCTGCTTCTCCTTCATGTGATATCCAGTCTTTCTCCTTATCTCAGAGGCAACAGCACAGGAAGGGTCCTGCTCCTGCATTCCCACAGCTCCCTGCCTGCCTTCTGGGGGTGACCAGGCTGGGAGTGGGCGTTAAGAGAGGATGGGATGCACTAAGGACCTGGCTCTCATTTCACTGATAGCATTTGCTTATGTGAATGATGGAGGTAGTTCTCATTTGAATGAAAGACAGACTTTCAACTACCCCTAGAAGTCGGTAGTTTCTGGTAATTTTTGTGTGATTACCTTAATTCCTTGAGGAGAATTTTATGTTCTGTGGTCACCTATACGGGAATAAAATTCTTCATACTGTATTCATATGCATTTATTTTCCTTTGGAAGTGAGTATGTTTTCATCTCATAATCATCCCTCATTATCTAGGTATTGCTGCAGGAGGAACCCCATATTTCTGAGAAATATTCTAAGCCAATTGGCAACTAAGACATACCAATGTAGTTAACAGAGACAGGTCTGGCCTCACTAAGCCAAAAGTGTGTGAGGATATGTGTAACTGGAAACATTTGTTTTCCCTCTGTTTGTGAAATTGGGGAAGGCTTATTGCCAAGAGAGGAGCATCAAACAATGTTGTAATGTCTTTTGATGTTTCTTGCTTGGTCTTAAATCATGCTCTGATGTTAATTAGTTCGGTGGGGTGGTTTTTTTTAAAATCATTTAATGATTCAAGTATATAAAATAATTCTTTGCCGACACCAAAATATTGCAGCAGTGAGATGCTACTTGAGGTTAGAGAGGCAATGTGAAAGCCAGGGCCTTACACAAAAAGTCAGCCAGAAACAAACAGAACAAGTATTGCTACAAATTCTTTAGCAGCTTTAGAGTCTGTAGTACCAAATGTTGATAGGAGCTGAAAAGTGCTTTCAGTAGCTCCTAGAGATCCAGAAGCCACCCCAGGCAAAAGGTTAAGAGGTGGCAGAGGGTTTGTAAAGCCCTGACAGCAAATATCTGTGCTCCATAACTTGTTTTTCTTCTGAACCTTTCCAGTATTTCTTTCTTGACTCAACTTTTCTTCCACCTTCAGAGCACCCTTGTTTTCACAGAATTTTAGACTTTCTATAACCTTTTACAGAGTTTTTTGTTCAGTAAAATTTCCTTAAGTAAGCCACTATGGAGAATGGCCTTTAAATGAAGAAGAACAGTCATTTCAGAGAACTGGCCAGTAAAAACTAAAATAAAATTAGGAAAAAACACCTATGGCTGCCGAGTTGTATATATTTTTTTTCTGACTGCACAAACCAAAATTATATTCATTGCACTTCTGGACTTTTATCATCTATATTTTAATATGAAAGATACCAGATTATTTGAAATATTACACCTATTTAATATCTGTTGTTATATTAAAATCTTGCCACTAGTCAGATCTTTTAAATAAGGTTTGTCCTTAGTTATGCTACTTGTTATATAGTATAATCCATTATCCAGAGGCTAAAATCATATTGTAGGATAAGTCTTAAGGGGTACACAAATAATACAACAATTTTCTTAGTTTAAGAGCATGTAATGATAAATGGTTCTGGGTTTCCTTACATATTTACCTCAGGTTTGTAATGATGAGGGTAAAAATACATGAAGAGCAGGAAAGGATTCATCTAAGCTAATCAAACTGATTCCCTGTATAGTCTATTGCACTTTTATAGTCAAATAGAGATTTAAAGGCATTAATAACTATATTTATGTATCTTTTTAAATGAAAAAATTAATGATGCCTCAAGCTCCCCTGACTATCAGTCATGCACAGGGTGATTATCTTGAAGACAGGTATCTATATTTAGCCAGATGAAGCCCATTTCACTGTTGTTCATAATCTGACACCTAGGATATTTATGGCTAGTACACAACCGTCTGACTTATCCTCCCCTTATTAAGGAAAAAAAAAAAAGTCACTGGATTAGTCTAAAGAGAAGCTTTCTTTAGGCCCTGGTCTCATGTGCTTCTGCCGTTGCTTCTTAATAGAGAGACAAAGCCCCTAAATATTTTGTAAAAAACTTTAATCAAAGTGAGCACATTCCTCAGAAATGCTTTGGGTTTAGCAAAATTATCGATTTTATTTATGAGGCAGTCTGTCAAGGAGAACTGTTACCATCGTTAATCTGTTTAATACTTCAAGATCTGGTGTATAGATGCTCAGATTGGCAGGCATGATATTTTGCCTGCACGGGAAGATTACGAATTTTGAGTGTTTCCCTTCTTAAAGCCTTCAAAAGCTTTTGCCTGTGTAATGCTGTTCTGAGAGACTGGAAGAGAAGTGCCTTAAGTATAGCTAATTATTTACTTACCTCATCAAAGGTAAGCAATACTTTTCCTTGGGGTGAGTATGTGACTCACTATACTTATCTGTATCTGCTACTTTTTCCTCTGTTTACTATAACCTTTTAAATATTTTAGAGATAGTGGAACGTGAACACGCTTCCAGAGCTATCAGCTCATATGTCAGTGTGCTGGAAAAATAAATAAAATAAACTTTTAAATAAGCCAAACACCCCCAAAACACTTTGGATATAAACTGTCAAGGGACTGATATGTAGTTGGTAGCAGTGCGCAGAAGTGGGTGTCTACCCATGACACTGTTAAGATGCATAAACTATGGTTATAAACTGTGCAAACCATGGCATCTTAAGACTGTCTCTGGAGGCTGCATTTTTTATGACAGGCTGGTAATAAAGTACGTACATATTGGGGAATCATGCGTTCCTCTTTGCATTCTTCAGGCTTTTGGCTGCTGTTGAGGCAGCAAGTGTTTGCCTGGCAGCGGGGCTGAAAAGAAGTGGGGCAAGACTCTTGGGAATGACCTATGCCAGGTGCTTTGGTTCAATGAACACGTATGTTGCTAATTTGCCTGCTATCTTCTACTCAAAAGGATATTTACTTTTTCTTTTTCTTTTTTTTTTTTTTTTAAATTTAAAAGATCTCATTTATATAATTTCAAACAGATTAAAGACAGAACTGGAGGGATTTAAAGATATTAATGTAAATGTGGGATCATACAGACGTTGCCCTTTCTTTTAACACCATGTGTTAACTCATGTGATGGTAACACCTATTAACCCTCCTGTTGGGTGTGATCTATTCTGGCGCTGCTGTTTCTCACTCATATCTCTTAGAGGGCAGAAAGTTGAGTGTGGGACAGCCAGAGGTGTAGAAGAAGAGTGGAGAGCAATGGCATCCCTGTAGCCAGATATGTAGTTGCTAAACAAATTGTAGAAAAATGATGTAGAAGTCGATACTGGTAAAATCAAACAGATGGATCTTGTAACTGGTACATTAAAGGTTGCATAGAATCTAGATTTCTCTGCATACTTGTGAAATCAAAACAGAGCTCTGAAAGCCAAAGGCACAATATATTCTTCAGTTTCGTCTGGTGAGTGGCCCACCTAATAGACTGCTACTGCTTTATAGACTGCTCCAGTGGTAGATGTCTGTACTGATATTTCCCATAAAAAACTCTATTATTCCACATGGTGGAGGGTTTTTCGACTATGTTTCCTTTTCTAAAAAGTCAAATGAGAAAAGTTCCCATAAATGTTGTACTGTTTTCCCCCAAACATTGTCTGTAATAGGAACATTTTTTCTTCCTCATACTGTAGAGCAAGTTGGGTAATTTTTAAAAATGTTGACCTAGTTCTTTGATGTTCAAAAAAAAAAAAAAAGCACATAAATGAATAATACAGTGAATTCCATATGGATCTCCTTTTGCATTTTTATATATAAAATAGCAGTATGGGCAATAGTAAATAGACTTTTAATGTGCTAGGGATTTGGCCTCAGGTATTTGGCTAGCTTCCCAAGTCCTGCTTCTAATGCTGTGTCAAACTATACAAGGATAACTCATCATTGTATGTTATGTATAGATGGTAGTATAAACTTCAGGGTAACGTGTTTAGACAGTAGGGAAGGTTGGGCGTATTCCCTGGAGGAGTTATAGTATGTGCTTATCAGAGGAATTTAAAGAATAGGCATTGTTACACTGTTCATCTTTCAGATTAATTTTCATTTATGGTTGTATAGATCAGTTTTTATGTACCAAACTGTTGTGCTTTCTTTTATGAACTTCTGTGCTAAGTGACAAACTGTGCTCCTGTGGAATAACTTGAAATAATTTTTTCTTCCAGCAAAATACTGGCAAATAGTTTTGATGCCCAAAAATTTATGAAGAATAATTTCTAAAATTGTCTGACCTTGGCTAGCCTGGATTGAAAGAGCTAGGATTTTTAACCATTCCTATTTCTAGAATGCCAACAGCCTGACTTTGTGTTAATAGTTACCTTTAATGTGGAAAAGACCTGATGCAGTTTCTTTCTCTCACCTGAAGCTGTTATAGTCAAGATATCCAGAGCCATCTCACAGAAGAAAACCAAGTTTTGTTTTCTTCTTATGACAGATAGCTTTTTGAAGATACTTCTGTGGCACAAAAAGGAAGATCAATTTTTGAAATTATTATATATATATTTATATGTATATAATATATATATAATATATATAATCAACATTTCTGGTTGGTTTCTTTTAAGAGAAATGAGGGGTTTTTTTACTAACCAGCTGTGGGGGGGTGTTTATGTGCAATACCTAGTTCACTGGAAGAAGTATTTTGCTTTGAAAATACTGTTATCGTGCTTGCTCAGTGCTGTAGCTGAGGTGCTTCACCCCTCTGCCCTTGGTCAGTGCTGGGTGTCCCCAGGCAGGGACAGCTGCCCACATCCCACAGCTCGGCCAGGATGCTTGCAGAACATGTTTCCACCAAAGTTTACGGTATCCAAACTGAAACTCTAGGGAGGCACGATGTAACCATTTCTAAGTCTTTTACTTGCTTTTATGACCCAAAAATTCTTAAACTAAAATGGAAATGAAGGGATGCAAAAGTCTAGGCAGCTCTAGCCGCTGATACTTGTTTCCATTCACTGTCAAAGTGCAGTGTTAATTATGGCAGATCCTTTTAAGAACCACTTGTGTGCATGAATCCCATTGACATATTGGGCTATTTTGACATACCTTAATGCTAATTTTTTTCTTTCCTTTGTTCTTTTTGGCTTTTTCTATTCTCTTCTTACTCTTCTGTTTTTCCAGATTTCTCTTGTTCCCTCCCGCATGGTCTGGCTCCAGCTCCTGGTGCTTTTCTTCTGTGGTAGAAAGTTAGTGCTGGTTTACATTTTAGCTGCAGTAAGGAAGCTCTTTAACCTGGGGTTTAATTCCCTGTGGCAGAATAGACATCTGTAATCCTTGTGTGTTAATCACAGTGAGTTAGAGATAATTTCCAAATTCTGGAATTCCCTGCTGGCCAAAAGGACGCGATGACGGGGTAATGAATAAGATTTAGCCACTCAAGTTTTAGGATTTTGAGGTTATATAAACTTACTGATTCACATAATGGAGAAGTCACTGGGCACTGCTTAATTTCTGGGACTAGCCTCTACTGCTGTAAATTTTAGCAATGTGACAGAAGACAACATTAGAGCTACACTGGTTTACAACAGCAGGCTGGGGCTCTTATGTCTTAATAAGTGTACATAGTTACAGTGATTCTCCCTTCGGTAGACTCCTCAGTGAAGAATTTGGGAAGGTAATGGAAGGGTACTAAGAATAATAATCTGAAGCAAGCTCTGAAAAAAAAGCATCTCTGTAGTCTAATTTGTAGAAGTGAGCAATCAGCGCTACACCAGTTGAGCTCGATGAATAAAAAGATGTTATTGCACATATGAGTAATATATAAGCTATGTGTATTATTAAATTTCATATTAAAATGTTAACTGCTGTAGAAGAAGAGGGTTTTGTCTTCAAAAAAACATGGGCATCATCCCGTTTCCCAGTGGAAGTGTGAAAATCATAGAGATTAACAGCTACTTTTCTACTTTATACATTTATAAGTGTTGCCTAAGTGATATTCTCCCATCAGTTATAAATGGTATTTGAGTAGCTTTTTTCTGAATTAATTCTCAGATTTTTAAAGCATACTGTTAAATTAAACCATTGTTTGGAGAGATTTTTTTAAAAGTGGAGTGGGTATTTTAAGAGTGCTAGAAAATGGGATTTTGAAATCTGGTCAGGTCTTCAATTCCATGGTTTTCTCTAAATATTTTACAGCTGTTTGTAGCCTCTTGTAACTGATTTTCATTAATTTTATTGCTTCAGTCCATTCCTGCCAAGTTCGACATAGACTCCAGCATAGGCCGGGTGGATTCGGTGCAGGCAGCGAGTCTGTGCGAGAGCCATGTCAGTCCAGTTTCTGACTATGTTTTCTAGTGGGACCGCTCATTAATTTCTGCTAGGAGCACTGAGAATAAACTGCATCTACCTTACCATTCAAATAATATATTGTAATTAATGTAAAATGACTCACAGAGAATAATTTTCTTTGATAATCATACCCTTATTTAACAATAATTCCTGTGGGTTTACTTTTAAGTAACTTCATGTGAGGACTGTATGTGCCCACAGGTACTGCTTAAAAGCTAGTTGGGTAATTAAACATTTTTGCTGTAATTGTTACCTCTTACAGCTGCTTCACGGAAATTCACAAGAATGAAAAACTGAAGAAAAAAACAGCAGGAAATATGTAATTGAAAAAAAGCCAAATAATCTTTTGGGATATTCCAATAGCCTGTCTTGATTGAAAAGGAAATACAAATAGCAATTTAAAGGAATTGTTTCTGATATAATTTGCAAAGTGTTGAGTTTCAGCAATGTGAATATTAACATCAGCTGCATTATGGTCATTTAGGATCCATTTAGTATATAGTAGTTAATAGAAATTTAAAAGACTATTTTATTCCAAGTTTATCAAGCCATAATTCAAAACCAAGTGAGAAATAGTCCTTCATTTTCATAAATTCAATATAGTTTTCTGCTGATTATTGTAAAGATAGTGGAAAAACTGATAGTGGAAAAATTGATCTACCTTTCCAAAGGTAGATTTTTCTAATGGATGAGAACCATTTCTGCTTACTTTGCATATATTACTGTCAGTGTTGTTCTCTAAGCAGTAGTATTTATATCATATTATAACAATAATTATAATAAACTCAAATATTACCTACCCTAGAGGAGCAAAATCACTTTGGGGGAAGTTCTGTGATACCCTCCTGTGGTACAGAGTATCTTAATTATTTCACTGCCCTTCCCATTCCTTGGAATTTATTGTTAGGAAATAAAATTAAAAGGCCCCAGTGGCTGTATCACGTTTGGAGCACGGGACCTCTTACTGCTCTCCCAGATGCAGGCTTTTGTATTAGATCACCATCGCTCCCAGAGCTCCTCTTGGGCAGGAGAAGGGAAGTGGATGCTTCACGATGAAATCTGAGCAAGTTATAAACAGGTGAAGCCTGGTGGAGGAAGAGCTCCCTGAACTTCTGCAGCTAAACCTTTTCTTCTCTTTGGTTAATACAATTCGATGGTGGAGGGCCGGGACCGGGACTCCTCACCCAGCAAAGCCCTGCAGTTATGCACAGCTGCAGCCAAGCAGGCTTTTGTCTGTCTTAACAACTGCATTGATGTAAGGAAATAAAATCTGAAGTGCTGTGCCACAGGAGCAGGCTCTGCACTGTGTGCGAGGACTTCGAGGATTTTTCTGGAAGCATTATCTATACGCAGAGCGGGATAAAAAAAGCAGTGTGAGCTCTGAGGTTCATTTCTACCTCCCTCTCAACCCCCCTTAGGTTTTGTCTGTGGATGTTTGTGCTCTCAGAGGGGCTGAAGGCTGTCACGCTGGCTAATAAATCTTCCAGGAATTCTAAAACCCTGTGAGTTATGGAACACTCATGTGGGTCTCTACGCAGGTGTACCAGAAATGAGTACAAAATGTCCTGCCATTGCTGGAGACTCTTCATGCCGCTGAGGGAGTTCTCCAGTGCAGACCCCAACACCCATCTGTGTAGATTATTGTAGAGAGGCATTTTTTTGTTTTGCTTACTTTCAAATGCTGGCGTTTTTTTTAAGTTACAGTTTAAGAATGGAAGGTTTCAGCAGTTTCATGTTAGCCCAATCCATCTGTACGTCAAGTCTGTTTGAAGAGTAGGGAGGCCTCCTGGAATAGTATTTCACTGTTTCTCAGCTGTGACCCTCTTTCTATCTGGGAATTCCAGTTCTGTCAGGCTCACAATTTCAGGTATCATGAGCATGGCCTTAGTTTTTGGAAACACTAGTAGAGTTTCTTTTTCTCCTAACTTCCTCCATTCTCTCTTTGGGTTCCCATCCCCACATGCCCTCAGGATGTGGAATATCTTGTGTGTGTCCTGACTGCTGTACACCAGGGCACCATCCCCATTAAATGAAGTTCCTCATGGGTGAGGGGTATCTTGTGGTACGGTGTGGTCTCTGTCAGAAGCTAAATTTAGACCAACATGCTTCACTCCTGGTGGTATCTGGTGTGTGTTAATTCAAAATGGGGTCACTTAGGCAAGTGATAGCAGCCAAGAAAGGACTTTCATCTTTTGTTTAGGTCCACCGTTCCCCCTTTAAGTCCATGGAGAGAACTTGTTTTGAGAGTGCATTCGCTTTACGTAGTGTTTACCCAGAGTACCTTAGCATAGGCTGAGCTGGTGATGGTGACAGTTCTTCACTGGGATTTGGTTTGTGCCAGATCTGGATTTTGGGAATAAGCACAAGCCTTCAGGGAACACGCGGGCAATTCTTCAGCTTCTGTGATTGTTTTGATTCTGGTGCTCGACATGAGAGTAGCTGAATTTCCTGGCATAGGCTTCCTACAGACTAATTTCTGCATGCATATGCTGTTGGTACCAAAAGATGATCTTTGCATCCCCAGAAAGAATCTGAAACTCTGATTTTTCCATCAGAGAAGCTTGAGTAAAATGAAATTCTGTGTTTGGTCCTGCATATTCTGGCCTTTAGCGAAAACATGGCTTTATGGATTCAGAAACTTGAAGAATGAATATGAGTATAATTTTGAAAGCTAAAGAACACATGGGAGGAAATTTCAGTAGTTATGAAGCTCTTAGTGTTAGAAACTTAGCTACTAACGTGAAGTAGGATTATTTTTTTTCTTTGGTTCCACAGATAAATCCTATCCCTAGAGCTCAACAGTTGTCTGTATTCAAAGGGCAAATTCAAATTCATGTTTTCTCTTTGTTAGAGGGAAGCTTTGAGTACTGCTGCCCCTGTGAAGTTAAAGTAATCTAAATTTAAAATGTCTTGATACAGTTCCTGCAATTTGCAACTGCTTCGGGAAATCCAGATCAATAGAAACTAGAGATAGGTGTATCCTTACAAGCCACATTGCCCTTGGGCAACATCAACCTCTGGGCACATTATTCCTACACTGGATCCTGAATTGTGCTGTTGTATCCGTCTTAAATGATACGTGGCATGCCTACATGACACCTTGAAAGTATTACTATGGAAAGACAGATGGAGTAATCAAATGGTTATATTACAATGACTACAGTTCAAATCTATTTCTAAAGAGTGATTAGAGCCCAAGATAAATTTAGTAGTTCGAAGTGACTTCTAAGCAAGTCACTTAATAAGCTTTCAGGATGAAACACTGCATTATGCGAAGACCTTAGCTATGAATACTGAATATATTTCCTGTTTCCTTGTTGCAGATTAGCAACAACTCACCAGTGAAGTTTGGTAGGAAAAACATAATACTTCTTTTAAATGATGGTGTGATCAAGTATTTTTTCTGCTTAGCTAATCCATTACAATTCCCCAGTGTGGAAGAGTGGGATTCTGTGACACTGTCAACAGGAAGGACTGGAATGAATCCTCACTGTATTAGCTGAGAAAATGGACATCTCGGGTATGACAATAACTTAAGTATTTATGTTTTCAAATTACTGAAAGTTTCCAAAATTTCCATATCATAAGGAGAGTAGGCTTGTTTGGTTAGAAAGTTCACACCTATTTGGATACTTGTAAACTGAAGAAGAGTAAAACTCCCACAACACTTAACAAGAAAGCCTGTCTGAAAAACAAATTTACCTCAGGAGCTCTATGTGGCTTGTTTTGGTCCTTTCTGCCTGACAGCTCAAGAGCTAGTGCAATAAATACGTCTTTTCAGGCATTCAAGTATTAATAAATCACAGTCAGTTTATGTATAAGTTGTGAAAATTGTGCAAATTAACTGTTCAAACATACTCTTTCAGGGGAAAAAAAAACAATTTCTATAAATTATACCACAAGTAAATGCAGTATAAAAAGAGATACATTGATGTCCTTATCAAAGAAGCATAAACAAGTGTTACAAAGGTGATAGGAAAACGCTTTACCAGCATATGTTTATACACTTCAGGAGGCCTACTAAGGAGAAAACCAAATCTTTATAACAAAAAGGGAAGAAAGCAAGCAATGGTAATACCAAACAGGCAGTGCAATAATCTGTCAGTTTTAGCAAATAAATGATCCATAAGAAGGTATCATCTTAAAGCTCACAGCATAAAGGGAAGGACTTGATACAAAAGCAAAAAACCAAGGAAAAGTGTAAATGACTTCAGCCCCAGAAAATGAAAAAAAGCCACTGGTAAAAGTAACTGAATTTTTAAAGTATGTAGTCACTAGAAGTAGTGTAACTGGAGAGAAAGAAAAAGGAAAAAAAGAGGAGGAGAAGAAATTAAAGGTGGCCTGAACTACTGAAGTAATTAGTGTGATGCTATGTTTTTTTCATGGTAGAAAAGTCTTCTTCTGTACTGTTTGAGGCAGAATAAAGCAATCAGTTGAAGTTCAGTAGAACAGAAGATCATGTGCTGGTCAGATTTAATCCCTACCATAACTCAACAAAACACTCATTTGAAACATGTTCCCCAATGTTTTATAACCTAGATTATACTCACAGATTTAAAGATAATATTTGACTGCATCCATCAGGATTGAATCTGTAACATCTTGAAATGACAGGGTATGTTAAGACAAGCAATTGCCTCATCACGGCTTTAGCTCAAGGTGCAGCTTTGAAAAGTTACAGCAAGATGTTACTTCATTGAAGTACACATTGATAGGATGACTATTCCTTTATGCAGGCAGTGGTACCAAGAAGAGGTGCAGTCTTTCCACCTCTGCTATTCGGAGCCACTGTTCACTTAAGTGGGAAAGAGTGGAAGAGAAAAAAGTTGACTCAGGTAGAACATGCATTATGTTACTTAACAGAAACCACAGCTAGGTTGTTTTCCAAGTAACCTAGATCCAACAGACACTCATGCACAAAAGAAAGAAAAAAGAAAAAGGTAAATTAAAAACCAAATAGACATAATGAAAGCCACAGTAATTTTCGACTTAAATAATGTGATAGCAAAACAAGTTATATGCAAAACGGACTTCTTCACACTGCGTGGCAGTAAGATGTAAGCAAACAGGATGTCCAGAAAGAAATAGTATAATACATCAGCGAGACAGCACCTGCATTCACCAACATAAAGAAGATTTAAGTTTTGATGATCCACAGTTTAAAACAAATCTACGAGTCTTCCACTGAAATTTTGTTTCCACCTTAACAGTTGGATGTGAAAGCTGGAAATCCACCAAAGGTACAGACAGACGTCTAAAAGATTTTGAAAGTAAATGCCTCGGGGAAATAGTAGGTATTAAATGGAATGAATTTATAGCAAATACTGAGATTCGTCAGGGAGCTGAACAAGACTTAATCTCCTAAATTATCCAGAAACGAAGATGGAAATATCTAGGATATGTGGTAAGAATGAAGCCAGATCTGATGCCAGACTGTCTGCCATGGCAGGAATGCCTTCAGGCTGACTGTAGAACATGTGAAAGGGGCTGACCAAAATAATTCCTCCATTGAAAAGCGCTTAGAGATGGAAACATTATGGGTGACTTCACAAAGTTGGGGACTGTCAAGGAGAAAGCCAGATGGACAGCAACAATCAGCCTTCTCACATTTGTTTGAAGGAACTCTTGGCAGTGTAGGAAAAAAATGTGAGTTGGGTGGCACCAAAGGTTTTCATCTAATATTTCGTGTCTGTTTGGGGCTATAAACACCTGGCAGACCTGTAAAATGGTTTCAGGACTTTTATCAGCACTGCTCCAGGCGTAATGACTAGAAAGTACATATTTTAATCCTAGAGTCCAAGCTCTATCTGTCACTTGCAACCAGCAGCTGCACTGAGCACTGTAATTTATGTAAACTCAGCACCACCCACAAGTTTCTAAGATCAACACACAAAGTGGTTTCTGCCGGTATGAGGGAGAAAACCACCAGGTTGTCTTCCTGCATCCGGGAGGAGGAAGTCAGTGATTGTCTGCTTGCAATAATAAGAGAAGGCATGTCTGCCGGGGCCTTTTCTTCCAGCAGAGTATCTTGGCTTCTGACCCAGCCAGTGCACTGCTGTTCTTAATTAGGCTGTGTCTTGACTATATTAATATCCTGGAATGTAGCTACCTGGGATTTTATAGTCAAGCATGCAGTTCTTTGGTATTAGCCACACTTTCCCAATCTCTGGAACCGTGTCACCTGTGCTGTTACACCGGTGCCATCCTTAGTGACCACATCTGGCTGTTCCCAGATGATATGCTCCTCTAGCCCCAGAAAGGCTCCTTAGCTGTGTGGCCATGTTTAAAGACTCACATTGTTGAGCTTAGATATACTACATCAAGTGATGCTTCACTGCACGCACACCCCTTTGCAGATGCTGGTTATAGGCTTCTTTCCCACTGTATATATTTATCTGTTTCTTTTTTTCCTCCTTAATTTGTAACTAAAAAAAATGATTAAGAGTGGATTTTTTGAAAGAAGGAAAGTTTCATTGGTGTTTGTGCATATGGACTGCTACTTATCGAGTTAAAAACCTGTCTTCTGGTTGTTCCTATATCAAAAGCATGTTGGGATTCGGGGGCCTGAACAGAGGCATCCTGCGCTATTTGTTCCACTCAGCAGATTCCTGTCTGGCCACCAGCTACTCCCTTGGCAGGGAGAAAACCTCACTGGTAATTCCTGCCAACATCAGGGAGATATCTAAGATACCTTAGCTAGTCTCAAATGGTGTCGGCAACTGGATTGTACCCAGTATGTATGACTTATGAAGGGGCAGGAGGGCTGCATCTCCTAACGAGAGTGGTTTAAACTGGGATTTGTTTGTTTCACTCCCTGTCTCTCTGGAATATAAGTCTCAAGACAGATTTTAAAAAGGCAAGATCACCTTGGTTTCCAATTTCAAGAACAAATGAGTGATACCTCTTATATCATGACTTCATTCTCTGAGTTGAATGACTTTTCTTTTAGCTTACAGTTACTGTGACCAGTGTCTACTTCATTGCTTCAAATGATCTTCCAGAGCCATGATACTAAAATAAGATTTTTCAAATAACAAAAAACAGAAAAAACAGAAACTTTTTTTTTCCCTGCCACAGTGTTGGCTATAATGACAGATAGTCATTGATTTCCTTTGGAAACTGTTTCTGATTGATTGTTTCCTTGATGTTGCCTACCTTTCAGCTGGTCTCTTCTTTCTTTATAAGCAGCTTGCTTCACATACCTGGTTTGTTCCGTGGGCATTTATTTTACACTTTGTTTATTTGTAGTTTGTTAGACAGGTCTGTAAGGTTTGGTCACAAGCCAGGTAACATCATCAAGATTTTTGTGCTAGGGTAGCACTGAAGTAAGCAGGTGTAAGCAATACGGAAACTGATATGACAAAAGGTTGTATGAAATGGATCGTGCAGCTTTACAAATGCATCTTCTTGTGTGTAGCGCTTTTTTACTCCTGTTTGCCACACACTGAAGTATTCAGTCTCAAGAAGTGTTTAGGGCATGTCCTGTTCATGAGTCATATGAAAACAGAATGTAGGAGATGAAAAGCTGTTACAAGGCAGGTCCTGATGGGGCTGACCTGCTGTGGATTTTTGTTGTTTGAGGCTAAGTTGTCTTTCTGAAAAGAATCTCATCCCCTGCTGGTAATTTAATCAGTCAGAGCAACGGTAATATAAAGATATGGCTTATGTATGGAAAATACTGTATTATGTGGTAGATCATTGTTACAGCTTTCGAAAGCTTCTGAAGAGAATTGTAATATTTTGGCAGGAGTTCAAAATTCTCTTTCCTACAAGGAACAGGTTTGGTGGTTGTTTTTTTTCTCTAACGTGTCATTTTGAGGTTACATGGTAACATCTGTCAGAGCTATGCTAACCTCTGTCATCCAGCTGTTATAATTGTGGTATTTTCCTTCCTTTTCCTTCTCTTTCCTCTCCTTAATGCTTTCCCTTTCTCCTCCCTCGTAAAAAAAAAAAATAATATCCAAACCCAAACCAACAAAACCCACCTCCTTTTATACTGAAACTTCAGGTGGAATGAAGTGGTTATAAAAGCATCTGTCAACACAGGAATAGTTTGCCAAGCCAAGTATTTGGGTTGGAAGTCATGCCTTCCCAACTGCTTGAAAACAGGAAGTATCTCTGTTAAGTGATGGATAGCTCTACTTTGCTGAGAGGAAGAAAAGGCTTTTTTTTTCTTTTTTTTTTTTCTTTCTTTTTCTTTTTTGCCTCTAGGCTAATAAATGAGTTCTGCAGTTGTTCCATGTATGTAAAGAAAGACTCCTATAGAAACATGTATATGGATATACATGTCTGTGTGTATATATGTGTGTGTATGAATATACAAACTAAAAAAACCCCAAAACCAACAATCTGCTTTGTACATGATCTCCCTGTCAGAAGCCAGCCCAGGCACATCTTTTCCCAGTGATTCCTGTAAAGGTCTCAAAATCTGTCAGAAACACCCTGCAGGATTGCAACGGCTCCTGGGTGATTAATTGCCAAAAGAGTCTGGTTCCAGGTTCCATTACATGTAATTTTTATCTTTTTCTAACGGGGTTCTTTTATTAATACCCCCCTTTCTTCCCAATTCCCCCCCCACCGCCCCCCCCCCCCCAAAAAAAAAAAAAAGGGAAAAGGAAAAAAGAACTGACATTCCTGAGGTTTTGCACCTCTTAGACAGGAGCACAGAGGACTCTCTTATGTAAACATAGAGTAAAGAGGGTGTGTTACATTGTTTATTAGCTGATGATAGGGTTTTTTTTTTCTTTCAGTTAATTTTAACTTCACTAAAAAATCATTTTATTAGAAATGGGGGAGGAAGAGCTGCATAGCATTTAGAGGAGAAGAGGGAGGAGTTCTAGTGCCTTCTCCACACCAAAACCACTTTGAGACCCAGCAAGTGGCAAAGGACTAGATCACTCCCAATCCTTACTAAAATCACAGGAAAACAGCCAAAAATTAGGACATCCTCTGTCCGCACACCATTGCCATAAGATTGCAGCATATTCACAAAGCAGGGGGGAGGAGACCCCGATTCCCTGTTGGTGCCTCCATGGCTTTGAATACACGTAAGAGGCTTGATTTGGAGCTGAATTTCTGGGGTGCCAAACTGGAGTATTTGGAATTGTATCAGTAGGGTTGCTTGGATTTGCACCGTTTTTTACTGCATTGAAAATGTGCTGCGTTACTGACAGGTTTAGACTTTTATAGATGGAGGCCTGGGCAAAGCTTGGCTCCCAACGAGCACTGCAGTAATTTGTGCCAACTGGCCAATTTAACTGTTTGAAATATCAGGGGAAAGAAAGCATGGAGATACTGGTTCTGCAGCTGCAGAGTATCTGCCTGCAGATGTTTCTGCCAAGAGAAGTGATTGAAACTTGGTTTCTTGAGATATTTTAATCCTATCTGAACAAAACCACATAAAAACGTGCTCTGGTGTTGTCTGTATGGGCCAAAGAGGACATTGTTCCTCACAGTTGTGTTTACATGGTCTCACTGCTGCAGTGAAACAAGTCTCCTCAAGCCTACTTTCTCTACAATTCCCCTTGAATTCTATATTAATCAAACTCTGTCAGTGGCAGGACTGTGATGTACAGTGGTTGGGACACTGATACTCTGAATAAAAAGATGAGAATATTTTGGTGCGTGCAGCTTTGTGCAGGTTTGGAAACACAAGCCTGGCTTTTTGCAGAGTTTTTCTGCTTCTGCCCCCACCAGCAGTTTCTGTGGATGGTGGAGAGGTGGTAAACCCTCTATCACTCTTCTCCACGCGTGACCACAGCTGCTGTCTGGCACAGGAGGGATCATGGGAGGTGAGCTTAGGAGGAGGCAGGAGGGCACAGCAGCCTCTTCCCTGAGCTGTGTAGGCAAAATAAGACAGCTACATACTTGGTGCCATATTGCCAAAGGCAGAGGCACAGCTACCTTCAGCCCAGAGCAGCCTGAAATCCCATGGTTTGGCAGCAAGGTGAGGGCTGCGGTGCAGATGCCAGAGTGCAGGCAGGACCGGTGGGTGCCAGGGCAGATGAGCCGGCAGAGCAGTGGGCCCTGCATGGTGGTAGCAAGGTGGTGGTGGTTAGAGACTCAGCCTATGGTGGGACCTCATCCATGCCTGACAGCAGATGTCAGGGAAAGAAAAGACGATCAAAAGCAGTGCTGAATGCTTTGGCCGTGTGGAGGCTCGATATACTTTCACATCAACTCTGGACATTATTGCTTTCCTGAAGTACTTTTAGTGCTGCCTGTTTATAACTTTGTTATTTGAGTAATGCTCATATCTGTTGAAAATCACCACCATTAATGGAAATGACTGATTTGCCTTGAAACATGCAGGAGCATGGTATGTAGTTCAAGCAAGTGATGCCAATGGTTTCTAATATTCAAGGCAGTTCTATCCCCAGGTTTCATTTTATAAGGAAAGATGAATTTGTTATTTTTCTGCATGCTGGAACTGTATTTTGCTGTAATAACTAAGAGACCAATCTGTAGTGATAACTGGAGGTGTCAGTTCCTATTGGTAGTCAGCAAAGAGAGCAAGTCTGGAAGATAGATTGAATTACATTGAAAAGTTTCCCTCTGATGAGACAAACTAGAAATGGGTAAAAATCAGTGGTTGAAGGAAAAGGATTAACTAATGGTAGGAGACCTGGAGTATAAGTAGAGTGAGTAGATGAATTCTACGCAAGCAGGGGCATTTGGCTGCTTAGCAGTGAGGTACGGATCGCATTCCTATTTTTCAGGTGGTTAATTCTCTGTTATCGCTTCATCTTGGTTTGGACTCAGATGATATAAACTGTTTCCCTGTTCAAGTTGGTTTACTGTTTGTCGGCGTATCAAACCACGTGTTTGTTCTCTGCCTTTAATTAGTACTTTGGGTTACTGCCTGAGTAAAATGTTCCCGCTGTGCTCACTGCCACTTGATAGTGCGCATTCTTCCTGAACACCTGCTGTCAAACCTATCATGTCTTTTCTTGTCAACTTGCACAATGCTCCAGGTCTTGAGCAAGACTGACATGACGGAGGGTTGTACAGCCTGATTTTTAGATACCTGTGTGGAAGGTGAAGTCTTTGCACAGGGACCAATAATAGGAGACTGCAACATTTTCTTGAAGCTCGTTTCCAATAATATCTAATAAAATTCTGTTTGCAAGTGCAGTTTTTGCAGTAGTGGAAATCCTTTAGGTAAAAGAAGCAAACTGCTCCACCCTGAGAGGAATCGTGGATGTTGTGTAACGACAACAGAGAGTAATCTGCACAAATCTTGGGAGAAGTACAAGGGTGGTGACCAGCAAACAAGTCATCAAAGAGGGGAACTGGTTAGAGATGTTGGCGTGTGCTGATGGTGGTGACAGACGTTGGCACAGAAGGAGGAAGGTGGGGAGGAGGAATAGTGTGGGGGAAAGGGGCTCTTGGCAAGAAAAAAGCAGTGTTGCTTGACTCAGGAGCCTGTAATTACAAGACTCCAGCCTTGTGACACAGCAAATAAGCGTGTCACCCGAAACAGAGGAATTCGAGGTTGCCTCCTGAAGCAGCTCGTGCCAGATGGAGAGGGAATAAAAAAGCCTTGTGGAAAAATAAAATTGAGCTCTCCACTGGACTGTGGTTTTTAAGTCCTTAATAGTGAAGCTCTAATACGTCTTTTTCCCTCAGCACCTCCTAATTTTGGTAATTAATCCATGCTTGCAAAAAGCCTCCCGTAGCCTGTCTAGCAAACAGGACGGATGAGCTTCCCGTACTTGAAACTTTCAAAGATCCAAGGACTTCCTGGTCTGTTGGGCTGGGAGCGTGACCTGCTCTGGCACGGAGTGAGAACAAAAGCATCAGGCACTGAGGTGAGCCTCGAAAGTGTAGGAGAAGCACCTGTATGGGAGCTGACTTCGCTCCTGCAATAGATAAATGTGATGGCACAAGAAGGCCCTTTCATGACTAACAAATTCATCAGCCTATCTTTGACCTTAATACTTTCCACGTGTGCAACACATCTGTCCTGAGATGTGGGCAAAAACACTGAAAGGATCTCACAAACAGTTATCGCTTGCATGGGCTACAGGGAGAACATGACTGACTTTAAAACTTTAAAATATGTTCAAGTAGTGTAATGATGAAAGTAAAATAATTTGCATTACCAAATCAGATTGAGTACCTCTCATATAGAGTACCTCTCATATTTGGGAGTCTATGTAAGTTGGGACCACAACCAGGGTTCATAAATAGCAATTGTTAATGTAAGTTGGAAGGATTTAGTTACAAAGGAAACAGATTGTTCTGTTATTTCCAGTCCTCTCGTTTTCATCTGTGGTCTAATCCCAGTGGACTCCAAAAGCAGGATTAAACTTTTAGTTGCATTTTTTAGTTTCTGCATTACAATAAATGTTTTTACTTTAAAAGCAATGTCTTAAATTTAGTGTAAAAATCTGTTCCTACTTGTGGAGATTGATTGCAGCAGAGAACATGCAGTGACACTGATTCTCCGGATGAACTTTGTTACCTGCTGAACCTACTTGCTCTGTTTTACACATCTCAATATTCCATTTACTATGCGGTTTATGTTTTGCTATGCAAGTTAAATTTTGCTAATGAAAATTTTGTCCAAGTTTCCCAAATTTCTGGAATTAATATTTTTTTCTAATGTCAGGTTGCCCTCTGGTACCATTTACATATGCCACTTTATTATAAAATCTGATTAAGAATGATTTGGATGAGTTAGGCATGGCTGTTGAAGTATGTTCAGTAGGAAAGCTATTTTTTCTATCCCACAGAAAGCTCATCAGCTGGGTAGGCTTCTGTCAGTGTTATACTTCTGCATTGTTTGACAATGTAGTTCTTGAAATGGCCAAATATCCTTTGAAAACGCTAACTAAAGATGGATGCTTTTAAAAAAAAAAAAGGGAAGGGGGAGGAGAAAAATTAGCAAACCCCTAAGGTTAATTCTAATCCATACTTGACAGGAACCACAAATATTTTCCTGGCTTTACCTATTTAAACTTTCTTTCCTGAAATAATTATCTTCGTAATTGCACACAAAATACACATTTTTGAACTATCTATCTTTTCCAATGAGGTATGTTGAAGGTAATACTCTTTTGCAATTGCCAAAGAATTAAAGCATTTCTTTTTGAAGGGGAACACTTTCTTAATTAAATTTTTTTTTGCTATTCGTGATATTATGTATTATATGACAATTATTCTGTTTTCCTAGTGCTCCCCTGAAGAATACTGTATCTGTGTGCCACTAGTAACCTTTCAGTGTATGTGCACTTAGGCCCCTTTCATAACTCTTGTGGTAACAAAAAAACAAAAAAATTACATAAACTTGCAAAAGAATTGCTTAATGGTATGAAGGATTCTGGTTTCTACCAAAACCCCAATTACTTAATTTTGTGCCCTTCCTGGCCTGCATAAATTATGCAACCCTCACATCTCACCATCAGTGAATTATGTAGCTCTGCACACACATCAATTAATTTTGGCCCCATCAACTTCCCACCTTCTGTGTGCTCCTAGCCTCAAATCAGTTTTGCATCTCCCAGCCGGGAGCGGTTAATTTTGTACTCCCGGCAGCTCATATCTGCCTGAACCTGCAGCCCTGCTGCGACTCCTCACCTTCCCCCACCTGCCTCTCCGCCTGCACAGCCAAGCCACCGCCTTCTCCTCCTGAATTCCTTCTCCTCCACCTTCTCCGGAAGAATTCCTCCTCCTCCAGCTCAGCAGCGAGGATCAATCTCAGGCAGCTTCACCTCCGTGCCAGCAGGGTCAGCGCTGGATCCCAACGCACCCTGTGGTCGCAGGGCTGGTTTGGAGGTGACCTGAGTGTCCATGTTGCTCTCCTGGCAATTTTCGAAGTACAAATTGAGATACTGAAGCTCCGTCTTCTGGAACAGCCTGTGAAAGTCATGGTGTGCTTGGAGCAACTACCTCCAAAACCCTTCTGTGGGGAAGCCTGCATCACACAACACCCCACTGAGAAGAGAAATAGCTTCTAGGTCTGTAAGAAAAGTGGCATTGAGGAAAAAGGTGGTGCCAGCGTCCATCAAACTCAGCACTGCTGCCAGCAGCAGAAGTAGGCATGACCTGGGTCTTGGTGTTCAAGCTGATGCTGCTGCTGCAGGTGTCCACACCAAATGCCACAGTAGGCTTCTCAGGAGAACCCAGAAAGAGTTCATTTTCCTCCAGAGGACACTTCAGTGTGCAAAAACATCAAGAGGGATATCTTGTTCCCTTATTGCTGACCTCTACGTGCAGCTCAGATCTGAATCCTGAATTATTTTGGCCAAAAAGGAAAAGTATCTCCATAAGAAGTATGCCGAGAACAAAAGCCTGAGGGGCGACACAGTGTCCTGCAAATGAGAATGGCCTCCAGTTGCTGTTGCTTCCTAGTTGCTTTCAGACCAGCAAGCAGCAGAGCATTCTGCAGCCCACCTCCAGCTTCTCACTGGGGATTTGCCCTCCAGCACTGCAGGATGGGTCAAGGCAGGCCCCTTCCTTGCTCTCTCCCTCCACTTCTAGTTTCCCAGGAGCGTGGAGGGGGCCACTTGCCAAGGGGCAAGGGTGGTGACAGCAGAGTGAAGAGCTGTCGGGCTGTGCCCAGGATCACCATGTTTCCTGTCCATCTGGACAGTTGGGAGGGCTGCTGGAGACCAGCTCTCGGTTTAATCTGCTTTTCTCTCCAGGGGCTGGAGGGAATTTGATTCTTCTCTCAAGTGAGGTTGCAGAGTATTTTCTCTCCTCTCCTTTTTTTTCCTGTCTATTTAAGCAGCAAGCACTGCAGAGACTGACTTGTGCTTTTTTTGTACAGTTCCCAGCACATCTGGCAGTCTTGGATAAGGTCCCTAGGCCTGATTGTAGCAAAAAGTAATGATAGCGTGTTTAAAACTGGGGCCTCCAACTATGACTATATATAAAATGCAAAGCATTTGGGACAAACTGGAGGAAATACAATTTTTAGAAACTGAGCAAAAGAAAAAAAATGTATTCACCATTTTACATCTGCAGTTGTGCTTTGCAAGCGTGGGTGCTCCGTTGTGTTAGAAGACTATCTCAAAGCTGAAAGCCCGTGCAATGCAGCGGAGCACTTGCTTCCAGCTGATTAGCATCAAGCATTTTTCCTGTCCCATTTGCACAACTGCCGTGGTCCTTCATTAGTGTAGAGCTAAGCTGGCTCTAGGAAATGTTCTAATTATCTAGGCATCCTGATTAAACCTGCCTTGATTTAAGAGAGGCACACCACCATACTCATGTGAACGTTTCTTATTTCTTGTAAATAATAGAATTAGCTATGGGCATTTCCTTAAGAGCATACAGAACACAATTGCAGAGTAATTCCTCCCCCTCCAAGCCTAGTCTTGAAACATGCAAATTTCTCTTTCAAGCATGTTGGCAAAAAATGGCAATATCCTGGTACGCATGTTATTTGGACACTGAGTTACACACTGGTTGAGTTGTCATCAGTGGGTTGAGTTTTTTGGTGAATATATCAAGAGTTCTGTAGAGAGTAGCACAGTCTGCTGAGGAAATACCGGCGTATGGCTTGCTTCTTGCTCTCTTTCATAGGGATCCAGCGTTTGCCACTGCCAGGGTCAGGGTACGAGGCTGGATATGGACCTGTAGTCTTCCCAGTACAGCCTTCCTTACATAGCTCAATGCCACACACTGTAGTGCAATACACTTTCTGCTGAGCGTTTTAATCTTCTGTTTTAAAAATAACAAGACATCCCTTAACATTCAGGATACATTTTTCCACTCTGAAGCACCACAACAGTCTTTTTAAAGAAACTCAAGGAAGGGTGTTAACTTGATCAATGCTGTGCAGGAAGGAAAGCTCTTTCCTACTATTTTTTCAGCATGACTTTCACTGACATGATCAGGCTGGGAAAAGACTTATTGGCTGACAGCCCAGGACAGCCATGCAATATCTCTAGTCATCTGGAACTCAAACTACTCGGCCCAAGGGAGAACCATAACATAAAAACAATTTAGGTTACATGCTGAATCTTACAAACATTGTTCAGTTTTTAAAAAATAGTTTAAATACTATTTATGTGCATTCGCTATGCATGGGGTTTTTGTTTTTTTTTTCCAAATGTCAAGTAAGACAAGCTGGGAGAGTTTGTACTTTTTTACTGTAGATGGTTTTCAAAAATCTCAGAGATTTTTAGAACTACAGGGAAATGAGCTTCCTCTCTTCTCATAAATTTAAGAGCTTGGCTTCTGCTGTGTATCGGATAGAATTGTTTTATATATAGATAATGGTTACTTTTTGACCCTGTCCCGAAAGCACAGAGCCACAGAAACACTGGTTGGAGGCAGCTTCCAGAGGCCCTGCAGTCCCCCTCCGGCACAAGGCGGGACTGTCGCCAGCACCGGGTTGGGGAGGGCTTGGCTTCATAGAATCATTTCGGTTGGAAAAGACCCTTGGGTTCATAGAGTCCAACCTTTGTCTGGCCAAGCCACAAAACCCCTGAGGACAGTTTCCACAGCCTCCCCGATGACCTGCCCCGAGGCTGTGCTTCTCTTCCAGAGATTTTTTCCTCCCATCCACTTGAAACCCTCCACGCTGCCCTGTGTGGCTGTTGTCCCCTCTTAAGTTGCCTGTTGCTGCTGCCCCGAGTTTGCTCTCTCACCCTCCTACCTCCCCAGTGTGTATATAGTCTGAGTAACCCTGGGAAACCAAAGTACAAGGTCAATATATGTGCATGAAACTACAAAACTGGGGGCCTCAGCTTGTAACTGTATTCATCTGTTGAATTTTCAGTTGTCCTGTGGCACAAGAGAATTAAAAACAAGGGTTTTTCCAACAGCTTAAAGCTGACTCTAAAATATATTAACTATAGCACTTTTGCAAGTCTGTTTTTCTCTCCCCCTTTGAAGCTGAGCATCACTGGCCTTTGTCTATTGTTACCTTATTTTTCATAAAAAAACCTGTTGGAATAATCTGCTTTTGGGAATAATCTTGGAGTATGTGCAGCTCCAATAATTTGGGGTAAAGCAACATGAATCCAGAATGTAAACTTCACTTCAAAAAACATTTTTTCTCCACTTGTCTTGAATGAAGATCTGAACTTGGGATGTGTCCATTGCCATCTGTCCTTCTGCCAAGTCCTAACATTCCAGCACACCTTGCAACAAGCCTAAAATTATTATTTTAGGAAAATGAGAATGGTTGCTGTGTGATTCCTTTTTTCCACAAACTGGTATTTCACAAGCTGAGTAACCTTACTGTCTTTTCAGCAACTGATCCATTCTAACATAGGATTGATGCACATATGCACATAGCTTGAGTTTTCCTCTGCAGCTTCTTGCTTTTGCTGAAATTGTTAGTTATATGGTGGCATTGTGGTATTTAATTGAGTTGATGTGATGTGCCATGTGCTATAACTTTTCCGGTGATGCTTTCATTGCAGGCCTTGCTGAGACCAGGACGAATAGATAGAATTATCTATGTGCCACTGCCAGATGCAGCCACTCGTGAGGAGATCTTCAAACTTCATTTTCAGTCCATGCCAGTTAGCAATGAAGTCTGCTTAGCGGAGCTCATTCAACACACAGAAAAGTACTCTGGAGCAGAGGTAAAACTTTCTGAATGATAATGACCCTGGAATTGGTCGGCAAAACTGAAATCAAGTATCATCCAGATACCATCTTTGAGTCTTCTCAAAGTGGTGGTGGTGATGAATTAGGAAAGAGAATGTTTGAGAGATTTTTGTGGTTTCTCTCAGAAAACAGAATACAATCTGGGTCTTGGAGATGAAGATCTCCAAGAGAGATGAAGATCTCCAAGAGGATTGTTGCCAGGGGAAGGGCCTTTTCCAGGGTGAGCCTTAGTATGATCATGGGTGGCTTCACGAAGGATGTGCTACCAGATGGAGTGGAAGGAACTGGGGACAAGTGCCCCAGACTGCCCAGACACTTCAACTGGGCCTCCTCACGTTCCCAGGGATCTTTTGCATTTAGGATAGTGACTGAGAGCCTCAGATGGAGGGAGTAGAGACAAAGTTATGAGAAAGCGTACGGGAATGGCAAGGGAGTCACTGATCACTTTTAAGCTCTTATTTTCCTATTCCATATAATCAAAACCTCACAGCAGCACTTCTTGTTATAGCTCGTTGCTATTAGTTAGTCAGCTTCTGACAATGGACGTCAGACAATTATTTCCTGTCCTGGGTAGGAAAGAGAAAATGTCTCAGATGCTGCTGCCTGGCAGTTATAATACGCATTGGTACGTTAGTGGTCACCGCTCAGCTCCCTGAATATTATTCATGTTAGTGTCTCGTGAAAGGATATTTCATTCTTTCCTTATTTTGATTAATTGAAAGTAATTACATTACTTCAAAAATTCAAAGAATGTTATTAAGGTTGCCAATTCTAGCTCTTAAAAGGTATAAAATACCAGAATTAAAATTTCCACCTTACTGTAGCCAGTCGTAGTGTATGCATTATCGTACCATCTTTAATTAGGTAGTCACCTTCTACTTTTTCTGTAGCAGAGTGGAAAATGTGATGAGCTTGCCTCGGCTCCCCCGTCTTTCTGTGTGCTGTTTACAAGGAGAATTTCTCTGTTTTATGGAGAAATAAACAGTTATCTCTTTTACAGAGAAACAAGCTAAACTTTTGTCTTGGTCCAAATGAGAGGGTGACTGTGGAGTATTTGTATGGTTCTTAAAATGCTGAAGGACCTTCTCACCTGCCTGGTTATTGGATATGCTCCCGGGCAAGACTTCTACTCATTTTGCTATCACTTAAATGCTGGTATGTTGTAAAATGCTGCGTTGCCTACTAGTTACCTCTGGCTGTTGGGGGCACTGCTGTGAGTGCTCCAAGTCCAAACGATGGGCTCAGACCTTGCCGTAGGCAGCGGCAGTGTCTGGGCTGGCCTCCAGGCTTGTTCTGGGAAGCTGTGTCATGGCAGACACCAAAGTCAAACCCTCAAGAGCTTTCCTCCTCCGCAGCTGAGGACAAACTGTACTCCAGGAATGAATGGATGGAAGCTGCTTTGTGTGGCACATCTTTTTGCTGTAGAATGTGGAACCTCATAATGAAAAAAAGGCAATAATGAAAAGGATTGCAGGCTTAAATGTTGGCCTGGAAAACTGTCGCAGCTCTGCTTGCCTCCACGCTTTGGAGTGGTGACTTGAAACAGCATTATGTTTTTACCCGGATGTCAGTTGTCCTGGGAAAATTTATCTGCCTCTGGCTGAGTTACAAGTCTCCAAAAACATAAATATAAACATACCCGCTGTTGTGTATGGAAACTGTCTTCTTACCAGGCAACAACTGTAATGCTTGTATTTCAGAAATTCCAAGCATATGGGGATT
Organism: Gallinago undulata; assembly: GCA_026546715.1. Lineage (NCBI taxonomy): Eukaryota > Metazoa > Chordata > Aves > Charadriiformes > Scolopacidae > Gallinago > Gallinago undulata. The sequence goes on from JAOTQQ010000032.1 coordinate 6,956,800, forward strand.
TCCTTTGGATCTGGATCAGCTGAGGCTCTAGTGGTGAATTCCTGTGCTTAGCTGATAATGAGTCGCAAATGTCTTGGTGCTGGCTTTGTACAGAACCAAAAATAAGTTAATGGGTCATTGAGTGCAGCTACGGACTAGTTTCAGGGAAAAAAAGCCTGCCTGTTTCTAATACGGCTTTTCTCATGAATTTTGTTCTTTTGCATCATTCAAGGAATTGTAATAACTGGGATGTAAAGAGTAAATACAGAAAAAGCCTCAGTCAGTGTTCCTTGGAAGAATATATAAAAAGTCTTGACAGTTGGCACGCACAGTGGCCAGTTTCATTAAAGCCTTTTCTTCCTAGTGTCTCCAGCTTCCCAGCTTTACAAATAGTTTCCGCTGTTGAATGGCAAGTTCCCATTCCACTGTTCTACCCTTTGTTTAGAAAAAGAAATGGAAAATGCTGGGTTTTGTGACTAGAAGATGCTGTATGAATAAGGAGCTGCGTGTAAAGATGCGTTGAATCATCCTGACATGAGCTGAATAAACAGCAAGTAAAGTGGATAGTTCAGTATGCATCTGGCTTCCAACTTGGCCTTTTTTCAGATCAGATATTTGTGTATTTTTGCCTGTCATCACTTATGACCAGTTATCTCTATTCACCTGCTGGATGTACGTTTCTCTTAATGAGTACCTTTAAAGATATATCAAGATAGCAAAATAGGGTGATTACTTCCCACTGTTTCATGTGAGAGACGATGGAAGATAATTTATGAGGGTGAATTACAATTTCCTTCTCTCATGTATAAGTGAAGTTTAATATAGTTAAAAAAAAAGAGCATTACAGGAGCAATGTCAGTACAGCTAGCTTTTATTATGCTAATTGTATCAGTCAAACAAAGCCTCAACTTTCTAGAAAGTTTTGGGTTTGAGTTCCGTCTTCATTTCCAGGCCCTTCTGAAGTCGTGCTCTGCAGCAGTGCTTGAGGCTCTTCTTCAGGGATACTTGAGTATCTGTAAATCAGGAAAATAAGGAATTGGTTTTCAAAGATTCTGAATAGCAAGATTTGGCCTCAGAGCTGATGTTGACACCAAGGATCATTCCTTCCTCCCTCTAAGGCAACTTGTTTTGGCTGCATCTCTGCCCTGAAGGGGCTGATGCTTTTTCCCAGGACCACCTCAACTCCTTTTTAGCTGAGCTGGTGTGACTGGGTGGTGGGCAGGGTAGGTCTGGTTGCTTTAAGAATGGCTCTGCTGGAACCCTCTGTTGTGTCTCGCACGCAGCCCAGCAGGTTTCACCGGTGGGGCAGAGGAGCAGTCAGAACTGCTCTTGTCTTTGCCCCCAGCTTTTTTTCCTAGAAAAATTTCTACTGAAGGCTGTGTCTGGTCAGCTAATGCCTGGCACGGTTCAGCAGGAGGCTGTGCTCTGCTGTCCCGCACCGCTGGCCCTGCCGGCACCTCTGGATGCTGTAGCCTTAGTAAGGAAGAGAAAACTCTCATTTCTGAAAGTAATACAAATGTTTGAAACAACAAGCGTCATGCCGCATCGAAGCTTTTATAAGGTTTATTCTAGTGTTCTTGCATTTTATTTTGGGCAAAATTGCAGGAGATGAACTTTTATAAAACTGATAATTTTTTTTAATGGTTTTATATATTGGGATGTCTTCACTCGCAGATTGTTCAGTTTCATCATAACTTTTTTCCAAAAGCATTTCCACTGTTATACTTCATGCTGAGAAGTTTGATCTGTTTGATTTCTCACTGTGCTTTCTATAAAGTATGGTTAATTAAAGATCCAACCACAGGAGTATTTAAAAGCAAAGTTTTAAAGTGCAAATAGTACAAGTTCTTTTGCGTGCTTTCATGATGCTGTTACAGCCAGCTTGCTTTAGGAAAGTCAGGCCTTCCACAAACTCTGGTGCTCTACTTTTTTAATTTGGGTTCAGATTAGGTTTTTTATAATTATTGGCTTTTGTCTGTTGAATAGAAAACACAGATAGTCTCAATGCAGTTGTAACAGTCTCAAAGCAGTTTCTAGTGCAAGAACAAAATCAAATGGACATTGTCTGTTAGGAAATTGCACGTCCTGTAAATTATACATTGTCTCAAACAGAAAAGAAGAAAGATTGTACTTGGAACATGTCTTGGCCTAGAGGAAGGACACCTAGCTTTATAAATGCAAAGACTGATGTCTTTATTAGAGGTGGGGGGAGGAAGATTGTATCATTTGCCTTTACAAATTAAGTGGAAGGGGTGTGTCTGTCTTCAAACCGTTGGAGTTCACTCTGTGAAAAGGATGAGCAAGGGGCTGAAGACAGTATTTCCCCAATGTTGAAATATTTTGTTCCAGAAAGTAGATGATAAAAAGGTAAATAAACCCCGTAGAGTGAGGGATCTTCTTATATTGTCTCAGCCCCAGTTCAGAGCATGTTTTTGTTACAGTTTAGAAGGCAGTAGCAGAAAGGGAGGTTTTAAGCAGAAACTGAAATCAAGTGTTGAGTTGTTCTGAATTTAGAGTTGGTTAGAAGTAATAAAGAATTAAGTATTCTGGTTATGATGACAATATTCTTAAGACTTATAAAAGTAAGCTAATGGGACTGACTGCTTTTAAATTGGTGGAAAGCAGGTCACGGTGAAAGCAAAGGCTGGCATTGTTTCTATAGTATTATCAGTTTCCATGCTTACAGGACACAATAGTAAAATGGGAATCTGGGAACCTGTAAATCTTTCACTAGCTCTTAGTTGAAGTAGAATAGTTAACGTAAAAAATATCTTTCTCACTTTGCAATAACTCTCAATGGGAACACAGAATGAAGGGGAAAAAAACCAAGCCAATGAAGGTTTGCTCTGGCTCAAATGAGAGCATATTTGATGCCAAAAAGTATCTTTGCAGCAGAGCACTAGCCCAAATCGACTAAAGCCTTTGACTCTTAAAATATGTATTCCAAAACATGCATGTTCTTGTTTATCAGATATTGACATATTTAAACTATAAACTTTAATAAAAAAACCCCACTCCAAACAACCAGGACCTCCCCAAACTCCTCTTTTTTTTATAGAAGAAGGTACCAACTACAAAAGAAGTGAGGATGCATTCCATCGTAGGCTAAACAGTCTTTTAAGAAATTGGGAAAAGTTTGTCTCTTTACTAAAGAGCATCTACAGGGAAGGTGAGAGAGGGCTTAGATATAGGGGGGGGGAAGGCCATTCAACAAATTAGGATGTGTTATCTTCTTTACATCTAGTTTTCCATGAAAGAAAATTTTGAACCTCCAAGATATCAGCAAAAAAAAAAAAGCGTATATGTCATCAGAAGCATGTGATTTGGAAATGCACTTTGGTAAAGCATCTGGGGCTGAAATGACTCTGGCCTGGCTCGGCTGGATGGCCTTTCCTTCTGAAGGAGTTCTGCTTAGCTCCCCACCAGGATACGGTACTACAGTAAAATGCAGTTCTTGAAGTGAGGAACATCATCAAATCGAAACGCAGTAAGACTAAGGCCTCAGATGAACCTCTGAAGTTTCTCTTGGAATGATGCATAGGATCTGTTAATTTATATCACTCATTGAAAAGTTAACATTTTTGTGTGGGTGGGTGAGGAAAAGAAACTCAGCCTTCATCCAGTATGGGTAATATGGGATCACCACCTTCCTACACACATTTATCAGTGCTGAGGATGTGTTTGGCACAGGTGGCTGGAAGGTGAGGAAATACCTGGCATTGGGAATGTTTTCCGAATGTCAGTGTTTGGGATAAACGAGATGAATCACTGGAAAGGAAATAACTAACTACACAGGACTTCCCATGGGATTTTGCTTACTTCTGTTCTCGCAAGAACCTCGTACGTGCAAAATGTGCTTGGGCAGATTAGGAACGAGGGCAATCACTCATTGGCATGGCAGTGCCCAACCACAAGTCTGTGGCATTATGCCGCCTCTCCCTGCTCTCCTTTTTAGTCACTTGAGAAAGATCTGGTTTCCCTCACATATTTTCAGAGATGGGGTGGGTGTTTTGTTGCTCAAATTGGGTTGATAAAGTACTATAGGCATTCACTATCTGAGTATATAAAGCATGGATGGCAATTAGCACGTTTATGCAAAATGTAAGGTTTGGAATACAGGCGAGTGTTTGCACTGAAATTTATGCTTCGCTGGCTCATCTGGGAAAGAACATTTTATCCTTCAGGGAGATGATGATTTGCTAATAGTTTAATCAAGCGGAGGAAATTTAATGCATCTGTCTGAAGGGATATTAGCGTTTCCGCAAAGGTCAGACTCATTAACAGCTCAGGAGGGTACAGTCAAAACTGCTTCCTAAGTAACTCAAAGAACGCTGATCCTCAAAGGAGCTTGGGGAAAACACCAGAGGGAATTTGAATGAGCCCCAAAATAGGCACCAAGCAGTGTCGAGGTATGAAATTTAGCCTGCTTCTCAAACCTGAGGTTGTCTTCTTCTGTATAGCCTAAAGAGCTGAACATTTTGATTCCCTAAATGCTGTAACTGTTAGGGTACAGGAACCTTACAGCTAATTTCAGTAGATTTACTTCCTATCTGTGTCTCCATTAACTATTTCAATGGCATCGTCTACCCAGGTTCTGTAAACGAGCACATGTGTTTGCTTTTGTCCTTCCTGTGCCTTTCAAGGGTCGTTTCTTGTTGCACACCTGTTTGGAGAAAGATCCTGCAACAGGAGCATCGCTTGTGTCAGGGGTAGGCGATCCTCTGCCCATGGGACTGCTTGAGCTTTTATGAAACGGCTGTAGTTCCAGCAGACCAGCCGAGGCCACGGGAGATGCTGCCGGAGGCTGCTTGCCTCCCTCCCCTGCCCTTGCCTTCCCTTTTCCATGCTACCTGGCGTGCAGCAGGGTTACCAGGAGCTCCCCTTTGTTGAGAGTGGCAGAGGGGAGTGTGTTGCCAGCACAGCGGGGGACTGTCGAGCTGTCACCGAAACACAGGCTTATAAAAGAGGGACCTAGACTGACACTCTGTCAGCCAGCTTCACTTGCCCTCCGCTCTTGCCTGTGGCTTTGCTGCTTTATTGTCCTGGTTTTGGCTGTAATTCCCAGCAACGGAAAAACATGTTGCTCTTTAAAAGCAGATGGGAATTCATTCCTGAAGGAAAAAAATATGTCTCTTTAGGCTACTGCTATTGTTTTCTTTTAGTTTTATTTTTTGCCTGTGAGTTATTTCTAGCAACTTTTAATTTAATTCATTCTTCTTTTTCTTTTTTTTTTTTTAAATAAAATCAGACAGCAGGGATTATTCTTAAATGTCTTAAAGCACACACTTTCAGTATACCGGTGATCACAAGTGGGGGTATATAATGTTCATAGTAAAAATTGCACTTGCAATGATCAGGAAGGAATTGAAAATATGGGTTTATTTCTGCCTCTTGAAGTATTTTCATTTATGTAATACTAATGCTCGTGTCAGTTCAGAGTGGTAGAATTTGCCTTTATGTTTAAAAAAATCAAAAGAAAAAAATTTAGCACTTTTTCCTCACACTGGCTTGTTTTTCTGATTTAAAGCTGTAGTGCTGGCGCTTGATCTTGTAAATTGTGATGCGTCACAGGGTATGTGGTTAGAACTGAGCTTTCTGCTTTGACTTTGACTCGAGTCTAGTCCTAAAGTATAAAACAAGGCATACAAATTAAAGAAAATCACCAAAAAATCATTGCACTTTATAGAGAATTGATTCTCAAACTTTGACTGTTACACACCGTTTTCAGGGCCAGATCCTCAATATGTACAAGTTGCTGTAAATACTAAATATATCTTAGTATCTTAGCAAAAGATATGTCTGAAGTTTTTTCTTTCATTTTTTGTGAGACCACTGATCCACTTTTTTTCATAAACAGGAGGGAAAAAGTAAATGTTCTTACATATCCATTGCCATTTCTCATACCTTTAAGATCAGTATGTGTCTGACTGGCTTAAGTGCCTGTTATGATTACTTTTAATAGTATACAGTGTCTGACTATTAAACTTCAGTGTTCAATTTACCTTTCTCTAGGGGTATATACGTTTTCCTCTTGCTGAGGATTTCAAGAGGGATTCCCATGGAGGTAGCGATGAGGCATAATCTCAGGCATCATCTTGGCCAGGAGAGCTGCAGAAAGCTCCCCGCTTCTGCAGTAAATTTTCCTTTCTGTCATTAACTGAAGCAGCCCTCCGAAAATAAGGGTAGTACTTGGACAATGATATCCAAAACGCCTCTGATTATTATCTTAATTGGCACTAGGAATATTTAAATGCAGTACCTGAAGGCTAACTCAGGATGTTTACAGCAGATGAAACCATACAGAGGAACACCTTGTGCTGACCTACTTGTATTTCTGGTACTATGCCAGTTAAATTGCTGTCAAGGTGGAAGAAATGTTAATGAATGGCAGAGGAATAATAGAGCCCAGGTATAAAAGCTTATTAATCTACCTGAGTATTGTTGCTGTGAACGAAGAACATGTATTTTAATGACAGCACTAGCTGTTTACACTTCACTGAACTGCAAAGATTGCAGAGGTGTGTGTGTATGAATTAAAATATTTGAACATATACACATTTCTTTGTGTACATATAAAATAGGATGTTTGCCTTTGGCAGTCATCAGCCAAGTAATTGTTTCTGTTGTGAAAATTTGGAACCTAATAATAAAATAATATCTAAACATCCTATAATACTTCCCATCCCTAAACATGTGCATGAGCTGCAAGCTTACATGCTTGTCATCCCATTAAGTTATGTGAGTTTGAAAATGCACTCTGCTATATTCCTTTCAAAGATGTTTTGATTAGGTATCACTTTATTTTTCTAAGTGAGTTTTTTTTGAGAAAGAGTAGTTGAAATATCTGCTTTTGTTCTGCTTTCTTTTTTTATCCACAAACTTTAGCAATGTCCTTGTTGGAATTGGAGGCTTTTTGATGAAATTAAGCTGCTCAGCAGTAATTCTGAAACAGTATGAGAAGTTGTTGGTAATTAAGATAGTCAGTGATGCTGAATGTGGCAACAGGGAAGCTTTCGTATATTTGCAGCCAAACCTATGTTGTCAAACAGGGAAATTTTCGTTCTTGCCATATAACTTCTGTTTTTGCAGCATGCCTGGACGCTGGCGGTTCATAAGAAGGAGAGCTGCAATCCCATTGAAGAAGGCACTCTAAAGGGAGCTATCTGTCACTGGCTTTCTCTTTTGTGTTTGAATCCTAACAAAGTTTTTGTATTGGCACAAAACCTTGGTCTCAGCATTTAAGCCATTGCCTGGAATAGAAGCTGTCAGGTAATGTTGCTTAGCACTACTGAAAAGCTGATGTGTGCATGCGCTACTGAAGCTCAGATTTTTGTATATAAAAAATTGGAAGTTGGTTATTTTCAAGGTATCTTTTATGGTTTCCCTTAAATACATGTGGAAATACATAAAGCTTTAGATTGCCTTTGGCAAAAGGATTAAATGGTTATTGGCAGGTGGAAACAGCACGATAATAACTCTGAGGCAAATTGTTAGTGATGTTAGAAGCAATTCTGTGGACTGCTTTGCTTTTTAATTAAACTTTTTCAAACTATCACCCAGTTCTCAGCTCAAGCTTTTTGTTTCCTGTCTTTGGGTAATGAAAATGTCAAGCATAGTCGGGTAGAAAAAAAACTTTCAGGTCTTAGTCTTCTGTAATTTGTCCGTGGCATTGCGTGCATAGAAGTGAGCCATTGGATTGGGGTTGACCACTTGCAGTGGAAGGAAACAGAGCAAAACCCAAGATGACGGCAACTGCTAATTGGTCTTGACATCCCCATTGTCAGGGGAGGAGAACCAAGAGCGTTTTGCTGAGTTTAAAAGAGTTGCTTTGGTTTTTATTTTTTTTTATGGTTTATTTTCTCATTTAGGGAAGCAAGGGGGGTTAGTTATGATTTCAGAGTAATTAGCATCTTATAGAGACTGGCTTTGTGATGTTTGAGACTAAATTTCCTAGCAAACAGAGTAAATTTGTGATAAAACTGGACTATTACTGTTGTACTTAAGCACAGTGAAACGCACCATTTGGAGGGACAGGAGGGGGAGAGCAGCAATCTGTCTTCTGTTTTGTCTTGTATATTTTGGTCTTACCGTGTTTTTCATTGGGATAAACCAACTTTGTCTTTTTCCAGAACTGCTCCCTGTGAGCTCTCGTTTGATGAAAAACCGATGGGGGCGAGGAATGTACCCAGCTCTTAGGTTAGACTGTGGGTATCTGCAGTGGGGTGTTCCCAAGTTTTTGTGAGCCAGCATCAGGAAAACTCTTTCCGCGCAATCTCTCTTGGACAGCCCTGTAAGGCATGGTTTTCCTCGTTCAGCCAGGAAGGAAGGGCAGAAGAGAAGAAGCCAGGAGGACAGGTTATTGGGGACTTTTTCTCATGACAGGCAATGATAGGGGCTTGGGTGCTCAGCAGTGCCACACCACCACAAGCAAGCGAAAACAGCCCAGCCCAAAAGCCACGTCCCGCTTGCGTGTCTGGTTACCTCCACAGGTCACAGTTTTGGCTGTACCTGGAGAGGGGATTCTTGGGGAGCCCCCTTGCCAGGGAGGCTGTACAGTATGGCTGGAGGGACGCGGCCTCATCACAGGCTCTCGTAATTAGATGTGTTACCGCTGTTTAGGATCTTGCCATTTCTGTGGTCATTTTTGTGTATTCACATGTTATATAAAACGGGGGAAGAAACAAACCGCGCTCCTTTGTTAGCAAAACAAAATTTTCAGGCAAGAAAATGTGTTGGGTAATATAGTGTAAACAAGAGAGAACAAAACTGCTCTTGATTCTGACTTTTCTAGTGCAAAGCCTGAGGACTTCCCAAGAAGAGTTGGCAGTCTTGTTTTAATAGTCAAATACTAAGCCCTCATCATAATAAGATGTCAGTTCTCTTCAGAAGTGGAATATAGTCAAAATGTTAAAAGCCAAAACCTTATTCTTCATTTCTAGTATTTATTGTTACTGAAGTTGCAAAATTATTTGTGAATTCAGTGAAGTAAATTCAAGGAAAAAAAAGTGGGGTCTTTTTGTATGTTAAGAGAGTGTGTTTATATGTATTTTAATAAGTGCACGCATGTGTATATAATGTATTTATAAAGACCTTCCTTTTCTTGTTTCTAATTTTCTTCAAGTATATACAGAAAATAAGTTCCATAAACTTACCTATCCAGGAATTCTTCTTTCCTTTCCTCCTCTTCTTTCATATACTATTTTTGCACTTGTGAGCTAAAAAAGTGTTTTGATACTGATTGGCTTATTTATTTTTATTAAAAAATCTGTATTTTGTCTTCATTAACCCTTGTTTATCAATAACAACATTTCTGGAAGATTATGGGGGGGAAAGAAGCACAAAATAAATTTGTCTTCTATCAATGCTTTGAATTTGGAGGAAGAAAATGAACTTGAGAATTTAGACACCATCTTACCCTAGGCTAATTGTTTACCGTTAAAAAGAGAGCTTGCATGTAGGAGGGAGTGTTATGTTTTGGACTTACTTCCTTGTAACTCATAAATCTTGGCTGTGTAAATGTTCAGTCATTAATTAGGGCTTTCAAATTAATCTGTTTCCTGACTGGACTTGGCTGTTTTTGCATAGAGCAGTGCTGTTTCCCAACTTCCCAGTTTAGGAGTGCTCTCAAATGTGTGATATGGAAGTACGATGTTTATTGGGGAGAGTTAATGAACAGCTTGGGGGGGGGGGAGCATTTTGTTTCTAACGTGCAGGAAATAGGGCGGTGGTATTGAAATGGTTTTGCATACTTTAATTACTTCCCTTACTTCAAACAATGGCAAAATATGGCTATTCTATATCGATAAATGTCAGTCCTGAGCAGAAGTATGTTCCTTCCCTTTCATTATTGTGGGATAGTGTTCTGTCTTTGCAATTCAGCCAGTTTACTCTGGATGATATATAGAGCCAAAAAGTCTCTCTCATATGATCAAAAAAGATTTCAACTTTTGTTAGAGACTTTTTAAAAATTGGTTGATAGTATTATCACTCGGGTAATATTATGATTACATTCATTTGACCTGCTCAGATGTAACGGTGTGTTCATTTGGGGTTTATGTCCTGCTTGTGTTACCCTTTACAAACGTGTGTATATATCTATGTGTGTGTGTCTCCTTTCTTACTTATGAAGGCGTTGTAGGGCTTTTACCATACATTTAATTATTTATCTAAGATGTAGGATTTTCTGAAATTTGTATTTGGATGACGATAGTTACCATATACATTGCACTATAAATGTTTGTGTTATCTTTAGCATTTAACTATAAACAGGTCTGTCTTGGCTGTGTTGAAAGTGAGTCTACCAGGTCTTCCTCTGAAGTGAACATCTCCTAACTCATGCAATGAATTTGCTGTCAAAAGTGAATCACTAGCCAGGTGTGATATTTTAAAAACAGGTAGTCTTGGAGATATGCTACATTTTGTAGCTATTTCAAACCAAAAATGTTTTCATTATCTGAGCTCCAGTTGACTAAATGTGTATTGCAGCAGTCAACTTCCTTCAATTCTGCATGTGATGTGAAATGGATTTCATAAATAACGTTTCTCTTCCAAGCAGTCTAACTTGTACATGAAGCCTAGAGAAGTAGGATTTAATCATGAACATTAACAAAAAAAAATATCTCTCATTACCTCTTTGTTTTCAATCTATGAAAGTGGTTTTTTTGAAAGGGTTTTTTTTTGTCATGAAAGTGTAAAGAAATACCACAGGGCTAATCGATGTCCCCTTTACCAAGGAACTGAAAAATAGTTTGCAACGTGTGCCTACAGATCCAAAACAATTGTTGTCTACCATGAATATATTTTTCATTACTTTCATATATGTGTTGCACCAAGGAAGGTATTTGATTTCTTAACAGCTAATTAGAAATTGGTCTGACTGAGTTTCAAAGTCTGAGAGAGTTTGAAATCTGAGTTTAACTCTTCAGCTGAATTTCATCACTTTTATCTCTTCAACCAAAACCAGGCTATTAATACTTTCTCACTTCTAGCCTAGTCAAAGTTTAGAGTGTTACCCTACAGCATTTCAAAGATTTTCATGTGCATAAAAAATTCCCTGCAACCAATGGAATTATTTAATGCACTTAAGATCATATACATGTTTAAGCTTGCTAAATCCAAGGATTATTTCTTTAATTCCTAAAGATTAAAACATCTTCTAACTTAATGTATATTATTAATTAGATAGCAGAAATAACAGAAGATGTATCAAGCTTTATTTTTTATTTATTTTCAAGCTAAGGTGTATTTTTATGGCCATGTTCTATTGCTGTCACTTACATGCCTGTCATTTCCTAACAGTTCACTTCTGTCAAACCAACTGCTGCATGACCTACCCACTGCTGTTTTGTGCAATTAGATTTTGATACAGCAAAATGATTTTTTCATGACCAAAAAACCTCCTTGCATTTTAATAGGATCAATGAGTAGGCATGTTCTGTTTCATTGAGTCCCAAGCTAAGTTATTGTAAATGTTTTCAGCTCTTTCAGTATTACTTTTTACAGATTTCTGATATGAGACATAGCTATAAGTGTTTGTGAAGAACAGTGGCCAGGTGAATCCCTCTCATTTTAGTCGATGTTGTCAATGAAATTGAGTACAATTCAGTGTGGCCTCAGTGCTACTGTAGGCATGTTAAAGATCAGCCTGACTTTTAAAAACAAATCTGCGACTTTATGGCATTATATTTTAAAGTAACAAACTCTTCTTTTTTTTCCCCTTGCCCCCATGAGATTATTGCCGGCCAATGAATTCTTCCAAAAATAGTTCCATCTGCAGAAATTGGCTAAGGAGAGGCAGCATCAAAGGCACACAGGCAGTGAGTGATGCACCAAGTCAGGCAGGTGATGGAAATCCAGGTGAGCCTGTCGTGCCTGGTAAAAGTACGACGTGGAGCATGATAGGAAGGCTTGCAAAATTGTAAAACGTAGCATTAAGAAACTGGTAATAAATCTCTCTTCTGCCAATCTGCATTTCAGTGGAAACAGTCCTGGACTTGCTGGGAGATAGCTTGGATTGTCTCATTGGTTTCTTCTTTCTTGTGAATTTGATAAATCAATTGACACATCATATTTGGTAACAAGTGAACCGTATTTCAAAGCCTGAAATGATGCCTATGTGACATTTATAATTTGAAATCGGTTGTTACACAAGACGCGGAAGGCATTCGGTGTTGGATTTGGTAGTATCTATGTGTCACCTAAGTAACAGAAGAAATTATAATTTATCTTCTTTCGTGCCAGGTACTAAGTAGGACTGCTTTTGCACTGCGCAGATTCAAAGTCAGGAACTGCCTTCAAAATACTTTCAGGGAATTATTACAAATGGTGTCTTTCCCAGGACACGCGTTTGTTTGGGTACCTGGCCCCTGTGGGATGTTACCAGCAGGTTGCATCAGGCCAGTATGGAGTGGCTGGTGCTGGTTTCACTGCTGTTCTGACACCCTGCCATTGCAAGAAGGACTTGGAAAAGACAGCAAGGAAGCTTAGAAAGTTGTTACGTTGAAGAAACAAAACCAAGGCAGTACAGGAAAAGTAGTTCAACCTATTACAAAAAAGTGCTTAAAGCCACTTGTGCTTGACTAAAGTAAATAAAGAGGACAAGTTAACATAGGTGATGAGAGCCATGGCCCATGACAGCTCCCCGGACCACAGGAGCTGCTCCACTGACCTCACAGTCCTGAGGCTCCTAAGGCTTTTCCTAAAAAGCCAGCGCAGGGACCCGAGCAGCATCGATCATTGCTCATGCTCTGGTTTCTCAAGGTGAACAAAACAACGATACTGGTGTTAAAGTGATAAACCTAGTCCAGTTCCTAGCCCAGTCAGAGCTGCACAGAACAGGTTGTTCCCTGCGAGTCGGAACAACACTGATAACATTTGGCAGGAATAGCAAATACGCATTAATATTTGCATTATGATAACAGAGGAGTCTATTTTGAGGTTTATATTTGATACTAATAATTCATCCTTGGTTTTGAGATGATTCCTGAAAGAAAGTATCTCTTTTCTGCAGTGAACGGTCTTTCTTGAGCCTCTCATTTTTAAAATAGAGAGCTTTTAGTCACTTTATTTTTACCATTTAAAATCCAGCAGTCTTATTGTACTAATGCTTAGGCTGCCAGGACTTTTTACCACCAGATTTTTTTCATTTGAAAGTAGTGAGGGTTTTTCGTCGTTTGTTTCTTCTTAATTCCTATGCAACATTTAAGGAAAGCTTAATTAACCCCAGAATTCAGGGAGAGGAAACAGTGCTCAGCAATTGAGAATATAATTAGCTACATTTATACAGAAGTGATTGAATTACCGAAATTCCTTTTTTTAAAAAAAAAAATTTGGTTTTGGATGAGTTTTGGGGTTAGGAAGGGAGGGAGGGCAGGCACAGGCTCTGTAAAAAAAGCGGAGGGAGTAAAAATGCTTCCATGGATCTGGAAAAGAGAAAGATACTGAGCAACCTCTGTTTCTCTGTAGAGCTGAAGCACTGGTCTTACTCTTAAAAGTCTTCGACAGTCAGAGTTTAAATTTCAGCTTAGAAGGTTTGCAAAGCTTAGAAAAGCTATGCAAGTCAAATCCTGTTGTCAAGGTGTAAACATAGGACTGGGCTGATCCTGGATACCAGCACCAGTCTTTTTACTGTTTTTTATTAAAATATTTTGTTACTTCTGCTGCAAATTAACGTTGGTTTGAACATTTTCTCTCTTAAGTATTGTTCAGTCTTCCTCATTAAAAAAACATTTCCTCAATAATAATGGGTTCCATATGTAGATGTACTATGTATGTAAAATGATACGTATTAATATAAGTAATCACACATGAAAATGTGTTTTTATGCTTTTCACCATGTAATGACTCTTCCCGCTCCAGCCTTCTTCCCCCGAAACAAGCAGAACAACAAGAAAACCCATTGAAAGGAAATATGCAGTTTTAAATAATTTTCCAGATACCGCATTTTCCCAGTTCAACTGGAGCTGGCGAAGGAGGCGGGTGGCCGGCAGAGATTGATCACTGACTATTCCAGGAACAGCTCGGCTTTCCATGCAGCGTGGTCCATACCGCGGGCTTGCATGCGCCTACCAGCGAGCCTCCTGAAAGGAAAGCTGGTCACCATGTGCTTGGCTTCAAAAATGAGGGCAGGTCCCTCCTCCTTCAGCATCCTTGGTGCTGATGAGAAGGAGACTCGCTCAGGTGCTTACGGTGCTTGCTTGAGTGTTCTGCTGAACTGCAAGGTTGTGGTGAGGTGGAAAGACTTTACAGTACTGTGCACGCCATCTCAGAAACATATGGGGAAAGCGTTTCTTAAAAAGAAGAAAAACAAAGCCCCTTTCCTTTTTAGAGGGTTACAACGGAATTCCAACATTTGCCTGTAGAAATAACACCCAACCTCCAATTCATAAAAAAAAAAAGGGGCTCTAAAAAGCCAAGCCACCTTATGAAATCTCTAATTTTTTCATCTTTTGTATATGATTTTAACAAAATGAAGATTTCCATGTGCTCTGTTTAAGTCTTGTAACGTGATGCAATCAGTCAGTTCAGCCGATGAGACGTTCTGCAAGTACCCTGCAGCAGATGAGCTTGCTGCCTTCTGCGGGGAGGACAGTGCAGGGAGGGGAGGCGGGGGAGAGCTGCAGGCATTCTTCAGACCTGGCACTTACATGTGCAACACCGCTTAAAAGATTACCAGAACCATTTCCCAAAGCAAAAGGGACACATCAGATTTTTCTTCAACCTGGAGGTTTGTGACCAATTAAAAAAAAAGTCCTGAAGAAGATGAAGTAGTACAGGACATGGCTGTCTCATTACTTCATAGCAAAAAAATGCAGTTATCAATTTCACTTTTATAAATTTTGCATTAGATGTTCTTCCGGTAAAAAATTGTTTAGAAACATTAAATTAAATAATTTACTTTTGTGTCATAATTCAGTTTTGTGTCATTGACTCAGGATGAGCCCTAAAACTGAGGGAGTTTGGTTTTCTGGAACAGGCAGACAATAAAAAATATTTTACATTATAAATAGAATTCAGAATGTTTCAACTTGAAAGGATTTGAAGTACTTAAATTCAAAATTACTTTTTCAAAATTCCCCTTCAATTTTGTTGCTAAGTGTAATGGGTGAGGTTGAATTTGACCCTTTGGTTATTTGGGTTTGGATTAAATGATATTTTCTGCTTGGGAAATATTCTGTCCTCTGTTCAGTGGAAAGCTTTTACAATTCTGCTTTTGGTTGAACCTAAAATTAGAGGGAGTTTGGTTTTCTGGAACAGGCAGAGAATAAAAAAGAGTGGTTTGGGGTGGGGTGGGGTTTTTTTTACGCACGTTGATAGATGGCACTTTTACTTCAGCATCAGCATCCTTTTTCAACTCATTTGCTGCTGCTCTTCAAAGTTCTTTTGCTAAGATGACTGAGCAGACCAGGTAGCACTAACGGTCTGCAGGCTGCACTTTCGCATGGACCATGTGTTTATGTTTTTATATTTATATTGACTCCATGCTTGAAAGATAATGCTTTCTCTGTCAGGTGTAAATGGTACATTTGTAGGAAACGGGTGTTAGAAAGCCTATATAGGAATATTTAGTTGATCTCTATCTTAAAATGTATTCTGTTTTGAAAATGTATTTAAATGATTGTATGATTATACATAGTTGTGGGTGACTAATCTAGTCTATTGCTGCAGGTCATGGGAATAGTCATAAAAAGTATTTATTCTGAACGTGAACCCGGATGCATGCTTTCCCAACATGTTTCCCATATGGTCTGTAAGTAAACAGTAAATCAGATAGAGAAGAATTGAGGAAAGAGAAGAAGTGGAAAGTGGGGATTCTGCAGCACTAAAACTGCAGCCCTACGTGGTTTGAAGCTTTAACTTGTTTTCTCTCAGAAGCAAAGAAAAGAAAGAATTAGTCTAAGTGGAAGGAAGATGTTCTGCATCCTAGGAACCCACTGAGGTACAGGCACTGACAAAAACCATCATTCGGGTTTTTCCAGGAGGAAGCTGGTCACCTCGAGAAATGGCGTGCCGTTTGCTCACCGATGCTTAGTGCTGCAACAGGGGCTGGTGCTTCTCTGCAGACCTCAGCCAGCACAGTCTTTTCCTGAAACCAAAGGGGCCTTAGGAAATTGCTCATTGAGTTTCAACAACTCGCCGTTCCCATCGTTATTGACCTTACCTGGCTGTGCCTCACAGGACGTACCGCTGTCAGACATGTGGTTCTGCACCTGGTCCTCACTGCTTGTGTCGGGCAGTCTGAACCAGGGAGACGGGGACATTGCAGATGTCTCTATGGGGGGTGGATAAGGGGCCTCAGCTGTGAAGACTACCAAAATGCATTTTATATCACAGCTAGAGAGCACACAAGAACTTCTGTGTTACAAACGTTGTACACTGGCTGTATGAGTGGGAGGGTAGAAGTTGTGCTTGGCAGAAGAAACCATATTTTGATGCTGTCGCTTCAATCTCTACTCATTTGTTTGCTCCGTGTTTACCTTGAATTCCAGCTGGGGAATCAGTCCCGAGTCTCTTCAGTGTTGTTCCTCAGTACTTATAGCCTTCTAAGCTGGGCTAGCCACTAAGACCATTTCTTAGTCACTGGAAAGGGGCCGTTTTGTTGCTCTGGTATCTTAGGCTGGGAAATTTGCTCTTGGATGCAGCTCACACAGGCTTTCTGTGCCCTGCAATCCATCTGATTTTCCTAATGTCCTTGCCTTCTTTCGTGGGCTAGAGAAAGTACATGCTTTCTGTGGGAAATGATTGGGAGATTAGAGAGAAGAAGTTGGTTTCAGTCCAAAGGGTGGTGATATATATTAACACAGTTTATAAGATAAAGCCAAATCTCTATTCTCTGTTACCTCGTGAGACTTCAGCCTAGGGCTAAATGCAGCCACAGACGAATGCTCTTTCTTGTACTGCTAAGGGCATGTCAATGTGAGGAAGTTATCCTGGAACGAGCTAGGGTGTGAATGTAAATGCAGTAGCTGTTCCAGCATAACATCCTGTGGAGACAAGGTCTTGGTGAAGTGACTAAAAGCGATGGAACGACTTCAGTGCAAGCTGAGGACACCGAGCTCCCCCCTCCCCCCCAGCAGCCAGATGGGCTGAACACCGTCTCCCTGGCCTTTGTTTTTTAGTGGGCATCTGATATCTAACTTTCATTGCACTGGATGCTTTTCCTGTCAATGTCACTTGTGGAAATCGTGTTTTACTGCTTAATTTATCAGTTGTCAGAATGAGGTCCAGGGTGATGGCCAAGAATGTTGCTATAGGTAACTTGTGAACACAAACCATAGTTTAACACCCGGTGAGTGAATGATGGCTGATATTTTAGCTCTGCCATCTCTTACTGGTTTTTGTCATTTCTACAGATTACAACCCAGGCTTTGATCATCTCTGCAGGTATCTAAGGTCTGTTGCTCTTGAAGTGATGCAAAGGGAAAACTGCTGCAAGGAGAAAATGTATACTTGCTATTCTCTTTCAGAAAAAAAATTAAAATGTTAATGCACTGTTTGCAGTGTTGGAGAGGAATATGTACGTGTGAGCACACTTCATGTGGTATTCTGGGAGTTAAAAATCACCTTTTTTTATGCTTGTGAGGTTGCTACCCCACTTTCTAGGCCTTTGCGATGTGATTCAGCTGTTACCTGTTCTTTATGGTCTGTTGAAAATTAGTGTTTATTTTTAAAGTGCCTTTTTCCAGATTAAGTAGAGCATTAATTAGTCAGTGTGAGGAACAGAGTGCATTATTCTACCGCAGCTTTCCATCATGTCAAAAACTCATTACCAGATGTAGAGATCATAAACAAACACACATGGCTGCTGCATGTAAATCTTCTGCAGGATAAATTACTGCTGATCTCTTCTGATTAGATCGCTTTGTCTTCCAGCTCATTAATACACTTTCAGCCATGGAGAATATTTAGGTGCTAATAACACACAACACAGGAGAGCATTAACTTTCCATGTTTGTTAAACATATTTCAATCTGGATTTTTTGCCCATGGTCTAGGCTACTCTTTTTTCTAATCTTGAAAGAGTAGTAGTGTAGTCAAAACCTTCCTTCAGAATTGGTATTTGCTTCTGCAGGGTCTCCAGTGGGATATAAAAATAGTCTTCCCAAAGCCACACAGAGATGCTGCTACAGGAATCAATCTGAAATTATTTGGTCAAAGTCTTTGCTGGTACAATCCCCAGGGGAGTTATGCCGGTAGTAAATTGACCCAAGGACAAATAAACCTAATGAAAGCTGTGAACTGCTAATATAGGACCCGATCCTGCCTCTTACCAAGGCATTAGATCCAACTGCAGCAATTCCCATGGCAGTCCCTGGGACTGGTCCCTGCTGTGTGAAGTACCCCCGCAGCTGCCTCTGTACCCCTCCACTATCCATGGGCAGAACACACACAGGGACCAGCTTCAGGAAAGGGGATGTCCTGA
Organism: Gallinago undulata; assembly: GCA_026546715.1. Taxonomy (NCBI): domain Eukaryota; kingdom Metazoa; phylum Chordata; class Aves; order Charadriiformes; family Scolopacidae; genus Gallinago; species Gallinago undulata. Next base: position 6,975,200 of record JAOTQQ010000032.1, read on the forward strand.
TGCTGCTGGAGATGGGCATCTTAGGCCTGCACATGCTGGCCCTGCATCCCCACCACGTTCCTTTGTGCCTGTTTCAAGTACCTATTTGTTCAGCTTTGGGGCAGGGTTCTTTTGCTCCTTAGCACATACCTCCTTACAAGGAGAAGACACCTTAGAAGTAATATCCCGTGCTTAAATAGTACATGATTGTGGCAGACAGTAATAACCTCAAAGGCACTGTAGCTTATTGCAGGTTTTGTTATTTCCAGTAAGTAGATGATAAATTTTTAAATAAGAATGAGTACCTCTATAAAGATGACACACAGGCACGGACATTGCTATACAGGATCTAATGAATTGGGGTCTGTCATAGGGAGCTGGTCCATGAGGTTTAGGATGTGAATGAGCACTGATCCCAGGAAGACATCCCAGGTGCCAGCAGAGCTTGCTAGGTAGTGAAAAATTACAGCTGTGGAAGGGCCAAGACCTGTACTCCTATGTTCAGTCCCTTAGAAAAGGAATAGTCAAATGGCTGACTCCTGTTTGGAGCGAATTTGCCTAACCATGCCGGGGTCTCCAGTGCGTCCTGTCTCCTGTACTCCGGCAGAAGAGCCTGTATTTCTCACCCACTCTCCCAGCCTCTCCGAGAGCGCCAGCCACACGCTGCCTGAGCTGCCCACCACAGCTTCCTGCCCAGCAGCTTAGCAAAATTATCCAGCAGGGATGAATAGCCTTCTACCACACCTTCACTTTTCTCCCTCTTTTCCTTTTACTGGAAACATTGGTATTTAAAAAATAGGTAGAAATCCTTAGTGACTAACTGCTTTATTGCCTGCTCCCTCCTTGTATTGTGGCTCTCCGTGGAAGCCCCTGGCTTTTCCTGTCGGGTGTTTAACAAGTGTAGATGTGAACTGCAGCCGGTTTACACCTTGGGAAAAGAAGAATTGGGTGACTGTGAAAATGAAGGATGGTAGTTTGTAGAAAATCTTCATGTTAAATGCATACCACATGGCAGTTTGGGAACCCAGGATACCTCTACTTCTGATAGGTGCTTTGCACGTAATAACCTGGCTCTAACTAGTTTAACTATATAATGCTGATGCCAAGTTCAAGATAGAAAGCACCAAAGAAATGCGACACACGGGTACTAATCACAGTTACTTTCTGTTACCAGTGCATACATTTTAGTGTTCGTAAATCAGTTGATTGAATTCTACTTTAGAAACTGTCTCTAGTTCTAACAATGCGTTTACTGAATCCAAAGTTTTGCAGAAACAGTAAGTACCATCACCTACACAGTTGAAAAATGTCTTGTTTGCTGATTGAATGTGTTCTGCTCATTGATTTATAGCTTCCATTTAGCTTCCAATTATTAAAAGCAGATAAGCATTTTGGAACGTATTTAAGCATGTGTTTTACTTTAGTCATGTTTACTGACATCATGGGACGTGAAGCAGATGCATGTACACTTTCAGGATGCTTTCTTGAAACAAGGAGAGAGGAAAAGAGAGAGAAGTCTCTCCTTCCCTTTTTGGCTCTCCCCTTTTCATGTGTGAGTAACATATTGTGTGTCTGGTTTTGTTTAAATTCAAGGATGGCAAACAACCACATTCTGTGAAAACTTCCTACTTCTTCTCATCCTTCATTATGGTTTGTTTTTTCCTTCTTGTTACTGATATTTGGAAACCTGCAGAGACAAAGTGATGTGAAACTTGGAGGTCTTTACAGAAGAGTTTATTCAAGTAGTGTTTGTATAAAGCCCTGTGGACCCACTAAAGTCCCCTAGTTCCTTTGCTTGGTTTGCTTTTTTAAACAGCCTTAGCATGGGCTAATGGGAGGCTGTTGGGGGAGAGGTGGGAGAATCTCCCAGCTCACAACAATTGATTGAATCACATCTTTATACTAAAATAGTGTTCTTGAAGCTTGTTCTAATCTTTTTTAGCTCTCATGAGATACACAGATACTCATTGGTAAATTACAAGTCTGTAAACTCAGTAAACATAGTGGTTCTTCTGAATCAAGTGTGCTTAATGTTCAAATGAATTTTTATCCTGAAATTCAAATGGCCGGAGCACTCATTACCTACTTTAAATCTAAAATAACTCTACAAAATTAGAGTGTATATGCAGACTGTACTTTTTAAAAGGGAAAGAAGTGGATAGTGGTTTTGTTTGGGGATTTACTTTTTTTTTTCTTTTTTAAGCAGTTAACAGTTCCTGACGTGCTTGCAACAGCTCGGCAGGGTGTTTGTTAATGCACATGTATATGCAAATGTTACGTGGCTGTCCCTGCTTTGCCAGCTACGCAGTTAGTGTTGTGGCAGACCAAACTGCTGCTAAATGATGTTGAAAATAATTTTGCTAGTTACTTGGGAAAGTGTAAAAATCAGACTCTTACGCTGTCTAAGTTTAAGGGCCATTTGCATTGCATCTAGAATATTCTGTACCTTTTAAAGGTGAGGAGAAGAAGATTTTGTAAATAGACAAGGATGTACAAAGTTATAGCATTAACAGCTGAATGTCACATCTTTTTCTCTCCGTCAAAGTTTGGAATATGCAAATAGGGTTATGTTGACCCTAATTTTGAAGTTCAGTGCTGATCTCATCTTTCAGACCCACTCTTCTGTGTGCAAAAATGTCAGCATAAACTCTTTTTGAAACCATGTAAACTCAATCAGGATCTTCTTTTAATAGAGAAATCATATTACAAAATACATCTGTTCCCAATAGTTTTAAGAAATGCCTTGTGGCAATTAAAGCAATCGCTTGCTTAGAAAATAATACCAGGTATGCATCTAGCACATTTTTACTATTTTTTCCCCTTCTAGGTATATACTGTGTTAAAGAGGAGGATCAGCAGTCCATCAATAGTATATAAATTAAGGAGTCCCTTAGTGGCTGACTTAATAACCTAAGTATTATGTAACGGAGAACTGGAAAGTAGCATGTATATTTACTGCATAGCTGACTTGCTGTATGGTTGTCAGGCAGTACTTATTTATAAATCTTGCAAACTGAAAAAAAAAAAAACCTGATAAGATTACTGTGACATGACAAATGCTGGCTATAAATAGGTTTTTGACTTCCTGCTCATCTTTTCTTTCTCCTGCCCTCTGTACTCCGCTCCAGCATAACAGCCTGCTAGGGCTGTGCAGCTCCCCCAGGTGAAGGTCAGCTCTTGATATATTTTTGATCATCATGTAAAGTTCTCCTGTTAGTATGTGGTCCCCATTTTAACCTCTTTGCAGATTCCCCCGATTATCCCAAATCACTTTCATATGGAGCTGAGGTTAAGCTTTATTTCTCTTGGCTTGTCCCTTCTGTAGCAGACACTTCCTCTTCACTTTGAAAGGACAAAGCGATGTTCAGCTGCCTGGGCCCACGCCCAGCATTTGATTTATACATTATTTAATTTCCTTTAGAAAATTGGAAGCAGAACTTTAGGAGTGGAAGTCAGTCCTTTTCATTTGTTTAAGGATCTTTTAGGACTAATATAATCATCAATAGTAGATGTCAGCATGATTAGGGTGACTTAAGGTAAAGCACAGAAAATTCAATACCAGGGGAAATTCTTTCACAGTGGAGAGGGTGCCAAGATTTATAGCCGTGCACAACATCTGTGGGTTATGAATTGTGGCATTACAAAATGAAAATGGAAAATCATCAGGTTTTTGAGTGACACGTTGAAGACACCTGCCTTCCCTTACTGCACAGCAGACTAGGGCAAGAAAGGTTTGCACCCTTTGCGTTACATTTGCAATCCTTTCTTGGACTGCGTTGCTCTCTGGAACTTAATTCAACCAACTAACTAATTCTGCAGAAATTCTTCAGTTTGTCCGGAGGTTTTCATTTGGGCTGACTCTGCATTCACTTCTGCAATTAGGTCTGCACATGCCGTGAAGTGACTGCCAAGGCAATTTGAAAATTTCTCATGCAGTAGAGTCAGGAAATTAAAAATTAACTCTGGAAAGGACATCATATAATATTTGGCAGTGTGGTTTGAATACTGTGTCCACTGAGGGGTGGAAGGTCCTCCTCTTACAAAAAAAAAAAAAAAGAAAAAAAAAAAGAGTATGAATGTTGTAATATTTCTTCTGTGGGATTTTGAATGATCTACAGCTGAGGGAACTATCGAAAGGGGAGAGGCCTGTGGCGTACATGTGCTTATGGATACAATATGACTTGCTTGAGGCCTTTAATTTAGAAAAATAGCAATTAATGATGTAGAGTGAGAGTCCCACATTTTTTCAGGGCTCTGTAGTGTTACAGTTGCTGTTCCTGATGTGGTTATGTGGGGGTAAAAAGGACTTCAGTGCTGGAGCATCGCTGTGATGCTGCACCCCTTGCCAAGTCTCTCAGAGTTATGGTATTTGATTTGTAAGTCATTACCCCCCCTTGAGAAGCAGGAGATGCACATTAAGCACATTAAGCATGAGCGAAGCTTTCTGAATTACAGCTCTACTCTGCAACCTGCACTTTCTGATGCAACCAGGGAGCACTCAGGTGAGGCACTTCCTGGGTACCCTTTTGGCTAAAACGAGCACCTTCACGAATTTGGGCTGCTGAGGTGGGTAACAGTTGTGTGATGTCACACAAATGAAAGGCAGCTTCCCTGTGACATTTCATGTGTTTAAAACTTGCTTGTACCATACAAAGCAAACAACTGATACCACAAAATTTTCCACATACCATGAAAAGTATTGAATTTGATATTAAGTAGGAAATGTAAAGAATATCTCCTGATCTTTACAGTACTGAATAATTACAAATTTGGGTTTTGGTTCAGTATGGAAACCAGTGCTTCTGTGGTAGCATCCTGTACGTGCTGTCTTCATTCTTTTGATCATCTTTTACTATGTTTGGAGAGGGATGAAGACACTTGCTGCCCCAGTCTGTGCACCTAACATAAAATGAGTAAATATAATACACTGGAAAGTGGAAAACTTACGCTTTCTCATGCACATAGATGATTCCCAAGCAAGTGTTAGGAACACACATCTTGACACGGGTCTGGGGACAATACCAGTTGTAGAAATCTGTGCTAGGAAGACAGAGAAGCATGAGCTAAAAACAGTGTCAACTTTGCCCACTTATTAAGGTGTCCTTTATTTTCTGCTTCTTCCAATCACAGCCACTTGGAATGTGCTATTGGATCCTGTCATCCTTAGCATCCTCCTCTGCACTTCTGTGCCTTGCAAAGTAGACTCCTAGGTCATTTCTGAGCCTGCTAGATAGGCTAGAATGGCAGTAAGGAGAGCAGTTGTGCTTTATTGTGTAATTAGATAACTTGCCTGTAAAATTCAGCTAGTAGTAGTAAAATATTTATGGAAATTCATTAGAAGGCATATGTGTGCTGCAAGCTCTGTCAAGTGCATCCATAACACTGTGGGTAGGAGGAGCCGATGATCTTTTCCTGTGTATTCAACCCAGCTTCCCCCAAAGAAGACTGCTAGATATTTTGAAGATCTAGGCTTGCGTATTTGTTGTACAGAGGCTTGCAGTACAGGCTAAGACTGCTTTTTGTTCTTACTCTTCAGGCTATAGATTTAAGGGCTGGCTAGGATCTATACAATCCACAGTACTGGATTTTTTTTTTCTCATTTTCTCCTTCTTCCCTTCTGCCAAAAGCCCTCCCGGCCTATGGCTCCTGTGTATCTTTTCCTATTGTTCTCCATAATTATACAATCAGAATGGTTTGGGTTGGATGGTTCTTCCCTTCATCTTTCTTTCCTCTCTTGTGTAGCTGTTTACACAAAGAAAGCTGATAAAATTCCTTTCTCTAGTGGTGGAAAATGGAGGGAACAGGTTCTTTTCTCTGGCAGAGGTTACGCTTTGGTAGGTAAACCAGCCACACAGCAAGGGTTATGGTCCTACAGGAAACCTTACCGTAACTTCAATTTGTAACTGTCCCTCAAACATTGCACCTTGGGAGCACTTCAGTTGCACGGGCTGGCCCTGTTGCTGGTTGTACTAACATTTCTTAATGGCTTTTGAGGCTTTTCTTAGCTGTGGGTCCTTAGTTCTGTTGTAGTTGACCTTTCTCAGCTCACTCTTGTGGCATCCTTTGCAGTGCTGCAGATACACCAGCTCTTTTGGGTGTCATTCCCTTCTCCCTTAATCTCAGCCTCTGCCATGGTGTCAGATGCTATCCCGGCAAACCTTCCTGCTGCCAGGAAAGGTGGGAGACACCTGGCATTATCTCATTGAATGTGAAAACAGTAATATACCGTATGCGACAGAATCTACAGGTGGCCTTCCTCAAATGTTAAGCACCTACCTAAGGGGTGTGACCACTCTCACCTTCCTCTGTCACTGCTGGGGAAGGGTACATATCTCTGCAGGGCTTGTGAAGCCCGAGGGACCTCCTGGAGACTTGTGGATTTGTGCCTCCTGTGTAGAGGGCCCAGAGCTACTGGGCTTTGGCGTAAGCACAAAGGCAAGGGCTTGAAGTTTGGAACTTTGAATGTAGAGCACTGTGGCCAAGGACAGCAAATGTGACAGAGCTTTAGGGGCATCCTCATGGCTGAACACTATTAAGCATAAATTTCATAAATTTCTGGCCTTAAATTGTTTGTGTATTGTGCTAGTCTGCAACTACTAAGAAGTTCAAACACTGTTAACATTAAAAAACACAGGCTGCATGCAACCCAGAGGAAAGGGAAGGGAGACTCCTCTGCTTCCTCCTATGCATATTTGCAAAAATGTTGAGGATAACTTTTGAAAGTAAACCATCTTTGCTAAGTGAAGAGGAATGCAAATGACCCATTTTCTAAGTCTTCGTAGTGCTGGAAATTTGCATTACATTGTCTTGCTCAGACAAGGAAGGAGGGGGAGAAAACCCAAGAGAACAAGGAGATTTTTGCAATAAATAACATGGCACAAAGTGAGGAGTTTACAAGTAATAAAGAGAAGAAATTGAGGAATTTGTTAAATTAGATCTGTTATCCATGGAGTAGCAGATCTGGTGATCCATAATACTGAAGTGATTTTCAGACATGACACGGATTCAGTTTTCTCAGCTGCAGAAGTGCACTCAAATGAGAAGTTTTCCTGTTAACAATACAAAGGCAGATGCCTTGCTAATCTGGTCACTCATAACTTTTCACTGAAGGTAAGTGACAGCTCTCATTACAGGTTCTTACGTTTCAGCATTTTACCTTATGCTGCCTCATTCTGTTCTTCAGCTCGCTCCCAGAGCGATGGAGGCCGACTATTCTGGTGACAAGCTGCTCCTCTTGTGAGGGAGCTGGTCCTTGGGGGTAGTGCTGTGAATCCCTCGTGGTACACACTCGGTGATTTGCTGGACTGGGTAATTTTGGACCAGAAGCAGTGTGTCACACTTACCTATGAACTTCATACAGTAGACACAACAGTGATACATTTGGGGTGTATTGTTTGAGGCTTTTATTGAAACTAAAAGTGGTTAGCAGATATGCTGTTATTGACAGTAGAATTGTATTGTTTTATGACTGAATAACTCAAGATACTGATTGTTTTTTAAGCACACAGCTATTAAAACCTGATTGAGGGGTGTCTAGTCAGTCACCAAAGTGCTTATCGGAAACTTGGGGGCTGCCCTCCTGAAAGTGCCACTTGCAAGACTACCTGCACTGGTGAATGTCTCTCTATATATGCCACACATATGCATTTCTTAATTAGATGCATCACGCATTGGCTTCAGAAATGGCAGATGAGTGAATGAAGTTGCACAAGTGAAAGCATTTGTACATAGGTTCAGTATGTCTCTAAGCTTCCATGTGCTTTAAACCCATGTTCTGCTGCAGTCTTGTCCTCTACCTGCCTTCCTCCCTTGCCAGCCCCCCTGCCTGCATCCTGTGTGAGCCAGTTCAGAGTGCTAAACCAGCAAAAACTGCTCCCTTCTGTGTTGCTGGAATAGCTTTCTGCTGGTTAGCATTCAAACAGGCTCATCGAGGGGCCAGATCAGAAAGAGGTGGAGACCAGTGTATCGCTGGTTTAAACTGACTGTTGGGAAGCACAGGTCACACTGTCATGTCTGTCTCGCTGCCATTTTGTTGACTTATGTTTTATTAAAATATACCCCTTTCATAAATCCTTAACTCATGGCAATTGTCGGTACATCACTTTTCTTGTTTCATAAATTTGTATCATTCATTCTGTGTGTTTTCTTGCTATATAAAACTCCTTTTCGTTTCTTGCAGAAGCAAAACTTGCATTAAAACTTACTTAAAGTCTTTTACCAGTCTTTTTGCTTTCTCCTTAAGGAGTAATAATTGTACACAGAGGCATCCAGCTGTTGCTAACAGCATTGCTTTCTAGGTCTGACTGTCATCCCAGCCCTATTCTGCCTCTCTGGAATGCAGGCATGCAGTAGCCCTCCTCCCTGATTTTCTTGGGAAACGTGAGCAGCTGGGTGTCATGGGAAGCTCCAGGAGGCAAACTTAGAAACAGTCACAAATTCCTCTAGCTTTCTGGTGAGGAACTAGATACTCCACAGGAGATGCCTCGCACCTTCCAGGAGCTGAGAACCAAATAAATGCAAAAGTAAGACAGCTTCCATTAAGGACATTATTCATCTTTCAATCTAAAGGCTCAACACAACAAACGTCTTTTTTCACTCCCTGCCTCAACTCAGGATGTCTCTGCATGTGTAAATACCCATATAGAGACACAGAAAGTATATATCTCTCTTATTATTGTAGAATTTGTATGCTTTCTATCCAAACTAATAGAACCACTAAGGCTCCAAAAGACTTGCTAGACTTTCTGGCTATTATTTCTAACTGAATTGGTTTACTTTTACTATATTGTATTATGATATCTCATATGTAGGTAACTACAAATGCAGTTGCTATTAAACTACTATACAAGATCCAAATCAATATTTGCTATAGCTCCAAAGACAGGATGAAAGAAAGAGTTTTTAAAAAAAAAAAGTGAAAAAAGAATTTTTTGCTTTCCCTTTTGCTGTGTAGATTCAAAAGTTTAGGGCTCTAGCCCTAATGGTGATATAATGTAAAAGAAATGCTGCTGGAGCTGAAAGGAGTTGAAAGACAGTTCTAGACTGGCTGTGCTCTACTGACGAAAAAATAAATATTTTTAGGGAAGGGAGGGCACTTCTCTCAATTCCTTTTGTAGAATTGCTTTTATTTGCTTTGTTTTGATAGGAGTCTAAGGCCTCTGCAACTCTCCTAGGTTAAACCTGAGAAAGGAATTACTAGTTTGAGAAGCAAAGGCTTGAATTATTTTTCAGTGCAAGAAATATGGAATATGCTGAATGTATCACTCAACCTCGTATCTCTCTGCCTCAAGATCTGAAAAGCAAGCAAGCAAACGCAGCAACTGCTGAACACCTACACTCTTATAGGTTGCATAAGGTAGAAGCTGCCAAATCTGTTTTGTAGTTTTTTTCTTTTGTTTTGCTTTTCTAGAGAGAAACTCATGACAGCTATAGCTAATGATGTCCTCCAAGCCTTCTAGTTTAAAATTTTTAGTTGCATAATTCAATCTGTCTTGCTAGCGGCGTTCAGCAAAATAGCATTGGCTCTATGTACAGGTCCTCTGTAGAAACAGCATACTGTGAGTGAGAACACAATATTCTGTTAATTACTTTTAATTAAAATGAGCGCGTACACACACACACACACACATATAGAAAGACTGTTTTTCTAGTGGCTTGGCTTCCTTTTCCTCATTGAAGGGAAGAAGTTAAACTTTCTCATTAAATGTTTATATAAAAATGAAATAATTCTGAGGTTAACCAGAAATGCAGCTTAATCTTGTATAGAAACATGTGTGTGATTTTTTTTTATTTATTTTTTTTTAGTTGCACAAATATAGCTGAAACTTGAAGTTGGCAGAGAGTGCTGTTTAAAAATATTTAGTCCTAGCATGTAAAAACTCGTTTTGTTACGGAATTCCTTTGTGAAAGGTGCAGCTATGCCATGTCTCTGCCAAAGTGATGGGAGCCATATCGACAGAGTGCGTTTTGGAAAATAGCTGCGTTTTGGGCTTGTAGTTACAAAAGTTAAATTGGAATTTACATGTTTTATATATTGCTTGGAAGGATACCACATCTAGTAATATTTTTTAAGAGAGTGGAAAGAAGAAAAAAGAAGGCTTGCAGATGGAGTCAAAGCTTCGCTCTGTTAGAACATGTCGGGATGAGCAGAGGTATGTGTGATGACACTTAGCATGTACCACTGAAGGCTCTGGTTTATTCTCTTTAGCTGTCATCATGTGCTATAGTTATGATACATATGCTTAATTTTGGCTACATACCTCATCTTTCCCTTCTCTTCTCTGGGCGTGTTTAAGCTTTATAGAATAATAAGAGCTACTGATACACGGGATACTGTCTGCCGCCCAGGCACAACCTGTGCTCATGTTTTAGTACTGTAAGAGCAATTAAGCGCAGCATATTTTGGTCACTGCTGTCTCGTTAATTGTTGCCATGGTGCCATTGTCCCACAAGAGCCACTGGCCAGTTGTCTGGCTCATCCCTTGACCATTATGCCAGGCTCTGTAGCACTGGGTGACCTCAGCAGGTAGACGAGGTGAATCTAAAGCTTGGCCCTCCTGGCTGAGACCAGGACGAGAGGGTAGAAGGACTCAGTCTCTGCAGTGGCTCCCCAAGGCAACAGTGGCAACCATGGAAAGAGCTGAATGGGAACTATCATCATGGTCAGAGCAGACGTATTCAGGTGGCACAACCACTTTCTGCCCCTGTGCAGCACCTCAGGTAGGCTGTGGTCACCCATGTGCATGGTCACATGCACACCAATCTGCAAAATTGCACAAATAAGCAAACTGTAGATTAAATAGTGAAGATTAGGGCCAGTCACTTACAGACATCATTAAAGGAGCTGGTTTTGTTCAATTAAATTTCCATAACAACTTCTCATAAAAAAAGTCGGGAATAGCAGAGATTGTTTGCTCAGCTTGTTGGATGAGGGGCACGAGGTATACATGATACCTCTCCTTTTTATTTAAGAATTGCAAAGGTGCTGCTTCATCACTACAGACCTGTTTCAAAGTAGACTATTCAAAGTCTGCTCATCTTGAACGCCTCCTTAATAAACAAAGAAGTACTCTGTCTTTTTATAAAAAGTAATATTTAATGATAGGATACCATTGCAGAGGATGGCTGCAATGCGAGTAGAAGCTCATCTGTTCCAAGGCAGTGTTCATGAATACAGAACCATAATGGACGTGTGCACTTCAACTTGAGGAAAACTAACATTTTAAAACACAGTTGCTTATAGATCACAGAAGCCACTGTCTCTCTGAGGCACTTGTGTGGCCTGTGAGTGCCTTGTACACTTATTGTTAGGACAGTTTTATAGAGCAACAATCATATATTAAGTAAATTCACTGCAAAGCTCCAGTGGTAGGTACAGTATGTGGATCTGAGGAATGAATGGATACTGTATGAAAAGCATTATGCTAATATACTTTATCATTTTCTGGTTAGAGTAGATTATTTTCCATTTGCAGAATGCCCAAATGTGTAATGCGTCCTATTTAAATCTACAGATAATAGAATTGCGTGGATGAAGAGATACACATACAGGGACGTTTCTTTGTCTTTTAAAGATTATATCAAAACTTAACTGCAGGGTGATAATTTATTTCATAGTATTGGAAACTTTTCCTGCTACACAGAACAAGATTTGTAGCTGTCTGTAAAAATTTCTTTTTTCAGGGTAGAGAAAAAATGCATGTTATCTTGTATTTTATCTGCTTTATATGTGAAACAGGAAAGTTGAACCACGAGACAAGTGCTAAATTTAAGCCCTTTTGAAATACATCAGAAACTTCACCTCTCACCAGTTAAGAGCATCTCAGTTTAGCCCATTTTAAAGGAAAAATGGTTTTTGTGGCAGCTTAAAATAGCATTTTTCTCTTTAAAAGTAACACATTGTACAAAACCACTATCTAGGGCATGTCTCCCCAGCTCAGCCAGCATCGTGCTGGGGTACCCGAGGCAGTTCAGATGCGGTGTGGGGATGCTCAGAGAGGGTATGCGAGCGCAGGTCGTGACGAGGTGATCCAGCAGCTCTCTGCGACTGGAGGAAGGGACACTTGCCATGCTCTCCACCCTTCACCCTTCCCATGCTGACCGGGGCTTGTCGAATCCCCCCCGTGAGCCTGGCTCAATACCCCAGCGGCAAGCTAAGGCTTTTTTTTATTTTTCTGGATTAGTTTTCCGATGGTCTGGTGCATTGAATCAGTTAATGAAAGGGCCAGCTTAGTGCCGGAGCCAGCACAAGAGAGGTGGGAGCCTGCAGCCGGCAGCAGGGGGTGCCTGCACAAAGGAGAAGGGGGGAAAGAGGGGAATTAAGTAAATTTTAGAATACAGTCAGCAACCTGTCCCTGCTACTCCCTTTTAGCCTCTCTGCTTACGGTGCATCACCTCCTGATTTGTTTTCTCATCTCGTTTTGTGGAAAGGCGTCCATGCCCACCTCTTTCCTCAATCAAGTGATGGTCCTGTGTCCTGAGAGCTTTCCAGCTTCCCTGGTTTCGTGGGGATATGGCTGTTGCTCTCCATAGGGCAGCTCCTGATGCAGGGACAAGACGAGACGCCTGACACAGGTAGAAATTTGCCTGGGTGCGAAACAGATGTCCTGACCCGGGAGTTATTCATGTCTTCTTAAAATGCCATGCATGAACCTTTTCTCTCTCCTCAAGAGAGCGGGAGAGGGAACTCCCCAAGCCCATACACAGTCTGCCTTTGAGGCAGCCTAGCAGGCATGCCCCGCACGGGCGCTCAGCCTCGCAGGTAGTTTTCATCCAGGAAGCGCCACAATTTGCCCTATTCACAAACCGCAGGGTACTATTCTGTTTCCAGGCTCCTAATCCCTCTTACACACAATCCCTTACAACTTTAACTGGCGGGGTGGAGGAGCAAGTTAAAAAGGAAGGAAAAAGGAAAATGAAACACAATGTACAGCCAGCCAGAGGCTGCCAGTTACTCCGCACACAATTGACACCAGCTGCAGCCCAATTAAACCCGACATTCACAGGTGTTCCCAGCAGACTCTGCACTAACAAAACCACTTTCTTGAAAATACCTAAGGCTTTAACACAGAAGCTCATTTCTTTTTTCCTCTTTTTTTTTCTTTTCTTTCTTTTTTTTTAAAAAAAAGATTCTTTAAAGCTATTTAGAGCACTTTAAATACAAAGAATCTGAAAAGGACTTTCAGTCCACTGGAAAGAGTTGGTGCTTAATGCCAGAATGGGGGAGAATCGGCCAAGCTGAATCAGCCAGTGTAACCATTGGTCTCGGGAGAAAGATGGGTTATGCTGAATGCTGTTTATTCAGGGAATGGTGACTGGCACTGGGCATTTTATTGTTGCTGGGAGTGAAATGGGGAGGAGGGAATGGGTAGGTGTAAATCCATTTCTTCTGGGGACTCATCATTGTTTTCACTGTAGCTGTGATCTTGTGTGTGGCTTTGCTTGTTACTGATCAGTGCATGTGTGGTTCAGATAGCAAATTTGAGGTCTCTTTTCCTCCCAGGATAACTTATACAGTCAACTTTTGGAATTTGAAGTAGGATTCTAAAGTTGTTTATTTTCTGATTCAGATGATAAATCATTCCTTTAAAAAATGGTAATCTGTTTTTAATACATGAATTCAAAATTATTCCCATGCTAAGAGAGAACTGCAGACAGCAGGCTAATGTGTAGGTCAGCAATTTGGTCTCATTCCACTGAAAATGAGAATCGTGTTTGTTATACTTTCATTTATAATGATATTAATAATCAAACTAGGGTATATTCTGGTACTCATAGATTCAATAGTATTCAACCACACCTGGCCTGCTATTCATCTCTGCAATAACAACCCACACCTCAGCAGTTATTGCTTAATTACGTGCTGCCTGGTCTGTTGCTGTTTAACCACTGTTGTTTCTGACAGTCACTTAGTGTCTTCATTACTACTTTAATGGGTGATTCTAAAAGTCACTCTATATTCAGATGCAGTCAAGAATATCTGTTTTGTCCTGCAATATGTCAAGCTGTGATTTTGCCTTTGGAACAGAGTAGGACATTATTATTTTTCCTTGCAACACACAAAGATCCAAAAGACTGCACTTTTTTGGTCTTTTTTTTTTTTTTTTCATACTGAAAAGGTAAAAATGGTGATCCCTTGGATTTATATTTTAAAATCATTAAGGATTGTCTTAAAACTGACAGATAGTTTTGGTTCACAGCATTCATTTATAGAGGCAGGCAGAGGCTGTTCATGCTGATAAATGCAGTGGAGAGGAAAGAAAATCCCTCAGGCTTCAAAATCACGAGTATATGACCTACATTATGGGAAAACATACTGGAGGCAGTGGGCATAATTTTCTGAGAAGAATCATCTCAGTGCTAATATGATGGCAAATACAATAGTAGGAAAGGAACTGCCAGCAAGCCCGGAGCAGCGCGGTGCCGTGGTGCGGCTGCCTCCGTGGCCGGCACGGCGTCGACCGCTCACCGGCCAGACGATGGGGCAGAGCTCGCGGAGTCGAGGTGACAGGCAGGCTGGAGGATGGACACGTCCTGCAGGAGCAGGGGCTGAGTCACCGAGGGCTCTTCAGCTTGCAAAGACTTGACTGAGAAGGGGGTGAGCTATAACTCTGTAAAATCATTGATGATATGAGGAAGGCGAACGGGGAACAACAGATGAATCACCGTTCTCATAACACAGGAACTTGGAGGCACTTGTTGAAATTACCACGTTTAAAACAAACAAAAGCACTTTTTTTTTTATACAATGTATGATTATACCGTGGCGCTTGTTACAGGATGATGTTGTGGAGGCCAAAAGGAGAAGTGATTTAAGGAAGTAATTGAACAAGTTCACTGAGGATAGATAGGTCTTTTAAATAGTCTTTTAAAACTGATGGTCTAGGTGCAGCCTCTGGTTTTGGGGCTCCGCTAAGGCTGGGCAGGATCTGTACCTTGCTGCAAAGCTGCTGGGTTTCTTTGTTGTCCACTAGCCCCTCCTGCTACCTTCCCTCATTGCCTCACTTGACCCAATATATGTTGGTTTTTAATCTAGGCAGAAATGACATTTAAAAACCTTTCAGTTGCTTGGTCTAGTAAGAAATATCCTAATGTGACTGTCACAAGAAATATCTATGAAAAACCTACAGACCTTAAGCCAATAACGCAGCAGATTTCACCAGATGAATTCACTCTCATTTCACTGTGGCTATATTACTACTAGTGTTTGCTTTCCACAAGTGATTTAGCTTTACTAGCTAGTGAGAATGCTTGTGAGGACTTTTTTTTTTAAGTTTGCATACTTGAACGAAGAAAAATAATCAAACTTGCCTTGTCAAATCTCTTACCTCAGAAACCTGATACTCTGCGTTAGCCAGGGAATGGAAACAACGCCGTGTGACTCCTGCGACCAGACGTGAGGGCCCAAATTTTAAACACTGTGCCGTAATGCCGTTTATTACTCAATAATATATAAAAGATTTAGTCCACAAATATTCTGACTGCAGCCAGGAAAAGAGAGAAGGAAAATTCATGCCTTAAAATGCTTTCCGCTTTCCTTAAAAGCGGTTCAAATGCTCCTGGAAAGCGCCCCCCCCAAAAAAAAAAAAAAAAATCAGTTTTCTAGTGCTTCCTCATGTCTAGTAATTTTCAATTATTACAAAATTTATGGCTCAGTCTTTAATACAAAAGATAAAAAAGTCCTTTGGAGGTTAATTATCACTGTTACCGATACTCTCGGCAGAGCATAGAGAAAATGTAAAAGCATCATCAGAAGTATGAGCTATGAGCAAATTCCTCCAAAGTGTACCGGTGTACAAGTGGAACAGGAAGGAATGAGAATGGCGTAGTGCTCCTTCTTTTTTGGATCTGCCAACTTGACAGTCTTTCCTTCAGCTTCTCCTTCAGTAAAACATATGAGCTGCTAGCAAGTGAACGTCTTGTGCTGTAGTGATACCCTGCTCCACAGTTTTGATGCTGTAGGTCGGCAATGGTGTCTGTAAGCAGAACAGGACGGACAAAACCGGCTGTACTGCATCTGGGGCTTTTTAAATAGTGCTTGTGAAAACCCCCAGAATGTCTCTTCCTCTTCATTTTGTGGAAAACCTGCCCTTATTGCAGTATTTATCAAGGGGAAATGGACCCCTCTTTCAAAGACCAACACAGGTTTAGAGTTCAGGATGCTTGGGGTCTGTTTTTCCACCATCAGTCTTCTCTCTTTTGAAAGATTTCTGGGTTTGTGTTAGGCGGGGATGGGGGGGGGGGGGGAGTTTGATCTCGTTTGGTATTGTTAATTTTTCTTTAAGGAGCTTTATATTTGTGTTAGAGATAGGGAAATAATCACGGTGTCTACTTAGAGGAAAAACCTGAATGGAAAGACCAAGATCCCTGTGTTACTTTCTGGATGATGTATTAGTTATCTCCACAAGAAGCTGGTGCACTAAATCTCAGCTACGCGTCCACGTTTAACTGTCTCTGAAGTTCCTGAAAAGCATTAAAATGCGTAACAGCAGTGTTTAGCTTCACTGCTCATTAGAGCAGCACAGAACTAATAGTAATATTGTTGTAACTTGACAAAGCCATCTAAATCCATGCATGTTTTCTTGTGAAAGCTTCCTAAACATGCTGCTAAATCCTCTAAAAAGCTACTAAACGGCTTTGGCAACCATTAGCACAGCATAAGCGGGGGAACTCTTTTCAGTAATTGAACAAACAGAGAAAATATGCTGAATAGCTGGACAAATGTGTTTCAGCTGGCTCTTTCATTTACAGATATAAGGGAGCAGTCAATATCAATCACTGTTTTCCCTGTTGCACTGGAAATCACAATATCTCTTTTCATTCCGCAAGCTCTTTTCACCACAGTAATGTGTCTTTAGAGTGACACTGGCATCAGTCTGTTTCCGCTGTCTGAAGTCCAGAGAGCTTAAAAACACATTGCAGGGTATGAGACCTTAACCCTCCTCCCCTTCCACACACCCCTCTCCTTCTAGCCTTCCTTTCTGAATTAATTGTTTTTACTTCTTTCCCAGCGTAAAGCTGAGAAAGAAAAGCACCCGCGGAGTCTGGGAATATCTGCTCTTGCGCTTTGGGGACAGAAAAATGTATCGCTGGTTGTTGGGGTTCTAATTTATCAGGTGTTGCGGGGAGTTTAACACAAGGTAATATGATTATTAAGTTAATTTGCAACATACTGTAATGTCAAATGTAATGTTACTGTGGTTTGAATTTCGAGCTATATCCTGTTTCTTGGATGTCCTAATCGCCCGCAACCTCATTTATTACCAAAAAAAAAAAAAAGTTGGAGAAACTCTGTCCTTGTGAATATCTGGCATTTGGATTAAATTGATATTCTTGGGTTTGCTTTTTTCCCTTTCCAGTAATATATCTTATTATAATAATGCTATGTGTTGGTGGGGGTTTTTTATTGTTTCTTTGCAGATAACAGCCGTCTGTAGAGAAGCAGCTCTTCTAGCTCTTCAGGAAGACATACATGCCAAAACTATCATGGGACGGCACTTTCGGTACGCACTGACTGTCGTGACCCCAAGGATTCCCGATTCCTTAATCCAGTTTTATGCAGATTATCAGCAGCAAAGCGGACTGCATGCACTCTGAAAGGCAAATTAACACATACCCCCATTCATGGTGCGACTAACAAATTTCCTTTGTGAAGCTGTCAAAAGCTAAAGAATTTTGTGTTGTACGTGGGGGGAATGTCTGACGTTAACTGAAGTGCAGAATTGTCATAATAAATGTGTGTGGAAGTTTTGAGTATAACAGATACTGTCCGAAAGTCTATATTTTACAATTTCAGTTTTATAATCTGCATTTTAGCAGTAGTAAGATTGCTGCTGTGTCAGTTTATCTGAGTGTATATCCATGTACTAAAAAATAATTATCAAATTCTGAATTTTTGGTGAATTCTTGACCCTAAAGAGAGTGACATTACTGTCTTCGTTTGGTCCTGCCTCAACCACAGTTTAATCCCAGGGACCATCCCAGTGAGACACAGACCTGGGGAGTGGTGTCACTACAAATAATGCTGAAAATTATTCTAAATCTTTTGATTTATGGTCTTCAGAAAAGCTGCCAAACAGGCTTGCCGAACATAGAGTTTTCCAAGATAAAACTAAGGTATCCGGATTGATTGCGGCGAAACATTTATCTTTGGTCTTAAAGAACTCCTTTTTATACCTACTGGGAAGTAGGCACCTCAAAAGTTGTGCACCTTTGTCTAACCTGAAACCACTGCCAGGTGTCAGGGAAAGAATTTTGTTGCTCTTTCTTTGTTTCCATCAAAATAAATAGGAATGTTGACTGGTAATTTAAAGCTTGCCACTTCAAATCCTAATGAATCCTAATTAATGAATAAGAGAACCTCATTGCAAAAACTGTTATAAATGACCACAAAACGGTTCAGGGACAGATAAAATCTTTCCAATTTATTTCTTATATCATCTGCTGAAAGGGCCTTATGGGCTCTCTGCTCTCTGTGTGAAACGCAGTTTAGCAAATTTATTTTCAGCCTTTTTCACCATGGTAGAAAGACTGAGCTTTTCTATTCCAGACATGAAGAACAGAGGGAAAGGTAAAGCAAGACCAATACAAACTTCAACAATGTTTTTTTTAAAGAAAAGGTAACAAAACTCTAAATTTCAGCGCATGTTCCCTGGTGTTTTGCAAGTAGAAGATTTTACAGGTCAAAATTTTAGCCAAATCCTGCTTTCACTTGTTGGAGTAAACATGAAGTATAATTCCGGGCTATATGTAGGGATTCTTTTTTAATTTGTTCATTGATGGTTCTGAAGACTTTTTTTTCTTGCAGTCATTATATTTGTATTCATGAGAGTAAAAACTATCATTTTTTATCACTTTATGAGAAATTTGTATATAGTGGTCTAAGAGAGATTTCTATGAGATTTACTTATGTTATCAATATGCAACTGAAAAAGTAGTCTCTTGGCCTTTATTATGGATTTTCTCTCATAGTTCCACTCTGTACACAATTTGTAGCTTTTAAACAGAAATCTGCTATTTTTAAAGTGCATCTTTTCTATTACTTGTATTCTAAACTCTTGTTGCTATAATCAGAATTTAATCTTACTATCACTGAAAAGGACATTTCCAAAAATTAAATGCCATTACATTTTCCCCTGGCACTTTCCTCCAGTGTGTGTTCCTGAAGAGAGGAAAGAGAGACTGTAGTTTTTACTGCCAGTAATGAATTCTGTTTCTACTTTTTTTTTATCCTGAGTATAACACAATTTTATGCTCCAGATGAGTGGCAAAACTGGATCACCGTTCCTTGGGAAGTGCTGGGATCCCTTGGGAACATGCACCAAGGCATGAGTCTGAACCGAGAAACTAAGAGAGAGGCAGGTAGGAGCTGGTTGCCTTTTCCATACCTGGCCTCCTGTTGTCATCAGAGGGAATTTATCTTACTGAATTTTAAGACATTCAGGGAGAATGCTGGCCCATGACTGCTGTTTGTGCCTTGGGAAAAAAAAAAAACAACATCTCTGCAAACATATATCCTCTCTTCTGCATGGTACCACATTTATCCACATGGTACCAAAACTATTGATGCATACCTATATCCCTTAAGAGATTTTAAATGTAGGAAACTTCCCTTTTTTTCATTGGGTTTGTGGAACCTGATTTTTAAAAAAGAAAGACACTCTTAAAAATTTAAATTAAGGCAAATTTGTGAAGTCCCTAGAAGGTTTATGTTGCTCCCCAATACTCTGTTTGGAAAACTTGGCTAGTCTGATACCACTCAAAATCTTACTCTATCTCAAGCCACAGATGAATTGAGATTTAAGAAAGATATGATGGTTTCCCTTCTTGTTCCTAGTGATAGATCGCTGTTATCGTGGACTAGCACCTTGAAACCTTATCAAAATTTTGGAAAATAATCAAATACTCAGTTTTGGTCAAAGCACATGAACAACGTAGTCCTTTCATAATCCAGTCCAGTAAGCGCTTTTGACACCCTCGGCCTCTCATTGGAACTTAACTGATGAGGGCACTGTAGGACAGAGCACTTCCAACGTATCTTCTGTTAGTCTGTCATTTAAATGAGTGGTTTTTAATTCAGAGCTGAACTTTTCACAGCGTGTTTTACTGAACACATTGTGCCTTGGCACTGAATCAAATTGCTTGCAGTGTGAGGCCATATAAGCCTGAACACCTCTGTGCTTCACAGTAAGTCAAAGATAGAGGCATTCTTTCTTCTGCTGGGTTAATCACCTTTATTGTTGTTTGGATGTTTCCATGAGATCTAATTTTAATAGGACGATAGTGGCTCAATGAACAGGAGAGAAGGTGCCCGAGAAGAACATCTTTCTCCCATCCTCTCTGTAACTGCTGAAGTAGTTCCTAGACTTAATTCTTTACATTCTTTAGAAATACAGCCTTTTTCCTGCTTGCCATTATCTTTTGGAGGCACTTTTTGGCCCAAATACTGCTTGAGTTGCAGAATTATTAACATTAAATCAGCTTTTCAATGTTTCAGGCACATTTTGTTTAAATACAAAGTCTCAACTTTTTCCTCCAATAACAAAGTCTTGCAAAATAGCATAAAATGTCTTTTGACAGGTTTGCCAAAAATGACCAGGAGAATATTTATGGTCAAAATGCGAAAATGTCTTCACTTAACTTGAAAAGAAGTTCAGTCCTATGTTCTCCCTGATGCATAAAACAGATTTTCACTGTGAGTATGATATACAATTCCTAATCCTGGAAAAAGAATAAAGTTTATTGTGGATAATTTTCCAACTATTTCTAAATGAGAACAGTACCTAAGGTTTACTGAGTTCCGATGCAAGGGCAAACACTGGGGACAGAATAAAGATAATTTTCAAAGATGTTTATTCAAAATCATTGAACTTAGACTTGTCAGGCCTTTCAAATATTGTGTCCTTAAAGTTAATTTTTCTGGTTTGTGTACGCTGGCTCTTTTCTTTTAGTTTCTTTACTCATTCGACATGTCAAGGTGTGGTCCTTCCCCTTCAGAAGCTGGACAGGTGCCAACCATAATGCTCCTGTGACTGAGCATCAGTGGGCTGGTGCTGTGGGAAGGCCATCTGTGGAGGATGTTTCCCTGTGAAGCATGCGTCAAACTCTCTTGTGGTAGGGTATGGAGAGGGGTAAAGAGAAAGCCAAACCGCAAAGCCCGGTGTTTTGCCGTGTACTGCTCAGTAAGCTGAAGTTGAACTGATTGTCACAAGTTCATGGGCAGGAAAACTATCCCTCCTTATTGCAATAGGCAGGCACCAGGGCTGTGGAGGAGACTGACTCTTAAGGCTTTTAGTTGTTTCTGGCTCTCCCAGGGAAAGCAATCGATCAGGTGGGTGACACAGTTTTACCAATACTAGAAAAGCAAATGTCCAGTGGTTGTGATAGCTCAGTATCTAGTGCTAGCTAGGAGAGAACTTAGAAGGAATTGTACTTGGAAGTTGAAGAGTCACATGTATGCCTGGAAGGCAGGCACCCACTGTCAAAACCTTGGGAAAAGCTCCTGAAAGAATTCCCCAAGAAAATCCAAGAAGGCTCTTGGGAAAAGAATCCTGAAAGAAAAAAGCAAGCATGAAGCTTGCCTTGCATCCTGTCATCACAAAGTTGGGACAAAACTGAATGTGCTTCCTTCACACTTCTGTGCCTTGGGATTAGTCCTGTGCTAATGTGGTCAGGGGCATGGAAAGTGACTTCTAGTGGGAGCTGGCTACAAACTGACCTGAACCTCAACCTGCTTGTGACGTGTGTGATGGTCCACATCAGTGGTGGCCAAGGAAGTGTGAAGGAAGCTACTCCAAAGTGGACACAGGAGCCACATGGCCTATGTAAAGCTTGTAGTAGCTGCCCGAAACTCTTTCTTGTGGTCCTGATCCATGTGGAGCTAACCCATGACAGAGTTGAGTTTGGAAAACTGGTTTTGCAATGTGACCCTTCTGTGTCTGTATTTAATGTAGTTATGGTTGCAGTAAATTGCAATAATTTTTATCTATTATGAACCTCAAAATCTTTTGCTTTTGCTTCTGCCTTTTCCTTTGACATGAAAGAAAGTGCTGCAAATGATATAATTTAGTTAAGAGCTTTTCCTAGGGAGTAGCAAGAGGCATGCAGAATCACAATTGTAGTTGGGTATGTTTTGAATGGCAGGTTGACATCTGGAAGACAAATATTTCAGCTGAAACCTATTCCTGATCTTTGTGTCTGCTCTTTCTGCAACCGCTACCTGTTCATTTATTAATCTTTTCTGTAGGAAACTCAGCCATTCGTTTTCTCCGGGGCTTTATATGTTCTGTGTTAAATATTTTAAATCCTTCCCTGCAGACTTAAATCCAACGACTCCAGAGTCCTGATAGGAGAAGGAGATGTGTGTTTTCTCTGTTAACTTGTCTGCCAAGGGCCAGACCAGTGCAGGGGATGAGCTCCGCTCTGTGTTTGCGTGGCAGGTCTCCAGCAAGAGTGCAGGTGTTGCAAGAGAAGGCAATGGCAACCAGATGACATTCTTTCCTCTTGAACTAGTGTGGAGCCATCGCTCAAACAGATTAACGGGTCCTTCCAACAAAATTTGAGGCTAGCATGTTGACTGCACGTGCCTGTGTAAAACCCATGGCAATAAAGCTTGGATTCATCTAAACTAAATGATTAGGAGAGTGGAATCGCTGTGGGTTCCTTCAGCAGTCATTGGAGAGATGCTAGAAGATGGTCCAGAGAGTGATTTATCCCAGCTAAGAGCTGAGCTACCTTTCTGGAGGTGCTAAGCAGGTAGCTAATGTCAAGAGGGGCACTTACCTAGAGAAAGTGCTTAGGGGTATATGGAAGGAAATGAGGGCATTAATTCTCAAAATATTGAGAAAAATATTTTATCAACTTGTACAAACGTATCCTGTTTGCATTAATGGTTCTGGAAATGCCATTGGTTTCTTCCTCTCGATCCCTGTGTCTGTGTGGCACGGCAGTGTGCTCTCAACCGCCTCCCCCCCTCCAATTTTTTTATCTCCTTTACTAAACAGAGGAGTTTTCACATCCCTGTTTGGTAAAGTAAACGCCTCCTCATCACCAGAGTGTGGAAAGGGCTTTGATAACCTTCAAGGTGAAACACTTGTCAGCTCTCACTTTATCCAGGAACGGATTATCTGGGCTGTGGAATAATGAGGTCATGTCTTTCCTCCACACTGCTGGCAACAGCTTCGAATTTCACACCGGAGTAGGTGCTTACATCGAGCCCGCGCTGCTTAACGCCAGTTAAAGCTGCCCCCCTCCTCTGCCAGCAAGTTTTTCCCAAACTGAGGATGTGAAATGTGCTCGTGCAGCCTCACTGGTGTTACATGTGAGGTCTTCTCCTGGCGCTTGGGTTGCTGTCTTAACAAGTTGGTGGGGTTTGATGCAGAAGTAGCAGAGCGTGTGGGTTACTGCAGCTACATACGAGCAGGCACTGCTTGTGAGGGATGTAGGGCAGGATTTGGCTGGGGGTGGAGGACCAGAGCCATATAACTCTTTTCAGGTGAGTGTCCCATAGTCATCTTGCTGCACTGCCCCTTGCCTGTATCTGCAGCTTCCATGCAGAGCAGTTGCCTGAGAGTGGCCATGGACATGAAAGATCCCTTAAGCACACAAGCTGTGAGCGTTAAAACCTGTGGGTGCTTAAGTAGATTAGCAAACAAACAAATCCTTTAATATTCTGGAATGCTTCCTTCCTCACTACCTAAGCAGGGATTATTCCACCAAACCAGCAAATTCTACCTAGTGTAGAGTCTGCCTTTTGGATAACTGTGCTCTTTAATAAGCAGGACTCTTAGGTTAAAAAAATAAATAAATAAAAAAGGAAAATATGGAAGCATGTTGAAAACTTCTGTGTGGATTTCAAGAAAAGCACAAAAATGTTAAAGAGACCCTGTGAAAACTGAGGTTAGTACAGCGCTGGCAATTGCATGTGTAGGATGCTATCCCAGAAAGATTGCTACCACAGAAAATGTCACCCTTAACATTTGCTTTACGGAACTCACTACCATTTTATGTACAAACATGTGGTATAACTCACCCACCACTTTCTTCTTACCACTGTGAAAATCTTAAACTGCCTGCCTTTCTATCTGAAACATGTAGAAACAACTGGTTACCTTGGTCTGATTTCACTTCCAGGCTTTCATCATCTGTAATTTTGGTAAAAAGCTGCTTTTGTTAATATGTAATGCATCATAGTAACCAGTTACACTTTTACTACAAAAGGGTGTTTTATTTTCCTGAGGGATGAATAGTAATCAAGGATCAGCTGGTGGTGCCAAGTGCCTTGATAACACAATTGGCTACATACAGCTTTGTCAGGCCCCTTCCTGCACTTGCCGGAGAGACTTGAAAGAAGATGGTAGGAGAGCTGTTCTTTCCTTACTTGACTGCTTGGGATCTGCATTTTGGGATCACTTTGTCTGCTGGGTGAGAAGGTAAGTGCCTGCATCAGAGCTCTTACTAGTAAATAGGGGGAAGGGGATGGGAGAGGAGATAGAGCAAATGTGTGAAAATAAACATGTGAATTAGGAAGATTACCCTGAAATTAAACACTGACTGATTTTAACGTGGAAAGGTGGGGCTTGATGGAGCTGGAAGGAGACAGAAAGTGGGAATACTGATTATAATCAGAGTAGGTGGTGATTTGTGTTATTTTGATGCTGATTTAGTTGTGCCTGGTGAGCTGAAGGAGGGCCACAGTCACCCTGGCCCTATGGTAGGAAGTATCTCACTGCTAAGCACAAAGTGGAATCTGGCTTTGATCTCATTAACCCCATCGGCACTGGATTAGCAGATGTGTTTCTGGAGCTTGACTCTTTCAGACACTTAAGGTGTATATAAAGTGGCAGATGTTAAGATTCATACTTTATTTGGGCTTGGTTTGGGTTGGTTTTGTTTCTTTCTTTTTTATTAATATCAAAGATGACATTCTTCTAGACCAGCCCTGGCTTCTGCATTGCTCTTGCAACAGTTGCTTTCTTTCAGGAAAAAGAAATTCTCACATCTTCCTCCTCTCCTCCAAAATGGGCTGCTTTGACTGGAAAAGACAACAATCACAGCAGGGCAGCACTAAGGGCAGCACGTGGTCTTTGCTGTGTATGGAAGTCAGATGTCTCTGAAATCTTTGGAGCAACCCCTCTTGAAGTGCAGCAAACCCCACGGGTGCAGAGAGTTTTTACAGATTTATTTTTTTTTTTTACCTCCTAGAAATATTATCATATTACTGGTGGGGTTCAGCAGAGTTGCAAAAACTTTGGAAGAAAAAGTGAAGACAGATTCTTTTCTGAATTCTTCAGAAATTTAGTATCAAGTGGTGGTATCAAGAGGGAGAAGGGGAATTTTGCCATTTTTCTCAGTGAGAAAAGTTGGGAGACTGAAAATCTAAGCAAGAGTATGGAGGAAGAGAAATGAGTAGAAAGCACGCGTGGACAGTTTCTTCCTTCTTAAGTCTGCTCATTGTTTATTTCTAAACTCTACAAGAAAAACAATGCAAAGGAGAAGGAAAACCCACAGCAACAATAACAAACTCAAAGATGTTTTATTTTCTAGAAGCATTTGTAGCCATTAAAAGGATCTTGTACCTTCTACAGACCATTTTGTTCCTCGCTACTGGTTTTTATGCAAGTCTGCTTGGCCACCTCCTGAGAGAACCTGATAGAAGAAGATGCATGGCTTGTGTAAAGGATATGCTAAGGAGCTGGTGTGAATTACGTGGAGGAAGCTGCAGAAGACAGGAGAAGCACTGGGGAAGAGGTGATGCAAGGCAAAAAGGATGGCGTGAAATAAAGAGTAGGGTCCCAGAACAGCACTTTTTAATAAATGTTGTGCTGCCCTGTCTTAGGCTGGGTGAGAGCAGCTGTGCAGCACTGTCCTGTCACCAGAGGCAGAACTGGAGCAGAGCTCTAAGAAGAACACCATCCTTGGATGGGTGTCCTCTGTGCTGTGCAAAGCCCTGGTGACCTCAAGAGAAAGTGAGGTAATGCCCTGGGCTATTTCTATGGCCGTCACTGTTGGTAAGCTCTGCTGCGCTGCCCAAATGAGCTTTAGACCATTTGCTGATACAGTCCTCTATTTTTTCTCCTGCCAGCAACGTAGCATCCACTCATGGTAAGGACATAGTCACTATTTCAAACTAATTTGAGGTTTTGTTGTCTGAGTTCACCCAGGAAGAAGCTTGCACAGCGTGACAACAAAATCAGCCTCATGCTGAGCATCCACTGGAGGAGGGGATTGTTAGTAACCCTTAGGCTGTATTTTTTTTGTTTTAAAGTCCTTGAGCGTTACACTAAGTACAAAATAAAAAAACACTAAGCCTGTAAAAGAAATTACTATAGATTAAATTAAAAAAAGAAAACTCTGTGTTACTGCAGGTGCCTATTATCATGGTATTTAAAGTGAAAGTCTGTGGATGTCAAGAACATTCAACAAAACCAATTGGGTTTTGTCTGGTGGTTTCTTCAGAGTAAAGCATGGTGGACTGATTGCTTTGGTTGTGTTTTCAAAAGTGCTTATTTGGAGGGGCATCTTAGAGTTGGCTTTGCACGAAGATGTGCTTTATATTTTGAAGTCAGTTCTGTTAGAATTAGATTTGGCCTGTATTTTTGGGAATAGTCAATATCCTCAATATTATCCTATAATTTTAAGATGGATTTACCATATTGCATTGTCTTGGGGAGACCACAGAAGAAGTTGAGACAAAGGTCTGCAGACCAGGACTACCAAGGACTTGAAACCTGCTTTGAAGTGAATAAGGAGCCTGTAGAGCTTGAAAGTGTGAGCAAAATGTGTTCAAGCAGACTTTTGAGGCATCTCGCCATGCACTGAAGCAACTCCAGTTATTTTTGTAGTAGTTCCCTTAGAGGTCTCTGGACAGATAGGGGTCCTCAGGGGCCAGGAGGAAAGCCTCCTAGGCTAAAACACCCCTAACCCTGTTTTCTGAACCTTGAGCGTGCTACAGTTACCTGGGAGCTGCAGGAGCTTTACTGCAGTGAAGAGCAGTCATAGCTGTAGAACAACATGAGGTCTGAAGTTTTGGTCATTGCTCCTTTACAAACACCTCCAAGTGCTCTCTGCTTTGTGCAAGCCTCATATTTGCCCTCCCTGGCCCCCCACACATTAGTCTTGAGCTATCTGGTTTTCAGCTTTTGGATAATTTCCTTCCTTGGGTCTTGGGGGTGGCATGAATTAAAATACATCTACATGCATGACGTGTATCTAAAATTATATTCCCACTGATTCTAAGATTCTGTGATATCTTAAGCTGGATAAAATAGGATAGCCATGTAGGACATGTTTGGTTTCTCTGAAGGTGAGCCTGTCTTTACATGAAAGTTGCGGATATTTTTTACCCAGGCTGCTTTCCCCACATCTAGAACCTGCCAATCTGTAGGAAGGTTTTCAGGCACGGGGTCAGGAAAGTCACACTACTGTCCCAGTCGGCTCTTCTTGTGACAACTTTGGAAGTCATTTTTCCCTCATGAGACTTTCTTTCTCCCCTTTTTGTAATGTACTTTGAGATCTTTTATTAAAGAATAGAATATAGGTGTAAAGTTTTGTGCTAGCTCTAAAGTTCTGCTATTACATCAGTTAAAGGAATGATGCCCCCCATGACTTTGATAGTAGCCTATGTGGAGGGAAAATAATGGTTGTTATGACTTGGTAAGACCCTCCAATTATAACACGTTTGTCCTGCCTTATCTCAGGGCTAGAAATAAAATGTACATAACAATCTCAGGTTTTTAATCTCTGCAAAACATAATTAACTATTTGAAAGGGTGGTTGGAGGGTTAAGGTAGGAAGAATAAACTAGTAGTATAATAACATCTATATTAAATAAACCAAACCAAACCCAGCCAACACACATTTAACGTGTTATATAATCTCTGTTAAACTCGCTCTGGGAAATCCTCCAAGAGCTAGTGTCAGTCTCCGTTTTGTACAAGTCTGTACATAACCTTTCTAAGAATTTGGATGAAGTTGGGTGGGGAAAGAGTGAAAGAAAAAGTTAGAACAGAATGTAGCTTGACCAAAGTCTTTCTGCGCTGGGGCATAGAAAGCAGGAGTGGGGGAAGGTCTGTTCCTCTGCAGGTCTTTCTGCAAAGCTGAAATCACTGTGCAGGTGATTTCCAGTGCCTTCTCCCAGGCAGTGGGCTTCCCAGCACAACTGTGTTTCACTCGTGACATCAGGCAGCAGTCTGAAAGGCTCCTAGGTGCAGTGATCACTGCTGTGAGCTGTTACGTTCAAAAAGAGTCACGCTTCTCTCAGCTGGATGCTGCTGTGCCCTGGGAACAGTCTCGCGTGTTTATGGGCCCGTCGGCCACGCAGATGGTACCTACCAGTTTGGGTTGGCTCTGTCGCTTAGAGATGATTCATTTAATGACTGCTAATAACACAGAACGTGGACCGTACCACAGAGCTATTTGTTTTCCAGGAGCTCGGTCGCTGCCTGTCTTACACATAGATGGTATTTGCTTATCTCTCCTCTGAGAACAACTTGGAGCAGAGCGATGTGAAGCTTGGCGTTTAGATACATGGGGGGAAGGTGCTGAAAAGGGAGGAATTATTTGTGCTCATTTTGTGAAATGAGGAAGAAGCTCTCGGCACGTTTCTGCCCAAGGGCAAGTCCAACTGTATCGATCTACTCCTCCTGCTGAGCTTTCGTCATCTTTTGTTCTGCCCTTTCCACCTTCCTCTTTCTCCTCTTGCCTTATTCCGCTGCTTCTTTCGCATTCCCTGCCAGGAAGGATTGTTTTCCTCTACAGAATCAGCAGAGCAGTGAGTAGTGCTGAAAATACTGATGATGTGAAAGTACTGATGATGTGAAGGTGATTTGGAACATGACGTGTTTCATCAAACAAACATGTGATACAGAAACGTTCATTAGCTTTAACTTGGGCATCCTTTCTGGTGAAGTCAGTGGGGGATCTGTGTGACAGAGCACTGAATGAGGAGATTGGGATTTGACTTTTCTGCTTGTATTTGCTTATGACCAGACCATTCTTCTGCTAAAGATATGAAGTTCTCTACATAACAAATAACCTGGTTGGTTTTCCTGACATAGTTCTTGCTTTCTTTCTCCCTTTTCTTTGGGCTGGAGGAGGGGGAGGATATCTCCTGGCATTATGGAAAGCCTTCATGATGAAAACTAACTTGTTCCTTTCAATCAGAAAAAATCTGCACTTTCTACTAGTTTACAATTAATGTGGGTATTAGAGCTGAAAATTCATCTCAGCTGTTTCAGTGGCAGGCTCAATTTTTAATATTATTTTAAATATAAAATATTTCCTATGGTTTGGTAAGAAACTCCTAGATAAGAGTTCTGGTTTTGAGTTAAGTTTGGGGTTTTCTTTTAAATCTTCAACTTTTTGCATCTACCTTTCAGTAGTGTTATCTTTTCTATTCAATACTGCCATGACGTGTATATATAAGGTGATATCAGTAACTTATTCTGATGGAAATTGATAATTGCCATAGAGTTGATTTGACAGCTAGGTATCACTTAGCGCGAGGGGGGTACATTTCTATAACACCGGTAAGAATAAAAGACAAGGTTTTCAAGATCTGCCCAGGGAGGGTCAATGACAGGAATTCTCCTTCCTGACTCAGAAAGAACTCTCTGAGCAACCAATTCTTTCTGTGTCTTCCTGAGAAAGGCTGAGCACTTTAAAGCAATTGGCACCCTGGAAAATTAAGTCTACAGGAGATAATGAGTCTAAAGGAGTGTTTGTAATTGACTCAACTTTTTTTTTTTTCATGTGGCAAGTTTAAAAAAGTACAGCAAATGTTTTTGGAAAGTAATTCTTGACACCAGTCCAGCTCTTAAAATGTTGTTTTCCATTTGCTTCCCGCATGCAATGCTGTTTGTATGATGAACGATGAGTAGCACTACTTCTGGGAGCCCTGATGTACAACCTGTACAATACCTGCAGCATATGGTAGGAATATACTGAAAATGGGATCTTACCTGCATAAGAATATCATAGGCTTCTCTTAAATTTTCTGGAGATGGGGCATTTAGAGAAGAATTAGAAAAGCAGTGTTAGTTTGCTATAAAAACAGAGTGGTGTTTAAGTTTTGATAATAACCCTCTACAGAGCTGAAATGCAGTCTGGTGATGCCACTTATTTCACTTGCCTTGAGAGGTATGGACCTAAAGAGCAGCTGAGCAGCTGACCTCAGTATCTGCTGGAGCTGAAGAACACTTTTTTGAATTTTTGTATTTTGTATTTTTTAACTGGGCACGCTTGGTATTTTTATCTTTATTCAGATGCTTCTTTTAGGCCAGATTATTCCACTGTAAGTCTATGCAAAACAGCTGTAAGCAACAGTACAGTACGTCCCTTGTGAACACTTTAGTATCACAGCAATGATCCAAGAAATGTCATCCTGCAGTAGCATAGCTGCAGTGTGGTACTTTAGGGGGAAAAACTAATTTTCTCCATAATTTTCAGAGCCACTGAGCTTGGGAAGCAATAGATACAAGATCTCAATTAGGCTTTGAGATACATTAAGCAGAGTGTGTTTCAATAGTAGATGTGGCTTTTATATGCTGAAATTCTTTGGCTTCTGAAGAATAGTGTGTTTAACGAATTGCAGAAAGAAACCAGAATCACGGTAGTGGTCTCAAAATAGAGAGTTATTGAGGGAATCAAAAAGAAATCCCCCCAACACAGAGAAACATATACACACACACACACGATTTTTGGTGTCATAACATACACGTGTTAAGCGTGTGCCCATACATGTTGTCCTGGGTTCCAGCCAGCAGGAGAGGCAGCACACACTTTCCTATTGGTTTGTGTTGAACCAGAGCAGCGGTTCCTGCCTTGTCTGTGGCCCGTCTCCTGCCCTGGTGGAAACCAGAGGGTTGTTCACTAGTAACATGACAGCATGTGCTTTATGTTTGGTATTGTCAAGGATTTCCCCATTTGTTTTTTTTGGTGAGGGATATCTGACCTTTTCAACCCAAAAGCTCTTGAGGGATAATATTTTTTAATTTTTCTATATATGTATATATAGAAAACATGTATATATTACATATATAATTAGAATAAAGAGCAAAGACACAAATTATCTCCAAAGTACAGAAGTCTCCTGACTAAATCAGTCACAAAGGAAGCCATGATTAACTTTGATTTCTCTAGGATCTGGTGTCTTGACATTGAATATTCCTTGACAGAGAGTTGTTAGTGGAGAGCAAAATTTCAAAATGTGATTAGCAAGCTCTCATAGAGTACGATAAACCACATCAAACATACAAGGGGTATCTTGACACCTAATACTCAAATTGCCAAATGCAAACCTGCACCTTTTGGAAGTAAAACTCAGAAAATGGCAAAGAAAAAAAACAAAACAGGTTAATAGCAAAATTATATTGCTTTGTTCTCTTATAAGGATGCAACAAACTACTGGTGATGATGCTCTGCTCTTGTAGGGTTGTAATGAGACATCTCTTCCGTGTCTTTTCAACCATAAAAGAGTGGGGTTGGTTGGTTGGCCAGTCAGTTTTTTCCTATGAGAAGTCAAAATCTGTAAATACTTATGTATTGAAGTGGATGATGCTGCAGCCAGAAATATGTGTGGCTCTGCCACAGTGACAGTCGGTGGCATGTTCGTTTTCCTGTAGCCAGTTTCTGGTCCGAAAGCAATGACTACAACTGAGCTATTTGAGAACTGGGTCTCTAGATACGCACTTTCATAAGCATCATTTGGTATCATACACCTGGATTAAGATTCAGGGGAAGAAGTTTCTGTGGAAAAAAAAAATATTATAGCTTGGTGCACACTTCTTTTCAAGGGATCCGTGGAAAAACTTCCTCCCTGCTTGCATTCCAGGGAATCAAAAGTGGTCTGTTAAAATCTGATTGAAATGCCTTTCGATTGGTAAAGCAGAACCAGGAACGTGACCTAGACTTTAAGTTACTTCTTCTCTGCAGAAGCCGTTACAGCTGTGGAGGGAACCTAAACTTAGCTGTTGGCACACTGTTCTTGAGAGCGACAAAAGAGATTGTGTTCATTAGGCCAACCCCATCATTCTTGCTAAAAGCAGTCTCAAGTTTAGAAACGCTGCTCCTGAGACCTTCATCAGCTGACGGAGATGGATTGCACAACCTGATAAAGTGTAGGCATTCCTAGAGATGTGCTAATACCCGAGTCACCACAAGTGGCTGGATAATAAAAACGTACACAGAGCCATGTATTTTAATTAGCAGAGAGCTTTACCTCCTTCTCTGATAATGCAGTCCGCAGTTGGGGAGTGGCCACTCCTCAAACAGAAATGGGAAAAGTTTGTTCCTGGGTTGTTTTTGAAGCTAAATGCTATTATTCTGTCAGGGTGGACTTCCTCTGGCCAGTTTTTTTTATCAGCTGTAGTTAAAGCAACCACCTCCTTTCACACAGCTCTCAGCACAGACTTACACAGCTAGATCTACAGTACTTAATTCCACCAGGAAAATCTTTGTAGCTCTACCTGTTTGTTACCTAACTCGGCTGTAGAAGAAAGCAAGAGACATGGAAAACCAGGATTGCTGGCCTTAAAGAGAAGAAAAAAAAAAAAGAGACAACGCATTTAAGCTCATATGGTTGCAGAAATTAAATTATGCGTAGATTTCCTCCACCCACTGAGTCAGTATAGTCTTCACAGTAATGTTGCAGTTTTCTTATTTCAGTTGCATGCTAAAAATGCAGCGGAATACAACTGGGGAGACTGGGATGTGAAGCCACAATCCAGGAATCTGGCAGCTTTCAGAGATATGATTCATGTTGGAGGGAGCTGTCAGGAAGGAGAGACATGAGAGCTGCTCCACAGAGCGTGTCCTTGTCCCGCAGCCTCTGCCACCCAACTTGTGGGCAAAATTTTCACCTGGTAACATCTCAACAAAAAAAAGTGGAGCCTTCAGATACCAGGCCTTCAAATAAGAGGTAGGTCAAAGGAGATGCCCAAACAATTGCTCTCTTAATGGAGTAACACTTTTATATCATGGCTTTGCAGCGATGAGTCTTTTTGCAGCCTCTGACAGCAAATGGAGACAGCGGGGTCAGGACTGAGCCGTTCTGAAATCTGCAGTCCAAAATTACAGGAAAGAAAGAAGAGCCTTTAACACTTAACCTTCTTAGGTTCATGGACCCTTGTTGCCTTCTCCTTAGTGACGTTAAAACTACAACATATATTTATGTATTTGTGATAATGTAATTCAACAGGGGAATGCTCTCCTGTCAGTGAAAACTGCAGTGCACCAGAGCTTGTTCTAATTTCTGTGCAATCGTGTTTGCGTAGTGCTAAGACAGAAAGCAATGGATTGCAGATAATGTCATTTACAATAGACGTGAATAAAATCTGTATTAAGCAACAATAACAGTTTTCCTTTTTCACAAAGCTTTTCTTTTCTACAGGCTTCATCTACAGATGAAGTAACATTAGCTAACTTGCTAAAAGAGTTAAAATGAATACAAAGTAATGAAGGCATCATCGGTGCCTTAGTAGAGTGCTGCAGAGAGTTAGTGCAGCAGCTGAACATGAAGTCTGCAGGGGCAGCTGTTGGAGGAAGAAACAATCTTGATCAGAAAACTGTGGGTATCTGAAGGGGAAATGTGAACGTGCCAGACGCCTCTGTGGCAAGTGAGTAGTGAAAAATGACAAGATGTGCTGTGCCTGCCCTTAGGAGAGTGACATTACGCCTCTTGGGTGCCTGTACTGATGCGTTGTCTTTCCCACAGCTTTTCCTCAATGCTATTTGTCTTCAATTACATTTTTGACAGCAAAAGTTCCTTTGCTATTCTTCACAGCAAAAGCATGATAGCATTAAAAAATACCATTTGGGAAGGCCAAAAAAAAATCATATAGATTCTACCCAAGTTGCAGACCCTTCCCCTCCCTCCCCCCTCCCCCCCAGTGTTTCTCACCAGTCTCTGGTTACCAAACTGAGCTTTCAGTGAGTCAGAAATAGCTGGCATGTGTCACTGACCTGGCCACCAAACCCCAGCAGTGTCTCCAGCTGCTCACCAGGCTTGGGAGGACAACCCAAGGGAAACGCTGGTTTCTCTGATAGGGTGTAAGACATGGGGCGGGGGGAAGCGTGTTCTCAAACTCTTAACTTCTACAAAACTTTGCATTTTCTTTCCTGTTCATTCGTGCTGAATTTGGGCACAGACCAACTCCCCAGCTCTGCAGCGTTCCCCCTGTACTTTGATTCAACGTTGAAATGTGCATGAAGCAGGCTCACCTTGAGGTTCGTCCCTTTGTTCTCAGAGGCTTGCCTGGCTCCTGCCTTTTACTAGCTCTTCTGCTTCGAAGAAAAACTGATGTTATCGTCTAAAGAGAAAACTCGAGATTGCTTTTGCGACTGAGGATTTCCTGTGTGCCGATCCCAGCCACGCAGTGACGGCAAGGACCAGCTCTAGGTGGCCGCACTTCTCCGGAGAGCTTTAGGAACAAACCTTGCACAGAAGCTGAAGAAATCCCCAGCTGCTGGTGCCTTTGTTCTCAGATAAAGGTCAACCTGTCTAGCCAAAAGCGCGATCGGAAATGCTGCCTCACATCATCCTTCACTTTCTCTTCCGTACCCTGCAATGATTCACTGCCCCCCCTTTTTGGGGTAATGCACAGCATTGTCCCCACAGCACCTGTGGGGTTCACTGCAGCTCTTCAGGATAGCTTTATTTCATCTCATGCACCAGCCATCTTAAGACAGGACTGCCAAGATTTTCAATGAGCTGCTCAGAAACTGTCCGCAACTCTCATTATTACAGCGATGTTTAATAGCTCTTCATAGAATCATAGAACGGTGAGAGCTGGAAGGGACATTAAAGACCATCAAGTTCCAACACCTTGCCATGGGCAGGGACACCTCCCACTAGAGCAGGTTGCTCAAAGCCCCATCCAGCCTGGCCTTGAACACCTCCAGGGATGGGGCATCCACAGCTTCTCTGAGCAACCTGTGCCAGTGTCTCAGCATACACACAGTGAAAAATTTCTTCCCAATTTCTAATCTAAATCTGCCCTCCTTCCTTTTAAAACCGTTACTCCTCATCCTATTGCTACACTCCCTGATAAAGAGTCCCTCCCCATCCTTCCTGTAGCCCCTTTAGATACTGGAAGGGGCTATAAGGTCTCCTTGGAGCCTTCTCTTCTCCAGGCTCAACAACCCCAATTATTGGAGTTTGTTGTGGTGGGTTTTTTTTAATATATAGAGGCCCACCAGGGTAAGTGTTAAATATTAAGTTCTATTGGTCTTATCCCAACAAGCACATGTTGTTTCCTTGCACTGAAAGTCTCCAAAGCTCTCCGAGTGCACTGTGGGTCCTGAGACTGCAAACACCACCAACCCACCATGTTCCACCCAGTGCACAAAGCTTTGGGGAGCTGCAGGTCCCAGCTGTTTCTCCCAACACCCACCTCTGCAGGGAGATTGCTGCACAGCTGGCAGGGAACACACATGACTTGCACGTTCTCCAGGTAAGACTGGCACAACAATTTTGTTTCTAATTTCGTTACAAATGCTAATGTGTGGGGTTTTTAAAAATCGTTTTAGAATTCCTCTATAACTTTAGAAATGTTGTTACAGCTGTGAAGGTTGCTAATTAACTGGCAAATAACTTGCGTAAAGGTAAACACTTTCTCTGCTGAGTTTTTCTCAAAGCTATATTGGCTGAAGATGGTTATCACCACAGAAGATGAGTGACGTGACCAGTGAATATCAAATGCTTCAGGAATGGGCTGTTTGTCACCTCTTCTCTCTGAACTGATACTGTGTTGATAGATAGGATAGTTCTTGCTTTTCACAGACTAAGCCACCTCGAACCGCTGAGGAGGAGGAGTGAAGTGCCCGTGTCTGCGACTGAGTATGTGTCCTCTTTCTCCACTGGGATCTGTGCCTTAGCAGGGGCTGGGAGATGCTGCTCAGGGGGAAATACAGTGGTGTTCCCAGGTGGGATGCGATGCCAAAGCAGCGTTACTCATTCCTCATAGGGGGAGGACCCCAGTGTGTATCCGAATCATCTTTGCAAAGGTGTCATTCACTACCTGTAGCAGCCAATCAAGTGACCTAGAGAAGAAATTTCCTTCTGGGTGTGGATTAGAAAGAAAAAAAACAAACAAGACCCAATGGTGGACTCTGCTGTGATTCTGTACAACATGCCTTTTGGTGCTGAAGCTTGCGCGAGGGAGAAGCAGCGTAACGACTGCAGAAGATGGAGGTTATCTCCAGTACCTGATCCTCAAAGTGAAAGCGGAAACGGGGATTGAATCACGACTATCAGCCATCATTCAGTCTCCTGAACTGAATTCTGGAAGGTTTTTCAGAAGGATTAACTTCAGGCAGAGAGAGCTGGTCCCTCCTGACTTCTTGTCAGGGAGAGAGCCAGGTGCCTTCAGATGGCCGTTTGGAGGCAGAAAATAACTTGGTTGCCTGGCATCCCTCTCTGTGTGCCCATCCTCAGAGTCAGGCTGTGCCAGGATGCAGTCACAAGGTGTGTTAAGCCCCTTCCAAGTTGCCAGTTTATTCTCCAGGACTTTACCTCTCCTTTTTCTAACAAAAGCTGCTCACTGCTGTAGTTTCCAAGAAAAACCTAATGAGATGGCTTGTGTGACACCGGGCAGGTTTGCTTGTGCCTGTGGAGAGACTCCTGACATAGCTGTAGGGTTTGCCCTTGTTTCAGCAAAGTCTTAATTCGGGTGCCAAGTGACAGTAAACCACTGCCAGTATTCTTGGTTATTTTACTGACACATTTAAGCCCGGTATTATATTTCTAAAATCAGGCTCTTACACTTGGCATAGGTGTTTTTTTTTAAGGTAGTACCAGCTTTGGAGGTGTGAAAGGAAAGGCATTGAGCAATGTTTTTACAGCAGGAAAAATAAATATGGACTTCTGTGAGAAGTCAGATGCTAAATGTGAGTGTCCCCAGAGCCCTGCAGAGCCGAAAGGCTTGGTTACCCACCATTAACCTGCAGCTCACCTGCTGCTGCCTCTGATGCTCCCGCTGTCCCTGTCCCTGCCAGGACTGCTGCACGCAGCGCTTCTGCGGAAATTCTGCGTCTTTTGGGTTGTCTCTATCCAAAACAGACACCACTAAGCGCTACTCTGGTGTAGTAACTTTTGTCAGCTTTCTTGGTTGCTTTTGTCATTGGGCAGGAATTGTTCATTTGGACTGTGACAGGTTCCAAAGTTTTCAGAGGGATTCCACTAAAAATGCTTTTGTGCTTTGCACTCACAGTGTGTCTGACAACGCCTTTGGTGAACAATCACATTTTCTTATTCCCCCAGCAATATTAATGATGAATTGGGATGTTTTAATGACCGTGCCAAAGATTTTTATGCTTCTGTTTTTCACCTGAGCCTCTGCAATGGGAAGGCAGTATTTAGAGTTTGCCTGTATCAGCAGTCTGTTAACGACAAACTTAGAAGAACTGGTGATACTCGGTGGATAACCTTTAACGCATAAATATTTTATTTCATAGAGAAATGTGTGAAGTAAAGTTTTTGTATAATGATGGAAATTTTGAAAAAAACAAACAACAAAACAGTAGTTTGGGTATTTGCTTTCTAAGCCTAGTGAAGTTTAATGAAAAATAATTGCACAACATCCGTGAGTGTGGTCTGAGGGGACAGACTATGGCACGGAAGAATACCTTTGCACTGCTGTGGTCTTGTTTATAGGGATTATTTGCTTTTGGATGCATGTTCTTCCTGAGCAGTCCTACGTATTCTTAATAGGAATTTTATTTCTTTTGGGGCAAAAGGTGGCAGAGTATGATTTTTGTGAAAGAGACTGTAAAGAGCTATTTAGAATGTGTTAGATAAACCTGGGGCTGCAGCGCTCTTTAGCCAGGCGCTGGAAGTCTCAACCATTCCAATACGTTGCGTGTTGTTATGAAATAATTCTCGGAATTTTGATTTTATTTTTTTTACATCATTTTTCCAACATCTTTCAGTTGCCTTTTAAAACACTTTAGTCGTCATATATATATGTATATATAAAAGCAAAACAAAGGTAGTATTTGGCCTCAAAACCAATGGCTTTGAAGGCATCCCTTCAGCACCCCGGCAGACGCAGCGGGAGCTCCGGGTGGGACGTTGCGGAGAGGGGCTGGAGGGGGCAGAGGAAGGCTCCCGGGTGCGCTCTGTGGTCTCTGGGTGCTGCGGTTCCAGCTGGGACAGGGCAGGAAGAGCCGTCTCCTCTCCGAGGGCAGGATTACGAGGCCGAGCGCTCCCCGAAGCCCTCAGCTGCCCCTTTAAGAGGCTGAAAAGAGCGGAAACGTTTTATGAATATAAAGGATCGGCTCTTCTGTCCGGCTCGACCCTGCTGAGATGCTGATGCGAAAACACGCCGAAGGATCCCGCAGCAGCGCGACCACGGCGGCTCCGCGGAGCTGGAGCCCTTCGGCTGGGACCTAAAAACGAACCTTCTCTTTCCCTCCCCGCCTTCGTCCCGCAGCTCCCCTCCCGCCGCCCGCGCAGGTGGGGCCTGCTGCCACCGGGAAACCTCCGTGGGTGTGCGGGGACCCCCTCCGAGCTCCGCAACCTGCACGCACACACCCCCGCACCCACCCCTCTTCCCGGGATCCCGCTCCTCCGCGCTCCCTGCCGGCCGGCCGCGGCGGGCCCCCGGGACGGGTGACGGCGGGGCTGGAGAGTCCAGTCCGGGATTTGGGGGTGGCCGCGGAGTGACACATTGACATCACGGGGGCGCGGCCGGGCGGCGGGCGGGGGCTGCGCGCTGAAAGGCGGCGGAGCGCGGCCGGAGTCACTCCGGAACGGGACGGGACGGGACGGGACGGGACGCGGGACGGCGGCGGGACGGGACGGCGCGGAGCGGAGCGGGGCGGGCGGCGAGAGGTGCGCGGCTGCAGACACTGCCCGGGCTGGACTCCGCGCCGGGGCCGCCAATGTGCCTCGGGAAGCAGGCGCTCACCTCGGCCTTAGGTAAGGATCAGGTGCGGGCTGGGAGGGAGCGGGGGGTTCCCGCAGCCGGCGGGGAGGGCTGCGGGGCGAGGGGCGGGCTGCCCGCTGCTGCGGCGCGGTGCGGTGCTGGGCTCCTCGTCAGCCGCTCGCAATTTGCTGGTAATTATTAAAAAACCCCAAACAAACCCAAACACCTTCCAGTCGGGTGACTGTGTCTGGACGCGGGGGATTTGCCTTGCGTGCCGGAGCCTTGCTGGAGGGAGCCTCTCAGGGAAATACCGAGGACGCTCCGGAGACTTTTCGCGCAAGACTTTTTTTTTTTTTTTTTTTTTTTTTCCCGTGCCGGGGGCTGCCCCCGAGCGTCGCCGCGCCTCGGCCCGACGTGCCGCCCGCCCTCCCGGCCTGTCACCCGGCCCCCCGACAGCCGCACCAAGCACATGGCAGCCCGCTCCCACAGCCATTGCGCTCTGCCGCCCGCTCGGCTCCCGGCTCTCCCAGCTCTGCCTTGAAAGCCAGCGCCGCTCCGCGATTTCTCACCGCGACAACAGCAGAAAGGGAGGATAAAAAAAAAAAAAGCAAAGAAAAAAAAAAAAAAGCCCTTCTCGCACTGGGGGCTGCGGTTGCGCTTGGGGAGGACCATGCGGTGGAGCCCGGCCGGCACCGCTCCCCTCCGAAAAGGGAAATAACCCCCCGAGCAGGAGCCTGGCCGTTCCCGGAGACCTTCTGCACCGGCGCTGCCCGCTCCCCGTCGGAGGCAGCCCGCAGCTGGCTTACAGCGGACCGAGGCGAACCGCTTGCAAAGAAAGGGGCTCCCGTTTGTTTCCCGGCACCTCCGGAGAGGCCGAAGGAGATCGCTTCGTGTCGCCCCCCCGGGGGGGGGAGAGGCTTGGACGCCGGTGGGCTGCGGCGGGGCAGGGCTCCCCCTCCGCTTCGCCGAGCGGAGAACCGGGGGGGGTGCTTCGCAAGGGACGAGGAGCTACCACGCCCCCCCCCCTCCGCCCCCGTCACCCTGCCAGCCGCCGGCGACTGGATTTGTGCCGTCACTGGCGACCCCGTGGAATTAAGCGAGGTGGGCGCTCGTCCCGCTCTCGCTCCGGAGGCGGCGAGCAGGTGCCGCCGGGCGATGCCGAGCTCCCCCCAGCAAAACCCGAAAGGGCCATACGGGGCTTCCGCGGGTGGCGCCGGCACTGGCCGCGGGCGAGGAACAGGGCGACCTGAGAGACCCCACGGGCCGCGGGGGTGTGTGTGCGTGTGCGTGGTGGAGCGGGGGGAGCACCTCTCATTGCTGAAAACGAGCATAAAGCTAAAAAATATAATGTGCGTGCCTGTATATATCTATATGTATAAAACCAAACCTGCCTCCCGGCAGGTGGGGGGGAGCCGGTGGCGGCGGGGAATCCCCGGCGCGGTAGTGGCCGGTGGGGACGGGCGCTGCCTCTTTAAATGCTGGGGAGTCCGCCCTCGGGTGGGGGGACAGCGACGGCCTCGGTCCCTGCCCTCCCCCTGCGAAAGGGGGAGAAGAAAAAAAGAAGGGGAGAGAGAGAGAGAGAGAAAAAAAGCGTCCTTGTTTTCATTCATAACTTTTTTTCTTTCCTTTTTTTTTTTTTTTTTTACCTCC
>JAOTQQ010000032.1:7015789-7027135 GCA_026546715.1 Gallinago undulata
GGAAAGGCGGAGCTGCGGAAACGTGTGGTGTCTCTCTCTCTCTCCTTTTTTGCTGTACGTTGTTTGATTTTATGGGCCGGGGGGGGGGGTGGCGGTGGGGGGTTGGAAGGGGGACACGCGCAAAACCAGTTTAAAAGTTTATTTGCACAGTGGTTTGTTCAACTGTGCCGCGCTCTGCAGCTGGTCGCGTCGGTCGGTCTGCCTGCCGCCTTGATGTTGCACTTTCTCCCCAAAGATGGCACTGGATGTCTTTCGCATTTTCCTGGGATATTATTTTTCATCCCCCCGGGGAGCCCCGCTCCGGGTTGGTACAGCTGTAAATCTTCCCCTTTTCACATTCATGCACCCTCTGTCTGTCCGGGATTTGTGTTCGGTGCTTGTGAAGATGGCAGCTTGTTTTGTGGGGTGAATTAGAAGTGAACTGACTTTTTTTTTTTTTTTCGTTTTTTTTTTCTTTTTTCCCCTCTTAATCTGGAGACACTGACACCCGCATAGGTGATGTTACATGTGAAATGAAGTCGGGATGAGTACAAAGACTTTGTATTTGTGAAATTTGTGTATTTGAGAAGCTGACCCTTACCACTTACTAGGGGTCAGAGGGATAAAGACGCTTCCTACCTGTTAGAAGAATCCTTTCCCACTCTCGTCCCTCCCACTGTTTCCACCCGGCTCCGTATTTCCCTGGAGTGGGGAACAGCTCTGTGCCAGCTGTGCTCTGGGTAGGCAAGACGGGCTCTTTCTCAGGATTATTGGATGAGTTTTGGAAATGCTTGTTAGGATTTTTCTTTCTCCTCTTTCGGGTAAACATGTATGACAGCTTGGGGGGAGTGAAAAGGCACTTTCCCCCAGCTGTCAGTAGAAGAAAGTGGTTTATTTTCTTGGTTCTCTGTATAAGTGTGGCATTTAGATACTCGCCTCGGTTTTTGTACAGGTATGGAACTACTGTCACTGCAGTTTTCTCAATTGGCGTTGCAATCTTCATGTCAATAGCTAGGTGGAATGAAACTGGGTAACATTTATTTAAAAAAGAGACTAGAAGATGTTGTATTTAGTTGAGAAGCTTTTAATCTGTCTGTCTTGTGAAAATGGATTTGGCCTTTGATTGTGTTTTGAAGCTGTTGGGGGTTTTGAGTTGTCTGCTCTTGTCATTCTTATGAATCCTTAGGTACTTTTTCTCTGGCACCTAGTTCATCTTCACCTTTTCTACCCGTTCGTTTTACACAACCTGGCCTGTGGTCAGAAAGGACTTGAAAACGGGCTGCTTGGAGCTTATAAGGAGCACGTTAGATTTGTATGCTGTTACTTATAGAAAATGTCTTGGCCACTTGACAGTACTTAATTTGAGACTCTGTA
The DNA here is from genome assembly GCA_026546715.1 of Gallinago undulata. Lineage (NCBI taxonomy): Eukaryota > Metazoa > Chordata > Aves > Charadriiformes > Scolopacidae > Gallinago > Gallinago undulata. The sequence continues at coordinate 7,017,143 of JAOTQQ010000032.1, forward strand.
ATGCGCATACGTCACTTTAAAAAGGAGACTTTCCAAATGGACTAGGAAGCGAATCTGTTGAGCTTTCTGATGTTGCATGTTCAGACTGAAGAGTGAGGACTGTGCACGTTCTTTATTCTGCTGTGCAGAACAGGAACCTGATGGTGTTCTTGCCTGTTTCCAGCTCAGTTTTGGGGGTGTTCAGAATCGCGTTCAGAATGTTGAGCTCTGTAACAAGTGAGAAGCGCTTTCCATGGCTTGGCAAGTAAACATACTGATTAATACTGAGGTTTATGGGTTTTTATTTAGTTTTTTTTATTATTTTTTTTTTTAAATGGCTCGGGGTCTCCTTTGCATTCCTCATCTATGATGCCATACCTAGGCTCTCCCCATTACTGGACTTTGGCCAGGTCCTCAGCGTTGTTGTAATCCCTTGCTGAAAGAGATGAGTACCAGGTGGCTGGGGCAACTTGTGGTTTGCCATATCATTTCAGTTTTCAAAAAGTATCCCATTTTTTAATTCATCTTTTGCCCTTGATCTCTTATGTGCCTGTATATGTGTACACACACAGTGTTTATTTATACTTTCTGTTATCTTCTTATTTTAGGATTTCAGATGCATGCCAGGTTCCCACTGAATGCCAGAAGTAGAGATCACTACAGATGGAGCCCCAAAGTCAACATGGCAGTGGTGGTTCACTAGTGGTGATTCAGCAGCCCTCCTTGGACAGCCGGCAACGGTTGGACTATGACAGAGAGAGCCAGCCGACAGCTATCTTGTCACTGGACCAGATCAAGGCCATCAGGGGCAGCAACGAATACACCGAAGGTCCATCCGTGGTGAAGAAGTCTGGTCCGCGGACAGCACCAAGGCAAGAGAAGCATGAAAGGACTCACGAAATTATACCGATTAATGTGAATAATAATTACGAACCCAGACCCAGTCACGTGGCGCACCAGCAGAACACGAGGGCTCCCGTCTTGAGCAGGTCGACCAGCACGGGGAGCGCGGCGAGCTCCGGGAGCAACAGCAGCGCGTCCTCGGAGCAGGGGCTGCTGGGGCGGTCCCCCCCGTCCAGGGCGGGCTCCGGCCACAGACCCGACCGGACAATCCGGACGCAGCCCAAGCAGTCGTCGCTGATCGTCGACGACCTGAAGGGTCCTTTGAAAGAGGACTTGGCGCGGCACAAGTTCATCTGCGAACAGTGTGGGAAGTGCAAGTGCGGGGAGTGCACGGCCCCCAGGGCTCTCCCCTCCTGCTTGGCCTGCAACCGGCAGTGCTTGTGCTCCGCGGAGAGCATGGTGGAGTACGGCACCTGCATGTGCTTGGTCAAAGGGATCTTCTACCACTGCTCCAACGACGATGAAGGGGACTCTTACGCGGATAATCCCTGCTCTTGTTCCCAGGCGCACTGCTGTTCTAGGTACCTGTGCATGGGAGCCATCTCCTTGCTTCTGCCCTGCTTGCTCTGCTACCCGCCCGCCAAAGGATGCCTGAAGCTCTGTCGGGGGTGTTACGACCGCGTCAATCGCCCGGGCTGCCGATGCAAGAACTCCAACACCGTCTATTGTAAACTGGAGAGCTGCCCCTCACGGGGTCAGGGCAAGCCCTCATGATTTTTGGAGGGAGGTTTATTTCCTCCAACTTCAGTTTTTCAGGTTGTAGCTGATATATTTTTTTTTTTCCCCTTCCCTCCCTCCCCTGCTCCCCCCTCCATTTGCGGGGGGAAGGGGCTGTTCTTTTGCTTTCCTTTCTGTCTCCCCAACTTCAAATGCACAAGTTCTTCCTTGTGCATCTTTGCTCTCCTCTTCCTATTGACTTGGCTGAGTGTGGAGCTTTTTACGTAGTCATTGCTGCTCTTTGGTAAGTGTGGACCTGGAATCTGCACCTGCTGCCCACTTGGGCAGGGTCTTTTGAGTTTGTGACGGAACCACTCCTGAAAGAGACGGTGAGGGCTCACTGGGTTCTTGGAGCTTCTTGCTCTGTGAATATCTTCCCAAAGATGTTTTTTGTTCTCAGCAATTTATTCTTTTTTTTTTTTTCTTAACCCCCTGGGTACTAAGGAAGAATAACTTTCATGAATGAGCTGGATTTTGAAATAACTTTGTGTGTGTGCTCTTTCTGGAGAGGGATGTAAAATAAAGGCTTTACCAAATGAAAGGCCTGACTCTTCTGTAAGCAGCCTGCTCCCCCCCCCCCCCCACTTTCCCTCTCTTTTTTTTTCTTAACTTTCGGAACATTCTCAGTCCTGAGAATTACCCTGCCTCCTCTTTTTTATATTTTCAATGTAACTTCAGTTTTTGCTACACTATGTAGATCTTCACATTGGAGACATTATGGCTGCAACATACTCATTTGTTTCTTTTGCTGTCAAGTCTTTGAAGGATATTGCTCACTCCACCCTTCTGCTCCCGTTTTTATAGTCTGTCAGTATCAGTTGATATTAAAGTTGGTGGTGTTCATATATCCAAACAGCCTTCAGGTGTCGATGAGTCACCTAAACGTTCTTGAATACTTAAACTTTTTTGTGCTCCTTTGGTTTAGTGAATTTAGCTCTGCTCTGTACTTTATAATTTTATTCTGTCCCTGGTTTATTGCCTTAGCCACAAATTGTGGTCCTTTTTTGTATATTTTATGTATAAAACACAAAGTTGAATCCCAACTATTTTTAAGACAAAAGTCTGTTAAAACTTTTTTTATTGTAAAGAATATTTATTATGTGAATCTCTATTATTTTATGATATTTATTGCAAAAGACTTTGAAAATGTACTCATGTCTGAATATAACAAAATATCAATACTTAACGAAATAAGGATGACACGAAGAAAGTACATATGTTAACTATAATGCAGAAAATATATTAATTAATGAAAATGGCTCTTGAGTTCTTTTGTTACAATGACAGGTTGTGAGCATGTTGCTGGGTTGTTGGGAGTTTCTCCTTCTTGCAGTCTATCAGGTAACAAGTAACTTCCTGTTGATACTTCAAAACCACTAGTCTGTGCTCTAGTTTAGTTTGGCTAATTTTGGTTTGCTGACTATATATCAAGTAAGTGTTTGCTATGGGATATTTAATACCATTGAATGTATATGTTGTGCTTAACGGTGCCAAGAAACCTAGGCCCTATTTATTTACCAAAGAGTTCGGAAATACGGTTGTGGAGGAGGAAACCATAACTTCAAAGGGTTTTTTGTTTCCTAAAGAATACCAAACTAACCTGTAAAACCTATTTTAAATTTTCCTATATAGGACTTCTTGGCTGCTTAAATTGTACCTCAACTGAAGTAATGAATCCACCAAGCTCAAATCTAAATAAAAAGCAAGAGGCAGGATACATAACGGTTGTGTTGCTGTAGTTTGCTAGATTTGAAATGCGGGGATGTGTGTGTGTTTGTGCCTACGTCTATGGCTTGTTTTGTTCTTTTCCCATAGGCTTTCCCCATGTCAACTGAATCTATCTTGTCTTTAAATTAAAGGCTCTTAAGGGTGACCTAAGTGTCACAGCTACTTGTGGCCATTTAACACATATTCAACAAAAAAGCTTTTCATTAAGAGTGAATGGGGAGACCTCATTCTTCTGTTCGTGGGGGTCAAGGCTAACAACACAATTCTTAGAAAGTAAAAAGTTTGTAATTTCACATCGTCCTCAGAGGAAGTGGTTCTAGAGAAACTCCACTTTAAGAATATAGTAATAACTTGACAAATGTGTCACATTTTGTGTTTTGAAGTCCTGCTGCTTTCAGTTGCCATATTCAAGCTGTTCTGACTCCTAACATATTAATTATTTGAATAAGCTTGGCTTTTGTAGTTAACTCCATCAAAGCTGATCCCGTGTCATAAAATGAGCTGACTGAAGAGTTGCCTTTCCTATTCAATGGCATGGATAACTTCTGTGAGGTATAAAGTGAATTTATTGTCTGGTTACGTCTAGGAAAGGGCTCGTGTTGCTGTATACAGTTGGTAATGCTGCTCTCCCAGCCTTGCTGTGACAAAATTGACAGGCTGGGAGGCTTGCAGGGCAGCAGTACATGTATATATGAAGTTTGCTTTCCAAGATTTATTCTTCATGACTTGAAGCAAAGCCAGGAGAAGAATGTTTCTGAGGAGTAGGTGATACTCTTTGTACTGCTTTCCTATCGCCGATGCTACTCTAACAGTGACAGCTGCAACCAGCCCTTGGGAGACAATGAAATCCTTGTCAAACAGTCACTGCTGGTCAGATGTGACCATTTTTAAGACTGTACTGACACTCAAAAATACCAAGCCAACTGCCTTTTCGTAGCTGGATACAAGCCAGCTCTATGTTGAGTCAGTTTGCTTGAAGGGTGATAGTTATTCCTCTTCAAGAAAAACATTATACTGCTTACTTCTGTCTCTTTTTTTTTTTTTTTTTTTTTTTTTTTTTTTTACCACCCAGGAGATTTCTGTGGCGATTTGGTTTGGTTAGGTTTGGTTCGGTTCCTAGCAGAAGAGAAGAAAGGCCAAAGGACCCTTATGTATTCTTATCAATTTTTATCTTCCATCGTGAACTGTGTCTCAGCACTTTTTCAGATTTCTTTCTAAAAAAATCAACCTACATTCCAGTTAGTCACACTAACTAATGCTCCCTTCGTGAACTGAACTTTGGGAATAACTTGAGGTTGCAGTTTCTCAGGAGGATAATTTGACTTTGACCCACACAGCAATGAGAAGGTAACAGTTCCTTGTATGTCTTAAATGGCTTTTTAATTGCCAGGTGTTACCTAGAGAAGGTAGTGTTAAAGCAAGGAGAATAATAGTTTTTTCTCTTGAGTTAGGTGCTGTATGGTTTGCACTTAAGACTCATATTGATAAATTTGAGTTCGCTTTCATGTCCTCTGGAAGGTCATTGCCTTATGGAAATGACTGTGACTTCTTTCAGGCAGACAGATTTTTGTGGTGTAGAACCACGCAGGGTTGCATGAGAGCAAATGAATGTCTTTCTGGTGGAGAAAAAAAAAAAGAGCAAGCTGACAGATGTATGAAGTAAGCCTCTGCAGCTTGAAGAAACAAGTTATCTAAAATACGTCCTGTGTGGTCATTCATTACAATCTGTTCTACTTTCTACAATGTAGCAGCAGGAACGACCATCTAGAGATACTGTCCTTTGTAAGGGGGTTTGCTCAATGCTAATGAGATTTCTGGCAATTAGGAGACTGATGTGCAAATTTCCGTTTTTCAACCCAAAACTTGTCAGTGGGCTGTTTTCTACATGTCCGTAGAGCTGTCATAAAGGTAGATCATAAACAATATTTCTCAGCTGTCTTCAGGTAGTTTAGAAATATTATTTTGAAAAATAAAGAGAACTCCATATAAAAATGATTGTGTAATTAGGCGGCAGGTTCAGCTGACCTACTAACCTAATTGTATAGGTTGGTGCTGGATTTGAACTAGCCTGCCAACTGGTTATACACAGCAGAATCCTGAAATGTGGTGTGTAAGGTGGGCCGAAGGAAAAAGAGAAGTCCCTCCAGCAAGTCAGAGCTTGGGTCTTAGTTTACTCAGTGTCTTGAAACTCATGGTAAGGGATGAGTTCTGGAAATGGTGAATCAGTTTCTGTGTTCCCTGCTGGAGGGAACGTGTTGCTAATGAGCATGAGCACTTGAGAGAGTTGGGGTGTTTCTCCAAAGTCGGGTTCGTTACACTAATGCTGGCGTGGAGGACGATAGCGTTATCCAAGGGGGGATAATGCTTAACAAATGAAAAGTACTTGCTCTTGTTTATGGTTCTGTATCATAAAGACAGGTAGGAGAGGATTAGCTCCTCTCTCTGTGATAAAGCAAATCTGTTAAGAGGGATTAAAAGGGCTTGATGAAGTGTTTTAATGGACTTATATGAAGTAATGGATTTTTGTCCTGGAGGAAAGTTCAAGACTCACTGATACATCTGTATTTCTTGTTCTGCTAAAATTACCCCCAAATTCTAAGGAATCCTGATTAATTATTGGCTTTCTTCCAGCTGGAACATTTGTGTCAGTCAGTCATGGTGGTGCTTCAAAAAACCTGGAATAAAGTTTTGTTTTCCTGTCACCCAGCGGGATTTTCCAGCCTTACACAGTGCGTGGGTTGCACAGGTCTTGTTCGGATTAGCCTTCATCAGCGGGCAAGTTGCTTTTAGGGCAGCTCTTAATCATTTGTACTTCCTCGCTGTGGTTGGTTTTTACCTTCCTTTCACTGATGGGAGTAGCCAGGGCAGGGTTTCTACCCTTGGCATTAGTTGCCTAGCTATATGGGGCCTGTGTTAACAAGCTTTATACTTATTGAAAGGATCTATAAAAAAAAATAATAATCTTCTGCCCAGAAAGTTTCTTTCAGCATGCTCTGCTTTGACATGAGAACATGGACTTGGGCTGCCACTGGTACATGGGACTGATGCCCCACTGTCCTGTGGAGGAATAAGGATGCTCTGTGAGATGGGCAGCAAGCAGAGCCCACAGATCAGCTTTCTGGTGCCATCTCAGTCTTTACCAATCCCAGCACCGAGTCATTCAGGCTCTTTGTGCACCCTCACACTCTGAGTACTCTCTTGCTGCAAGTGGAGAACTCTTGCAGCGCGTGTCCTCACCAGAACCACTGAGCAAAAGCCCAGGCCCTCGCCAGCTGTTTGCAGGAGGCAGAGAGCCCTGCGAGCATTGCCATGACCATTAAACTTTGCAGTTGCATTTTCGGTGCCTCTGTGTGTCTGCCTGTACTTTGAAATGAGCTTTATTTTTTACCTACGCAGGTAACGGCATGTAGGGACTGATTTGCTCTCGCTTCAGTGTGGTTGGGAATGCCTCGCTGTGCCTGTGTACGGGTACTCTGATGCATACTGTGTTTCTTGGCTGAGTGTTAAATCCCAACTTGGACTCTGTTAAAGGCTGAGAGAGGAATATGGACATACTGGTCACCGCCACAGCAGAAGCCAACAGAGTTGGAATGAAGCGTTATCCCCAGAGTGATGTTTGCTGCTCAGTTTATATTTACAATAGAGAGATGGAGTGCTGTTTTTCCCAGTATGATGCTTGCAGCTGCCACTCCCCCTCCTCTGTGTGAAGGTGTCTTGAGATTAATTTCTCATTTACCTATTAATAAATAAGAATACAGGACAGATTTCCTTTTGACAATACATGGTCATAGGTTTAAGTATGTAAAGGTGAAATTTTAGTCTTCCTGAAAGACTTTGGGTTTTATCTGCAAAAAAGGACCAGAAATTCACCTGGATCTTTCAATATTTCAGACTTACGCACCTGGCAATATTGTAGAAGGAAGAGAAACAGTGTACTTCCAGGGGAATGACATTGTTGTGCATATTACAAAATTAGCTGTCCTCAGCTTGAAAATGTAATAGTTGTGAATTGCTCTTTTTTTTTTTTCGAAGAAAATAAATACACGTTTGTTTTAGCCCTTAGAGAAAGGTATGCCTGATAGCCATGCCTCTCTTGCCTTGTAAGCATGCTCTGTTTTGTAAAGCTGTGTATACGTGTACGGTGCTACGGATCTGGAAACAAATATCCCAGAGAACACGTTGTCAAAAGGCACAGACGTTCGACAGAGGCTCTACCCCAACGGGCGGCACCTCATTGCGTTTGTGCTGTGCAGAGCACAAAGGGGCTCGCATCCTGCCCAACCCTCTGGGGTCGCTGTCATAGGATGGCTGGTTTTATACCTCAGAATATTTCTTCTCAATGAAGTTGATGGGTTTACACCAGTGATGAAGTTGAGCAGGCTAGAGTGTATTTATACCGGGGCCTAACCCCACTGCAAGCCCTTCTAAATGGGCTCAATACTAGTGATAGGATTTTCTCCTTGTTTTCTTTTTTTTTTTTTTTTACTTAGTTGTGTTGGTTAATGCACATTGTATTATAAAAGTCTAGCATTCCTAAGTGTTAGGATGTTCTTATCTTATATGATAAAGCAACTGTGAGAAGCAGCTGGAATAACCTAAGCATATACCGAAATGACATAACTGATTACCTACTTATGGGGTATTTTAAAGGAGATTGCCTGTCTTCTGGTGCATGCTTCAGCTTCCAAGCCATCTGGCAATTCTTCCAGTGCCGCCAGGATTCCTCTTCACATGCTTTAAGCAGGAGGAAAAGTTGAAGTTACCTGGCCTCATAAAGGTCCTCTCCAAAGCATCATTTCTTGTGTGGTGTTCAATTTGAGCTTTGGGATCTGTGCACTTTCTGAGTAGGACCCTTCAAAATGAAACTAAGCTAGTTGCCCCGAAGGAAAGGGAAAGTGCTGGGGCTTTTCTCTAACCTGGATATTGGTAGATTGCAGGGAACCTTCTTTTTAATATCAATTTAATATCAATTCTCATTGCCCTTGCTCAAAATCCATCTTCAGCAATGTGTATATCTTACCAAAACCAAGTCTCATTTATCTGTTCCTTTCTTTTTAGAGAATAATTGTGCACTTGTTCATTTTTCTACACAGCACACAAAGTTCTTCTCGAAACATGCTGCAACCATGTGAGCCACCTGTGCCACTACTCTGGCACTTGCTGGCTTAATGCATTTCTGCATGTTCTGTATCTCTTCTGAATCATGGTGAGGATGAGCCTGCTTAGTCAGGGTGGGAAATATACTATAGCTGGATCTCACAGTTTTGTCTTGGTCCAAAGTTCAGATCTAGGTATCTGGTTGGTAGTACCTGGTGTCTGGTCTTGAGTTTACTGATATGCAAAAGTATGAAAATACTGCTATAGTTGAAAACGCAGAAATTCTGCTGCATTAAATAGTGACAAGAGCAAGTCTCTCACAACAGTCTGTAGGAGTAAGCAGTATACATATAAGAAGCCTTTCTGGAGTCTCCACAGAGATTTTTGCATGGACTTTCAAATCTTGACCTGTAAAGCCTGTGTGCTGTTTTTTCCCCTTTCCATCAGTTGCCCTGTACTGGAGCAAGAGCACTTGCCACGGTAGTTCCAGAGTCATCCATCACTGCTGCCAGGTGCCGATAACATCCCCTGGAAATGTTAATCTGATTTGCTCTTCCCGCTGACAACTCTGACACGCTGGGGTTTGGGATGACTTTATCTGTTCAGGTGGCAAAAATTGCAGTACCTCCTTAGCGAGTAGCTCAAAGCATTTTGCACTTGGACTTAAATTCTTTTAAACCAACTAAGCCTGGTAAAACAGCTCTGAGGAAAGTATTTCCCTTTTGCGGGTGGGACAAGGGAGGCCGGAGGGCTGCGTGGAGCCCCGCTGGGAGGCAGCGGCACAGCCAGAGGCCTCGGACCGGCGGTGCGCTCTCTTACTCGCCAGGTCATTCTTCTGTACAGAGAGGGGAATGGACAAGGAAACCTCTTCGTGCCTGAAACTGTAGTGCTCGGTGGAGAAATTTTACAAGTCGTGTGTTGTAACATGCCGTAGATTGTGTGTGCGTGCAGGTATAAGACCGTGATGGTTTAGAAGCCACGTTAATCCTCTCATGGGGAAAAATATATCTAATCCTAACGCAATTTAAAACGTTCTTGATACAGCACGCTGTGCAGCGCGATCCATCTGTAATGAACAGCTCCACATCTATTAGTTTTTGTTGGTTTTTTTTAAATAATATTCGAAAATGTCAGTGATCCTGATCTCCGAGTGTCAGCGTTTGGCTCGGTGGGAAACTAGGTAGGAGCCTAAATAATACACGTTACTCGCGGGGCTAGAAACTAGAGCCATATCCTATGGCCTTCTAATTAAACCCCTTTATTTCCACAGATTTATTCTGTGGGCCTTACTAAATAGATCAGCCTCGGGTTTCTAATGGTGACTACTTGAGGAGGAATGTAGCCTTTGTTACCCTGAATGGTTGGGAGCAGATTACCGGGCTGCCAATTTCCTGTTGCCTTTCAGAGCTGCAATTTGAGCCCTATTTGCTCCTGGCTCTTGCACAATTGAAAACAATGGGTGGCTTCTTTCAGGTTTCACTTCAGAGCTCTTAGAAACTGGGGAAGTGGCAAAAGCCCTACTTTACAGGTAATTAACAATAGATAATGTTTGCTTGGCTTGGGGGGGGG
>JAOTQQ010000032.1:7032783-7111840 GCA_026546715.1 Gallinago undulata
TTTTAGTCTTGAGAAGAGAAGACTTAGGGGGATCTGATCAATACATACAAATACTTAAAGGGAGGGAGTCAGGAGGATGGAGCTGGTCTTTTCTCAGTGGTGCCCAGTGACAGGACAAGAGAAAATGGGCACTAACTTGAGTATAAGAAGTTCCACCTAAACATGAGGAGGAACTTCTTTATTGTGAGCGTGGTAGAGCACTGGAACAGGCTGCCCAGAGAGGTGGTGAAGTCTCCTCCTCTGGAGACATTCAAAACATGCCTGGACATGTTCCTGTGCAACGTGCTCTGGGTAGACCCATTCTGGCAGGGGCGTTGGACTAGACGATCTCCAGAGGTCCCTTCCAACCCCATATGATTCTATGATTCTATGTAGGGAGCAGTGTGAACAAACAGATTAAGCCAGGAAGATCTGTCTTCAAATCTCAACCTTGTTCAGGGACAAGCAGCAAAACATCCCATCTTCCTGCCTCTGTTTCCACACAGTACAGATAATTCTGACCATAACAGGTATTTCATGACATATTACTGCTCTGTTTTGGTACTGCACTTCAGCACGCTGCAAAATTATTACATATGTATCTGAATTGTATGAAGTACTTTATATTCTGCTTTCTAGAGGCATTAGTAAGAAGGGAGCATGCAAAGGGAACCATTAAATGCAAAAATTATGGTCTCAAGGCTTTTTTAAAGGCTTATATATCCTCATGTAAGTTTTCAGAAAACACTTGAGATTTTTATCTCCTATTATTCATTATTCATTTATTATTATGCTCTTCCTAGGATTTTTGGATAAGTGGTAACATTTGATTTTACTTCACTATCCTTTCCTGCTTTTGGACACCATCTCACCATACTGCACCTCTACAGAGCAAGGCTGGGGATGCTGTGCAGCGTAGTATATACATTCTTCTTCTAAAATCGCCTTACTTTTAAAGTAGCCTCTCCCCGGCAGGACTGCCACAGGGCATGAATAGGGCTCAAAGCTGAAGGCTGTGAGGGTCAAATGTAACTGGAGTTAAGTGCATCCATGGGTGAAGGCCACAAGAGCCAGATCTCGCCAGGATACGGTTATAAACAGAGCATTTTGGGTGGAGGTGCCCCTGTCTCTTTTGCCCCACTGTGCTGGAAACGCAGGGGATGGTCTGTAAGGCCAGGTCAGAGGTAGGGGAGTGCCCCCAACACAGCTCTTTAGCCTTGGCTTGAACAGCTGGAGATGAGGTTTTAGGCAAAACACCCTTTTTGCAGCTGACCTAGAGGAAAGGGTAAGACCACGAGGACTTGCTGGCAATTAAAATCAGGCCAGGGTGGCACTGCTGGAGCTATGGAACCGTGGCAATTCTCCCACATCAGCGGAGTGATCTCTGATTGCTCTCTTTGTCTTGTCCCCAAGCATGATGGCAGCAGCTCCTCTTCAAAGGTAAATAGTTGTAGGATTTGTTTTCCGTTGGAGTCCAGATCCCCAGGTCAGTGATCTTCTTGGAAAGACTAGCAGGCAGGACTGGTTCCAGTAATGGCAGCACCTTGTCAAACAGCTAGCTTGGCAGTGTTTTCTCTCCTTGGGACAGCCACACGGTTTCCCTGCTCAGGCCAGTGGGACCATTGCTGCCTTGCAGGACTGTTTTGCAAACCCCACTAATGCTTCTTGAGTCCACGGCCTGATGCCACCAACCTCTCACCTGGCTTGCTGGTTGCAGTCACCAACCTGAATCTTTCTTCTTCTTCTTTCTGGGCTTAGTCTTTCCTTGATGCCCCTGGGGCATTATCCTTGCTCCTGGTTCCCACTACTTCCCAGCTGGATGTATGTAGTTCTAGTCCTGTCTCCTCATCTCATCCCTTGCTGTAAAGATATTTGGGTAGTGACAGAAGGGGTAGTGGCTTTAAATTGGAAGAGGGGAGATTTAGATTAGATATTAGGAGGAAATTCTTTACTGTGAGGGTGGTGAGACACTGGAACAGGTTGCCCAGAGAAGCTGGAAGTGTCCCTGGAAGTGTTCAAGACCAGGCTGGATGGAACTTTGATCAACCTGGTCTGGTGGAGGTGTCCCTGCCCATGGCAGGGGTGTTGGAACTTGATGATCAATAAGGTCCCTTCCAACTCTAACCACTCTATGATTTCATGATTCTACTGTGTCTGCTCTGGTACCCCTGGATAACAGAGAGCTGTGACCATTAGCCAGACTCCTGATGGCATTCCTTGTCTAAAGAGTCTCAGCTTCAAGAAATAGTTTCTTAAAAGGGAGATACAGTCTTGACAGGGAGAAATAGTTTCTGTTACTTGTCACTTCATCTCAGTCCAGGCATACAGAGGAGATGCTACCTGGCAAAGGGAAACAGGTGAAAGTATTTAGTCATCTGCAATCATTTCCTTAACAAAAGGACTTGATATTGTCAGCTGGAGCATAGCCTAGGGGTTATATTCTTATCAAGACCTAGTCAGAAAGCCATATGATTTACAACTGGATGTAAGAAATAGTGATTGCATGCCTAATCTGCACAGTAGATTATAGGAATATATTTCCCTAGGGGTACAAACTTAAAGGATCTCAAATCAGCAAGATGGAGCAGTGCATGTGTGGGTTATTGACTAACCCACATGTAGGATTAGGAACATTAGGACTAATGTTCCAGAATCTGTAAATTCAAGGTAAAATGAAAAAAATCTGCCATAAAAACTGTGAGGACCCAGAGGCCCTTATGGAAGACTCGTTTCTGCCCCTTGAGAGCAGCTGTGTTGCATCACAAAATTAGCAGGTGCAAATCTACTACAGCTGAGGCACAGGACAAGAGCCTTTGCTTATATATAGGGCTATTAAGCAGCCTTACTCTTCTTGCTACAGCTCATAGTCCCTCTTGAAGTGCTTCAGGCTTGCCACAAGATCTGCACCATAAGCCCAGGAGAGGTGTTCCATGCTGCTGTGTACCTTCTAGAGTCCTGTTGCCTTCCTTTTCGCTGGAGCCCGTGGAATGTATTTGGTAAGTCTCTGCTAGGGTATTGCATGCTGCAGTGTGCGCTTCAGAAAGCGTCTTAGTAATAAACATGGCCTGGGATTAAGCTACAGGTTTTTGGTACATGAATTACAGGATCTGCTCTCTGCAAAATGTTTGGTTTGCGTTTACCAGAGAGACCAAACTGAGATACTTACAAAACCAAGGTCTGACCATTCCTTGCTGGGTGCCTAACTAGAGATGAGCCTTGTCCCGGACAGGGCCTTTCAGTGGCTTTTGTGATACAAATGGTGCATGCTTAAAACCTTGCAAGCCTTGGATGTGGCTGGGAATGGGAAGCTGTTTGTTTGAGGGTATTAACTGTCTGATAGCATGTCTTGCCCACACTGTGGTGACCCTCAGAGCAGGGTAACTTGGAAATGCCACTTGCAATTAAAACCTGTATTTTCAAGTGCAACTCTGCTGTTTGTTCATGCTGAGAAAGGCTTCCCATCTTTCCGAGTCTTTTGGTCACTGGGCTACACTTAATAGGATGAGATTTTTTTTTTTTTTCCCCCCGTTCCTTTTTGAACCATAAAGCTGCCAAGCTCTCCAAGAGAGAGGCTTGTAATTAATGCTAAGTGGAAGTGGAAGCAGGGTGGCTGCTTAGTATAGGGCTAAGTGGGGCATACTCTGGCCTCAAAAATGCTGGTGTAGCTCTGAAATACCTGTGGGTCTCTGGGTTTTTAGTTATGGTAAATGAGAGAAGAAACTGCTCCCACTGCAGTGAAAACGTTGTCTCTGTCCCTGGAACATGAATATTGTTCTGCTGGGTCACAGAAGCATTCCTCTGGGTGGATTTTTCTTTTTAGGCACTACAGGAAAGGCTAGATTTGCTTCTCTTTAAAAACTTAAAAGCTCTGTGTAAGTTCCTGTTGTAGGTTGTGACCTAGGAGTTTGGGGCTGTGATCTTCCTGATGATAACCTCATCATGTAGCCTTGACTTGTCTGTAAACGGGCTGCTCTGGGGACACACCTTCTTAGATATCTCCTTCTCTTTGCACAGAACTTTGTTGTTCCCATAAGTTCCTTCACTTTCTTAAGTGTGGAAAGCAGCAGTCTTAACCTGAGGCTCAAATGCTTTAAATTTGGTTGTTTGTTTTGTTTTTTTTTTCCACCTTCAGATTGTTTTCCCAGTAGGTTTGCAGAGCAAGTGGAATGTGGTTTCCATGTATGCTCTATTCACTCTGAGCAATGGGAAAAGGAATTTTGTTCAGCTCTTGAGGAAATAGAGAATGTGGTGGGAAAGTCCTTTGCCTGTGCTTTTCCAACACCTTCTGGGTGTCTAAAAATCCTTAAAGAAAAATGTCTGTGACTGGTTAGAAACCTTTAGTTGTGTAAAAACTAAGAATAGATCAATACTGAGTGGCACAAAAAAGAAGTGAGGGGGCTGGAGGAGAGACATTGGGTGTTTGCTGTTTTGGTTTTTTTCCCCTGCTTTATAGTGGTCCATTTCAATTCCATGGTTTGCCTTTGTTGGCTTTGGGTCTCCAAAAAATATTCCCCATTTCCATATCTGTTTGACGTCTAGTCTTTTGTTGAGGCTGTAGCAGAAACACTGGTATCTTTTCATGGTGTCTTCACCTCGCAGAGCTGTAGAGGATAAATACTGCAGCTGTTGCAGTCCTTGGCTTGACCATTTGGTCAAATTGCTGTTGGCAGTGTGTTTTTTCTGTCCTGTAGCAAGTAGGCTATAGCAGAGGACCTGCTGTGTCCTGTTTCTGTTTTAACTCCTGCTTTGTGGGCTTTCTGGTGTTGTGTTGTTTTTGTTTTTCTTAAGCTAAGTCCCTCAAGTGTCAAGCTATGTCACACTTATTCAGGATTTTTGAGGTTTTTCTTCCTTTTTGAAGGTGACCTTACAGAAAATAAACATAAGGAATACTTCTGTCATCCAGTGTCTTCATGGATCTCTCTCTAAAAGGTATGTTGGTGTTTCCCAGCCGCCTTGGTTTCTCCCACAGATGAGTCCTGCCAAACAGTTTCCTAATGCACCCTGTTAGGACAAAGGCTCAGTTGTTGTTTTCTGTTGATAAACTGGACATTTAACTGCTTCGTTTCCCCCCTGCTACAGCAGGATTAGTCGGTGGCTATCTGCTCAGGCCTCAATCCTTGGGCTTGCTGGGACAATTGCTCGAGAGGTTCAGATTTAGAAACCAATGAATGTCAAGCTGAGCCTCTGAACTAAACTTTCTTTGAGATGAGCCAGAGTGACCTGCAGTGAGTTGTAAAGAAGAGTGCAATGACCCCCTCCCTCCCCTTCCCTTCCCGAAAGGAAAAATATTTCCCAGAGCACTGGGAACCCTCCTGACTTCCTCTCCTGTGAATTCTGGATTAGTGTGATTTGCATGCTTAAAGTTAATTCACTGGTGAACGGAGGAGGTGTCTGGGAGCTTGAATAGATTCAGCTCCTCGCACCGAGTGCCAAGGGCCGCCGGTGTGAACCACGTCATGAGGGAAAGTGAGGACATGTAGGACAACTGCAGGGGTGAAGGGAGGGAGGAGGGACCCGACCATTTGTACTGAAGTGTTTGCAATTCTGCCCTCCCACAGGCCATGGCAACTGGACTGAATGTAATCTGGCCCTTTTATTTTCTTGCTTTCATTCAAATGAGGCCGTATAACAAGTGGAGAGCGAGAAGAAGGGGGGAAATGCATGAAGTATACATAATAAAGGTGGTACTGCTGAAAATGCAGTTTGCTGTTTAAAAACGCACTTAAACTCTGTGTTGGCTGGGTTGGGAATTTGACTGTGCTCGGTCCCTGGAAGGTTTCTTACAAAGCCATCTTTAAAAACAAAACAAACAAAAAAGCCCTGTCTGGTTATCCACAGGCCTTGCTCCCTGATAAGAGCCATCTATCATGACCAAATTAAAACGCAGGCTCCGTCCTGCAACTAGCACTTGATAAGATATGTCTACCAGTTGGGAAAATTCCATTTTCCAATTTCTTGCTGCCTGGGAAAGCTGCTTTTAAATTAGGGGAGATAAAAAAAAAAGAAAAAGGGGGGGGGGAAGTTTGAATCATTGCACAGAGTCACTGGCCCCGCTGAGGGGGCTTTCTCTCTCTTCTGAAGAACAGACCACGCACAAAGCCAGATGGTTCCCGTCTGCTGGCTTTATTCAATGCACTTCCTCCCACAGACGGGAGCCCTTTTGCCCTCCTTCCACCCCCCTCTTTCAAGCATCCACCACTGGGCCTTTCTGTTCTGCGGCTGGAAATAATCTTTTATTGCCCAGTTGTTCGGAAGTGACCTTTTGCCCTTGATTAGATAGCACCAGGCTCTATCACCGGATTGCTTTTGAGCTGGCAGTTGCTTTTTTGTGTTCACTGATCCGGTGTCAGGGAGAACAATGCAAGGCTTTGCAAAATTTTAGTCCGGCTAAGGCCTCATGTGGGATGGCTGGGGGTTGGGAGGAACGGCATTGTATAAAGCAGCCTCCTGGACCATGATTAATTATACGAAAACACTTCCTTTAATAAACTGCAAAACAAATTGTGTTTTGGTTTGGTTTTTATATGCATCTCACATGCTGATGCAAACTGCTGCCTGCTCCTTTCCGAGCTGCTAGCTCCTCATCCACGGTGAGCAGCAAAGCTACTCCTTGTTTCTCTTCTCCGGGGTTTTCATGCCTGGTTGTGCAGGCAGGTGAGCTAAAACCTGCTCCCATACCCTCCAGCTGGCGTGGAGCTTTGAATTGCTGTGTGTCACTGACAGGGTGGCCAGAAGAGTTATTTCTGGGGAGATGCTCTCAGGGCCTGGAGGAAATGGCTGATGCCTCTCTCTTCCAAAAAGTGATGTTGATAGCTTTGGAAAGAGGAGGATTTCCAGTTAACTGTAAGCAGGAAAGAGAAGGTGTTTAAGGAAGTTTAAGAAATTTCTGTAAAAGGTAGTAAGTAGAAAAATAAGGGGTTTCTAGAGAAATTTTAAACCCCAAACCCTAGAATTGATTGTGCATTAAACCTTACTTGACATATTGATTATATAGTCTTATGTTATATTCTATTATACATAAAATGTATTGCATCTATTTGGAAGGGGGTGTGGGAATCTTTCCTAAATAAATGGATAAATTACCCTTGAGCTTTAGCCTAAAACCAAAGCCAACAAATGCCAAATCCACCTTTCCCCACCAGCTTGATCTGGACTGACTGAGAAATAGCAGGAGAGAAGCTGTTATCCTGCAGGTGATCCAAAAGCTATAATCAAGAAAGTTGGGTCAGTTGTTGTTGTCAGTTGCTTTCTTTAATTAGGTTTTCAGTATGTGTTCATGACTGCTTAGTCTTGAGCAGTCTGGCAAAATAAAGAAATAAGAGAAATACATCTGGTTTCCAGTCCTGTAGAAGTTGAAAGAGAAAGATCACTGTTCTGAAAGGTTTTTGTTTGGTTTTGTGTTTGGGTTTTTATATTTTTTTTTTATGCTGATGGAACTTTTCTTCTGGGCTCTGTCACTACCCAGTCTTGTAGAAATTTTCTGCAGGGGATAATTTGTTGGTTATCCTTTTGTTACTGGTTTGCACTGCAGTGCTCCCTTAAATAGCAACTTAAAAAAAATATATTGGCTCTCTTGGACTCACTCATTTATCAGTAGCTTTTTAATTCTGAGTGTCAAGGGTGCTCCTTCACCTGGGAAACAATGTGAATGTCTGTGATGTGAATTGGATAAGTTCAACATCATGATGGTAGTTTGCAAGCTCTGTTCCCCAGCTCTCTGGGCTACAGCTGCTGGAATCATAGAATGAATGGTTAGAGTAGGAAGGGACCTTATAGATCATCTAGTCCCAGCCCCTCCACCATGGGCAGGGGCACCTTTCCACTAGACTAGATTGCTCAAAGCCCCATCCAGCCTGGACTTGGTGAGGAGTGACGTCCAGCCAAGGTGCCACCATCATGGGGAATTGGGGCAGGTACCTCCACCTGGGGACTGATCCAGGCTCCCCAAACTTGAACGCAACCCAGCTCCTATGCAGGGAATGAAAAGCATTTAACGACATTGGTTATTTTGTTAGATCGTGCATTTGAGACAAAGTTTCTGATCCTGCACCATACTGCTTACATTCTTTGCCTACCTCCCTTCCCATCTCTTTATTTTTTTTTTTTTTTAATAAAAGACACTTGGATGCAGAAGTCTGCAGTAAAATAACATTATGAAGGCTTTAGTTGGCCCTCGGAAGCCAAGTATTATGAGTGTTAGGGTTTCCTGTGCTCAGTTTGTGTGTAGGCATATCCGGTCACTGGTTACCTCGCAGGCAGTTTTGTTTTTATTGAGAGACTCCAGCCTCAGTGGGGCTGCCCCAAAGCTCTCCCTCTGCAGTCACCTCGGAACTGGTCCTTTGCACAGTGGATATGATCTGTTCTGGTAAAAGTAATATGTGAGTGATAAAGGATTGTGGGGAGGAAGGTGAGGGATCCGTGTGTTTCTGTTAGGCTGCCTACTGGTAGTCACAGGAACAAGAGATTTCTGCCAAAATTTTGCTGCTGAAAAGTCCATTAGCTTCACGCTCTATTTTTCAAAACAAGCAGGTTAGCGATATCTGTCTTCTAGGGGTTGTTAAGACAAATCAGTCCATGTGAAGCAAGTGCTACTGGAGTGAAGACCATAGCAGGAAAACTGCTGAAGTAAACTCTTCTGGCTGTGGAGTGGGGTTTGAGTGTTGTGTAGTAAGGCTTCAACACAGGGCAACATGCTGGTGTGAGGGAAAAATTGACACCTTCCTGCTAAATATACATAAATGAGGCAGAGGTACTATAGGGAGAAAAATACATTGTGCAGCCCAAGACTTTGAGAGTGTGTGTGTGCTACAATGGGATACAGTTTGTGCAATGATAGTGTTGCTGTTCCAGAACTTAGAGGCATTTGTGTGTACGTATTTGCTTATGTTCCACAGTACTTTCCCTGTTAAAGCCTGTTAAAGAGTTACTTGCTAAGTAATAGCAGTTAGTCTAGATATGAAGGTTTCCAGTCCTACATACCTCTCCATAGAAGAACCATCCATATGTTTTCATAGCCTTTCAAAAGGACTCATGAAAAAGGGTTATGTCATCTTTTTTTGTGCATTTAATTGCACTCCTAGTGTGTAAAATCTTCAGTTCAAGAATAAAACGCTTAAAACCAATATATTTATTAAGTTCTAAAATAAACTCTTAAGTGCTCTCTGTCAAGGCACCTGCATGACCAGGTATATTTGCAGATTTGTCACACCTCACACCGTCTTCCTAATGTTCAGCAGGGAGAAATGTGGCCTTAGGCCCTCAATATGAAAACAGGAGGCAGTTCGTGCTGATTTAGCAGGGAAGAGTAGCTTTATGGAGCTAATTAGTTGGAGTGGTTTTTGGTTGGTGATTTTTTTTTTTTCTCCTCCCCTCTAACTGCTTTCCAAGTGCAGCAGATAATTATTGGGGTATTAATGGAGTTCCCTTTCCCTTCTCCTCTTGTCTGATACAAAAGATTGTTTTACATGGTAACTTGTTAGTGAGCCTAAGTTTGGTAGTGCTGGCAATAGCTAATCTTGCATGTCTCTGGTAAAAATACAGGTACAATGTATATCCTGTAAATATGGGCTCTGGTTGCTGACTTCTACCTGTGCTGTGTTTAAAGACTTGAACTTCTGTTTTCATTGCCTATATGAGGTCTGAGCTAGAGGCTTTTTTTGGTTGGGTTTTGTTTTTGTTTTGGGGGTTGTTTTTTTTTTAGTTTTTGCTAGCTCTGCAGCTGGCAGAACCACATGCTGTCTTCTGGAGATTCCTCTTCAGAAGCAGTGATCAAGGCATTCAAGTCACTGGCTGATTTAGTTGCGTTTTTTTTTGTGTGCATGTGTATATACATACACACAAAATACAAATAAATCTGCCAGTGATTTGACTACACATATATATTAATGTATAAATATCGGGACATTTTCAGATTGACTGAAATGTTACAGGCCGATGATAAGATGAGGTTAAGTGTTGCTCGTGTATGCCCAGCACACGTAACTGGGGGTTGCTGAGCATCTATCTGAAGGCTGGTAGATGATGGTGGATTTCAGCGTTTGCCTAGAAGCATTGTGTTTTTTGCAATGTTCTAGTGTCACACAGTGACCCAGGGTGAGCTGTGCTTTAGCAGTAAAAGGGAAGGGCTGTGTGGGGCACAGAGTAAAGATGTTTAGGCTCTGAGTTATGAAGAAAGTCTGGCCAGGCTTGGGTTTGGTTGCTTAGGAGAAACAGCAAAAGACTTCCAAGCAGACGTTTCATCTTTTCTGAGATGAGTTGGTAAAACACTTAGTGTCTTCAATGTGTGAGAGAGGAGCTTGTATCCTCTCTGCGTCAATCCAAAGGCGGAAGAAGAAATGTTGTTGGGGAGCCATTTGAAAGAGGTCTATTAGAAGCAAGATAACAGGGGTTGGAAGTGACTCAGTAGTGTGCTTGCTTGCTCTCTGCAGCAATGTTTAGATCTTCATACAAGAAAGGCTTGAATGTGGAAAGAAAAGTGTGTTAGCAAGTAATGAAAGTGACACGGAGTAAGGCATATCACTAGCAAGTGAAGTGGGGACACTTGGGTAATGAGGGAAAAGTCTGAACTGTGAGCCCGTGAGTGGCAGTGGAACCTGTGAAGCAGTCTTTTGGACAACATACTTTTTTTTTTTAATGAGAATTGATGAAGAACAGCTATAGGAAAATTCATGCTAGCAAATTTATTTTAATTCTTTCCACTTGTCAAATATCTCATGTGGGTTCAGTGATGGCAGTATGATAGTTACTCAGTCAGGTTTGAAAGAAATTGATAATGGCAGAAGAAACTTCAGAGTAACTCATGACTTTTTATCAAGTGGAAAAAACATGACCCAATATGAGGCAAAGTAGTATATCTAGTTCTCATCGTCCTGTGTGGGAACCCACGTATTTGTAACAGAAGGCTATTTCCACTTACGAATGTCTTTGCCACTGTTAGCCAATAAGATGCCCATGACTGTTAGTAAAGTTGTTTTCAGCTGTTTGTGCATATTTTCAGATTTTTTTCCACAGATAGTGGCAACTCTTCACCCACTGACTACATCTTGTGGGCCACTAGGCTGGGCTGCAGCCCACAGCTCTTGTGGTATGCCCACATGTGAAAGGTCTTAAATGTATGTCAACACTTCTGCTGCAGTGTTGTAGTACTGAGATAGGCAAGCCAGCTGAAACTTCAGCAAGCTAACCACAGCAGTGTGGGCTTTAATGTGAGCTATCTTACCTAGCTATTCCCTGTAGTGTCTGTGATAGCATGACTTCCTCTGTGAGCATGTTCTAACCCACATCAACAACTGGTCATTTCATGCCCTAAATCGAGGGTTATATCCTTCTTGAAGTATACATCACCTTCATACAGTAATTTCTATATTGCCAGAAGCTGGTGCTTGCTTGCACAGCCATAGTTTGTGCCTTGCAACTCACTGATGGTGCACAGGAGCTATACACTTTTTGGTTTGGTGTCATACTTAGCACCGGCTTTCTTGCCTGCCTCCAGTGCTGCAGCTTTGCTGTGGGTTTTGCCATGTCGAGCTGGCTGTTGAATTGCTTTTACTGTGTGCTACCCAGCCCTGGAAAACTTCAAGCCAGAGTTTTCTCTTGGACTGAGGCGTGAT
Organism: Gallinago undulata; assembly: GCA_026546715.1. NCBI lineage: Eukaryota > Metazoa > Chordata > Aves > Charadriiformes > Scolopacidae > Gallinago > Gallinago undulata. The sequence continues at coordinate 7,044,372 of JAOTQQ010000032.1, forward strand.
CTTTCGCATCCTCTGTTGGGGATGGGTTTCTGGTCAAGGTTGTGAGATGCTCTTCCTTCTTGGCTGAAGAGGCCACCAGGAGATTTCTTGTGCTCAGGTGGAAATTGCTTGGGCTGGGCTGCTTATCTTCGGCTTGTCCCTACGAGGTCCAGCCCCACTTTTGGGTCATGGCATGTTGGGTAGAGCCCTAATGCCACTGGAGTGTCATGTTATGGCAGCTATATTGTTTTGATTGTTCTGCCAGCTCTGGCTTAGGTGGCTTTACGGGAAGCCATGCACCTGTGGATATCCAGCATGGAGGAAATGGGGATGGAGCTAACTGGGCAGCTTAAGGGAAGTGTGGGATGAATTGTTTATTTTCTCCAGTGTTTGAATATAGTTTTCCTTGATGATTTGTTTATTCGGTTTTGTTATTTTTCTCTTTTAAAATACTTCAGGGAGGCTGAATATCAGCTGGTCTTTACTTGTTCGCAATGTTTTGTCTTGAATAATCTTTTAAAGTTTTTTGTCATATTAGATCTGCCTAAATAAATTGCCTTGGAAAATTACTAAAACATTAAGATGCTGAAAAACTGGGTTGCATACAGAAGAAACTTTAGATACCTGAAGTCATTTCATGAGTTTCAGGGTACACATGCATATGGGAGATGAAAAATGAGTTTATTTTCTATATTCTTAACTTGTTCCTTTCTTCTCCAGCACTGTTTGCCTGGGAAAACAATGATTGCCTTTCAGCCTTTTCTACCCTTAAAAAGAACTGGGATTTAGTCAATGGGACTATTTACATGCAAAACGTGAAACATAAGCATAAGTGCTTGCAGAATTGTGGCCTTTTGTTGCTAAAGTATCACTGTTTTCCGGTTTCAGATGAACTTGTCATTTTTAAAACTTGTAATAAACAAAATTAAGTCATTGTGCAGGCAATGTGCATTGGGCAGGTAATTAGCCTTAAGAAAAATAAGCAAGTGTTAAGGAGTTTAATAAATGTTTTCCCGACCCCCAGCTGGGGAAAATGAGGCACTGCCCTTTGAAATAATGTTAAAGTGCAGAAATAAACATTTTGAAACACAACAGGTGATGGTAGTAAGTGGGGGGATGGTAGTAAGTAATTAAGATGCTCTTAGTTGCATCGCAAGTAAAACTCAGAATAAGACCTCTGACTCTCTTGGGTTTTCTCTGCTTAGTTTATATTTAGCTTTGACTTATTTTCCTGCCCGTATTGGAGACTCTTGCAGATACCACAGTGCACTTTGAATCGGGTGCTGTGCAGTTTTGTCTGCTTTGTAAAATAGCAACAAAAGCATGGTAGCTGAAATATCTGTCCTTTCTGCTGTTGTTCAGCTTAATACCTTTGATTTTCTTCTTTAGGTAGGTTAACCAAGGCGCTTATGTTCTGTCTAATTTGGTGACTACAAAAGGCAACTGTGACAGGAAACTTGCTTATCAAGACATATCGTGGCAATAGCCATAACTGCCAGCTGAAGCCGCAGTGTTTGGAAGCAGTTAGGCACTACTCCGTGCTCTTGTTAAGGCTCCTTAAGGTGAGAAAAGCTTTGTTTCAGTAGAACTATCTTTCATGTAATCTTCACGTTGTAAATATCCTACTTGAATTGCACTAGAGTCTAATTCCAAAAACTCACAGTTTCCTTGGATGTTCAGCCAGGATTTTACAGCGTGTAAAAATTCAAGCTTGAGGTAGGCTATAAAAATAACTGGCTTCCTAGATGGCAAAATAAGGCTCCTCTCTTAGGTTCTCCCTCTGCCTCTATCTCCTCATATTCCCACTACAATAACCAAAAACATTCAAAATAAAGCCAAGAAATTGCTATGCTCCTTAGTATGAGCAAGGGTTCTATGTTCTACTCCTTGTACAGCACTGAGCACTTTTTGAAAGCTAAACAAATAACAACCCTATCAAAATAAACCAATTTTAAATGGTAGCAAATAAGAGAGGAATACAGTAATATTGTCCTCCTTTGCCTGACTAATATTTGTATGTAGTCAGCCCTTGGTATTATTGCCTTTATGAGATTTACATAAATTAGTCACCACATTTTATCATTTTTCTTTTACATATGTATGGCTGTTAGATGTGTGTGAAAAAATGTCATGAGTATCAGAAGTCTATTTGCATTAGAATTTCCAGTGGAAATGTCAAGTATGACCTTTCCCTTGTCTGGGCGGCTAATCCCATTTGAAATCCCTGCCGTGCTCCTAGGGAGGGTCACTGCCCTGGTGAATTGAAGCATTGCACCTGCTGCAGCCTCCACTCCTCCTCTTCCTCCCTGAACTTTGGTGATGGAGCTTGGCAGCCTGCAGACCCAGGCTGATGCTCTGCCTTGCTGCGGTTTACTGCAGCCTCTCCTCCCAAGTTATGGGACTACAATGCTTTGCTATGGATGTTTTTTTTTTAAAAAATTTTCTTTCTTGGCATGTTGTTTTTGTAGGGTTTGAGGAACAGACAGGAAAGATGCAACAGATTAATGGTGACTGCTTACTTTTGAAATAGAGGAATAGTGATTAGGAAATTTTAGGACAGAGAAATAGACTTTCTCATCTTGAAAGAAAAAAACAAGAATAAAGATGTGTGGGTTCATAATGACTCCTGGATTATTGTGTAACAGATGCACCTTTTATGATGAGTGACTTGGAGTCTTCCACAGTGGCAAATCAATCAGAATGCTGTAAGCAGGTGCAAATATATTGGCAGGATATTCACACGTTCCTTAAAAACAATGCTAAAATAAACCAACCCTGGTTTGCTGCTATGTGGGTCTGTTGACAACTTCGCATTACAGGAAATGCTTTTTGGTATTAAGAGGAAACCTGCTCTTAGATCATGTCTATTTCTATCATAGTGATATTTTTTTTTAATCCCATCATACATTGAGGGGATTTGGGAATAAAAGTTCTTGCAGGGTATGAGAGAATAACTTTTATAACCTTGCTTATCTCTAATTACATTTTATTATTTTTTAAATGTTAGTTTATTTAAATATTTACTTTGGGAAATAACCATCAGAGATTAAGTTCTTGGTTCCTGTAGTAATGTGGGTATTATCAGTTTATGGCTCCTTTCTGAGCCAGCCCTCATTCAAATAATTTTCTGTCAGATTGGAGCTGTATTGGCAAGAACAAGAACCACACTGCTGCCTTGGCAATCAGTTCCTGACATTAGAGATAGTATGGCTGGTTCCTGGGCCTCCTTGGTCTTACATAAAGTTTGATTAAAGCACAAAGCCAAGATGGTAGGAATGCCAAACTTGGTTGTAATTCTGCTGCCAGATTGCTCCATGAGCTCTAGCAAACAACACATTTATAATCCTTAAACTTTGTGCCCACCTCTGAATTGAAAATAATATTCCATAATGTGTGGAGGAGGATTGGTGTATGAAGACTATTGCGGTAAAAAAAATAACTCCAGTAAATAAAATTCAGTAGTTGCTAGTGTAACACTGTTGGGATTTTACTACTCCTGCTGTGTCCTATAATCATTATGAATACACACTGTAGGATCTCCTATTACAAGAGCACAAGTTGTTAGCCTCCATGTGAGCAAGTTGCCAAAAATTTTGCATGTCATTCATACTTTGCAGTGACAGAAGGTGCTTGAATGGTTTGAGGAGGGGAATGGCATCCTCTTACCGAGGTGAGCATGGGCAGTGTGGCGCAACTGGCTTTGCATGTGGCTGAGGCTTGGACTCAACAGCAACCTGCTCCTGCTCCTGGTTTAGACCTCCTGGCCAGGGTGGGGGCCTAGTACCTGTGGGATACTACAAACAGCTGAGGTCCACAGTGAGCTTACCTGTTCCTGTGGTACGCAGCAGCCTGGTGCACCTCATTAACACCTGTTCATCCACGGTTTAAATTGTATTCTAGGGTGTAAAACCAACACACAAGTTACTGCACAACTGCAGGTAGCAGTAGATGACCTTTAAAAGTTCCTTCCAGCCCAAACTACACTATGATGTTAACTCTGTATGACAAAACTGGCCACTAAGCCAAATGAATTATTCCCTTTCCTCTTCAGTCTAAGAGGACCCCCCTTCTTCACTGCATCTGATTAAAATTTGTCCCAATGCTTTGTATTGTTCCCTGGGATACAGTATAAGCATATGTCTTACAGCAAGTGTTTGGGTGGGTGATTAGCATTCTGTTAGAGCACGACATTCAGCTCTTTTCCTGCGGAAGTGAGCTGTACTGACAAATGAAACATGTTTATCTGTTGAATAAAGAAAATACAAATAAGAAATGTATTTAACTGGGAGGTGACTCAGTACGTGACAGGTGGGATGCTGGTTACATATTTTCCTTAAGGAGTGGTAAAAGATGATGGGAACAAATCTGTCATGTCCTCCCAGGCTGTGTATGTGGGCAATGTGAATCAATATATTACAAACATGGAGATTATGGGGGGGTGGTTCTTAATTCAGTGCTTCTAAATCACTGGGGGCTAAAGCTGAGGTCTGTAGGCAACCACCTGCCCAAATGTGCTTTACTAAAATACTCCCCCTGGGTTTCAGTGCAGTTACTTTGGCTGATGTCAAAGCAAGAGCAACCAAGACTAAGTCCACTGAGAACAGTGCAGAGTTTCCTTTGTGAAAAAAATGCCTTGTTTCATCAAGCAGCCTGTTCCATGTGTTTATTTGAAAACAGAACATATTCTTGAAATGACTAGTTATTGTCTGCAAACATTTTTACAGTAAAGAGCATTGCTTGCCTCTCTGGGGAACAGTAGAGCCTGCTGCCAGCAGAGCACCTGGAGGAAAGTCTGAGAAGACTGCGGACACAGCAATTCCCCTCCTTTCTCTCTGAAAGTCTCTGTCATACAATTTGCAATCTGTACTGTCAACTAGACAGGCCATAGGAAGAGAACAGATACCTTAATTGTGTGTACTAGACAGCCACAAGCTCGTTAAAACTGCAGGAAATATATGATTATTTTTTTAATAGGAATATTTGTATGTCCCTTTGTTAGTTTGTAAGCCCTTCCTGTGGCTTTTTGTTACCAAGACAGAAACAGAAGAGGAAGCAATTCTCAAAGGCGTGTATGTTACCCTACATAGCCAGTCATGGTAGTGCCTGCTGTCCCGCTTTCTTCCCCTTAGACTCCCCAACAACCACCTCTGGGCTATGCTGTCCCCCAAGCTGCTCTTACAGGAGGAATTTGACACTGACAAAATGACAGAGGTGATTGCTGTATTGTCTTGAGCCCCTTGGTGAACTGTCTTTTTGCTGCTTGATCATTCCTTTGAGCTCTTACAAGTATTCACCATGTTGGACAGATAGCTCCAGCCAACTGGTCTGATGGGAAGTGTTCTCGTGCCCTCAAATCTTCCCGTAAGTCTAACGCACAGCCTGCTTCCTCATGGAGGAAGTGCAACCTCTCCTGTGAAGATTTAGGAGCCTCTCCAGGCTGCACGCTGTACCTTTTCCAGGCACTGTGCTGATACAAACAGGCTGGATTTCTGATTCTGTGCAAACCTTACAAGGTAGCAGCCGGAGCCTCTGTAATAAAACCTTTCTGTTTATTGATGGCTTCCTGTAGCTTTCACAAGCTATGATGGAAGCTGAGAACAGCCTTTCTCCAAGAACACTGTTTCCAATAGCTTCAACTGCTCATGCTAAACATTCAGGTCGGATCAGAAATATTATTTAACACTGTGTTACAAATAAAAGCTTAACAATGAATCAGTTAAATGACATGGGTGTGGCACAAAGTGATTATATTTAAAGAAAACAGAGGACAAACTGGGATAATAAACAATCTTTATAGTGCTAGGACCGGGAAGAGAGAACTTAATATTCTAAGGCATAGACTCACTTTTGAGCTACATCTGTCCCCTCCCCCTTTTGCTTCAGTCTCTTTAGATTGCTGTACTACAGATCAGCACTGCAGATCTGAAGTCCTCCAAAATGGTCAGATAAAATAGTGCAGGCTGAGGAATTTTCACTTGGTACAGTAGTGGCATAACTCCTCTCCTCATGCATCTTTTGGTTTTTTTAATAAAGTCTTTCTGAGGAAATAAGGGGACCAGTTAGGGGATTTGCTGTGTGCTGGGGCTATCACCAGGGCTTGTTTAGGCTTCCTCACACATCTGAAAATAGATTTTCCTCTGCTGCTGACACTAGCTGAGGAGCAGATGTCATTGATGGCATCAGTGATTGGTAATACACTAGGCCTGATTTGTACCAAAGCAGTTTGAGTAGAATTGAGGTGTAGTCTATTGCCTTCATGACTCATTTTGGTAAACTTAGCTAATTAATTCTCATGCTGGCTTGTGCGATCACTCTCAATTCAGGGGAAAAACCTAACAGCTTTGACCTCAAAAAGTTTAGGTCCTAACCTGCTAATTTAATTTTCCAGACACAAAAAGAGTCCTTGAAGTTGTAGCAGATGGTTGGTGGTAACTAGCTGATTAGCAGGGCAGATTCTGCCTCCATTTCCTTTTCAAGCTAGCAGGCAATAGCTGTCCCTCCTGGCAATCATCGTGCCTGAACTCTGTCCGAACAAGCAAACCTTTTGACTGTACAGGGGCTACTTATGTGTTAAGTGTCTTCTGGGTTGGAGTGTCTTCTGGCTCATTACCTTGTTGAAGATCTCCAAGATACTTTTCCACATCTTCAGAATCTAGGTCCAAAGTTGTCCCCAACACACAATATTTGACAAATGTTGCTAAGTGCTACATAAAATAAATATTAGATTGCTTGACAAGTAGGGTTTTTTAAGTTTCTGTATTTTATATTACTGTGATTTCAAACATATGGGGTTATAAGCTTATCAGATTTCTAAAAATGAACTTTCTATAAAAATCACACTGGGCCCCTCAGCTGTGTTTTCCTCTATTATTTATAGACAAATTGAAAACAAATGGTCTTCTCTTTTTCAAAAACAAAAAAGCACAATGAAATGGAAACAGCTGTCAGAATGTGCTTTTCCTCCCAAAGTCATCTGCAATACCAAGTAAATCAGAGATTATTTCCTTTAATCTGAAGTACATTGCCATTTAATCGTGGTTTCAGTGGCGATTCAAGTGGAAGCTGAAGGGAAAAGTGTCACACACCCTGACTAAGCAAATGAGCCTGCTCTCCTGAATAAGGCCTGCTGCAAGATCAGGCAGAGTGTTTGCGCTCCTTGCATGTTACCTTGCTGAAGCAGAACACTATTCTGCCTATTTTGCTCTATTTTTCCTCTATCTATGGCAAAACTCATTGCAAGAGTGCTCAAAGCCCCTTTCTTGGCAATGCCACATCTGTAGAGTATTGTACTGTTACAGGGCGGGGGTTGGGGGGGGTGAAGAAGATTCAGTAGCCATTAGAAAACAAAATAGACAAACCTGAGGGACTGATACATCTGATATGATAGATTCATGCCTGCATATGTTAGTTGGAGTGAGGTGGCATTTTAATTTTTCTTCACATCGTACTTTTAATGGGGACTGTGACTAATAAGTAGGGACCAATGATTGTGGAGAAATGCTAAGCCTGCTCTCTACCTCTTTTTATAAAAAGAGGTCTTCTGCCTCACTGGTGAGCAGGACTACGGTCAGTCAGTCAGGAGTTATTCTCATCTCCATCATGCATGAGCAGAGATATTTTATATTAATTTTTCCATTGCTGCTTTTGCCCAGAGAAGTTGTGGGTGCCCCATCCCTGGAGGTGTTCAAGACCAGGCTGGATGGACTTTGAGCAGCCCAGTCTAATGGGAGCTGTCCCTGCCCATGGCTGGGTGGTTGGAACTCGATGATCTCTAAGGTCCCTTCCAACCCAAATAATTCTAGTTATGCCAGAGTCCCTCAGCTGAGAGAAGGCATAGAGCTGACAGCAGTCACACAGGTTTCCCATGGCATGGTAAGAGCTTCTGTCACAGTAGGGAAGAGGTGATTAACTGGTATCTGCATGTGCTCCTGTTAGAGGGCTGTGATTAAAGCAAGGACCTGGCAGGAGTGCTGCTAAAGTACTAGATTCAGGCATGCATTTCATGCCCTCAGCTCATGCCAAAGTGGTGGCTAGGCATCTGCTTCCTTTTCCCATGTCCTCCTGGATTCCTTCACCTCACCAGTCCTTTGGTTTGTGCAGGTGAGAAACTTGGTCATACTGGCCAGAAGACAGCCACAACATGGACATTGTAGGTTGGGTACACTGGAGATACTGATACCTGGGCACATTGCAGCATATGCTTTCTCCCTTGCTTAGATATAACCTGTGTGTATAAGCCTTGACCTCCTTTAGTGCCTGTGAGAAGTGTGTACAAGTAAAAGAAAAGCAGCATCAAAGGGAGTGCTGTCCTGCAGGGTGACGTGGATAACTTAAGGAGTTGGTCCCATATAAACAAAACGTGCCTTACTGTACTCAAACAAGAAATTATTCACCTAGGAGCAAAAAGTTGAGGTTTTTAATGGGACCCATATCCCATAAAACATTCCTGGGAAAGGATTTGGAGCTCAGAGGGGACAAAAGTGTTAATGTAAATCTTGATGGGTGAACAACACAGCAGTGAGATCAGCACTGGAGTATAGCATACCCTCTGCCTGTTTGTGCTTTTCAGAGAATGTTAAAAGATTGAAGAGTGCAGAAGGCTTGAGAGCTAGTTTAAAGGCTTGAGTTTTGCATGGAGAGAAAGAGATCAAGAATTCCATCTATTTAGCTTATCACAAAAAAAAGGTTGAGGAGTGATTTGATTACAGTGCTTAAGCGCTTCTATGGAGGGGAAATATGTCCTAAACGGCTCTATAATTTAGCAGGATAAATCACAAGACTGAACTTGAAACCAGAAAACTAGAAGAGCTAGGCACGTATCTTTATCAGTGAGATTTAATAACCGCTATAATAAATTACCAAGCAAAGTGATAAATTCCCCAACTTTTGATTTATTCAGGTCAGGACTGCAGGCCTACTTGAAAGAGATGCTTAAACCAAACACAAGCTGCCAGGATGAGCAGAGAGAGAACTGCAATTAAATTGTCTCTTGTACAGACCATGGGATCTTAGGTGAATAATAGTTCCATTTAGCTTTAAACTTCATGAATTTACAAAATAAAGTGATTCTCTTGCTGGAGCTGTCTGTACCAATTATGGATTGCAGCTTGAACCTGTTAAGTAGATCACCTCACACACAGCACAAGTCCATAGTGCAAACTCTAATGTCATCCTTAGAAATAATGACATGGCACTGGCAGGTGTTGTATTAACTCCTTTAGTTATCACAATGCTAGGTGCTGTTGGAAAAGATGCAGTCTGAAATTTTGTTTCTATCCTGACTCTAAACTCGGATATTCAAACTTCTGTTAGCAAACAAAGTCGCCTTTCATTTGTATGCATACATAGAAAAGGAAATTGCTAGTTTTTATTATAATTATCTTTTATGAAATAAGTGTATAAACTTTTATAAAACCAGCATTTAAAATCTCTTGTACCAGATAAAATAATTTGCTTGAGTTACTAGAGTGTCCATTTGCCTCCAGACAACCTTCTGCGAGTCTGCTAAGAACAGCAACTGTAAGTTAGTAAAAGATAGTAGAATAGCATTTACAATGGGAGGGGCAAGAAATCAAGATGATAAATGAATGCTTTGATAGTGTGTCGTTAAATTTCTGAAAGCTGAAACAAGGGCAACAGGAAAAAAAATATTTCACCTTATAACCTTTGATTTTAAACTAAAGGGTGTGTTGCTTGCAAGATGTCTCTATTTCTGAGTTAGAGAGGGTTCCGGGAGAGCTGGCTGAAAGCCTCCTGCTGGTTTGGCTGCGTTTTGTGCACTTCATAGTCCCCCAGTTACCATGCTTCTGCTTCTCTGGTGTCCAGCTTTTCATCTCATGTCCCAAGTGGCAGTGTGCACCCACCATACTTAATTGATAGAGGTCCAGTATCTATATGCAGGTGGGTGACTGTAGGAAGAGCTCTGACTTTGTCTTACATGGTTATTAATTTTCATTTAAAAATATTTAATTATTTTAGGTGGCCATTGACTTTTTGCCTGCTTCTGCAAGAGAGAATGGGAAGCTCTCAATCAATCTAATATCCAAGTTGTCTCAGAGTGGGGCACCCCTCAGTGGCATCAGTCCAGCTGTGTTTTCACCACATCTAGTGAAGTGTGGTGGTGTGGTCTCCTGGTTCTTCCTCCTTACAGTGCTGAACAGGAAAGGATTAATTTGAGTAAGGGTGATGAAGAATCTTCAAGCTAATTAATGCTTTGGAATTAGTGTGTTATCATAGGTGCAAGGTACTGCAAAACTGCTACTTGAAGAATATGCAGTGTACTCTGAAACACTGCCCTGGGTGACTATTAGAGACAAGCTTATGGACAAAAGGAACTATTGTTCTGACAATGTATGGCAAGCCCTATTTTCCTTACATGAAAAAGGAATCAACAGTAGAATTCAAGTTTTTCAAATCCTTGAGCATGCATGGGCCCAGATACGTTTTCATGAGGTTTTTACCTGCTTATTTTGGTGTACGTGTGTATGCATCTATGTTCTTTCAGTTACATAAATACTTCTTTGACTTTTTATTACCTCCTAAAATGATAAAGTGAAAACGAGGTTTGAAATCTTTGTGTGGGGCCAAAAACTCTGTACTTCTCTAGAAGAAGATTGCATCTTTGATTGAATAAGGTAGATCCTCTTCATCCTGTTCTTTTTTATCTATCCTTAAATATCACTATTATTTTGCAGCCATCTTTGTGCATCACATTTTACAAACCTTAAAATATTGTGTTAGGAACTAGTATCTCTTAACTAGAGAAGGTGCTTTGCCACCCCTTCTGTTTTGCTTTTGAATCTTGCCAGCAAAAACACCCTGTTAATGGCGATGACTGAAGAAAAATATCCATTAGAGCAGCTACTGTGTGGTATACACTCTCTAGCCATTACTTTCAGAAATCACTTAGTTTAGGGCACTTCCTTGTGACTTTTCTCTCAAACACACCCTATTAACAATGCACTTTGTCTCAGACTGCATTGCAGCTGATGATAAACAGATGGATCTTGGTCACTGAATGAATATGAGAGAACTGTTTGAGCATGCTATGGTTTGTATTCCCATCCAGCTGCCTCAGGCTTCTGTCCTCTTGAAACCCTGCTGAACAGTGAAGGCTTCTAATTAGGTTTGAGGGTGAGGGTCTCTTTCTGGCCATATATCACTTTCTTAGGCAGGGCTCCCACAGCATTTGCAAGAAGGAAAATGCACAATGCTGTCCAAGCACCATCGTCATCAGAGTGACCTGAAAAAATGGGTTCTATGTGTAAGTTGGCTCTTTGTGGGAGGGTGGGGAAGAGGGAGAAGGGAAAAGATGGAAGAAAGATGGTGAAAATTACTGACATTTCCCATAAAACAGTTCCTGGCATGCTGATCAGATTGATGTTGTGGGTCACTGGGGACATAAACCAATATAGCAGACTGCAGCATGGTGTGGACATGTGCGACATTGGTTGTGTGCTGTGAAGCGATGATCTCTGGATGTCTGAACTGCGTTTTTGCTTTCATGTTTTCATGTTTTCACTTCCTTTTTCTGGCAATAAGGTCTAATGCTAAGTATAGTGCCATTGTGGGTAAAAAAAAAAAAGAAAAATATCTGTGTGAGTCTGAGGGGCCTTATGTGATAAGTCCACTGAAATTGGTATGAAAAACATTTCCATGTGGCTGTAATGGAGCCCTGGTGCTGTCTAGGTGTGCCAAAGCACACATCAGCCTCCTGGAGATATGTTTTTGCCCCCAGTTCCTAAAAAATGATTTGCAAAGATATTGAGAAATAGAAAATGGAGTCCGTTGGTGGCATTGGGGTGATCCTCTGCCCACTTATGTACGAGAGGCCTAATGCCACCTGGCCTGGCTGAGGTGGGAGGCAAGGCAAGGCCAGGGGAAAACACACGATACAGGTTTTTCTTTCATCTTTGTTTATTTTTTTCCCTCCTGCTGGACCTAGGAGATGGCGTGGCTCAACTGGCACTCAGGAGCCAGCCTGCAGACCTCGTGTTTTTAAATTTATTTGCAGTCCAAGGCTTGAGACATGCTGTAAAACTGGATCTTACTATTGCAGGGGTGTCCTCTGCATGCATTAATACAGCTGGAGAGGATCAGCACAGAGCCAGCTAGCCATGGCGATGGGCACTATGGCACTGAATAAGCTGGAGATAGGAAGGAGTTGTAGCAGAAACTCCTTTCCCTCTTGGTGTGCTGGGCTGTGAGGAGATGGCGGGCAGCCACAGCCACTGAGGGGGAGGGCGCTTAAGGGCTGCAGTGCCGTTTGCATCTCCATGGGAGCTGCCTGTCGACTGGGTGTGTGTCCCTCCTCTTCACCCCTATCAACTCCACTCCGTTTGTGTCCCCTCCTTACCCAGGTCTGTCAGTGCCTGCCTGGCTGAGGTGAGGTGGGGGACAGGAAATGGCGGAGAGTGGTTGGTGCTGGCAGCCATGCCCCCTTCCCACTTGTCAATTGCCCCACAAGCCCCCTTGGCCTGAGGTACCCCAGACAGGGCCAGATGGTGCTGAACCCCTTTGTTTAAAATGTATGGAAATAGGCTTTTCTCAGTGGCCATGCTCCCCTGGGATTGGACTGGGAGGCTGTTCGGTGGTGCCATGGAAAGCTCTCTGTGCTTGGCTGCAGGTTTGTCTGTCGTGCCACGAAGGCGCAGGTGTGTGTGCTGTTGTGTGGAGGTGGCCAAAGGCCAGGGAGGGCTGTGGTGATGTGGGGAGCCAGCCCTGGGGGAAGAATGGCACCCCGGGCCTTGCCTGTGTGTTTCCAGCAGGGTGATGTGACCGAAGGCTTGATCATCATTGCTTTGTGGTAAGTTAAGACGGTTTTATACCTGCCTTGGGATAGCCTGGTAAGAAGGAGCAAGGAGAGACCTACGCCCACAAAGCTGCCCTGCTGTGGGTTCGAGTTGTTTCTGCTCCCATCTGTGCTGAAAACCCTCAACACCCCTGACGGCAAATAAACCCTGTGATTCCCCAAACGTTGGGACACATCCTGCAATTCAGCCTGAAATGGGGTCAGTCAGCTGTCAGCAAGTGACCCATTTTCCCAGCTGCTGCTGAGCAAGCTTAGCTGTGAGGCAGCCTGGGTCTGAGATGTGGCCCTCCCCCTAGAAGTGCTGATGTGTGAAAAGAAAATAGGAATTTCAGTGAAGCTGTGTTTAGCCAAGGGGTACCTTGCATCTTGGTCAATAATACCTGAAAACCAAAAGGATGCTGAAGTGGATACTAAAAATCACTGTAAAATCATAACTAGTTCTGGAATAAACCTGTGATTTTATGGTGTTTTTGTTCACTGTAGGGACCATCATAGTTAAGATAAATCTATGTTTAGAGGGCCATTCATAAAAAAATCCAGGACTTATTCTAAGGGAGGGAGGGGGAACAGCTGTTTAAAATGAGGATCTCACAATATCCATGAAAATGTTTGGTCTGTTTTAAATTTACCTTATTTGGGTTGTAGAGTTGCTGGAGGCTTCCATATATTTGTGCATTAAGGACTTGCATCTCAACAAAACATGTTGATTGGTGCATGCAGGAAGCAGGAGGACTTGTGTCCATGTATCTTTTTCCCCTTTCTCTTTTATATCCTATTGCTCTCTCAAACAAACCCCAGACCATCATTTTTGTGCTACTTTCACCAATGAGCTGCTTTTGGAAAGTGACATATAATCCAGTATATGGGTTTGGACTGAACATTTTCAAATACAGGCTAAATAGGTCGTATATTTCTACTGAACCATTAGAAATAACTGTAAAGGTGTTCTTGGAGTGTATTTTGTGCATGAGTTCAAATCATGTGCACTATGTTAGCATTGTAAAAGTGGGCTACTGAAATATAAAAACTGTGCTCGTATTTTTTTAACATGTGAGAAATATCTGTTATTATTTAATCTTTCCCCTTACTAATGGAAAGAATTCATATGTGTATATAAAATATAAATTTATATTGATATATTAATATAAAATATATCTATCTATAGAAATTTCATACCCATCTCCCAATTTCTTCCTCTTATATAACAGTACTTTTACATGATGCTCTTGTGTGTTACAGTAGTCTCAATAGCTCCCTTGAGCTGAGTGGAAAAAAAAATCACCTATACATCTGTCCCCACTCTCAGAATAATAGAACCTTTATGGTCCAGTGAATATTTATCTCCAAGCATTGACACCAAACTCCTCGGACGGGGCTGCATGAATTGTTTAGAAGTGGGATGTCCTGTGGCAGTTAATCATAGCTAATGCGGCGCTCAGGAGGAAGAGGAAATGATTTTATGACTGTAAGTGGAAAAAGGACAAATAAACAGGTCTGGGAAGAGGAGCTGTCATGTGCAGGGCTGCCTAAGGCTTTTGGTGTGGTTGCAGGAAATGGGCTATATGCATCATGAGGGGTGCCCACAAACGCACTCGGGGCTTTCAGAAATGTATTTAGGTCACTGACACTTTGAAAGCTTTATACATTTTGAGCCTAGGGGCTGTAACAAAGGCACGTAAACTCAGAGTGAAGGCTAGCATCCATCCGTGGCTGGTCTTATTGTATCCACAGGAATTTCAGATCAATGAAGGATGTTAGCAATTATGTGCTGAAATAACTAAGTACAATGGGATGAGGTAAGGAAAGCGCTTCAGCCTTGAATTTGAATATCTTTTGGGTTTTGTCAGTTTGTGCTAACGCCTATTGCAATGCTTAGCATGTCTTTGGAGCTGCCGTATATTGTTCAGTACAGGAAATTTGAGAGACACAAGTTCAGCAGCAAGCGTCTAAGTTGCATGTGTGGATGTGACCTTTCCCTGCTGCAAGCCACTTGCTGCCTGGGGCAGTTTCACTGCTGGACTGGTGAAGGTATTTTATGGATGTGATACTGGTTTCTCTCTTTAGGTACAAAATCTTTTATAGCAGGTATTGTCCTGGATTTTAAGGCTGAGAAGAGGTAATCATCACGTGGCTTGACTTCCTGCAAAACTTCAACCCCTAGTGTGCTCTGAAAGAAGTCCCATGTGCTGCCTCATGCTCTCCTTGTTCCCTGTGGTTCTTTCTGCTTATAATTCCCAAAGGGCCAAACCCAGGGCTGTATGCCTGACACCCTTATTCAGGCCACTTGGCAGAGTGAAGCAAGGAGAAGGAATTCCTTTGAAGTTGTGGAGCTGCTCCCCAGAAGCTGACTGGAGCCCAGTGGTGGATGCAGCGTCCCGGGGTCCTCATGGTGCCTCCCTGAAAGGAATCCGATTCCTGCTTCTCCCTGCAACACAACCACATCAGTTCCACTACACTGCAGCCTTCTGTTGCAGAGCAGTGGGGTGAGATTGGCTCTAAACTATCTCAGAATGACAGACACTCACAGAAAACCCCATTACACACTTTCTTTCTTAAAAGCCAAAACACACGCTAGGAGAGCCTTGAGTCTATGACTTCCAGTTAGGACAGTTAATCAAAATGTTTGCCATGTATTGTGTGCACTCCTTCACAGTTTGTGCATTTATCTTTTAAACATCTGCATAACAGCGTGGCTTGGATAGGTTTCTGTTAGTACTCTGAGCCTTCATTGGCTCTTGAGAATGAGTGAAGAGGAGCCAGACAACATGAAGGGCAGACAATCAAAGCTTTTGACTCTTAGATCCTTGCAGATGGGCCGTCTGATGAAATGACTAACAACAGATCAGCAAGTAGCAACCACAAAGCACCTGTATTTATTTAACTTTCATTTTGTCAGATAACTTGTCTTTATGCTCTTGCAGTTTTAACTATGGATTATAAGTCATGAGGCTTCCTTCTGATCTCCCTAGCACAAGTGGAAAATGAGTCACTTGAGATTGGTTGTTGATAAGAGTTCTTCTACTGTAAAAGCAGGATACACAAAGGCAAGATCAGGCTGAGGTGCAGATGATGAGTCCAGTGTCTAGTTTGTTTGAAACATCTTTATTTTTGGCCTCCAGGGTTGAAGTCTTCTAAGGGCACATACTAGAGGGAAGAAAGGTTTTTAGCAGCAGCCTTTGGTTATTGTTAAAAAAAGAAATAAAAATCAGTGCCCTTGTTTTCCTTCTCTGAATGGCTATGCATCTTGTGAATTCAACTGTGAAAAGGAAGGTGAGGCTATCTGCAGCCAGGGCTCCCCAGTGACTTCAGTCTGCCCTGGGTGAGACTCTAGGTGAGGGGCAGCCAGCTTTCCTGACCTTGCAAGCTGCCTGCCAAAGCAGAGATGTTGCCAGATGCCTCAGGCTACAAATTGCGCACCTCAGAGCCCATGTTCCAGGAATGGCTTGCAAGTGGTGTTGCCAGCAGCTCCACAGGAGCTTTGTTCGTCCATCCGTTATGGAAAGGAACTAAGCTGCATATGTGGCTGTGTCCCAGGGTGACCTAGCGGCATTGGCTTAGGTAGCTCCTGCTGTCTTGCCACCTTTCACGGGCTAAAACTCTGGTTACCCCTGTGCCAGTCTAGCCCTGCTGCCAGATGCCTCAGTGTAGCCCTGGCACATGAAGTATGCTGCTCATGGGCCATATGAGGCTCACCTTAGTTGTGCCCATTCCTTTGCCTTCCTCAAAGGCAAATATCCAAAATGTGCAGTGCTGAATATTGATTTCTATCAGAACAAGTTAGAAGGTGCTTTGTGGCTCTGATTGCTGCTGTTTTCAGGTGCTGTAAAGGGGCCGAAGGTGGGTACTTGGCTGTTCCTGGAAAGCAGTCAGCTTCTGTGTTCCTGGAGTCAGATATCTGAAAAATGGCAAATGCCAAACCTGTAATTATTTCTGTATGTGTCACCCTCTGGTTTTATAGCTGATGCTTTACCCATGTGCTTTTGGTCACTAGTGCTTTTGTTCACCAAATTAACATCCTGCTCATATATGTGATATGGCTTGTTGACATAGGATAAAATAACAAAGCGAACCTTCTGAAGTGTTAGAAACAACATTCCTGCGATACTGTGAGACTTGGCCCATATTTTTTAGCAATCTGTGTAGCTGTGCTTATAGCTTCAGGATTTAGGGATATGCTCTTGTGTCTAAATGAGCAAGTGCATTCTGTTTCTGCTAGTGGAAACTAGTTAGAACATGGAGTTCTGCTAAATTCAATCTTCCTTCTTTTCTTTGTATGTCTACAAGATATGCTGGTTTAAAAAGGCTTTTATGTAACTGCTGCTGAGGATGGTTTTCTTTGGTCACTTCTGTCTAGCTGTCTCCTGATTTCAAATACGATGAAGGGGAGACATAGTTGATTTATTGATATTTATTTCATTAGCCTGAAGTATTTTAAGCTAATTGAATTAGACCAGCTTGATTAAGGGTATGTGTGGTAAGCATTGCACTTGAAAGCCAATCAGCTATTCCCTCCTAAGAAATGTTCTTACAGAAGAACTTGAAATTCAGATTGATCCCAAGTTTTCAGTATCAGGATTATTTAAGTATTTAGCTCTGCCTTATTGCTAACTTTAGGCTAGAGAGTATGATCTATCTTCAAGTTAAGTAAAACTTTCTTTTGCAAGGAATTCTGCTGAAAGAAGTGAGATCGAAGAGAGTCAGTGGTTGCTGTGGCCTATGGTGTATCACCTAAGGAAGAATGGTCCCACCTTTACTCATTTCGCCAACTGTTTGCTTTACTGTGGCTTCTTTTCCTGGGGTCATCTCCTGCAGGGATTATCTTGGATCCGAATTTATGCAAATATAAGAGCACTGAACAGTGTCTTATATTGTCCAGAATTGTGATCATGAAATAAAAATGCTGGTTTTGCTCACAGGTTAGAACTAAGGTCAACTGTGAATTTCCTGGCCTTTGTGAATTTTAAAAATCAAATTTACTTTTGCATTAACATCACATCTTAAAATCAAATTTCCTTGTTTGCTTTTAAGATAAGGAGAAAATCAGGAACAGGATTTTCTTTTACTAAGAAAATGTGGTGAGGCCAATTTTTATTAGATTTAACTAAAATAAGCAAGCAAACTGGCAACAGTTGTAAATCAATGAACAACTTCAGTCAGGAATATATATATATATATTTTTTTTTTTCATCTTACAAACCAAAATGTCTTATCTTTATTTCTGTGCAGAGACTTTGGCAATATTAACATTATTGCTCAGTTTTTTCTAGAAATTATCACTGGCAGCAAGAGTTACATAAAGGTTTATCAACCTGGGCAGTAACTCCAGACAGGTGTTCATTCTGAGGAACTGTTTGGAAAAAACACCACCATAGGACCTAGGGGCTGAAAATGAGACTATTGCATAGATACATGATTTCTTTTTAATAAGTACAGTTAAAATTTGCTTCTCTGTGTTATGAAGGAAGATTGAACGAGGCATCTTTCACTACTCTATTGTGTATTCATGATTCTTGAGTTGGTGATATTGTCAGGAGTCATAAATGAATCTACAAATCCAAGCCCCTTTGCATGGTTCCAGACATGTTTTTGAGCAAGTCAGCCAAGAACTGGGAAGGGCTGGGGCTGGGAAGGTAAAGCTGCTGTAGTAAATTTTTTTTCAGTTGTGGCTTACATGGCATTTGCTAATGTTCTGCGAAGAGCTGGTTTGTCCAGCTTTACAGATAAAACATGCAATTTGCTTATCACACAAAAAAAAGCATGAAGGAGGTTGACAAAGTTTTTATATTTTTTTTTCCTGTGCTGTTCTTGTACCTGTCAAAAAGATTTTATGAGATGGAGCATGAGGAGGATACGTGGTTTCCTCAACTGTGACTGAAAGGAGACAGATTTGTAAGACAACTTTGACAGTACCTTTGTTGCTATAAGGGAACATTCGGAAAATCCTGTTTTGCGTGTTTGAGTGTGGCAATCGTCCTGATGCTCTTCCTCATCGCAAACTACAATAACCCTGGCTAGGATCAGAGCACATATTACCCCATTTATAACCAAGGTGTTGAAACCCTTTCTGCAACAGTTTCTCTAACCTGGTAGCGAGGGGCGTTTTCGCTGACTCAGCAGCATTACTGGCTCTACGACAGCGCTGCACACAGCTTGCACATGCTGTACCTGAAGTTACTGTAGGGGTCTCCGTTTGTCGTTTGGTGCGTAGAGAAAGGGCACAAGAGCAGGAGAGTTAAGCTTGAACAATGTTAAGCGTAAGGGATGAGATTCCCATTTATCTTCAGCGCTGCTGCTGGATGGCTTGTGCAGAGTAACGTGAACTTTGTTGCCCTGCTCTCGCTGCTGATTACATGACAGTGTTTCCTTTACTTTGCCATTAGTTAATTCTATGTCAGACTGCCTGGTAATGAAATTGCCACACCTGCTTCCACTTTCCATGTCATGGACAGTTGCTGGTTTTACAAAATGTTTTCTGTTTGTCAAGCTGCTCTGCCTGCCTGGAAATGTTTTGCCTGCTCAAATTTTTTAGGCTCATACCTCAAGGACTTGTTACTAGGTAACAGAGTTCCATTTGCCAATTGCCCACTATTTCCTTCTCACAGTATTACTGGCCTGATTATTAACATTTAGTTCAGAGAAATTGCTGTCATTATGTGAAGTAACTTCCTTTAGAGGTTACTCATTAACCTTAGGTATTTTACTGTGCGATTATAATTGCCAAATGCCATAGGCATGGAAAACCTTTGAACTCCTCAAGGTATTAGTGTATGGGAGAAATGGTATCAGCTGTGATTTTTATACGTTCTCCACATCCCCCACCCAACCCCAGTTATTTTTCCTTTTGACTGTATTCTTGTTCCATTCCTCTTGACGTGCTTCATAGCCTGCTCAGCTGCTGGGGAAGAGAATATTTCCTTCTGAAAGAGAATCAGTCTCTCCTTTTCCCCTTTATAGATCTGAGATTAGCCCTAGCAAGCTCAGTAGTGTTACAGTGCTCATTATCTGCTTACCTGTGCAACTAAGAACAGAATTTGATCTCTTGACCTTGCATGAAAAGTGACATAATTCGGAAGCCAATAGTCTTGTGTGGCATAGTCTATGCTGTTACCATGTGAAGCTTTCCAGCATTTATGATGGCTCTTCTGTATTTGCTTTGAGGAGATTCTCAATCAACTCTACTGCTATATATTCTGTTCAAGGAATGGAAATTTTGGACAAAACCACCATTCTTTTTTTTTTTCTTTTTTCTTTTTTTTTTTTCTTCTTTCGTTGTTCATACATACATACATACATACAAGCAGAATCAGCTGTATACTAAAGTGTTTATTCTCAGGACAGTGTGTGTTCTCTAGAAAAATCTTACTAAACATCTTTGTCTTTCTGCCCTAACCCACTCCTCCTTAGAAGTGCATTGACATTCCTGGTAACTTGATTCCTCTGACAGGATAAAGCAAAGCTGCTGTAGTGTAGGCCTGAGTAGCCATGTGACTTCAATAAGGAAATATATATCATATTCAGGAAATTAGGGGACAAGTGAGATATATACACAGTGCTTAAACAGAACTAAAAAAAAAAAACCAGAAAAATCACACAGGCAATAGGTAGATTTTTACATGGAGTCAGACCTAGTTTTGATGGCAGGAAACAAAATGTTGTGGTGGGTAAGGAAATCTTAGTCCAGTAAATCTTCTAAAATACAATGATAGAATAACCAGTGATATCAATAAAAAGGGTGTGTGTGTAAGATAAGATGGTATTAACAAATGAGTCTTCCCAAGTCTGAGCTGGGCATGGGGGAGAATATAACAAGAAGGTCATGACAGAGCAACTTCTATCAAGTCCTTAATTTAATATTGCTTACCCACTCTGCTTTGTCCTTTTAATTAATCTTGGCATGAGTGGTTTGTTGTTCTTTTTTTTTTTTTTTAAAGGGGGGAAAAAATGAGGGGGGAAAATATCTCATAGCCAGTTATGTGCATGCATGCTGCACATAGTAAATCTCTATGACGAAAGTGCCAAGTCAGTACGCCAATATTGTTATTAGTAAAAATGTTTAATAGTACAGTTTCTGATAGTAACTTAATTCTTCTATTTTTTTTCATGGTAATTTGTTTCTTCTTTCATCCTCTAGGACAAATCTTGCTCCCAATTTCAGAGGATTTTCCTATTTGATGATGTGTCAGCTGTAACTTCTCAACTACTATGTGTTGAAATGAGCTAACCGGTGGAATTTGTGTTGACATCTAATATTACTCCCTGGGATAAATTCAGTGATCCATGAAGTCCAACCAGTGCAGAAGGTGGGTAACAATTTAAAACTTTTTTTAGTAAAACTGTGCTTCACTGAATTTCTGTTTACACCTTCTACTTAACCTGCTCACCTGCAGCTCCAGGTCTGATTCATGAGATGCATAATTCAGTGCCGTAGGAATAGCTCAGTTTTCAGTTTTTGCTCTATAAGTTTATTGTCAATAAATCCACATAATTTAGTGCAAACTAATAATATAATTTAAAACAAGCAACCCTCAAACTAGCATTAACTATTTAGAGTTCGAAATATAATTTTCTGGTGTGTAATGTGAAAATTATTAGCAAAACTTTATGCATCAGACATCACTCAGTGAAATGAAAAGCTTATTAGATGCCATAATCACATAGTGTGTTAAAGATTTTGGATTGCACACAGGTACAAAAGCATGCTCCACATCATAGTTCCTCATTGTATGTGAAGCAAATGTATATTGAAGAATCAAGGAAACAGGGTGCTACCATGACTAACACCTGAGACCAGGCATGTTACTGCCAGTTGTGGCATGTTTCTTACATTCAAGAAGACCAGTAAATGCCTCAAACAGTTTATTTATTTATATTTATGGAATGTCTAAATTTTCTCTACTGTACAGGCGTTGCAAAATATTTAGCCGTATTTTGATATATGACATTGTTTTGTTTGAGTCGGTGTCATGGAATAACATTTAGTGTCATAGATCTAATGTTTTTTTCTACAGAAACATCTGTAGTAGTTCAAATGTCAATTTTTTTCCATGTGTTGAGTTTGCAAGTGCAGAAGAAACAGATTTATCTTTAGACCAAAATTAGACTACATGTTAATACACAGTATTTTCTCCCACTGAAGACATGGCAAATTTGTGTTAAACAATGACTTATTAGGTTTGCATAGAAAGCAGTGCAATGGGGTAAATATCTATTGCATCAACCTGCATTGTAACTTAAGAAAAAAATCAAAACAAAGAGAGGTTTAGAGTACAGCATAAATGGTACTGTCCTTATGACATACAATAAGAGGCTGATGCTGTCATAAACATTCATTATGTTCGTAAGGTCTGGATAGATACCTTTGGAAATGTCACTGGAAGCAGGATTTATGGCTCTGGAACCTCTATAGAAACATCTGTGAGATTCAGTGGATTATTCACTTATACAAGTTTCTTTCTTTTTGAAAATAAAATGCATACCAGTCTTACAAAAACCTGGACAAAACATTATTGATTGGCCAATAGGAAGGTTATGTTGAAACTTGCTGGAAAAAAATATTTTTAAGATGCTTGGTAAGATATTTAGGTTTTTTTCTCTTTTTTAATCATTCCTCTTCCCTAGTACTGATGTCATCAGAATTCTTTTTTTCCTTTCATCAGTAAGGGAAAATGGAACCTGTACTCAGCAGCTATAGACGTGATTGCTGGTGTATTGCTTACTAGGCTGGTATATGTAGGAGGAACAATTAGATGTAAGTTCAGGATGATCATGGGAAGGGGTATGTATGTCAATTACAAGAAGGGGGCAAAAAGACTAAGGTAGACATGTAAATGGAGAAACTCACTACCTGGCAAATGCTGTGATCCTTCCTAGGATCCTTTTCTTGCGCCCCCGTTCCCTGACAACCCTCCCCATTTCTTTTGAATCTCCGAAAGCAGAGCAGGGTTAGTTGGTTAGGTTTTTTTCTTTTTCCTGGAGAGGACAGAGTAAAATGAAATTTTGGTCTCTTTTAAAAACAAAACAAAACAACAGACAAAAAGGCAAGAAACTGATTACACATTATGATTTGTAGGGCTAAGAAACATGGTGAGGTTCAATAACATCTGACTTGCTGCATTGTGACACAATGTTTGATTTTTCTCATTGCCTTTTTTTTTTTTTTTCCCCTTCAAATGCAAAGCTGGGATTTGTTGTTTCTGATTAAATATGTAGTGAGCTGTATGCCTTTAGGAAATTGCAAAATACTCTCCCCACACCCCCATTCCTCGTGTTCTCTGTTGCCCAATGTGGAAGCTGTGGCTCTTTAGGGATTTACCATTTCCTCCTAGGATCACCTGTGCTGTGGCTTAAATAAAAGTTTGTTTCTTCAGCTGTCTTGCTTTTGAGTTTATCTGACTCAGGTTGACCCCTTAGTTTTATAATGAGCTAGTTTATTTGCTTGTGCAAATTGGGCTTTCTTAGACAGAAATATAACAGACTGTAAAGAGGCCAGTCTTTTGATCATTTCACCTCCGGAAGGGGGAAATCTACAATGCCTTTCCACACTCGCTGGGCACTCTCTGGGTTGTTAATAACATTAAGTTACTGTTCCTGAACACTTTGTTTTAGGATTTTATTTTTTTTGTTAATACCATGTTGTAAAAGTCTGGTGCGTAGAAAAAAAATAATTGTTTATTTTGTCCATGCTAGAAATACTGATAAGGTTTAGAGGCTAATTGCTTTTCTATTTGCAGGACATACAGAGCCTTTGTTTAGCAACCAGTCTGATTGTTTCTAATTCTTCTTTAAATATATCTTTGTTACACATATAGTCATGCATACAAGAAAGCATGAGGCAGAATTCTGGATAAAAAGGAGTAAACAGTTTGTGAAAATGGTGCCAGTTTTTCCTCGATGGGCCTCGATCCTCTAATATAGCCCAACAAAGCTGGGAGTGATGTGCCAAAATATCTTTTTAATAAACAACATAGGCAGTAGGAAATAATACTGGTCAGGGCTTGTTTTTCTGGCTCAGGGCCTCATTCCAACCTGTTGCAACCAGCTATTGAACGTCTATGGAGACACCCCTATACAAGAGGCCCCATGGAGGAAAGGAACTTTTATATTTCTGTTTGACTGGGATCCTTGCCAGTGGCTAAGTTCAAAGTGCAGTTTCCAGTAATTTGCTGTTACTACTCTGCATGTTTGATAGGCCAGGACAGAAGCATGCAACCTGCAGTAATATTTCCTGATTTCTGACATTTCTCAAGATATGAATGGAGGTTGCTGAGGCACTAAAACTTGGAAGGGTTTTCCTGACTCCAACACCTTTGATGCTTTCCTTTTCTCCTCTTGTGCAGCCCCCTTCCCTCCCCCCGTCTCCTCCCTTAGATCACATCCCCTGCTGTTGTCAGTTCCGTATTTGGATGACATTCATATTGATCGTTTCCCTATGCAAACACTGTGCGGCTGTTCTTATGCAACCAGAAAAATCCTATTGATTTACTGAGTGTAAGGGTTATTTAGATTGATACCCTTCTGTAGTAGTGATAATGCTTTCATGTCCCCTTAGAGTTACAGTGAACCTTTTTGGTTTTTTGGGGAGGGGGGCGCACACGAATTTCTTTTGCCCTGTTAACTGTTAAGAGGGAGGTAAGCACAGGGAGAAGCCAGCAGAATAGCTACTGTTCTCTCTAACGTTTGCAGTTGTAGGCCATGTGTATGCCATTGTGGTTATGGAAGAAGCATCCTCTATAATTAAGATTATATAAGCATTCCTATTGTAATCCTTTGTTTTCGGCTTTCCAAAACTTGCCTCTTTTGGGCTGATATTTTCCTGGCTTGTTCTCTGCCATGTCACTATTTATTTATTTTCCAAGCAGGGATACAAATGTTGGAGAGAGGTTTGATGTTTTTGAAATATAGATACAGAGTCAAAAATGAGCTTCAGGTAGAAAGTTGCCTGACTGTCAATGTCAAACAGGGGAAAAGGCTTTTGGTGAACGCTATTTTTATTAATGAATAATTTATGTTTGTGCAAAAAGTAAGGCAATTGTGCTGTGTAAGGGTGGAACTGAGGCTGTGAGGGAAGCCTTAAATGCTTAAAACCCCAATTGTATTTTTTTACACCCTAAGTATGCGGACTTCCTAGATATACAGGGGTGTGTGGGTATTAGTACAGCTACCTGCTAAAGCAGAGCAGTACGAAATTTAAAGGTGTGGTACTCAGTTCTAACTGCACCCCTACAGGAAAGTGAATGCTTGCATAAACAAAAGCTAAGTACTGAAACTGTGTGCCAATTTTGCACTGGAGCTTCACTTTTTGGCTGAAACTGTCATCTCACCTCTGCTTTGAAAACCAAATAAAATTCCTTTGACTAGTATTTAGCTAAAGCTTTCAAATAAATAAGCAAGCAAATACCTTTTCTTCCAGAGCGCACTGACAGGTGTTCACACAATCCAAGCACTCATGAGGTTTTAATCATTAAACTAAAGAGTTCCTTGAAAGCAGAGGAATTTGGAGTTAATTTTGATCTTTGTACTTGTGTTGATCACTTCATATCCACTACAGTGTGTCCACTGTGGTGACATACATTGAACTGCCTAAACAGCAAGCCGAAGGAAACGGAACATATTTTTGAGCTGAATGTTTCAAATACCATAATTGGTATTGCATTATTCATGATTAGTGTCCTTTTTCCGATGTTTAGTCAAAAATTCTCTAGGGGGCCGTGGGAGTAGCAAATAATCACAAGATGATCTACAATGGCAATTAATTTGCCCACGAGTGTAGTACGTCACTGGTACCAGGGTGTTTGTCACGTGGCAGGCAGCTGTGTTCTACTGCCGGATGCTCAGCCTCCTCTTTAACCAGCTGCAGTGTATTGCCCTCCCTCTGTTTTGATTTTTGGCTAGAAGTATATGAGTGGAGTGGAAGGGAGAAAGCTGCAACCTGGTCTGTGATTTTTTTATTTTTTTATTTTAATTGCGTACAAGAATAATTCACCAAAGGCTGACTGCACAAATTTCTTAAAACCACAATCTCCGGCGGTAACAAAGCCTCTGGCTATGTTATAAGCACTGTGAAGTGATTGAAGAATGTCAAGTTGCATCATGAGACCAAACAGCAGGTAAACAAAAGGAGCATGCCATGTTCAAATGAAATAACTCCTCATAAACCTGGAGGATTGCAGTGAACTTTGTGCAGCTGTGTTGCTAAGTAGCTTCCTGGTCAGGAAAAGAACCAAAGATGTTACACTGAATATCTGTAAGGGGGTCACTACACTGAAACTGCAACCTTCTTCTATTAAGGATGATATTGGGTTCACTAGATCTCATAGGAAGTTGTCAGTATATTCCTTTGTGTCTTCATTGTTGGTATGTGAAAGCAGAATAATATTCAAGAGGCCTTCTTTGGTCTCCCTAATAATTGCTCGAATGTGAACTGTACAGAGGGAGGTGGTTTTGTGCTTTGAGACCATCTGTAGAAAACAAGAAATCGTGAAAGAAGGAACGTATCCTGTTGCTCACTGTAACAATAAATGTTAAAAATGATTCAATGATCTTTAAAGTTCAGCATGAGTCTTACTCAAATAGTGAAATTTATGAGAACAGAGCAACTGTCACATGAGATCAGATCAAAGGTTATTGTGACCAAGTATCCTGTCTCCAGCAGAGGCCAGTGACAGAGGGACTGGGAAAGGGCCTGAGAAATGGGGTATATATTTTTGTAAGCCTCTGACAGAGAGCTGTATAGCAACCTCCTAGTCTGATGTTTGCATTCAAACCATTGTGCTTGATAGCGGCTGTTGGACATATTCATCATTCATTTCTCTGATCTCCATTTGAACTTCTGTACTTCTTTGCCTTGACCAGCACCTGTGGACGACAAGTTCCACACTGTAATTGTTATATGAAAAAGCACTTCCCTTTGTTTCTAAATTGCTGCCACTTTCAAAACAGGCTCCCCAGCTTCCTTTATTAGATGCAGTAAATAATTCCCTTTTTTAACACAACATTCCATTCATTATTTTTTAGATGGCAATTCTGTGTTCTCTTGGCCAGTTGGCATGTCCTAATTTATTTAGTTTCTTCTTGGCCAGAAATTGTCCTCTAGCTCTTACTTTCCATGTTGCCTTTTTTTTTTGTGTAATCTTTTCTAGTTCTGCTGCATCCTTTGTGAGATGCACAGCATGCAGGTGAATGCAGCACTGTAATCAAAGGACCCTAATGTGTAGCCCGTGGCATGTAACCTGTAAGGTTGTTTGTATGAGCAAATGCGTGTGGACTTGAGCCAAAGGTTGTACTGATTAGCCTGAGAAGACCAGTACTAATCAGGCTTTGTGTGGTGTCAGAACAAGATAAAGCTGTACAAGTGCTCCTTGTTACATACTTTAAATTCATCATCTCTGTTCTGAGGTTACAGCTGTGATGCCAAAGCTTTGGGTAAACCGTACTTCAAGTTTCTGTACCTAAAACAGTGGGTGTCAAAAGAAAAAGATGACACCAGCCATCACGGGATGATGTAAGTCTGTGACATGCTGGTGAAGGAGGGGGGAGAAAAGTTCCTAACTTGTTCAATGAAAAGCTGTTACACCCCACCAAACCCTGCAATCCACAAGCCGGGTGGTTTTTCAGGGTTTTTCATGATCCTTTTTTGTTACTTGCCTATGTGGATTTTTGCCAGTGAATGCCCTTAAAAAGCAATTTTGTAGTGTAAGATGAGGATGTATGTTTGAGACTCCTCTCAAATCACAGAGCACTGAAAACCCCATAGACTTCAGTAACAATGATTTGCACGAGCCTTACAACACAGCAAAAAGTCAAGCAGTTCCTTTTGTGGCAGCATTACAAGTCAATAATTTGAGCTCGGATTGTGCCCATGACCAGTGAAGAGCAAGGATTATCTCCTCCCTTCTCCTTGCTGTCCTGCACAGAGAATCCAGACCCATTCCCCTCAGGGAGCTGAGCAGGCGAAAGGAAGGGAGTGTCGGCCTTTTGGGAGCTGTTACAGCATTCACTCCCCCCAGGAAAGAGGAGGAAGGAATTCCGACAATTCCTTGCCAAGCTATTTCAAGGACAGAGCACTTACACCCCACCAGCTAATCAGAGCTGTTTCTGAAGGCTTTATTTTAGCATCTGGACTGCAGTAAGCCTAGTTTTGTATTGAGGATTACTGTGAATTTAGATCCAAACCATTGCTTGAGTTGCATATCCAAAATAAGCATTGTTAACAAAAGCCAAGTGCCTTATGCGTTTTATTCAGTGCTAAGAGCAGTTTGACTGCAAATATTTCATGTGCTGAAAGAGATGGAGCTGCAGTGTTTCAAGCCAATTCTGGAATTTTGAAGCATATCCTGCACGGCAAACTCTAATGCCCGTGATTATGCTAGTGATGATCAGTTTGATGCCAGTGAGACGTGGGTGCAGAAAGACACAGGACTGAGTCCTTATATGCCGACAAAAGTGCACTTTGCCATGTTTGTTTAATATTGCGCTATTGGTTTTTTGAAGTGTCTTTGTGTATAATGTCTGCCCCTGTTACCTTTTAAAATTTTTTCCAGGTCTGCTACCATTCAAATAAATCATATAGCAAAGCAAGAATTTATCTTGTCTCCTCCTAAGGCATGTAGGGTTAATACTTTTGCTGCCTAAGTCATTCTAACAGACACGGTAATAGAAAGTCTTAAGCAAAATTGCACTATATATCCCAGCAGTTACTTTGGAGAGAAATATGTGGTGAAAGGAGAAGCAAGGTAAGAAAGGAGAGAGTGGCTGTCTGAATCAAGGGAAAGAGGAGAGCACTTTGCTCTCCTCTTGCTGTGTCAGTCCAGCCTGAGTATCTGCATGAAGGAGTTTTGAGTCTTTCACTTTATAGGAATCCATGAGCACAACAGGGTAGAACCAAGCAGGACTGAACTAGTCTGGAAGCTGAATTGCTTTGTGTGTCACAACAGTGTTTCTCTCCAGCTCTGGTTGAGCAGTCTGGCTTTATGCAGCAGATAACTACACAAGCTTATTTTTCCTTGCATTGCTTTTGCTTTTTAAGTTCTAGATTTTACAAGAAATGTCTTTTGTGTGTGTATTGAACCAAAGGATTCGGAAGTGAAGGAGCAGAATATTTTTTTTCTGCAATGTGCATGCAAGTGAAAGGTGCAGAGCAATGGGTGTAGCCCATTTAATAGCTATTAAGCTGTATAGTACATGGGTGTAGTTAAAGCTTCAATTTGCATGGGTGGCTTTTCAGCAAATACAAGGATACAAAAAGAAATGGAACAGCTCTACTGGTGTGTTGGAAGACAAGGCCCAGATAAGTAGTGTTGTTAACCAGCAGGGAGAGTGATTAATAACCAGGCGGAGAGTATCCATTCCAGGTGCAGAATCTGAGTATTGAAGCAGCACTGACCTTGGACACTTTGAGGTGACTTTTACAGTACAGTAATTAGTAAGAATGGAATATGCAGATAAATTAAGGCTAACTTAGTAATGCCTGGCTGTAATCCCTTTGTCACAACCCCATTTATTATCAAACACTCTTGTAAGTGTGTGGACATCAAACTGTAAGAGTGAGAGGATTCTGAATTGTCTCTCATTCATCACTCCTAGGTAGAAAACAGTGTCGATGAATGTATCTGTAGAGTAAGACAATAATTTGAGTTGGTGTATAACATGATATATTGTTATTGCTTGACAGGTAGAAAAATGGCAGTCAGGAGATGATTCTCAAAGCTTTTAATTGTGAATTGGGATTACAGGTGATTAAGTTCTGTGGAGACTTGATTAAATTTGCTGTTTCCTCCCTCAACACCCTGGGATAATGACGAGTTCACAATCTCAAGCTCTCTGTAATAATGGGATGAATCTATTAACCGACAAAATTATTTGCAGTAAAGTAATTGTTTAGAGTTGCATTTGCATGTTAATAAACAGACTTTGGCTGTTAATGTGGAATGAGCAGACCAGATTGCAGGGCTGCCTACGGACTCAGGGATGTGGGCTGTGTTGGTTTATAGCATTTTCACCTACACACTGTTGGGGAGTGAGTTGTCCTTTTTTTTTTTCTTTTGGAGTTGTTCTACTGTTCTGAAGTAATCAACCATTTGGGAAGCTAAAGCGAGATAGTGTCTAGTCTGGTGTCTACGGCACTTAGCTGTCTGAAGGGACACTCCAAGTCCTTGCTCCAATGAACATTTGGAACACAAATATTTCATATTATAGAATCATTTTGGTTGGAAAAGACCCTTGGGATCATCGAGTCCAACCATCTACCCTACTCTACAAAGTTCTCCCATCTTTCTTCTCTTGTCCTGCTGTTTATACTTCCCCTATTATCAGTCTTTTGGGATATGGAAACTGCATGGATGCAGGTGTTGGCTATACTGGGGATGTCTGCTCTACTTACCTGCTGCTGAGAAGTCTTTCTGAAAGTTGCCTGCAGCTAGATCTCCTCTTGTGATAACAGCCAATATGTTTTCTGGAGCAAGGCTTACAAGTACAGTAGGCAGAAGAAAATTTAGCCTGAAAATCCCATCAGAAGAAAGAGGAACCGAGAAAACTGGTGCCTTGGGACTTAAATTCTGAATTTATCTGCTGATGAAAATATAGAGACGTGCAGGATTAGAACTACCTGGGTTGGGATTTGAAGGCAGTTAGTGTTACCAGAGAGAGCGCGATATGTCCAAGTCCGACTTTTGGATGTAGCTTTTTATATTAACTCCTAGAAAGATGTAATGTGCTAACCACACAGTTAAGCTCAGAGCATCCCTTTCCTGTTTCCCTTGGCAGCCAGTTTGTTTAACTATAGGTCATGCCAGCAGAGAAAAAACCTGAAGCAAATCAAAGCTCCTCTTCGTTTTCTAGTCTGACTTTCTCACCTGATATGTTCTGGTGCATCACTGTGGGAAGCTCAAATTCTGCCATATGCTGCAGGCTGTGATACATAGCAACTTGACTTACCCAGGCTGTGTCAGCAACAGGAACTCTGAAAATGTGGTTTCCTGAAAAACAAGTGAAAGGAGGGGAAATACGTAGTTTTTGTTTTGAAGATGGCATTATTGGAAACTCCATGAGCACTTGTGTCAAAATGCCAGTGAAGTAGCTATTTAGTCATAGGAATAGTTGCCATTTATTTACAAGGCATCTGTGCGTGAATTAGGACAAATCCTTCAACACGTGTCAGACCGCAGAGAGATGAGTAATTCTGTGGAAATAGTGTGCATGTCAGACGTGACTTATCGCTTGTTACCCTGTATTCTGTCCTTTGTTTTTGAGTAAGACTCAAATATATGTGCTAGCAATAATTCAGTATAAACCAGCCAGTGTCTGGTATAATCCACTTGTCTCTTGCGTTTCAGTAGAAGATGCAAGAATTTCTTACTAAGAAAGCATTTCCTTAACAAAATCAATTTATGAGGCAGTTTGCCAGTTGGTATTAGCTAGTAAGCACTGATTTGCATCAGGTTAGGACCTGATCTATTTACTTTTAGATTAATAACAGCTGTCTTTAAAAATGCATTTCCGAAAATGCATAAGCACTTGTTAATGAAACTACCTTGTGCTGTGCAAGTTGGTTGTGATTGTTGGCTTTTCCTGATTTGTTAATTCTATGCGTAGAGTATAAAGCTCTGAGTTTCAGGACCTGTGGTCTAAGGTGGGAGAGGGATCTGTGGTACATGGCTGATATGCGAGGCCAGGAACTGGAATCAAATCAATGCCACTCTTCAGGCTCCGTCTATTAATTTTAATTGCTCTTCTGTGTGATTCCCTTGCAATGCTTCACGGTTTTCCCAGTGCTTTAATGCTGAATCTTTTACTACCTGGATGAGTCCATGAGCAACCTGATCTAACTGGACCTATTTGGAGCTGGGAGCTGGGCTAGATGATCTCCAGGGGTCCTTTCCAATGTACACTAACCTATGAAAAGTAAAAGATGCTTTTAGGGTTGATAGATGAGTGATAAAAGGGTCAGCTGTGGAGCTGGAGAAGCCACAAGTGCTCCATTTTACCCAACGATAACCACCGTTATTTTCCTGTATTTGTTTCCATCTTCTTGCAGTAAATTTAATTACCATTGTGCAGGACTCTTTCACAAGGGCCCTGCTAGGAAATTATCTACAAAGGACTGAGGATGGAATTTCTGGCTGGCAATTTGTATAAAGTCAACCTTTCTTGACATCGGTTCTAATTAAATTGATGTAAGCTCTGTATCTAAGCACATGTAGTTTAAATACAGGCGGAAAGTAAATGTATGTCATGCAAAATGATGGATATTTGCAGAGAGCTTTAGCATGATGTGATGCAGCTTCTGTGAGCAAAGAAACATCTGGAGATGCCAGCAAGTAGAAATCAGAGTATAGGTTATAATTTTTTTTTTTTTCTGTAAGCAGACAGAACAGCCAGGGAAGATAAAATACTTAAGACATCTTGTCCCCACTGAAGATACTGACAGGCTGAGGGACCACAGCAGCCCTTGCTGCCCAATGTGTTTCTGCAGGGATTTCAAACTAGCCAGGGCAGCAGTGACTCTGCATGATTTGAAAGAAAGAGGCAGAGAGTCCAGTCCTGTTTGCAGTGAGATAATTTGATTTCTTCATTATCTGTCAGTGTAGTTGCAGCCCACAGAGCAGTTGTGGGGCAGCTTAGTGCCCAGTTCTTCCCTGGACTTGCATTGCTGGGAATCGGTCAGCTAATTGTAGAGAGGAAGTGTTTACCCTGGGCCTCTATTAAATCTCTTTGCTTTGAGCTCCCTTCTAACGTAGGTGGCTAATGTTGGGCATGCCATTTTGACAGGCAAAAAGGGTGAAAATGTACATATTGAACATGTACAGGTATGCATTAAATGCAGACCAGAATAGCACAAGTACTGTAAAAGCTCAGCTGGGGGTTTTGCATCACAAGCCAAAATTTCATGGTCCTTCAGTGTTATGCTTATGCATGGATTATTCACAGTGCTTTGTTGAATCGGTGTTGCAGACACCTGAAATGGTGGATTTTCATAAAAATGTGTGCAGAGTAAATTTAGTAATTCATAAATCAAGGATTGTTGACATAATATAAGCATTCTTGTACACTCATGAGTGCTTCTGCATACTTGGGGTTACAAGTGTGCCTGTTCCTAAAGAATATATTTGGTAACAGAAGTATAGATGTGCAAGGATAGCTGTTTAGTTCCTGAAGCTAGTGTGTATAATATCAGTCTTCTGAAGTAAATGTGTAGGGTCTATTTGTTTCATAGCTCGCTTGTAGCATAAATTTCAAGCTCAGTACTACGCTGTTCACCAAAATGTCTGAATCCTACATCATTCTTTGCAAAAGCCCCTGTACAAGCACAGCACTTAAAAGTTTTACCTGCAGAAAAGCTTCCTGTTCAGACTTTGTCAACAGATGCATGAAGCGCAAGAATTACTGTTGACAGTGAACACTTTATTGTGGGGCAAAAGATCCTCTTAAGAATGTAAGGTCAGCAGTCTGAGTGTGAAGAATTTCTTATGCACATCAACACACAAATGTTTGATGCCTAATCCTTTAATATGATTTTTATGGATTGATTTCAACAGGAATTCAAGGACAAATCTTCAGTAGCTGAACAGTCTTCTAGCAGCAAGCTGGCTTTGCTGGAATTCGTGCTCAAAAATTATCTCATTCTAGCTAGTTTCTTCATTTTTGACTGCCATATGCCAGCAACCCAATCCTGTATCTCATTCTTTAGTTTTTACTACTCCTTATGCCTATTGACCTTTTTGAGTATTTTGCTAAATGAAGTATTTCTATTTACAGAGAAACTATATAAAATGGTTTTAAACATTCTAATGGAGATGTCTTTAATGCTTCATTTATGGCACTGTACTTGGATATTTGCAAATTATTGGAAAGTTACAAAAAGCTTGTTGAGAAAGGATAGTTCTACCTCTCCAAATGCTTCTTTGCTGTTAAATTTACATCTCTTTCAGAAGCTATTGAATATCCCAGAGCATTTCCCTAAGAGCAGTGTGAGAATAAAGAACTATAAAGTTTCACTCTGACTCAGTGAAGACAGCAAAGCTGTGCTATCAAACTTAAGTTTGAGTGGATATGGAGTCACGAGTGTGTGAATGCCTACATATCTGTATACTGCAGTGACTTAGAATGGTTTGGGTTCAGAAGCACAATTTGCTGTTATTTTGTGTTAATTTTATTGTAAGTTAATGGGTAATTTCCAGCAGACATTTCCTAGTATAAACATATTTTCTCATCCATGTGTTTTTAGTTGTAGAAACTAAGCTAAGAAATTAAACAAGCTAAGTTCTTGAAGTAAAGCATGATAGTTTATGAGGATGATCTTTCCTTAGATGTTGAGTGAATGTCAGGGAAAGCATGAAAATAAATAGTGTCTGTTAAATGAAATGGAATCAAAGACATTATAGTTTTGTAAACTTTGGAAAAAAACCCAACAAACAAAACCCCTGCCTAGACACAACTTTTCAGTGTAACTTAGTTTGTGATGCATGCTTTCAGTAAGATGTGGCTGTAAATCTCCTTTAGGAACTACTCAGTAGATTTTACTTCATCCGGTATTGGTAGTGTGAAACTTCAGTGTTGCTTAACGTGAGATTCCTATAACATGATTAAGAATTTTTTGTTAGTTTTTCATTTTGCCAAAAGGGACCTCTATAATTGCAATTATTAATTGAAAATAGAAAAATTGTTTCAAATATTTGTGATTAAGATACTAAACCAAGCTAGCTATCAGCACCTGAGTAACATCTGAGGTATTGTGTCACGTGTGCAGTTTTTTTTTTCTGCTGTGACATGAACTACACTGAGAGATTGAAGTTAACCCCAAAGATTTTGCTTGTTGGGATATTCTGGGACCCTGGTGTCTGTCTCAGGACAGCAAAAACAACATGCAGATGTCTCTATCATACGCCTTAGTCTGAGCTGACAACATTTCATTGCTGTAGGATTTGTCAGTCTTGTAAAGCTACTACTGATTTAGAACATAATTTCCATTGTTTGTGTGCTCAACAGATGATTTGTTTTCAGCTGGATTAGGTGACTGCTCTTGCATGGCAAATTGTTATTTGTTTGAAATTAAACCCTTAGTCCTTCAGTAATTTCTCTGTGAGAATCTGTCCTGAATGTCTATAGAGCTCTGGCTTGCTATCCTGACACTTGCTTAGTCATCCTTCCTTTCGAAAAATCATCTTTTAGCTATAAGTCTGTCCAAAGTTTTCTAAGCTGTCGCTACTTTTTTGTTTTGTGTTATAATAGCTTTCTCCTGTATCTGATTTTTATGTGGAACATAGCCCATCTCTAAACTGTCACGTAGTTTGTAGTGAGCTTGGGAAAAAGAGGAATCTGAAAGCTACTAAAACCGTCAAGTGTTTCAAAACCAGCTGTTGCCAGAAATAAAGACACCTTTTAGTTTAAGTGATGGCTAAACTTTTTCCAGCTGTTGCTTTTATCAAAGAATTTTAATTTAGAAGGAAGTGAAGGCTTTTCACTGTACTGTTTTTTCCTCCACCTCAGGTACTGCTTTAGTTCATTGCACTCCAGATATGCACTAATCTCTCTGAGCAGAGGAGATGGACACAAGTTTTTGTTTAGTGTGTGAGTTCTGCCTGATCCACCCTGTTTATGGTGATTTGCCTGTTCAAGGACAGTGAATCTGTTACAGATTGCCTGTTTTACTTGAGCCAGGAGGTCTTCTTGTTCCTGGGACTAAGTGTGTGTTTGAGACATAACCTGAATCTATATGAAGGTGAGATTCTGGGCTCAAACTGGCTTCCACTTTCCCTTTGTTTCTCCTTAGAGGCAATCTAGGTAAATAGACTGGATATGAGCCTTAACATACTCCGACAGGTCCCAGATCTGGATGGTTTGAGGGCAAAGAGGGAATGTCAAGACTGGAAAGCATGCCAGGGTATCACCAGCAGGGATCTGGGCAAGACCTTAGAAGACCTGTTACCTACAAAGTATCTTAAGAGATTTCATCTCCTTAATATCTCAAGTTTCTTGAGTTTGTTTTATTGCAAACCTTCTGGTCGTTTTACGTTGTGTTGTGAAGATTATGCCATGGATTCTCCATGTCATTCCCTGGAAGATATGGGCAATTCCCAGGAGAGGAGAGATCTTACAACATACTTTCTGTAACTCAAAATGAATTGAGGTTTCTTTATTGGGGCTTATTCACCACTGTAAATTCTGAACATTACCTATATTTCTGCTAATGCCTGGGACTTTACTATCATTGCTGATACTGCATTTCTGGCACTGTATTGGCTTGAATACCTGAGTGCAAAATAAAATAAGTGTTCAGTTTGTTGATTATATTTCCAGAAAATGTTTCTTATGCTGAATTATATTGCAGCCTGTTTGAAAATCTGAGCTTTATGCAAAAATTATTCCAGTTTTTTTCTTCTGTAGGTGAAAATATTTAACAATATGGGAAAAATGTAGAGAATGAGCTTGTGGTTTGGCTTTTTTCTTTTTTTTTTTTAAACATGGATTTTTATTTTTTTTTAAAAAATGTGTGGATGATCCAACAGAACAGAGAAGAAAGCAGCACAAATAAGTATATGCAGTGGCTATGAAGTACATGGCTTGAAAGGTCCATTTTATTTTCAGCTTCCCTTAGACCTATTTGTGACCATTAGGCCTGTGTTAAAACGTATTTTTATTCTATAATCTAGGGGCAGAAAATGACACCAGCAAAACTTTCAGGTAGTCGACTTTAGTAGCAGCTGCAGCAATCAAAGGCATTCAGTGCCTTTCCTGCAAGGAAAGGGTTATCTATCCTCTTAAATGTGAGAGCACACCCTGCTCTAGCCTGCAGGCACACAGATAATAATAGCATGGAAGGATGGCAGCCTGCGCTCTGGAACGGTTTATGAGGAGGAAGTCCGCAATTACATATTTCTGGGCAAACATTAACCAAGACTGAAGCCTAGCTTCGAAGGAAAACAACAGACTGGAACCTCCAGTAATATAGCTGTTATGTGGACTGAAACAGCAGTCAAGCATTTGTGTAGCGTTAAAAGCAAAGTAAGAATAGCCTGACAACAAAGCAAAAGGCTTGATAATATTAGCATATCCTGGTATGCACTTGCAGAAAGTATCTCTTTCCTGACCCAGCCCTCCAGTGATATTGGAAAGAGCAAGATTTTTTTTTTTTAAAGTACTCTGTAGCTTTGTGAAAACAGACCTAAGCCAAAGTAATGGAACTATTGTTTGCTGTGCTCATGGCCTAATCCATTTATATCGTTGGTTTCAGAGCTTACTACGCCACACTGAAGTTTCTCCTTTAGAAAACACAAGTTACTTTGGGTATCTCTCAATCACTGCGGTTGCCATGCTAGAAACAATTGCTATTCTGTGCTGTGGTTTTGTTAAGTAGCAGCCTTATTTCAAGCTTTGTGTGCTAAACTCGGATATGCCCATTCTATTATAGATTCTGTGTACCTAAAAATGGAATTGTTACACTAAAATTAAGTAGACAGCCAAATGATACATACACACTTCCTCTCCTTTGTGTTTTTTTTTTTTTTTTAACCACAATTACTGCAAAGAAGCTATCCACTCATTACTGAAAGCTCTGGGGAAAAGGAGGAGTGACAGAGTATAGACCAATACAGGAGGGGAGCATTAGTATAAAGAGACTCTTGCTGTGGCAAGCATAATATGTAAATTCCAAAGTTAAGCACTTTGGAAAAAGTCCAAAAGATGAAGATACATACATTACTGGTGCTTGGGGGAAGGTAGGGAATCTTAAATGTCTCCATAGAGAATGTTTACTTGGCCTTTTTTTTTTTTTCCCTACCTTTATTTAAAGGGCAAGATGGCTGTGACTGAGAAACCTTATACTTGGATTAGACTACTGGAATCAGATTTAATGTTAAAAGTTAGCATTTATTCTGGGTTTAGCTGGGCTAAAATAGACTAGATATTTCAGGAGATGAGTTTAGTGTCCTAACATCATTCATAGCTAGGGCAGACACATACCTACCTACTCCTGCTTGTGACCTGAAATCAATAACACCCCATAGCCCTTAGGAAAGCTAAAATGGAGTGAAGTTACTGACTCAGCTGACTTCATTGTGGAGAGTTGTTCCTGCCCTAGTGCCTTCACAATTAGTACTGATTAGTAGTCATGCTGCAACCAATACTCCACAGTGAGATTGAATTGGAAAATGCAGTCTTGGGGACTTTGTTGTGAGGTTCCTTAATTTTTTAATGATGTGTCTATGTAAGCTTTTATAGGTTGGTATTGTTATCTGCTGAATGGCTGCAAATTTGAATATTCAAGTCATATTTTTTTGCCTGCTTAAAAGTTACTCATCACATTATCATTCATAATCATCTTCACATGTGACAGGATGGGCTCGTCAGATCCCAGAGAGATAAAGTTGAATTTGTCAGCTCCTAGGGGGCCAAAGTAAGCATCCTTCTGACTAACAGTCTTTGAGGACAGCGTTGGGAGTGGTGTGAATTTGGAGTTACGTGCTGTTGAGTGGCACAGAAAATATGGTTGTGTAAGTGTGGTTAGTGGTTAATGATCTCTCTTTTTCCCATTCTCTCTCTGCCTTCTGTGCTTCTTTCTCTGTATGTGAGAGCAGGAAGGAGGATTTGGATGGAGCAATGCAAGCTCTTCATCTTTTCTTAACTGAATCAATATTGTTGATGTCTAGATGTCATCTTTGGTCTTCTCTAAAGGACCATCAAGACACGAAAGATGTTTTCTGATATTGTAGTGTTGACGGTGGGACTTTAACATTTTCCTGCCCACTGGGAGTTCTGCCTGACGGCTCTTCTCCCATCTTTGCTTACATCAAAACATGAGATTGCTCAGGTGTTTTCCTGCCCCTTTAAAAGAGGAACTTCCCATGAAGAATCTGTTTACAATCTGGTGGTCCCTATACTCAGCTGACCCCACCAGCCCAAATGAAATGCAAAGATTTGATCAGGGCTTCCAAAGGGAGAGTGAGTGAGCCCTGAACTTAGTGTCTGATTTTTATGGCCTTTATGCTGGCAGTCAGGGTTGATTATAAAGGTGAATTAAACAGATCTTCAACAGATGCAGTTGAACAACACCTTGCAACTGAAACAAAACACTAAGAATTGCATGAAATCGTACCAGTGGCAGTGAACATTGTCCTAGAGAATCTCATTTTGACTCCCTAATGCATTGCTTCAGAGCACAAGCCCCTGCAACACTGGGTGTGAGAGCGAGCCTTGTGTAGGCAGTATAGTGTTGACAAGTGCCTCGTACCATCTGCCTCCTTCCTCCACAAATCCATCAGCATCCATGCAGCAGTAAGAACACTGAAAGGAGATGTGATTTGGATTTAATCATTAGCAAATGTCCCTTGACTGTTTCTCAGTTGCCCATCTGAGTTTAATTCCAAGAGAAGGAAACTCTGATGTATTCCTGCCTTCAGGTATAATTACTTCAAGACAGATTGACCGTTTAAGCACACACGACACTGCTTAGCATTAATTAGAGTAAATTGGCAGAATTTATATGACCGGTAGTTTTGGGGACTGTCAGATGCATGAAAGTATATTTTGCATATCATTTCCTGCTGAGGCTAAGGCCAAGGTACCAGCTGAAAGGCTTGTAATTAGGATAAAACCACTTTGTAAATTTAACCCTATTTCCATTAGGAGCAGAATGGCACTAGCTGGGAAAACAGTGATGCTCTGGGAAGAGAAAAGCATTTGAAACGGAATGGGAAAAAAGAAGTTGCTGGAGACTGTGCTATATCACAGGAAAGTGTTATTGCCAAATTGAAATATTTGTAGACAGGCACAGGTGATTTGTGTGTAAGTAAGAGTTATAAAGTTA
The DNA here is from genome assembly GCA_026546715.1 of Gallinago undulata. Classification (NCBI taxonomy): domain Eukaryota; kingdom Metazoa; phylum Chordata; class Aves; order Charadriiformes; family Scolopacidae; genus Gallinago; species Gallinago undulata. The sequence continues at coordinate 7,083,959 of JAOTQQ010000032.1, forward strand.
ATTTTTTGGAAGGTTGTTCTGGTATATCGTGTATCTTCAGTGTTGATAATAACTGAGATTAAAAAGAAAAGGAGATTTGGCTGGATGACCTGTCACAACAGGTCCTAATGCACTGATTCAGAGTGCCTTGGAATAATATTAGGCTTTGCTGTATCCATTTGTGACTTGACTCTCAGAAGGAACTTTCCTTTCTGCTAACAGCAGTGCAAGCAATGAGTGCTTAGTACACAAAAAAAATCCCAAATCATTGACCAAATAGTAATTGAAGATCAGGAGTGCTGTTCCCTTCTGTCCTGAGCACTGAGAGACGGTGCTCAGAGAAACCTGAAGGGAAGAGTCTCCCCATTGCTGTGCCCTAGACCTCTTAGTTAGAGAAGGACTTTCCTGAACCACTAACAGGGAGCTGCGTGGTGCTGAGCACCTGCTGATGTTGGTGCATGTTGACAGTGTTCTTTGGAAGTAGTTTAAAGTCTGTCTCTTCTTGGCAGCCAGTGAATCTCCATTCAAAAAGTTGTGGAAGATGAATGGACCTCAGTTTCCCAAAGAAAGGGAATAGCTGACCGGAGGTTCAAATCCGATGAACTCATTGGCACTGGGTTTTCTAACTGATCTCTGTTTGATGTTGGGAGCTTTTACTGACAGTATTCCCTGAAAAATTTGTGAACTAGCAAGAGTTGTTGGCAGCTGAATATTTTTCTGTAACAGCCCAAAATTTATTAGTTTTTGTTTTATTGATCAGCGTATGAGAGGTGGCAATATCACCCTGCTGATTCAAAGTTTGGTGTAAAAGCATTGTGAAAGTGGCTTTGAATCTCATCTACAGGGGCGTCAGGATGGCACGTGAGTCTGTTCACCTGAGAGTGCTGCAAATACAGTGGGCCTAGCATACTTAACTGTTCTGCTTTCTGTTTTCTTCATAGTTTGTTCTGGGCCTGATATCTGCAAAGAAAGTGGAGGAGTTGCGGTCTTTAACACTTGGGTCCCAGTGCTTAAGTTGCTGAACAGCTCAGTGTTTTTCCAAGAGGAATGCTATTTCCATGTCAGCCGTACAGGCTTGGACACAACTTTCCTTTAATTTGTTCCAAGTGTGCCACTATCCAAACGTGATCTATCCAGATCTAATAGTTCTTTGAACCTGTTTTCTCTAGTGAAGGTGATGGAGTCCATATGTGGATATAGGTGGATATCTTGTGTTAATCATGAGAGAGGCTAGTCTGGGCACCCCTTGTTTTTTACTGCTTTCATGGGATTTTTGGCTCTGTGACCTAGTTTGAATATAGTTGACAAGATCTACATCTGCTGATGAATTAAGAGCTTGCTGTCAGCACCCATTCTTTCAGTGCAGTGTCAGTATTTCAGGTTTCAGTCAGCCTAATCTCTCTGCATTCGGAAACAGAGTCCTGCATCCCTGAAAACTAGTCACAGCAGAAATTATTTTGATCTTTTTTTCCCAACATCATGCATTAACAACGTGGTGGCAGGAATAAGGTTAGAAAGTTTGAGGAAAATCTCTACGAATTCATCGCTGTTCATTTTTTCCTGTCTTTTAATACAAACATTGCAATAACATTTTTGTGATAAGAACCAGTTTTTCTGAAGTCATGTGTTCCAGGCTTAAGTGAAATGGCGGAAATAATGATGAGTAAAGAGTATTTGGTCCAGCAGAGGAATGGTGGCCTTCTTGGTGATTCAGTTGTGCATTTGTTTCTAAGCCCAGCACAGATGTTTTTTTCCTGTTGCTTTTATTTTTAGCAGGATGCTGGGGATGCAAAACAAATACGAAATATTTAGGACGGCAGTTTGCACTGTGACTAATCTGTCTTCTGCGAAGTTAATAATCCTCCCAAATACTTTTATGAGGAAAGTCATAGACTTGTATTTTTCACTGCATGGCACGTCACAACCTAGAAAGTTACTTTACGGCTGCTAATAACTCCCTGAATTCTCCTTTTCGGGGAGCCTTTCCTCAGGAGAGCCATTATCGTTAATCTGGTTAAATCTAGATGTTTTCCCTTCTTTTCTTATATTGTTTGTTCTGCTTTGAGGTAGTTACAGTTCATTTATGTCTAGTGAAGGAACAAGTGGTATTTGCCACAGTCAGCTGCAAGGGCTCATGGGCGGCCATTTGCATAGGCCTTGTTACAAAGGCAGACCACATCCTGGCGAGGACAAAGTGCTGTCTGATGCACAGCCTGCATACACCAGTGCCTCCTTGGAGAAGAGCCAGGATGTGGGCAGGCTTTGTAAGAAGGCACTGTTTTAGTCTGTGTGGAAGTTGAAGGAAGGGATAAACCAACTAAATTAATCTTTCTTTCCATTCTCTGGCAGAGCTTCCACCAGTCAAAATATGCATATGATTCACTACAGTATAAGTTTTTCCTGTGCTTTTTGTTTGCTGTCATCTAGGAGAAGAGCAGTGTGTGTCATTCACTCAGCTGCATTTCGCTTGAAGCAGTAAATATTTAGAGAAGATTGAAGACCCCAATATATTGCAAAGATATTCTTGCCCCATCTTTAAGAGGTGTCTTTGCAACCAAGTGATAAATACGATGTGTTCATCATCTTCCATCTAACAAGTTAACCCCCCCCCCACCTATACAGCATAAATATTAGGAGTTAATCTTCAAGTTCTTACTGAATGGGTAGGTAAACATCTGTATTCTTGTCAGCTATGTCTGACTCACATAATAGAAAACCTGAGCTTGTGGAGAAGAGGGTAATGATGCTGGTGTAGTACAAATAGAAATCATTATCATCTGCTGGCAAAATGAATCCACAGAGTGTTCAGTAATTTGTCTTAAGTTATATCTGGTGGCAGAGTTGGAGATAGTATCCCATATTTCCTGATTTTGAGTGTGTTAAAAAATATCAGCAAAAAACCTGTTGTTCATTTAAATAGCATTATAAAATATGAACTCAATGGAATGCTGAATACAATTTTGGGTGATTTTTTAAAAGGAGTGGGACTGCATAGGCTTTGGGCTTTTTTTAAGCCTCGCATCCCATTTCTTAGTTGAGAGGATTATCATGTGGCTGCAGGGTTTTAATAAACCTTTTTGCAGCTAAAATAAAATGTTGAGGTTTGATGGGAAAGCGGATTGAAGTGGAACATTGGTTACATCAGTAAATGTGCCTTATTCTCAATTGGCAGTGGTGAGTGTGAGTCAGTAGGTTTGTTTCAGCCTCTAAAAATACCATATGTCTTTATAATTCCAAACAAGTCCTTACGATGGACAGCAGCAGTGCTCTTTATTGCTTAAATATGGCACAGTGTCTACTGTGAATTGAGTATCTTTGAAAACAAACTAGCCAACATCCTGATTGACTGCTGTTTTCCTGCTCTGTACCTAATCAAAAAGAGTGAACTTACAAAGGTGTAAAATTTCAGTTGGCTGTGGGGAAGCAGGTCCTCTGCCTTATATTTGCAGATGCTGGAGACCAAAGTCAGTCCTGGCATAAACAGGTGAGTTTTCCATTCAAGCTGATGGGAGTTGTCCCCATCTGTGCCAAGAATGAACTCTTTCAAAATGCAGTTGTGGGTGAACTCCTCACAGATTTTGTTTATCCAGCTTTAGGTAAACACGTTTTCCTAAAAACTACTGTGTGAGCCTGGCTTTACCATATGATTCAGTATCAAAACTATGTGAAATTACCCATTTTCCTTTGGATGTCATGTTTTTGACTTGAGAATTATTCTGAGGCTTTTAGTTTACTTGAATTTTAAGTTGAGCAAAAATGGAGTGTGCAACAATTTTGTTCAAACCAACAAAAGTGCTTGGGGAAAATACCTATCTCCTAGAATAATTGCTGGGATACCCATTGGTTTAAGACATTTAAAAGTAGACAAATACATTGTATGGGACTCTCTTGTTCTTCACCAACTTCTTTCAAACCTATTCCTGGACAAACCTGGAAACCTGGAAAGGAGGCAGATTATGTGTTCTATTGGGAAGGGAACAGCTATTCACTGATAGGATTCAAATCCAGTCACCTTGAAATCTTGGAGACCATTTGCTGGTATATATTCTGGTAGAAACTACCATAAGTCATGGTGGACATCAAGTATGTGTTTTTCTGCTCCACTGATCTGTGAGTGAGAATTGTGTAAATAAGCTGATAGAATTTAGAGTTCACATACAATACTTACCATGTCAAATAAATTTCTTCCTGTAGTTGTTGAACCTTCTCTCTCCCAGATAGTTCCAAATCAGGCTAACCATATTTACTTTCAGAGGTATGTGATGAGCATAATCAGGTGCGTAAAATTTGACTTTAGTCTTACAATGTAAACTTCCAGGACAGTCTCAGAGAAATTTCATAATGGGTTTACTTATGCTTTAACCACAAACCTTATTGTGGGTGTTCTATTCATCTTAGATGGTGAATGTGGGAACATCTGGAAGAAAAAGTGCAAATAATTTTTCTTGTAGTATGTTGCTTGATTATGCCATTTCCATTTCTTCAGAATGCTCCTTGTAGCACCTCATTTTTCTGATGGTTGAACACCAGTAAGAACAGGTGCTATGGAGAGGATTGTTGTGTTCTCTGCCAGCTCTTCATTAATCTCTAGTTGCACAGAGTGTGTGTCCTATGCAACGTGCAACATTATTATTGCCTTTTTTTAGTGTCATACTTGAAAATCGTCATGTGGTCAGATACTTAGCAGACACTTGACATCAGATAAGACTCATGAGACGATTAGAGGCTAAAAACCTAACCTCTTCCCTCTGTCCTGTCTTGTAGCGTGGCCTTTTCAGGATGGTGTTGGCTTTTTTTTTGGTTGGGGTTTTTTTGCTTTGTTTTTTTTGGGTTTTGCTGTTGTTTTTGTTTTTTAAATTAAAAACATGGATATAGGAAGTACTAAAGCTTTACTAGAGTTGCATGTGAAGGAGCAAACTATTGTTACTTTGTGTAGGAGAAATCTGCTCAGTGAGCCGATACATGGGTTCCTATGTCAGCTGATACTACACTTGTTAAAGCCTATTACTATAGGCCTGCCTTTCCTCCTGTTCTTGTCACTTGAAAAGCTCTAAAGCCATCACTCTATTTATCTGGTTTTAGAGAGAATGGGAAGAGCTGTTTCAAATCCCCAGGAAACACAATGAACAAAGGATATGATTTGCTAGGTCAGACCAATGGCTTATCTTTTCTCCTAGCTGCTCTCAGCCTTTGGCCTTTATCAGAGCTTCAGACAACAGTGGTATTTCTTGCCAGGTATCTATCCGACTGAGAGGCTACAATGAGCGTCTGGCTGTTTCTTTCCTCTGGCCTAAAAGGACAGTTGTTTTATACCTCGAAGCATGATTATTTTCTTAAAAGGGGCTTTATGTCTTCAAAAGCATTGGCTTTGTTCGTTCAACAATAAATGTGGCTTGTACCCAAGGCTTTATTCCAAATGTTTGCCTTGATGTGCTGGCTGCATTACAGCAAACATGCAAAAGAGGCCTGAAGATGTGACTTGAAAACAGAATTAACTTCCCTGCAGAAGTAACTGTTAACAGCACAGGATCATACAGCTTATAATAAGGAGTAGCAGGGACCATGGAGCTTTTTTGTATTTTAGGTAGACTCTTTTCTCAGTTCTGGACGCGTAGGATTTCATTTTGCCTGTTGTGGTTTTTTTTCCCTAGCAAAATCTCTTTTCTGTTTTTGATTGAGAAAAAGAGAGGGAGAAAGTGACACCTGGGGATTTTTCTCTTTTGTTCTTCCTTCTCCAGAGAAGAAAGGATCACAGAGTTGAAAATTGAGGACAGAATATTTGAAAACCAGGCTCAGAAAATTTTCATTATTTGAAAACTGAAGTGAAAAGCATAGTTTAAAAAACCATTATTTTTGGTTAATGGTTCTTATTAACGGTTAATGGTTCTGTGCATAGGAGATGTTACTGGAGCACTTGTGAAAAACAAATATTTGCTACAATACTTAGTAAGGGAAAAAAACCCAAACCAAAACAAGATGAGAAATGTTATTCTTTCTTTCTTTAGATTTTTCCATTATCTTCTCTGCCTATTTTTAGGGGAGATTTATAGTGGTGTGCCTTATGAGTGGCAGGCTCCTCAGTATTTCCAGTGTCAGAAACTAGTGTATGTCGGTGAGATACACTTGCAGGAATAAGGTTTTCTATTTTTAGAGAGCATGAATTCTGAAGCCGTGGGTCTGCATGTAGAAGGCTTGTCCATGCCATGGAAGAGGATGATATTCCTGGATTATATGCTGTAGGAATCCTTACAGTGCTTGGGCTGGTTCAGGCGGGATTCCTTCCAGGGTTCTCTGGAAAGTATAAATCAGAAGGACAGCACTGACATTCCTACCAAGAATGAAGCATGTGCTCTGCTGCAGAGCAAGGGTGAGATCATGACCTTTCCCTCTATGTCCTTTTGCAGGCAGCAAGTGCCTGCTTTCCTATGCCTGCTTTCCAGGACATGAGACTAAAGATGTTAGTTGATTTGCCAGGGTTTTATTCTGTGTGTGTGCATGCATGTGTTAGGAGGGTCTCATTAATTGTCTATTATTTGTGTATTCTCTAGTAATCTAGTTGTTTGGGACCTGGATTATCCATTTCTGGTTTACAGGCCAAGTTGCTTAATGCAGAGTGAATGAAATAGAGGTCTTCAAGAATCTTTCTGTCCTCCTGTGGTCAAAAGACTGGGTTTCCTTTCAGAGATCTTCTGAGCCTTTTTGAAAGGGGCTTTCTATGTCTTCAAGTTCAACCTTATTCTCTGATTCATTTTGAATCTGTTAAACGGGGATATTAATTCTTTGGTATAGGAGGACTAAATTAGGTGGTATATATGTACCTCACTTTCACTACACAAAAGCCTCTAGAGGAGAAGGTACATTGTTCAGCTGCTGTGCACAGTAACAGAAGATAATCCATTGAACAGATGCAGTGGTGACTGGTTTCTGTGCTGAGCGCAGATGGCAGAATTTCCTCCCATGTAAGGGGTCTGCACGTTTGCTTTGCTTCACTCCAGTCCCACTTAAAGGCTATTTTCTGTGCTTAAGTAGGACTTAAGTACTGCAGTTCCTTCTGGTACAACGTTACAGAGGATTATGGGTAAATCTTCAGAAGTGCCATGGCAGAAATACCGTGCTTTGATGCTTCTGGTGGATTTAGTTTTAGTCTTATGAGATCTTTCTTGCTGTGTTGAAAATTAGTGGAATTTTTTCTTCAAAATTATGGTAGCATGTCTGAAGTGTTTCTATGCTGTCTCATTTCTTTCTCTGTCTTCATTTAATGTGTCACCTCAACCAAGTTTCTAATGGAGGAACTTGGTTGTTATTTGATGGTTTCAGTTCTTTGTTTCTCTGTCATGGATTTGGAGCTAAGAAAATAACTTCTCTGTGTTATCCTCTGATGCGTCTTGCAGAGTCACCTTTCTAGCACTTCAAACAGGGATGCACCTGCAAATGTCTGCTTGCTTTAAGATACTTCAGAGGCTGCGTTTAGCTGTCTGGTTAAAAAACTCCTGAATCTTGAGTTTTCAGGCTCTCAATTGCCATGTCCTGATGAACTTGGTAGCATCTAGACGTACAGCTTTAGCCTACCTTATTGTTAAGTCTTAAATCTTTTGTTACTTATTGATTCCATCACATAGCCTGCATGGCAGGGGGTGGTAGTGGTGAAATCATGAGCTGTTAAGCATGCAGTCTTGCAAAAGCTCTTGGCTTGTAGTTTCCTCCCTTCAGTAGCAGTAAAACGCTGCTGACTCGCATACCATGGATACCTGTCTATCCACTTAAAGCAACCAGATAGCGTGCTTTATGGGTACAAGGGTCAACTGGACACCTTCATGAAAGAGAAATTAATTGAGGGTGACTAAATAGATAAAAAGAAGTCTGGCACAGGAAGTCTCTGATCCTCAAATGGTTAGCTGCTGGGAGACTGCCAGTGAGGTATTGTATGTGTTCACCCAGTTCTTCTACTCTTTCTTAGATACCTGCTCTCTGCTACTATTTGGGGACAGGCAGTTGGGGTAGATGTTTTATTCTGAGACAGCATGGTAGCTCTTATATTTTCATACATATTCTCCCTCTCCAAAACAGAAAATATTACTGTATGGGCACCTGCTTTAAGCAGCTGAGACCCTGTAACTGTAGAGGGATCAAGATGCAAATCTGAAGGACCTGATCCTGATGTGCTTTATTTTCAAAGCTTGCTGTCTCTCAAACGTAAAAATATCAAAGGTTTCAGCTGCTTGTGGGCCTCCTGTTCTCTCTGATGAGGTCAGAAAGGGGAAATGATAAAATTTACATAGCTGTGTAGCTGGAAAAATTACTAAATCTTTTTCCTTAATTCCTACTCCCATTGCCTAGGTTTTAGCCTAGTTGTTGCAACCCAGACCTAACTCCTGGCTGGACAGATCTGTAGGAAGTTGCTTGTGTCATTTTCCAAGAATGCCATGTCCATATAAATTAAACCCATTCTTCCTGTTCACTGAGTAGGTGCACCCTAAAGCCAAAGGACTTTTACACGTTTCCACAGCTGTCAATAAGAGGACACCACGGCCCCTGTGTCCTGGTTAAATGTTAACAATCTGCTTCTAGCAATGTATATCCAGGGTAGTACGCAGTTACTAGTGACTGCAAGTTCAGCACACTCTAACGGGCAATATTAACATGCCTTGGCATGCTTTCAAATGTCTGTTTCGCCCCCTTACAGTTTGCTTTGCAAGCTCCCTGTATTTGCATAGTCTTATATAGATTGGTGGTAGTTTCGTAGGGTTAAATCTTTTCACTGTGAATTTGCCTTTATTGTGTTAAAATTTGTTGAAGCAGATATATTGTTTGCTTTTGTCCTTAAAATTCAAACAATGTTAGGCTCCAATCTTACGCCAAATGAACAGTCTATCTTATGGGAGGCTTAAATTTCTGAGGCAATTGTGCTGGTTTAACTATTCCTATGCTGTTTGCTGTGACTCGGAAGTGTAAATGCCCAGTGAGCTCATGTTGCCTTTTGAATCCCAACATGTTAATTTACTACCTACTTAGGTGCTTAATTAACACAGTAACTAAATAACTGGGCTGCAAGTAAGTTGTGTCCGAGTTGGCACCCTATCAGGAATATGAGCGGGCACTGTTAGTAGCTGCTCGATTAGCAGCAAGCAAAGCATTTCTGATGGAGAGAGGGTTTTCTGTCCGAGTTAATGAAGCCTGCAACAAAGTCAGCAAGTTTGCCTGCGTGGCTGGCAGCTCCCCGATAGCGAGTGCAGGTAAGAGCAGGAGCTGTTAAACACGTAAGTGATTACTCTGCCTCCATACCTGCCAACTGTGGAGCTAAAGGAGCATAGGGTGAATGCCTGCACCATGCTGCTGTGGCACCACACTGCTGCTGGGCTTGTCAGTTCTTTAGACTCTGAGCCGGGTTGCCTGGCTGCTTCTGCACCATTCAGAGGCTCTGTCCCATGATTTGGTTGGGGACTATCCTATTGGATTTAACGGAGTTGAATTTTCTGTGACAGTTGTCCTTATGGTCTGTTGCTACCTTACTGTGGAGACTTGTGTCAGTGGTAACCTTAGGACCAGGAGCCACAGAGCATTCCACCAGTGCACCTGGAGACCTGTTCCCAGTGCCACATTGGGCAGTATTTGTGCGCAACAGAGTGTGTGCGTGAGACTTCCGTGAAGGTGGTGGAAGCATTTTTTTCTCATCCATTTCCAACTAAAATGGACAGTACATAAAGGCCTCAAGTATGTATTTGGAAGGGTCAGTTTGTCAGAATTAAATCATCTTGAAGGAAATTTATCCAGCTGCACTGTCTACACACCCCTCAAATCCTGTTTAATCCCTTAAATACTTATGCAATGCCTTGGCCTTGTGCTGGCCTTCAGCATAGGGGAGAATTTCACCCAGCGTGAACAGGTCTAGAGGAATGTGCATGATTCTGTGAAGTAGGTAACACATAGGGGTGACTTAATCCCCTGCTGAAATACAGCCACAGCAAACACCTTTTCACTTCAAAAAGGAAATAAGGAGGAATATCCAAATATCCACTTGAAGACTGAAAACATACTTTAAACAAGTGAATTATAATGACCAGGAATGGCATTTCAGCCAGGATACCTGGGTTAAACAACCTCATGCTTCTTTCAAAACTGCTCTAGGATTTTTGCAATCACAAGTGGCGAGGAACTTGTTTTAAAATGTTGTCTGAAAGTCTGTGCCCCAGATTTAGCTGTTATCCCAATATTAAGACACATAATTACAGGGAGTTATTCTGTCTTTATACTGATGTAGTGAAAAAGTAATTTGGCCTGGTGTCACTCTACGTTAAAAGCAGACTGGTGTGGAATCTGCGGTACCATAAAGAAAGATCGTTTACTGTTTTTGTCTCTGTAACAAGGACGGCTCCTGATAGAAACATCACCTCTCTGTAGCCTTGTAAAACCACAGGAAAAAAAACACAGTAACATTATTTTGCAGGAGGAGTCTATATATATATGTGTGTTTAATATATAACCTGCTGCAAGTATATCAGAAAACTGTGGACATAGATCGAGGTTGCCAGAGAATTTCATTATTAAAAAAACAAAACACAACAGAAAACCCCAAGCCCGTAAAAACAAGTTAATTTTTGTTGATTTAGCTGTTGAAGGGGTTTTTAGTTCACCCTTCGCATTGCTTAGTAAATATTGTAACCTTGTAGGGTTAGCTGTAGGTCAGAGACTGACAATCTGTATGGGACTTGGATTTGCTTTTACTTTGGATTCATTAGTAATATGATTTTTAGCAATGTGTTACATATTAAAGTGTGAGTGTCTGAGTGGTGTGGGATGGCGATAGAATTCGAAACATAATAAAACATGCCCCCACACCCAGCAAACCAATCAACAGGCCTCCCTCACCCAACCAGAAACAAGAAAAAATTTTAAAACAAAATCTAGAACAGAAGCAAACTGTGCTGTTACATGCTCTTTATATTACTTGTCTTGACTAAATGTATTCTTGGGCAAACCACTGATTTGAAAATTTCTTAAGGCAAACATGGTCAGGAAGGTGAAATTCTTGTTACCTGTAACATGCTGTTACCCTGTCTTTGAGGTGTTATATCAAATAAGAGCTCCTGTAAGTAGATGTGTGTTGATGTAATGTACCTTTTCATTCTTTTGTGAAATAGTTCCTCGTCGTGACGCCAAATGAAATAGTGGTTTGCACAGGTCAACTCTTGTGCAAAGAAGAGTTGCAATGATTATCATGTTGGGATGCAAAGCTTTTATTTGAAAGCACCGCTGATGGGGAAAGTGATGGCCAGTTTGAGAGGCATCTTCATGGAACTAACTTATGCTTTTATTTCCTGCCTATGAGATATGCCCATGCTAGAGACACCGCTGAGGGGTAGCAATTAATCAGGCTTTGGATTGCATGCCTTTTTCTGATGCTACGGAGTAATGAGGTATTGGGGATATATCACCTAGTCTCTCTGTTCCTTGGCTTCCTCTTCTGCAGTACGTGTGATATTTCTCTCACTTGCGTGAGGAGACCAGGATTACTTCAAGATGGTAGGATTGCTCGGCGGGAGAGTTATGTACCACTACATTTCCTGTTTGAATGCATTTCCTCCCCTGTTACTGACTGACAAGAAGAAGGACGGGAGTTTTTCATAAAGGGTGAAAATGAGTCTGAGACAGCTGGTTTCCAGATTTTAGAGAAAACAACGGATTTTTTTCTTTTTTGTTTTCAGAAACATCCATGTTTTCTCACTGCTAATGCTGTTTTGCACTATATAATACCTAAATGTGCCAGGGATTTCTGAGAAGCAAGTGAAGAAAGTAACTTGTTGGTGTGGGAACTGCCTCAGCAGTAGCTGAGGCAACAAGCAAGGGTTAAGAAAGCTGAAGGTGGCAAGAATAAGCTCATGTGGGTACAACACAAGGAACCTACCAGCCCTGATGGTTGGACTAAGACAAAAGCCATTTTTGTCACTTTTCTCTCTGGCTCCCTGTGGGAGCATGGGGGGCCATAGAAAGGTTGAATAAGGCAAGAGAGATGACCTTGTTGTTCAGTATTCTGGCCCACTGGGTTGTGCCTTTAGCACAGTGTTATATCATCGGGAGTTTTTTGGGGAGTTTTTTGGTTATTTGCAAAGGCCCTGTCTTGAAAACAGCTGTCTGCCGGAAAATGCAGTACTAAGCACAGCAAGCTTGGAAACAGAAAGGAGCCTTTTGAAAAGAAATGTGAAAATCCTGCAATCTATGCAAGCGGAGAGAAGAAAGAGAATGTCTTGTGGAAATGCTAGCAGGGCAGATGAATCTCTTAACATGGTCCCGTGTCAACTTTTTTCCCCCTTTTTTAAATTAAAGAATTTTTAAAAACTGTAATACTTGCTGGGGTGAGTTTTCTGTTGTGGTTTTGGTTTGGGCTTTTTTTTTTTTTTTTATAAACAGAACAAAAAGAAATGAAAAGCATTAACAGCTTTGCAAGGTCACTGGGACCTGAGCAGAATTATTAACTGGTTCTCTCTCTGTCAGGCACTCTGTATTCACTGTATCACAAGCTTGAAGCCAGACCTTATTTTACTAAGCAAAAAATGGTCCTTTTGTTGCTGTTTTTCCCCTAGTGTCATCTCTCATGGTTGCCAGGGAAACCAGTGTGTATCCTTTCAGCATAGGTTATTGGGCCTCAGGAAGGAAGTGCTCCAGTGCTGGCCTGCTATTTTTATAGAACCGTTACATAATGCAATCTATTAAAGCTTCCTCTTGGTGTTTTATGGCACAAAGGGGAAATTAAGTTTGACGACTCCTAAATGTTTGATGGAGGATGTCAGGTGACTTCTGGATTGTTTTGTGCTTGCCGCATAGCAACAATATTTCTGTATGCAATTCAAGAAGAACAAATATACATTAGTGCCATTGGCAATATTTGCCTGCATGCAGATCACCAGAGGAAATTGAATTCTAAGCAGAGCAAGTGCAAACACTGTAAAAGTTTTTGCTAGGGAGGATAAATGGCAGGGTAGTTGTTGTTTTGACAGCATAGGGAAAAGAAGTTTAAAGGAAAACTTTATTCTTTGCCTTATTGTATTCTACTTCACAGAAACTGGGAGGCATCATAATGCACTTGCAATTACCATATACATCTGTAACATGCACATTGTAGTAGTTCTTTCTTTACTGACACTTTCTCAGAATTCAGCAGTGTGAGACAATTTGGATTACAGCTTTGGTGTCACAAGCCTTGATTATTTAAAGTAAGAGAAAACTGTGTAGAGTTAGTGGTGTTGGGTATATGATATCCATTCTAGGTAGGCTATTGTTTCACGTGTATGCTGATTGTTCAGAGAAATATTTCAAAATGTATAATTATGTTTTTAATACCTGGACAGGAAGAAACCTCTGCTCAGAGGCTGTGGGTTCACAGTTCCTTTGGTTACTTCTTGTCAAAGTCAGATCAACACTATGTCTTGACTGATCAATGGCTACAGATGTAAGGACTTAGCACTCAAATGAGTTGCTGTAGAATAGCAACATCATTTCTCATCACTGTCCATGAACTTCCACTTGGCCTCCATCAAATATGAGATAATTCAAGCCACCTCAGCCCCCATTGTCTGTTCTTTGTCTATTGGCACGTAGAAATCAATGATATTCATAACTTTCTAGATGCCAGTATGACAACGGTGTTCTACGTCAGTCCAAATTTAACATGGGTCTAGAGTTTGTAATAAAGATGACAGGTAAGCAGAGATAGCTTTGTCCTGAGTCCTTGGTGCTGTCCTTTGAAAGAAGGAATTGTGAACAGCCAAGGTTGCAAGCTTTGGAAAGAGCAGAAAAACATCCTCCTAAAAAAGCTAAAGTGTGGGGTGCTAGACTCCTTTCTGATCTTTACTGCTCATGAAAGAAAAGTGTCATTTCCACTTGATGTTGAAAGCTGCCAAGAAAAAAATAACTTAATTTCTATGAAGGCAGAAATTCTATTAAAGATGAGAATTGTAATTCAAGTATTTGAATTCACAGAAGTAGTTTCAATGATATTGTGCATTGCATTGGAGGGGAGATTCATTGCTGTTTTCCTCTGTGTCTGCTTATTTAGAAGATGGCACTGCTTCTCTGAAACAGCAGGGAGCAAGTGAAGAATTTTTGGTTGCTTGTAATCCTTTGCAAGTAACAGAACACCTCCCATGCTTATAAAGTCTTTGCCTCACCATTCAGGGAGGACATCTGAGATGAATCCTGCAGGGAGAATAGCCTGGTATGACTGGGTGAATGCAGAAGGGAAAGTTATGAAGACTTGGGCCTGGATGCTTTGCTCCTGATGAATAATAGGAGCTTGATTCACAAAAAAAAAAAAGGAGAAAAAAAAGTACTGCATTTTTGACCAGGAGGTTATATAGGACCCAGAGGATACAAAACTTTACATGTCCCAGAGGAGGAGTGGAGGAGGAACCAGAGCTCAGTACAGTTTTACTAGGCTCCAGTCAGCATGTGTAGAGTGAAGTGCTGTAAATCTGTGGCCATGATTTAACGTGAAGATTAGAGCTTGCTAGGAATTTTCCAAGAGAACATTTTTTCATCAGAACTTTTCATGGAAAGTTGTCATTTTGGATGAAACTTTTGTGAGGAAAAAAATTCTGTGATCTGGCACTAATTCCTATACAAAGCCAGAGCAGAGAGCTCAGAATAGCCAATACCCCAGAGGGTAAAGCTTTTCCTGGGAATGCAGGAGATGTCTCTGCCAAACATGAGGTCTTGATTCTCAGGTTCCTGTTCCTTCACTGTTACAAGCTATGACTACTGGGCTTTTGGCTATCCTGTGTGGATGTCTCTTTTCCCTAAGAGGGGCAGGGGGGAGACAAGACGTCTCTTACTCTGTCTCCTCTTTTGTGTCCTGGTGCTGAAGAATTTGTTGTTGTAATCCTAAAAATGTCAGCAGGACAGGAAACAAACTTCCCACCCTGTCCTAATGATGTATTTCCACATGTTCCTACCATATGCAGTCTCTATTGTAGTGTAGCATGTTTATAGGCTGTGGGTCAGGCGGGATGTGATCTGCCCAGTCCTGATCATTCAGACTGGTGACTTGGCTGGAGAAACTGGGTGGTTACCCTTCTTCATTGCTGCTTGGGTTTCCTCTGTGTTGAAGCCAGGCTTTGTTAGGGTGCTGGGGCAGAAAGCATGGAGCATGCCTAGGTCTCTGGCATCAATCTGGGATGCCCACTGCTGGTCAGCTACAGCAGCTCAGAAAGGATTAACGCTGATGCGAAAAGGCTAGCTGCTGTGCTCCGTGAGGTAAATACTTGTCAAAAGGTGTGTGTTGCTGGAGAAATGAAAAAATTTTACAACTTGAGTTATTTGGCAATTAAGAATGATGGAGAGTATAATCACCCACGTGACTGTTCTAGATTCTGCAAGCATTAGGACTCACTCAGGATTGCAGGGGAGGTTGGAAAGCTGGTTGTTTCGTCTCTCTCCATTCTCGCCTGGGGATCTTTTTTTTAATTGGCAAGTGGTTTGTTTATTCATCAAAAATTTAAATGAGTGTAGTTTTGATTGACCGGGAAATATCTATGTACTTGGATTAAGTTTTTAAGACAAATTTACTTGGATGAAGGATTAAGGAAAGAAAAGCTGGCAGCTCCCAAACTAAACATTTTGACATTCCCCTCACCCACATAATAGGCTTCTGTGCATCTTGTTAATGAAGTTGTGAGTTAAGTGCCTTTCACATGAGGGAGGAAATGCTGGACTATCCCTTAGCCATCTTCAGTTTGGAGCAAACACTTTAAAAACAGGTCTTCGGACATTCACCTGATCTCAGCCTTGAAAATTTTACTATTTTATTGTAATTTCTGATGTAGTTTGTAAGTCATAACTCCTCAATGGAGCAGGCTTTGGAGGCCCTGAGCTAGAGACTAGTTTAAGCTCCACCGGATGATTGTCTGTCTTGGTCCTTAATAACATTTAGTTTAAATAAAGTGGAACAACTTTAGGAGGATGTGCTGAGGCACATTTCTAGTCTAGAAGGTATGACCTTCTTTGGGCAGGTAGGAGACTAGTTTGAATTGTCTCTGAATTGGACAGAGAGGAGGTAACAATGAATCTTCAGAAACTGCTCTTTTCCTGCTCTTTCCCCTCCTTTCCCCCGGGGTCACATCTCTCATCTGAGACAAATTCTTAAAAGCATGACTGACTTGCAAAACTTTTGGTATTCATGAAACAGCAATTTCTGAAGGAAACGGAATTAATGAGTATATATTTTAACACTCCTGGTTTTGTGCTGTCCAGAATGAAAGTGTCCAGTGAAGAGAGAGTGAAGCAGCAAAGTAGAGGAAGGTACGTGTAGGAGACTAGAGAAGATACTTCCTGTGTTTACTCTGAAAGCATTGATGTATAAAAATCCTTGTTTGTTTTTAGAAGGAGCCTCTGGAGGAAAACAACTGTGGGCAAGAACATGTGAAATGTAGAGCTAGAATTATCTGACTTTGTCCTGTCAAATGTTAAGCCAAACAGGAAGGTTTATTTTTCTCCCTTCTTTCTTTTTGGCAACTACTTCCCCAAGCTTCCTATGGGGTGGAAATGGGCAATAAATAGCAGGGTATCTAATGGCATCATTCCAGGCCTCCCAGCTACTGGTGCTGGCAAGGAAATGGTTCTCCTTTTGCTTCCTTCTTATTTTTAGAGTGCTGAGTTTTCAGGGGGTGGAGGGAGGGTTGGTTATTATCAGTGAGAGTCAAACCACAGTGGCTGCCTTCTGCAGAGCTCTTACCACCCTGCCAAACTAGAGGAAGTTGGAGTCATATAATTCACACCACTAGCGGTTTTGCCTTGTAAGCGAGACTTCCTTTGAATTTAAAATACATGCACGCAAAACCGAACTGTCTCATTCCTATAGAATCCCTGTTTTAAATACATTCACATTTTTGTCTTCTGGCCTCTCCTTTCCCCCCCCTACTGCCACTTCTTCAAGTTTAAGAATGCTCACTGGAGAGATGAATTGCAACCAGAACCAATGTTGCTCTTGGAAAAATTTCTCAAAGTACAAGCCCTGAAGGACAACAGTATGAAAAAAATCTTCTCTATGACTTGATGACTTCCATATAAAAATGATCTTCTCTGAAATTATATTTTCAGCTTGGGGTATTTGAAGATTTCTTTTAGACTTGTCATGTAAACTGTAGAAAATACAACATATGCAAAATCGCGGGGATTTGTTTGTCATGAGGTGGTAAAAAGAACTCAATAGAGTTTTCAAGTTTCAGAAATAAAGGGTTTTTCCTGTGAAACTTAAAAAAAAATATTTTTAGTTTTTGCACAGGGGTACTTGATTTTCATTGTAAACTTGTAAGCCAGCTCAAATTATTCAGAATTTATTCACACTTGATAGACTTATATTTCTATTTGGCTGCGGAGCAGAGTTTAAACTGGAGAAGTTCACCTTGGTTTTGATTTTGACATGAACATTTCAAGAAGCCCTATTCCAACAAACTTAATGCAAAAACATTTTTCTTTTTTTATGGTCTTTGCATATCCTGGACCTAGAGCAATCATGGCTGGAAGCTTTGATCTCCAGGAAGTACCCTGGGTTGCTCATTCCCCCAGAGCAGACTGGCTATACCAAATTTTTTTCTGACTAACTTTTGGCCTGTTGTGAAGAGGCTCCGCTGATTGAGACTATACATCCTACTTTGTCAATATCTTCCAATTGTTAACCAGTGCTCACATTCCTCTGACAAATAAATTCAAGCCAATAGTCGGTGGTTTGAAAAGGGGAGAGGGAGGAAAAAAAATCCTTTCCAAGTCTGTTTCCTGGCTGTAGGTCTCAGCTATGGCTTCAACATATGTCTTTTACTAGGGAATGGCTTGCAGCCTCCCAGTACTGGTTACAGTCACAGTACCTCCCCAAGAGTATGTGGGGAGCTTCACAACTACTGGCATATAAAGATCAGGTTCAAAGTCACTATCTATGATAGATGTTACAGGTGCGGTTGGTAACCCCCAAAATTTTGTATTGTAATACAGCTTTTTATAATTTTGTCAGAAATTTCACACATTGGGATGAAATGTGAAATTGTTGTATGCCGATCTCAGTCATGACTGTTTTTTAGAAGACTCAAGCTAAAATGCTTTGGCTTGCTCCCTTAAAAAGGTGATGGGAGTGGGGATTTATTTTGAAAGAAACCTAGTGGTAATACACAGATGTCAGAAACTTTGTGCTTTGGAGCAGAACTTCTGCAACTTCAGTGCAGAAGGTGACCTCAGTGTCAGGGGCTTAGAAATCTTTCTGGTCTGGACTGGATTCTGCCAGGTTGTATGAAATATATGTTCTGAAATTTCTCCTAGTGAAGGAAAAAACAATTCCTAGGCTAGATTCGCAACTTTACTTGGAGTCTTGAGGCACAAGGCAAGGTATGATGCTTGATATCAGAGGAACAGCAGAAATGTCTTCTTACACAAGTTCAAATTCTGTTGGTCCAGATTGCACCATAGAGTTTAATCTTGGTAGACATCTTTCACAGATTGTTTAAATGTATCCTTGGTGTTTCTGAAGAATAATTTCATAGTCATGAAGAGGTCTCCAGGTGGTTTACTAAGTGTCTGCTGATTAATGTAACCCCTTGGGTATGTGTCAGTCTGGGATTTGGCACAACCTTAGCTGAAGCACAGTGTTTTCTAGTCACATGGTTCTAGCAGAGTGGTTCCACAATCCACAGTGGCTGCTTGTTCATATAGATTCTGATCCAAAGGCTGAGGAGGACCCTTGGGTTGATCCAGCCTTGGAAAGTCATGATGCTGGATTGACAGCGCAAGTTTGTTTTCACTTGTGCTTTGTGTAGTAATATGGGGATGAAGACCCCTATGCAATGAGGTTTACATCATCTGCACTTGGTGTCCCACAGAAATTTGTTTTGAACCTGAAAAAGGGGACGTTTCTGATTTAATGTCATGATACATTTGTACAAGTCTGTGTATTCTACTCAATGTGAGATGATTTTATTTTACCAGAAAAAAACACCCTTGCCTATGAACAAGTAGGAATATTGTTATAAGTTGATTATTATTTTTATTTTGATGACAAAAGTGAATACTGAAATGACTTCAGATAGATGAAAATATACTTGGTTAGCATGTTTATCCTGAGACCACTCAATATATGCTCAGAAAAATCTCTATTGTCTAAGTTCCAATGTGGTTTCTGGGAGAATAAAATGTAATTACTCTATTACTACACCAAAATTCTCCTGTTCTTCTTGTTTTCTTGGCTCGTTTGGGTTCCAAATGCACCTTTTCTCCAAGCAGAGTTTGATGCTATGAGCAGGTAAGCACAAAACATCCATTGTAAACCTTCTTTACGTTTAACTTAAAGTGTTCTGCTCTTTAGACTATATTAATGACAGGATCTAATAGTCTTCTGTATTTAGTTATCATTCTTATTGACTTTGGATACTTTTGGAAAGTGTAAATTGTTTTTTTTATTACAGACTTTGCAGAATCCATAGTGAAATATTGCTTCTATCAAAGGCTCATTTATGACTGCAAGTTTCTTATTATAGCAAGATTATTATAATATAGCTTTAAAGATTTAATTGCTCTTCTCCTCTTCCTTTTGTCCCTGAGAGTCCTGGGATAAGGCATGATGTTTCCTGAGTGGTTACATAAATGTATTATCCACATGGTGTGCTTGAATAGGCATTATAATAGAGCAACCCTTTTGGAAGCAGCTAATAAATCTCTCGTCATTCTAAGCATGGGTGCAGAGACAAGGAGACTTGGAATAAACCATGTTTAGGGATAATGTAGATCTCTGACATCCATGGACACTATGATACTGGAACATTCTGAAATACAGTGTAGTCTGATAAGTGATTACCTGGGTAATACTATGCCAAACATATGGTGTATATTTTTCAGCATAGTTTACTAAGATGTGATCCCATACAGGAACACACAGCTTTCTGTTGAATACCATAAGTACAAGGATAAAGTACAGCACATGTATCTCAACTATGGCTTTTGAAATGAGCAATTTATATATAAGGAACAATTTGATGACCTTCAGGGTGAAAATATTTACTGTTTAGAAAAAAAAAACGAGGAAAAATAATTAAGATTTTTTTTTCCCCTATTGAGATGATCTGAGCTTATTTAATAAATGAATATGCTACAAAACATATAACTCGGCTTGCGAGACTTAAATCTCTTTTAAATATATCTTTGTTGCCCTCTATAAAAACTGAATAAACTGTTTTATGTGTATCCATCACAGCCAATAGTTAAGTTCAGTTATTTTCCATGGGTATCATTTGGTCTTGTAACAGGCATGGTGAGACTTTATGAGAAGAGCTGTGGAAGATGATTTATTTTCACACCATTTAACACCACAGTCCTTATCTTTCCATAGAAACAGGGAAAAATTTCCCCACATGAAAATTTTCTACTAAAAGGTGAATCTTATATGGTTAAGGAAGCAGCAGAGGAAAGAACATAAAAATATTCCCTTGTTTGCTTTTGTTGGATTCAGGAAGAAACTAATTCTGCAGGGACAAACACAGCACTACAAAGCAAGGTATTATGTTTCATACTGGATTCCCCAGGGTGGCCTTTAAAAAGCAGAAAAAGAAAACCTCCGGGAGAAACCATTGGGTGTGCTTGCTTGGAGATGGCTGCTGTTTATGTGGCTGCGTGTGGTGTGGTGTGTGGGTTACAAAGCAGGGGGAGCATGTGCTCTTGCCATCTGACATCTCTGATAAAGTGACTAAGAGCTGGTTAGACTGTGGCCTCTTGAGCTGCTGTCTTGGTCTTCCTGCAATTGGACTTGTGTAGAACGTCTGTGGTTCCAACGTTGCTGTTCTCATGCTTCATACTTTTTAGCATGTAGATCGGAGTTGTTGTTGCTACTGCAGTAATTTTTTTGGTCTTGTTCATTTGTTTTAAGATGACCTGTCCAAAAGAGGCAGAGATAAGTCAGAAAGAAACCTTGGGAAAGAAGAAGTAGAAATCTGTTTTGCTAGGCCAAAAAATCAATGGTTTAGCTCCACTAGAGTCAGTAGAATTTGACCACTGAGAATTTGGCCCACTGAGTCCCTGCCCAACATGCATAAGATCTAAAGATCCCATATTGTTATGAAGTTGCTGAGCCAACACATTTGTCTACCTCTAATGCATCTGCTGCTTCTTGACTGCAGTTTGGGGTGGCTTAGGCATTACTGTATGAAAAGAGAGTTGGGATCCCGAAAATGAGCTGCAGTATTAGGGAATATAGGCGGCATTTATCTGCACAGTTTCTTGTTCTGATTTTTATTATCTTCTCTCACTTCCTTTTTCAGTTTGGTAATTCTGAGATTGTAGGCCGGGGGTTGCTAGCAAAATGGAGATCAAAGTTAAACTGAGGAGATCAGACATCTTACATATAAAAATATTAAAACTTGTAGATTCCAATTTAGCACAGTCTTTGACAGTTATGTTTGAAAACTAGTGGATGCTAAAGAACATTTCTGTCCCCTGAAGGAACACAAATATTATTAGATCTTCTGATAGACAGAAAGTCTGACTGGCAATTACTGTCAATGTTTGCACACTGTATGTATATTCACCTTCTGTAGAAGTGGAACTGTTCAAAGGTGTGGAAGCTCCTGCATGCAGCACCTTTGTGTGAATTCTTTTTTCTTTCCCTATAATAAAAGCAAAAATTACAGCCCTCAGGTGTGTCCAGAGATCTCCGTGACCTGAAAACAGTGCAGATTTATGCTGCTGTGATTTATTTCAAGCCTTGTCATCTGCCTTTAGTTTTGCTGTGAGATGCTAATCTTCTCAGATTTTGTGCACTGTTAGTACATGTAAAAAGCTGTCCAAAATCTTGATAACAGCATTGTTTGATGACATTTACAATGAATGTTTCAAAATATATTTGCATTAGTTTAGAGCAAGTTTTACAAATTGATTTCAATCTTTGCAAATAATATTAGGAAAAAAGCCCAGGATTCAGGGTTTTGATTTTTGGATGTTAGCAGTACAGTGTGAACTGAGTGTGTAATCATTAAGTAAGAACGTAGCAGTCCTGTGTGATGAAAGGGACTTTTCCAGTGAGGCTGGCTGGTTAATTTGGTCAAAAGTCTGTGGGATGGGAGAAAAAAACTTTCAGATGAAATTAAAAACGTAAATGAATACTTTCCACTTGGGGTGAATTTCTACACTGCCTTCAAAAACACTGAAACTTACTGAACTAAGAAAAGGTTTTAGTTGCAAAACCCAACCAAAATCTAACTCTGTATGTAAACTGAAAACTCCAATTAAATTGTAAGTTGTTCATTTTCCTAAAATGCTTTTGTGTGGGTTGGGAAGTGGGGGTATAATTTCCTGACCAGCTCTAACACAGGCTTGCAGCGCTGCTTCTTTTTATACTTGTAGGCTGCCGGAACTGGTGACTAAGGTTTCGCTAATATTGCAAATTCTATGAGCTGGTTGGTTGTGAGCATGTAATTGACCTTTGCTGGCAAAGTGATGTGAAGATAAGGAAAGGGAAAGGACAGATGTCAATTCACTTATTTTCTCCAGCTTGGAGGAATACATACCAACCCTACCTCTTGTTTTAGAAATCCTTTAAGTGCAGTCTGTAGTCTTTGTTTCAGTAGCACATAAGGCAA
Organism: Gallinago undulata; assembly: GCA_026546715.1. Lineage (NCBI taxonomy): Eukaryota > Metazoa > Chordata > Aves > Charadriiformes > Scolopacidae > Gallinago > Gallinago undulata. The sequence continues at coordinate 7,106,536 of JAOTQQ010000032.1, forward strand.
TTGCTTGTCTAACAGCGCATGCTTAAATTGCACAGGTAGGAACCCAGAGTTATTCAGTAAACATCATCAGTGGGAAGGATCCTTACCCACAGTGATCTGATAGCAAACAATACAGTCTTATACAATCACTGTCTCTAATTCCTTACCATCCATGGATTCAAAGGATACTTTTCCTGAGCAGTCTCTGGGAGGTGAAACAAAGAAAGATACAAAGAAAAACCAGTTTCTTAGTGCTTGACATATTATTTGTGTTTTCTCAGAAAGTGGGTTTTCTTGACAGGTAGAAAGTATCAATTTGTCAATGACAAATAGCGGGGGGAGAAAGAACTTTTTTTTCAATCAAATTAGGGATATGTGTGCATGCAGCTTAGGTTTTGAACCTAAGTTGTCACCTAGATTTGGACCACCCTAAGGATGGTAGTATCAAATGAAAATTCTATTTTGAGAGGGGAAAAAGCCTATTTGAATGTTGGCACTCACTGGCAATTTCCACGTAGTTCCTGACTGTCTAGAGATTTGATGTAGCTGAATGACCCCGGACTTAAGTGTAAAGCTGCCAAGGACAGCAGATGCAACTCTGCTTTGAACAGTACTGATTTCCAGCCAGGTAGACGTCACAGGGACAGAGAGAAATGCTGATGTTTATGGTGGGAGAGGAAATAAAGTTTACCCAGGGGAGGGGCATCAAGCTTCTGCTGTATCCATTTGTCACTTTCAATGCTCCAAATCCTTCTCGGTTTTGGAGTAGCAAAAGATCCAATCCTGCCTTCCTGTAGACTTCTTTCTAAATGCAGCATCCATAGCAGCATTCAAAGTAGCTCTAGAAACTGAAGAAAGTGTGTGTGCACGCACATGTGTGTTACTGCCATGCGGCAGAGTTTGTGTTGTTTTGTATCGCTTACTGATATGGCCATTTTATGTTTAGTTTTGCTGGTCTGGATTTTTTTTGGCAGCAGGTTCTGATGGCAGCGTGTGTTGTACAAGAGCAGGGTTACCTTTCCTTCCATAGCAGGAAAGATCAAAGCCTCTCTTCGTCTGTCCCTCTCCTTTTGGGTGAGAAGAAGGAAGGACAATTCTGAAGTGCTGAATCTCCTTTGCCTATGTTGAAGTCAGCAGTGGCAATGTCTTCCTCATGCTTGTAGGACTGTGCCCAAGAGAGTATTTTCAATTCAGCCTTGCAAAGGTTTGAGAGCTGAGAACAGGCTGGTTTTCTCATTGTGTTTATTCAGCCGTCTCTCGTTTCTGAAGAGAGGGTTCAGGAGCAAGGTACCGCACAGTCAGCTTCTCGACTTGCTGATGTTTGCACTCGCCTTCCCCTGTGACTCATTCCAAACACATCTTGTTCATTCAGGAGGGTAATTTTCTATTTCCATTTTGGTGCACTTCTCCTCCTCCTCTGCCCCCTCCTTCCAGATCTAAAATGTCCTGTCAGCTGCTGTTTATCTGATGGTTCAAATGTCCATGCTTGGTTTCTTTTTCCCCGTCGCTACGGTTTCTCCTTCCGTTTCAGAGACTGTTTTAGTTGTCATTTCTATTCCCCTGTCAGCAGCATTCTTCATCGTCTCTGGCTCAGGCAGTCTGTCTACATGGTTTTCTTTAGAGGTGTTTTTGTGCTAAATGAGTGCCTCCTAGGAAGCCCAATGTAGCATAACATAATTAAGTGACAATATATGAGGTGCCAGTCCTTTACCAGGCATTTAATGACTGGCTGGAAGATTTACAGGCGTGAGGTAGTCAGAGGAAATTTAGCACTCCAGCTTGCAGTTAAATGATAGGTAGAGGACTTTTGAACGCTCCTATAAACCAAATAGAAACTAGTTTAATCTTAGCCAGTGGTCAACTTGCTTATTTCTACATTAAATTGAATGAATGTTAAACTTATCAAGGCTGGAAGATGTTACACGATACCATTCCCCTTATTGAATGGTATCCCTGGGTTGGCTTAGTGAGGTGGAGCATGGCAGCAGGCTTCTTTCTCATTCCTTACCTTCCAGTGTTTATGTGGCTACATCTGGGAAGATTTTGCTTAGAGTTCTTGTTGGTTCCTCTCATCATTACTTTAATTGTAATGTAGTATACATACATGATCTACCCAAAATAGCCTGTGTATTCTTCATCCCTTATGCTTACAAGCTTTACCTTAGCATTGTGCTCTGGGGGTCATGCCTTGTGCTCCACGATCTGTGTACCAATGCCCCAGACAGGGCAAAGAAGTGTGTTTCCTAGTCCTGCAGACAGTTTGCACGTGCCTCTGTCTTCTTCAGATTCCACCTTTTTCCAGACACAAATTGATCATCCAGCTCTCTAGCAAGCCTTCACAGCTTGCAGAAGTGAGGTACAGGGATGTAAAAAATAACTATATGCTTTGTTATTTTTAGGTATCTAGATACACTCTAAATGGATATATGTATCCCATTCCCCATTTGCCCCTTCTGCAGCTGACATGGAAAGAAATATGAAGATTGTTTACCTTGGTTTGAAACTTACTCTACATATTTGAAATGTTTCCAGTGGGCTCTATACTTTTAAACATATTAAATGTGAGTTCTCAAGGCTGGGGGAATTATGCTAGCGGGACTTCTGGAAAGCATGTGCATGTGGCACACAGAACACAGGTTGAGCGATATCTGTTCACATTCATCTTTTTAAAAGATGAAGGGGAAAAAACATATTTTTTTTTTTTAAACAACGTCCTCAAGATTATTCCAGGTAGGGTACCAGATTGTTCTACTCTTTGCCATTTTTCTTTTCTTCCCCTCTCCTTGCTCACTAGTGTTTCCACTTATGACTTTTTTTTTTTTCTTTTTCCCTCTTCTTAGTAGCAGATTACTGTGGCCACTAAGAGGTACTGTTGATACAGCTGTAGTTACGGCAGTTTAGTTACTGAAGTAGAGATCTTTTTGTGTACTCTTTGCATACTTGAGCTGTTCCTTCATTGTATCCTTTTATTTGTTGTTGTGTGTTGAGTTTTTTTTTTTAAATGAGCAGGCTGTTTACATTAGCTTAAATACTCAGTTTTACGCCATTCACCTTCATGCGCCTGCACAAGCCGTGTGAATATAATGCAGTCATGTAAGTCAGCATTAACAATACAGAGTGAGTACCTGGCACTTACTTCTCCCAGATGCTGCAGCTGGAGGTGCCAGATGATTTGCCTGTTTGTCAGACCATGGTGATAGCATGTTATGGTGGCTTTTATTATGCCTGAGGGTGATGTGCAGGCACTCTGCACCTGTTTGCAAACATATGCCTCATCCACAGATCATCCCCTGCTCCAAAAAACTGTTTCAGCAGCAGTTCCATTCCCCCAGGACTTTAGCAAAGAGACATTTCTCCTAGAAATTGCAATGGCATCTTTCTTGGTGTGTGGTGTTTCCATGGAGCGGATGGGTTGGTGAGCTAAGTGACATTGAGCTGCACCAAAGAAAGGAATACTGAGCATCCCTGAAGGAAGGGTGCAGACTTCTGCAGAGTTGCTTGTTTCAGGGCTTTTGATGGTAGGGGCTGGTATATCCAGATGGTACCCAGTCTTCTAGACTTGATTCAGAGCAACTTCAGCTTTTTCTTTTGGCTGGCTACATTCTGCACTATAATTATGGGACCAGGGGCTTGCTGCCCTGGTAAGCAAGCTGATGGCTTCTTGTTTCTGGAGAGGCATGTATTAAGCAAAATTACTGTATTGCTATTTTTGCCTGACAAGATGACCTTCCTCTCCTTTGTTGTGGCTCCTTTCAAACAGGAGAATTTGAATTTGTTCGGTTGAATTGAGCCAGCTTCTCCATCTGAAGGATTCTGGATAATCAGTTTGGAAGGAGTGCTAGGTACCATGCTGATATCTCAGTACTGTTTTGGAGACGCAGCACCCAAAGCAATATTTTCTCTCTTAGGTGCCAGTACTACCAATTGCTGTCCTTGAACTGGTCGATGTTTGTCTGCCCAGCCTGGCACTGTGCTGTGCCTGTCTCTGCCTCCTACCTGGTTGCTCTTGCTGCCGATATAGTCCTGGTATGAGTTTCTGCTGTATGAAGGTTCAAGTGGTTTGTGCTGCACGAGCGTTGCCCTGCAGGGTGCTCACCTCTGTGCTGTCCATACCCTATTCCTCCCAGGGGAGCCAGGGCACTGCTCCAGTTTCTTGTCTTTGTTGCTCCTATTTTGAGTGATGTTTTTTGCAGCATTTTTCAGCTGTAGAACAGCTTTGTTGCAAAGACTGCATTTGTTCTAGCAGTGGGATGACGACTCCTGTGTGATAGGTTTTTCCCCCCAGTTGTGAAGCTTCACCATTGAGACATTGTGGGATGTACTGGTCTTCTTGGTGCACTTGTGGGGGTTCCCCTATAAACTGGCTGAATACAATTTTTTAATTAAATGAATATCTGCAGATAGCTATTAGCTATCCCAAGGTATGTATTAAACATATCTTAGTCATGCTTGTACTGGACTCACAGGAGATGAATGGAGAGCATTTCCTTGGTTTTAACTCATCTTTACTCCCTTCTGTTTGGGAAGTAGTTGACTTTAATTGGACTTTAATTGCTTGTTAATTTCTGATCTTTTGTATCATGGAGTATTATTTTTGTCTTGAAGTTTTCTCTCTGTATAAAAAGGAAAAAAAGTCATAATCCAAATGAACATCTTTGGGAACTACTTCCACTATTGGAAGAAGTTGGTATATTCCTCCAAAAGTACAATTAAATATATTCTTGAAGGTTTAGTAAGCAGGGTTTTAGGAGCAAATCTTTTTACATTTTCTAAATGTCACTAACTTGTTATTGAACCATGCTGCAGAGTTGGAAATATGCTGATGTTTAGGTGCCTAAGTCTTACTGAATCCAATGATGAAACGGCTTGCAGATTTCAGCTTTGGACGCTTTAGAAATCTTCCTTTTGCTTTCTCCTACCTTATGTTCGTGGGTGCCTATATTTAAATAAGAATTTGAATTGCCAGCTCTTTATGAATTGGCAAATTGCTGTGGATCTTTGTTTTCTCCCAAGCCAGATCTGTTCTCCCACCAGCATATCCTATTCCTTTTACAATTGCATTTCAACCCCACAGATTTCACCCTCTCATTTAACATCAAACTGTCTGCATTCATTTTGAGTTGTCATCATGAGGTCATTGTATGCTATAGTGAGATTTCCTTTGATTTAATTGCATGATCATGAGTAGGATCTGAACCTCCAGGAGAGCCATACCCTCAAAAGAAGCATGTCCAAATGCATGTCAGTTTAATCATAGAATCATAGAATAGAATCATAGAATCATCTGGGCCGGAAGGGACCTCCAAAGGCCATCTAGTCCGACCCC
>JAOTQQ010000032.1:7111940-7168471 GCA_026546715.1 Gallinago undulata
TCAGGTGTATCGACAACACCACACAGCTTGGTGTCATCTGCAAACTTGCTGATGTTGCTCTCAATCCCTCTGTCTATATTAATTGCCGAGTATATGCATGTGTATATCACTGCCCTCTCCTGCATAAAATAGGTACTGCTCCAAGATGTGCCTCGGGCCATTTTTAAATGAAACTAACAGCTGTGTCTCCCTCCCGCTGAAGGAAAAGGGTCTTGTGACTGTGGCCTGGGAAATGCTCTGCCTGCTGTTTCTGTAAAGCTCAGAGTTCTGGGGTGAGCTGCAACAGGATAATCCTCTGTGCCTTCAAAAAACAAAGAGAGAAAAGAGAGGGAGGACTTACCTGGTTTTGTCTCAAAGCAAGTTAGAGCATAGCCATTGAGTTGATACAACTTTATTATTAAAAGTACTAGTAATTAAAAGATGTTTCTTTATTGTTTTTCTTAATGAGCACTGGGACAGCATCCTTCTCTTAGGAAACACTATTGGGCATTTGTATAATATTTTCATAACATGGAAAGTACTACTTGGCTGTTCGATTCATATGGGTCCAACTGCCCCAAATCAAGTCATTTACATTACAGAGCTGGGGTCTGAATCTGAAATTGTCCACAATTGCAACTACTTGACTCTAGGATTTTAGAGCGGAACTTTAGAGATAGCGTGACCAGATCTGAAATCCAGAAAAGTTCAGTGCATGTTTCCACAAAATTAAGACTCTTCTGAACTGAACTCATTTCTAATTGCAGCTGAAAAGGGCACTCGTAGATCTGAGTGTTCTTTGTTAGTTTCTGGAAAATTTGCTATCTGTTACCATACATCTATAGGACATTGTTCAAACCAACTGAATCATGGTGTGAGTAAATGTTAGGAGGCATATTGACTAGCAACAGAAAATTAGGAGTAATCACAGAAAAAGTATAAATTCTGTTTAGTTCCAGGACTATGACTACAGCAGCTGTGGGAGAGCCACAGGGCAGGCAGCTCCAACAAGAGAGTGCCAAGTGGGGGGACCAGGTGGCTTGAGGATTGGTAAAGCATATGAAGTCATTTGCCTGTAGGTTAGGAACTCAAGCGCAGCTCAGACTTCTATACTGACTAAAAGTTATGGTTATCTGCAGTGGTACCGGACTGGACTTCGAGGTATTAGCATATAAAATTGAACAAAAAAAAGGCCACTAATGAATCAAGAAGCAAAGACCAGTGTTTCAACTGATGTCAAGGGCTAGATTTCCAAAGAGCGCTTTGCCCATTTGGTATAGAGCGTTTTGCAAATTGGTTTGCTTGTTCATGGAGTGAAGCTAGACTCCTTTTCAAAAACCAAAAAAAAAAAGGGGGGGGGGAAGGGATTTGAGGGGGTGTCTTGATTTACTAGCACTGACTAGTATCTAGAATCCTTTGATTCCTTTGTCAAAACCTTAATTCAAGACTGAAATATATGGCCTGAAACAATCTTAGCATGGAATGTACTTTTTCACTTCTCTCGTGTTAGAGCTAGATGTGGGAAATGGGTACAATTAGCCTCCTAAAATTCAGACAAGCACTTGGTCCACTTATTCTGTGTGAAATTAAACTGTTTCTTGTCTGGAGTCAAGAGAGTGGTAGATGTGATATCTCTCTCATTTAGAGCAGAGAGATATTCATAAATGAGGCTTGAGGCTGGAAGAAAGTTGTATGGTTAACAGTTGAATTTTAATTGTAGGGGCTGTTCCTCCAAAGGCTGTATTCACAGAACAAGGAGGGATATAACACAGACAGAGTGAGATGGAAAACATAACTTTGAATGTTTATATGCTGGGTGTATTCTCTGGGGATGGGGATAGAGAAGGAGTTGTTGACACAATTCTCCTGCTTCTTAACTGGGCTTCAGCAGCTTCCCATTTCATGGGTAGTCCTGAGGTGTTTTGGAGGTGCATGACCCACTTGGAAATGCTAGGCAGGGCTAGATGCAACCATTAGGCCAAAATGCCATGTAGCCTATAAACATAGGGGTTTAATCTCCGTGTTCTCATCTGGGCTTTGCCTGCATATGCAAAATATGTGAAGGTGGCCTTGGCTATCATCTGTGATCTCTAGATTGAAAATAGGCAAGGTATGGCAAGATTAGGAACTTGGAATGATGAGGGCATGTTTGGAGACGACTTAATTCAGTAAGTCATTGCCAAATGGCTTGTCCTGACCAAGAGTGAAAGACAAGAGGGAGAAACATGATGGTTCAAAATGCAAGGGTGACAAAAATGTGGCAAAACGGACAACTTGCCTTATGCATTTTTATCTATGAAATCAGTCTTCTCTCCCCTGTGATTCTTGCAAACATCTGCCACCAAATTTGCATTTATTCTGAGGCAGATGTTGAAGTTTGTAGTCACATTGAAGTTTGTAATCACAGTGAGATAAAGGTGCTCATCCTGTATCCAAAGTAGTCTGCTAACCAAGCATGACTTCTGTGTTCATCAGTTGCTCTCTTTTCAATTTTTTTAATGATTTTGAATCTTTATTTTGTGCTTTGGGCACAAAAAAAAAATCAGTAATTCTTTTGACACATAGTAAGCTCCAAGGTTTTTTATTTTTTCAGCTCAGACTTTCCAGTTCATGTGGGAAGATGGGCATGTGGGCATGAAGTGTTCTTAGCTTTGCCTCACAGATTAATCCAGGCACTTCAAGGGTGCCTTTGTACCTATTGTTACTATGATCAGCTAATGAATGTGAAGCAAGTTATAGAAGTAAGTTATGATCTTCAGGAAGGCAGGTCATGGTGAGTAAGCATGGCCAATTTGTAACTGCATAAAATGGCATCACATCTGATGACCACTGTGTTCGATGTCACAATATTTTGTGGAATTTTGCTATGGAGATAATATAAAGACACTATAGTTCTTAGTTATATCTGCCTACTATCTGATTTCAGTTCTTTGGCATGTTTACTTTACAACTGATATAGAAAAATAACCTTTTGATTGTTTTCTACTTCATCTTGTTGTTGTCATGGCTACTGTGCAGAAAACACTTATGGAAGGTGGACGATTCTGTGGGATGGATTCAGAGAATCTAGGTTTGAAGAGCAAATTATCAAGAATTGCTTGATGGAGATGTGGAGGAGGAGGAGGGAAGTGTTGAATAAAAAGTGAACAGAAATGAACAGTTTTTCTTGCCAGTTAACACAAGTCTTCATGCCAATCAGGAACCATAGAGCAGCAAACCACACATAGTTATTTGCGAGTAAAAGTTAAGATTTCTACTTTTCATGTTGTTGCCCGTTTCACTCAGCGTACATATGTCTGTATATTGCATTGGTGAATTTTTCCATGTATTCTGTTCTGTTTTTTAAAGAGGTAATTTTCTCAGCATTTGGAGTCTTCAAGTTTGGTTCTGTAGAAGTTAGTGACTTCTGTATTCGAGAAGATGCATACAATAAGGCTTGTATGACCAAGTGTAATTGAATTTCTTTTTGTCTGGGAGGATAATAACAATTTCCTTTCAATGACGAAGTTTCATTTTCGTCACTTCATTTTCATCAGCAAGCCACATCAAGAATGTCTGACTTCAAATAAGTTTAAGAGAACTGAAAACAGTGTCTGAGGTTCTGAATGTAGAAATAGCAAACAGAGGTGTAATCTCTCATATTATGCCTGGGCCTTTGGAAAAAGAGCATGCCGGAAATATTGGCTGCCTTTGTTTTTGGTATGGCTAATAAATTGCTTTAGTCAACTGGATGTTCCTTTGGAAGGTTACAGTAAATCATGGGCCTGGACATAAGCCAACATTTCCTTCCGTGATGCAAATCTTAAAAGGTACACAAAGACTGTGTTGGGCCATTCTCAAATACAGCTTCCTTTTGGACAAAGTCTGCTTACAAGTAATAGAGCCACAAGAGGGCAATGGGTCTTTTATACAAGCTGAACGTAGCCAAAAAAATAAATAAATTTAAACAGTGAGGAAGTCCTTCAGACAACGGTAGAAGGTAATTTAAAAGAAAACAGTTGGGAGAAAGCAGAGGAGTGTAATCCTAGAGAGCTCTGTTCAGGTCTGTAGACTTGCTCACAAATAGAGCTGTGTGTTTATTATTTGCTTAGTGGTTAGCACAGTTGTATGTACTTACAGTCCACTTCTTAAGGGAAGAAGTCTTAGTTCTTGTATGTACTTCTTACGCTTCTGTGCTAGATTTATTAGCAGGCTTACTGCGCAATTGGCACTTGGAGTGTATCTGGATGTACTCAGATGTGGATGAGAGCTACTTATCCAGTCCAAGTCCAGTTCCATTGATATATTCTTCTTCTCTTCCTTCCCCTCTCCCCTGCCCCCCATATCTTTTTTTTTTTTTTTTCTTTAAGATATGAGAAAAGATTTTGAAAAGGTTTGTAAAATAGATTCTGAAGTTTGGCTTATGATTATCCAGGAAAAAATCTTAAAGTAATGAAGAAGTGTACAGGCATTTCATATTTCAAGACACCCTACTAAAGAAATATCTTACCATTCTATAGATATTCACTGTATGAGATAATATTTTTTTAAATGGGGGCTCATACAGGTTTCTTGATGTCAGTGGTCCCTTTTGAAGAAGGTATAGTGCATAAACCTTGTTACACTGAAACTAAGATTGACCTGCTAGGGTGTCTTTTGTTCATTCTCACTTTTTTTGCCCACCCACTGTTTTTTCTCTTAAAAGCAAGGGAAGGGAAACAAGTTCTATGAAAACAGTCAGTGGAGAGGAACAGTTTAGTTCTCCCCGTTTAATCAAGGCAAGTTATGTCACTAATGAAGAAGTGTTATCAGGGTATCCTTCCCCATGAGTCCTGCAGCAGAAGTGCCAAGCACTGAGTCCTTGGACCAGGCTTCCCTGATCAAGAAGAACAGGGGTGGGCACCAGAGTTTAGTGTTTGAGAGGGAACAGTCTGGCTACAAATCTGCTGTGTGAATATTCATGAAGTATTCATACTCCACTGACCACTGATGGAGTCACGAACAGGACTTTTTATTATAAAGTTGTTTTGTGTAAGTGTGTATACTTCTCTGTACTTTCAGAGTACACAGTATGTGTAAAACATTAACTTGTTTCTCAAGCGTAATTTTTGGTTTACTTTCTTTAAGATAAGACCACCAAAAGGAAGGTGGTGTGCGAAGGAAAAGGTGGCTTCATAGTATTTGGGGAGGGGAGGGATCTTGCACCTTTGTAGTTCATATCCTGTGACTTCTCAAATTAGTAACTATACATTTTAATAACAAAAATTTGTAGTTATCATAAAAAATATAAAGTAAAATATAAAGTAATAAGATGTATTACATTTGTATGAATAAGAAACATTCTTTTAGTATTTTTTAAATTATGAAAATGAATAGCAGCTTACAGAATAGTTTTTCAATTTGGAGATCAGAAGCAAATAAAATGAGATACATTACTATGCAACAGTAGAAGTTTGGACTCAAACTAAATTACATGAATTTCCTTCGCCTTCAAAGGTTGAACAGCTTATTTTTGCTGGAGATGGAGACAGTGTGACCACACAAAAGTAAGGTGAGATGTGAACAGGGGATAGTCTCAATGATCCTAATCTGTTCTGTTCTTCCTCTATAGTAAGTACTGGTACAGCACAGTGACTTATTTTGACATCCATGCATATGTGCAGTGTACAGAAAGAAGATAACTTCCTCCCTCACCCACTTCTTTTAGTATGTTTTAGAAAGCAGCGTGGCAATGCATTTGTGGTATTGCTGACTTGGCTGTAACTGAGCAGAACCGTTGTGGAAGCCCAATCTTCACAGAATCTTTTATCAAGTTTCAAGATTCATGACAGTTGCTAATTTTGGAAAACTTTCAGTAAAGCACTTAGCAGCTTAGCTGAACTTTGGTTTCATCTATTAGTAATTACTTCCAGAAGTAAACTTGAGTGAGAGAGTAAAACCTCATCATCTCCTGACTAGGAACAATGGCTGTGTGAAAAAGGATTCTGCTCTGATTTAGAGCTCCAGGCTGGGGACATGGTCAGTTCTGGAAGGCAAGCTGGGTAACTAACCAGTCTCACTTCATCTTCTCCACTTGTCTTGATAATCTAGTCTCCTGCTTCACAGCTAGTTTTGTATCTGCTAATTATTTTCTCCTTGCCTAGCTACTTGAAGCAGAGCTTCTTCAACTTATTGCTAAAGCCACTTCTCCACTGATGAGTCCAGAAGGTCCCTGGCAGCATGACAATGTTTTCTATGCTTTTGTAATTATTTTTTTTTTTTGCTGTTACATGCACTTACTCGAGCAATCCTGTGAACTAACTGTTTGCAGTAGCTAGGAGATTGAGGAGGTAAAAGTCAAACAAACTCCTGGGGCAGTCCTCCCTGCTTCAGCTTCTTGGTGGCAGCAGTATTGATTGGTTGGGCTTCATACTGAGTCGTGCGGATTGATCTCTTGACACTAGCACATTAGCAAGGTAAAGTCACTTGCCATGTGGGTGAATGCAGATCTTGACCTTCTGACTGGTGCAAAGCGAGTGTGCTAGAAAACTGAAGGCAGTGCAAGAGCTGAATGTCCATTCAGATAAAAACATGTTTGATAGTGACATGCAACCTGGTTGGGTGGGTCTTAAGCTTGCTGTGTTCACTGATGTGTAGAGAGATCATTAAAAGATGTGGAAACATAGGAGTCCCTCAGTTATCGAGGTGGAAAGAAATATTTCTGTAGCTTTCAGTGACCTTGTGAGTCTAGCCTCACTCTATAATTAAAAAAAAAAAAAGGAAGGAAGTGAGCGTTCTTGAATTTCATGTTCTTTTTTAAATGAGTCAGCACAGTCTAATCTATGCTATGATTAAGTGCCTCTAGCCAGGAGATTTAAAGAAGAAACAAATATAGTTTTGTTAGTCCCCTTCCTCCATCCTCCTGTTGTGCCATTTCTGTGCCTGTTATTTTTGCGGACTTGACAGACGTGCATCCGTACGCAGAGGGGCACACATGCACGTGTACACATTCTCACACGCACACCCGTCCTGCTCCATTTTAAACTGATGGGGTGATGCAGAGCCTGCTGCTTGGCCTTGTCAGAATTTGATAGCTCTCTAAATATTGTATTCCTTGTTGCCATAACACCAGGAAAATAGTATGGGATACTTCATTATAAATATAACTAAAGCCTTGGGGAATAGGCGCATTTCTAAACTACTTGAACCTATGTCAGAGCATAATTCTTATAAATAAATGGGAATATAATTACTGAACGCTAACTCAATTTTTGCCTGCTGTGGCGTTCTACCTTGCTACAGAATTATTATACTAAAGGATTATCTTTTAACAGAGGACAGTTATCTCTTTTTTTAGTTTTCCCTTTTTTCTTATTTTACTAGCCATATAAGCCAAGGGAAATGAAAAGCATTCTAATCAGCCATGGATCTTTTGAATGAATTAGCTCTATCTTTATTTAGAAGTTTATTTAGAAGCAGTATATTCAGTTTACAAATGGAGGAAGGTTAAAAGCGAGGAGAGAATTTGATAGGTGTGTTTTATAAAGCCACCTCAGTGAGGACATGAAATGGTGAAACAGATAAACATCATGTTGAACTGAGTTATAAATGAAATATAAACTTGACAATAGGAATAAGACCACATTCTTCATCTATGGAACTATGACACTTGGACTGAAATATATTACCCTGAAACAATCTTTTTATTTCAGACTTCAAATGTAGTTCTAAAGAAAAAAAAAAAGTAAAAGTATCATGAAAAAATTGTACACCTTGCTTGCTAAAGCCAGAAGTCTAAACTGGATGACATTCTGCATTTGAGAAAGTAAGTCTTGCTTTGGTGTCTGTCCGTCTATACCATTTTTTTAAGTTTATTTGCCTGCTATTGTCTCTTCATACTGAAGAATCTCAATAATATAGTAAAATTTTTCAGAGATGGCAAGTACAGAGTGATCATCTAAAGCTTTCTTGAGGATGGACAGTGCTATGCATTACTGGAAACTATGTCTAGCTATATGGTAGACAGTTGAGCTCTGAATACACTCAACTGTGAAAATGTCAACCCAATTACCTCTCTTATATGGTAACTATCTTTTGATGGTTGTGTTTTAATAGTTTAAATTTTCAAGGTAATTGAAAGGAGGCTTCATAAAAGAAACAAAACAAAAACAACCTGAAGCTTTTTGTTTTCAAGCTTTAGTACATGTTCAGAGAGGAAGTCAAGTAGTAAGGGCCACAATTCAGTTTTGATTCTTTACAGAATTTTTATTATCTGAATAATCTTGATACAGAATTAAATAAAAATGCATGGTGGGTTTTAGTTTTGTGTTAAGCTTTGTTCAAAAGGGCACCAAACCTTGATTACAAAATGCAATAAAGCAGAAGTGATTTCTCATCCAAGTTCTGCATCAAGGTGCCTGACCACCAGTGTATGGAAGACTTAGTGGTAAGAAGCTTGAAAGCATACAGTTGCACTCTTCTGTAGGAAACTGATCTTTATGAAAATTATTGGGAATTCAGCTTAAACTGAAATAATTTGATATGTATCTTTAAATTTTTTTTGTTTTGGATTTTAATCAAGAAATCTGCATGCAAGTTTATAATCTTTACTTCCTCATCTAGTTCTATGGAAATTTCTTCACCTGAAGTTCTAGGCCACTGTTAGTCATTTCCTACAGGATTGTTAGCAATGTTATAAACAGATTGGTAAGACCTTGGATGAAAAATTAGAAAAAACAAAGGTCTCTTGGAAAGGGTGTTGATAATCCCACTTTTTGAATGGTCTTGGGTGAAGATGTGTGGTGTTTTGGGAACCAAAGCTCTGCACCAAAATGGCTAGCTGGGGATAGATGGAGGAGGCTTACTGTTTAAGATTTTAACAATTGACCAGATGGACCAGACTCTTTCTAAAATCCTGAAAAACTCCATCTCTGTCTCAAAAAGTAAGCAGAGAGATTAGGCTTGGGAGAATGTATGTGCATTGAAAATGATGAACTTCCAAATGTTCATGTGTTGAAAATATGGACTTAAGAATGAAAAGCCTCATGTGGGTTTACCAACTTACTTTCCCCTTTTCTGTTAGCTTTGCAAATCAAATTGAGAAAATATTCCATATATTCTTGATGGATTTTTAAAAATCATTTTAAGAGTCCTTCATTAGGATAGGAAGGTGCAATACTGCTACTCAGAGAACATGAACTCTTGAGTTTAGTGCAACACGCTACTCTGCAAGACTTTGCATTCCAAGCCAATGACTTTTGGTGAGATAAGGAAGGCCCTTTCTGGTCCAAGTTTTCAGTAAGAAGACTATCCAGAGCAGTTGCACGTATAGCATATTGACTCTTAAACAGCTTCAACTTGCAGATTTACTCTGATCTATGCACAGCAAGAAAGATGGCATGTAATAAGAATATTTGGTAGTGAATAGTATCAAAAAGTGGCAAATACCTAGCATTTTTGGTTTTGCAACCAAATGTGTTTTATCTTCAGCTTTAAATCTGTACCTGAACTTCTCAATTGAACTCAAACTACCTCACCTGTTCTTGTATTCATTTTCTCCTGTCATCTCTATTTCACTTTTATTTAGCCTTTTGAAAAATTAAAATGCTTGAATCACATATAATGATGCCTGTTTGCAGACTAAAAAGTTCAGTTAATTACAAATTACATAGCTGAAAACTCAAGATAATAGAAAACTCTAAGCTAAACAATTTATTTTATTTTTTTTAATAAAATGCCTGTAGAGTGGGATTCAGAAGATCTGTTCTGTACCTCTGGAATCTATATGCTCTGAAAGCATATAGATGGAGACAGTGTCTCTGCGGCAGTTGGCTTGTGGCATGCATGAGTGTGTGTGGATAACAACAGTAGCGTGGATGCAGTGGCATTGCCTTTTTCTCCAGGTGTGCTGCCTGAGCAGGCAGCACAGCTTTTACAGTCTGCACCAAATCTTGTATTACTGAGTGTCTGCTGCTATAAATTTAACATAGCTCTACATGCCGTGTAGTAAGAAGTTGGAATTGGGCAAATAAATGAAAGATAACAGATTTTGTCCTTCCTTTACATAATGTTTTATGGCAGCCCCGCAAAATATATAAAGGAAATTGGGCCCCCCCTTTTTCTATTGAAGGAAGGAGCATTAATGTTTTATCTGTCTCACCTGCCTCAGCTTGCAAATTAAACAGCTGTGAATAATATGAAATGTACCTACTGAATAGTGATGTAGTGATTCAAAATAAAATACTACTTTGTCATGTTTGCTGTCTTTAACAAGATCTGTATTTCTAAATGCTTTGTAAGAGTTAAATAAGTGCCAATGCTACATGCTCTTAATTCCAAAACAGTGGAAAAAAGGAGACTGCATGTGCTGAAAAAAAATATTTGAAGACATCCAAGATGAATAACAGATGTCAAGAGAACTCAAAAGGGACAGTTAAGGGAAGAAGGTATATAGCTGAAAAATAAGTGGGAAATGGTTAAGTCAGAGATAATATTGAGATAATTTTGTCTCTTCCATTGGGTGGAAAATAGAGTGCTACCAAAAGAAATGAGAAAAGGTGAATACTCCATGGTGGTGGGAGGCGGTTGTGGAAGATGCACGTGCATAAATGCTTTTAATCAATGAGGAAAAAGAACTGGTAAAGACTGCTGTGAGCTGAATGGGGAATAATTTTCGTGTGTCTTGGAGTTTAGATGTCTATAGAAATCTATATTTCAGTCTGTTTTGTGAGAGATGGAAGTGACACATGCAGACAGTGGAACAAAGATAGTGACAGAATTGATCTGTACAACTGTCTTGTCATATAACGTGGCTAAATCAAATTTTGATGACTTCCTAAGCTTCCATTGGAAATTTCAATTGGAAAGTAATACTCTTCACTTATTTTTCAAAACCCCAGAGACAGTAATATTAAATGCAGGTGGAATGATCCCTGCTTAAGCTCTTGTTATTTCTAAGTCTTATCTCAATTTTATTGGCTCAATATGAGTAATCATCAGCCAGGAACAGCACTGACTTTGATGCAATCCACGGGGGACACTTGTTAAAATCAGGGCTATTGCCTGTGAAGCACTTTAGGATCATGATACTGCTGAATTGTGAAAAGTAGCCGGTAGATTCATAATCTGGCATTTTAGAAGGATGTCCAGCCCAGCCTCTCTGCTAGTTGGATCTTGAAATCCTTCAAAGGCAGACAACCTCCCTGGGCAAACTGTTTAGTTGTTTAGTTTTTATAAACTAATTAGTCTCATAGTGATAACTTTTTTTTCTCTCTGATAATCTGGTTGGAACGACTTCTGGTTAAGTTTATAAATGTGATCTCTTATTCTTCTGCCTTGCACTGCTGAAAAAGCCTGTCTCTGTCTGGGAAAGCTGCTGGTAGCTTCCCTCAAAGCCTTTTCTTTTTGAGGCTGAACAAGCCCATTTCTCTTAGGCTCTATACATCTGTCATGCTCTCCAGCCCCCTCACCATCTTGCTGGCCCTCTGCTGAGTTTAGTCAAGTTTATCAATATTGATTAGCACATGGATTACCAAAATTGGTACAATCTAATGGGTGCCAAGCAAGGGGGATAATAAAAATCCCGAAACCTTTGGAGAGTAATGTTTTGTCGAGGATAATGGATTATACTTTAACAATGCCAATGTGATGGACAAGGAGTTTTTATTGAAGCTGTACGTGGCTATCATGCTATAAACAATTCTTCAGACAACACTGCTTACCTGGAGATAGGTTAGCTAGAAATTTGAAGCCCGTGGAACTATTAGGTTGTTTGTCTCCTGTCCTGTAAAAAATGAAAAAGGATCACAGACTTGGTCTCCAGGTTTTTTAATTCTTCAAATGTGCAAAATGACAGCAGAATCTGTGAAGAAGACCAGTAATCTTATTTCCGCTACAAGAAAGAGCAGGAGGAATGGGATAATGTCTTGGCACCAAATTTTGGCAGGAAGAAATCTTTCTCCATACCAGCTTGGTTTCTAGAAATGCTGAGTCTTTCCTTGTAGCAGCTTTTGCAGTTGCACATGAGAATCTGGTGAACTGAACAAAAAGACATTGGGTCCAAAGTGTATGCTGGTCTAAATTCTTTTAAGTCTGAGGCTGCCTTACTTTACACCCTTGGAGCTCTAGCTTTAATGCTATTTGATTGTTGAGGAATTACAAAACAGAATATAAAATTTTAATTTCAAGTCTTAAGTGTATTATGGAGAAGACTAAGAAATGGTACAAAACTTGACAAGGATGTCTGTGAATCATAGAATTTCTGCAGTGGTTCCAGCAAGAGACTGGGATATTGCAACTAGCTGGATTGTTGTTGATATGAGCATCCTACTTCATGCCTTTATTAGGCAAGCAGAGCCCTCCCAGTTTATCAGCTATCATCAGTCTCATCTGCAAATGACATCTCTTGTTAAGGGAGGCTGAGCTAAAGGAGTTGAGAAGGATTTTTTTTTTTGACTCAACATGCTTTGCCTGAAAGGGAAGGATTTTTTTGTAAGCTAACCCCAGCATTGTGTAGTGAGGAGGCTTTTTGGCCTTAATCAGAATTGCAACTGGGAAAATAAGGCTGTTTTATTATTCAGCAATTCTTACTGAAAGTGATGGCACTCATTCACCCCTTGCATTTTAAATGGAGAAGAGTCTTGTGCTTCACAATCAGGAAGTTTTAAGTCTGGAAAGTTAGCACCATTAGTAAGTTTAGTCCTGACCATGAAGTGTCTTGGTTGAGGTTTGTAGAAAAAAAAACTGAAAAGAATTGCATTCTTGCATTTCTACCACAAGATCTCATGAGATGTTTATGATCTTGAGTCTGTCTAGAGAAGAGGCTATATTGGTGTCAATTCCTACTCAGAGAGCTTCAATAGGAGAATCCAGGCTGAGGGTTGTAGCAGGGTAGCTTAAATGCCTACTCCAGGGCCATCTGGCTACCGTTGAGCATGGTCTGTGCTAGCAGGTGTGAGATTTCCTGCCTGCAAAATGAAGGGAGAGCAGGGAACCAAATCAGTCTGTGACGGAGATAGCAAGAAGCTACTGGCTTGCAGAGTGTAGGAGTCAGTGGTGAGTGTTGGAAGCTCAAGAAACCACATTTGAAAAACTTTGATAATCAGTTCTGTCTCATGATTTATGAAGGAAGTCAAGGCCTGCTAGTTCTTGAAAGCATGTGATAATGCTGGTTTGTTTCCTGTTGTGTTCTGTGGCCTTTGTCATGAGAAAGAAGGGATGGGATTTCAGTAGCTGGTGCGCCCCATGAATGGTTGCATTGTGCCCATACAACCCTGATCTTTTAAATATTCTGTGATCTAAATGCCAGTCACCTCTTCAGAGCTTCAATAGCTCCTGGAAAGCGTGAGGCTATGGGGAAATGTCAACTGATGAAGAGACAGAGTAATGTGATTCATTGTCCTATACTATAAATTATTAAGGGTATTGTTCTGATGCGGCTTTCTGAATGATTGCAATGAGGATGGGCTAAGGGTGAGCAGATCTGTGCTTATGGTCTTTTAGAGGCCATCTCTGTAGAACGGTGTCGACAGATAAAATAAATAGGAAAATGGCATTTCTGTGTGTGGGTGAGGCTTTGCTCACCTTCAGCAGAAAAGGTGAGACTGTGATCCTTGGATGCTGTGAGCTGCTGGCAGGATGAACAATGTTCTGTGCCTCCCCTGTCTGCTGTCTCTCTGGTTTATTTGGGTTGTAAGCTCTTCAGGGGAAAAGAATGTGTTTCCCTGTGTCTCTCTCTCTGTTACTGTAATGAAGATAGATGATAATATTTGCATATGGGGGGCAAGTTCTTGTTCTGTCTCCTCAACTAATGATGTCTGATTATTATTAAAGTTGTTAACATTCCTTTTGGCAATCCTTGAGATCCACCTGATCTGTGAAGCCTAGTTATTAGTACAGTGTATAAGTAAGTGAATCAGTAAGTGTAGGGGAAAAATAGAATTTTGACATTTATGTGATAAATAAGTGGCAATTAGGATCCCCCATTCCCATTTGAGTGTTTTACTTTGCAGCAAGTTACAATATGCCCCAATTGTAAGCCCATGCTATTTTCCCTGCAAATTCCTTAATTCCTACATCATTGAAAACATCAGTGTTACTGAATTCTATATCATGTTTTCTATTTTTTTTTTTGTTCAAAACATGGCCTGTGAGTCATTTGCTGTGTGTTTTTCAAATCCTGCTTTGAATACTAACTTGTTAATTTTCTTCTTGCTTTTTTCCATGGCACTTATTATTGCAGGAACCATGCTGGGCACCAGTGTTTGAGTTTTGTGGTAGTTTGGAAACTTGAAAAGTGTTTCTGTTCCAAGTTAGTGTTTTCTATAGAACAAAATTCTGAATTTATATTTTGGACTAACCAGTGGAGATGTGTATGTAACTAGTGTGTCTATGTATGTATATGCACACATTAGTGTATGTGTAAATATAAAACAATTAATTAAAAATGTTTAGCTTTGATACTTTTGATTTCCATTTACATTACAACGTTAAAATATTTTTATTTTTCAAAGGTCAAGCTTCTGTAATAATCTAAATGCTTAGACTTATTGCATTAAATATTGGCAATTTTACTTGGTAATTAACATGTGTGTGTTTGATATATAAAAGAAGAGCAGAAAAATTTACATGTATTATGCTCTTTTATTAAGACCCTACCTCGTCCAGTGAATTTGGGAACCTACCATGGGAGTAGTCAGACGATTTGAAGAATTTAGCAGCTAATAGGGGAGATAACTCAGTTTATTTGGTTTCTGTTGAAAGGCTCAGAGGAGTTAATGTTACTGCAGTATGTGTGCATTCCACTGAAGCACAGCTTACTGATGGAAAGTTTTTGAACAGCTTGACTAATTATATGCATAGTCCTACCTCCCCCCTGCATCTCCCCAATGATTCCTTCTGCTGGAGTCAAACGTTGGCAGCTCAGTCTAGGATGTTGACGATAACTATTTCAGAATAGTTTTGCATGTTGGTGTGCAGCCTTCTTCTGTACATGCTATCTTGAGTACCACCACATACATGCTTGACACACGCCTGTTCTGCATTACTGGAATAATGTATGAATGAGGGATTGCATTAAGAGTGAAAGTCAGTGAGGTGCTTAGTCTTTGCTCTAGTGGCTTTGCTCTGTGTAGTGCAAAACAGTTGGGAGGCTGCCGTAAGTGAGAGAAGGGAAGATTTATATTGGCTTAAAGGGAGCTTGGGGTCTCTGTCCTTGCATGACTGGAAAGAAGGAGGTGGGAGCAGGAGGAGTGCTCTGTGGCTATGTGTTATCCAGGGACAGCATTTACCTCTTACGTGGCCCAAACTTAGGTGGAAGTAGAGAGGAGAAGATGCAGAATGGCTTAGAAATCATATTTCTCTCTCTTCCCTCTTCAGCCTCCAGAGCAGGGAATTCAGTCCTTGAGGAATACTTCTGCTATCTTGCTGTTTCATCTTGAAGCTTGTGTGTGTGTCTATTAAATGTAAACCTGTCTGTAAGAAAAACTCTTGGGACATAAATGGCTGCAATTGCTGAAAAACCCTATGTGCTTGGCTTGTTTTTTCTTCAATCTTTATCTTCATTTTAAGACTTATTTTATCTTTATAGTAAGGCGCCTAACTACCTTTCGTATTTAAACTTCTGTCCAGTTTTTACTGAGAAAAGAAGGAGAGGGAAGTGTTGTACTTGAAGGTATATGGGCTTTTCTTGTCTCTGCTTTTTTTTTGTATTGGTATTATTTCTGTCCTCTCTCCCCATACCACAAATCAGCAAATGTTGTTTGTTCTTCAATCTAAAATATTCTTGCAAAATAAGAAGTCTTTCCTTCAAAAAATATAGCATTTTGGAACGTAGCTCTTAGCAGACAGCCTCTGCCCATGAGAGTGGAACTTGTATTAAAAGTGATGTTTAAAATATTCAAATGGAGAACTCCTGGCATTTCAGAAGTACGAATGGTTCTTATGGATCCTGCAATGTGTTTGATTTATTTTGGAAAAACACATTCAAATAGATATTAGTTCTAATTGTAGGGAAGGACAAGCAATCTTTTTGAAAGGCAAGCATAATGAAGACCTGCATATTTCATGATATATCACGTGCTGCTCAGGTGCAGAGGCAAAAATTCAATATTTTACAAGCGCGTCTGCCCAAACTGGAGCAGAGGTAGCTATTTTGCATCCTGCCAAAGTGTGTTTGATCTTGGAAGTTATAGAATATTTGTTTTATGACTATGGGAGTGCCAAGAAATTCTTTGAAGCAAAGTCTGTAACCTCTGAGGCTGAGATGGAATAGGATGAAACAGGAAAGTTACTGGAAGATGACATTGTTAAAAAAAATACAGAAAACCCCAAACCTAAACACAACAACCTTCCCCTCCAACTCTTTTTAAGCCTGCCTCTTTTAATTATATTGCCTGTCATGACTCTAATTCTTTAAATTAATTATGGTGACTGATACAGAGTTTGAAATACCTTTTCCAATGTATATGTGATATGATGGATTGTGATTAATTAAAATATAGAGGTCTGAAGTTTGATAGCTTGTTAGGTACAGTTTGTGGTACAGCCTCAGCTTCCATTTTTTCTATTGAACTGTGCGTTTCTG
The DNA here is from genome assembly GCA_026546715.1 of Gallinago undulata. Classification (NCBI taxonomy): domain Eukaryota; kingdom Metazoa; phylum Chordata; class Aves; order Charadriiformes; family Scolopacidae; genus Gallinago; species Gallinago undulata. The sequence continues at coordinate 7,128,460 of JAOTQQ010000032.1, forward strand.
AATGTCATTATTCAGAGTATTAGACCCAGAAGGAGACTATATAAATTAAAGATCACTACTGAACAAAATTCCATGTTTACTTTTTACCTTCCAGGCTGAAGTAGCATATTGCACTATTACCCTGACTGTTTTTACAGGTAGAAAAAAAAAACATGACAAAAACTTTCATTTTAAAATGAAATTTGTACTTGCATAGTAAAGCATTTGCCGTGCTGGTCCTTTGTGGACTTCCTGGAGTAGCACAGTATGTAGGTGTAGCTGGATTTGTTAAATATGAATACATGTCAGTCCCTGTGAGGGGCTGCTTGTTTTGTCCTTTGCTTTTGGTTATTGAGTTCATCTCCCTGCAGTCAGTCGTGTGACACCATGCTGGAAATGTTCAGTAGAGGGAGTTGGTTGGTGAACAGAAAGAACTGCAAATGTCAGACTTGCCAAAATGAGTCCCCTTCTTCTAATATTTAGATCTGAACCCAAGTCTTTCTTTCACCCCATCCCTCCCAATAAAGTAAGTTTGGGGCAGCTCTGTGAGAGACCTTGGTAACTTGGACAACTTGATTAACTCTTTTTCCCAGATAATCTTACAGTGAGGTTGTGGGGGAGTTGGGGTTGATTTTTTTTTTTTTTTAATTGCCTTAAAATAATCTACAGTGGGAGAAGTATATGCATCGGTGTTTTATACAGAACCTAGAACAGTCATTCCCAAATTCTGAAAATAATTTTGATAGGTACAGAGATAAGATATTTAGGATTTTCAACTAAAGCCTTGAGACTGTCAGACTTTGCTGTTTTTGAGCCGTTCTGAGACTCCTTTTTTGCTGTTGCAATTGGGTGTTACAGAGGTTATAGATCTCTACAGTCTATGAACATCTAATGATATGAAATGATGATATTTTCTTGAAGAGATCAGTAGAGGCAGTACACATATTACAGAAACAGCATTAATAAAATATCTTTACTATGGTTTCTTTTCACTTTTCTGTACCACTATATGTAGCTAGTCAGGTTTAATTTGAATACTGGACATGACAGTGGTTCTTTTTCAAGATCAGATGTGATGAAAGCAATTATCCAAAAAAGCTCAATGGGCAGAGTTATTAAGAGACTTCAGTGAAAGGCAGCTGCTGTGTTGTGCAAGTAACCATACTAAATAGCAGCAATGGCTATAGAGCACAGGTGGTGGAGAGGCTTCTGTCAAAAGCTTTGAGTGATTACTGAACCAAATACACAGTGGTGAAAATGCAATGGCCAAAGATAATATTCTGGGAAGAACTGAACAGTTAGCTTGTCTACCACCACTGAAACTCTTTGGTTCTATAGATGGCAAATGAACAGTATATAATGCTTCAGGCTGTATCTCAAATAATGGTCACTGACAATAGGCAGTTCTGCCGCAATACCTCAACAGTTTTCAGTTAACTTTTGGCAAAGGAGGCCAACCCAAACACTGTTGTAGCATTCTAAAGAGTAATGACAGCACAAAAAACCAGAAAGTAAGGCTCTCCCAGGTGGTTAAATGCTTTCAAGCTGAAAAGCCAATATTTCAAGTTTGGGAGGTTAACTGAATGTCTGATAAAAGGCAAGACTGTATTCTGGAACGTAACTTTCCTGAAGTTGCTAGTGAACACTCAAAGTTTTATACCTAGAGAACAATAGAAATGTGCCAGGACTTGACAAAAAATCCATGATACTAGAAGCAGTGATACCAAAGCACTGGTACCTGTGAAAGGCATGTAAAACTTGGTTACAGTGTGCAGAACAGCCCATGGAACTGTGCCAGCTCTGATAACCTGTGCAAGACGATGCCTGATATTTGGAGAAAAAGATAAGTGAACAGCAATGTATCATATTATGTTGCAAGAATCTGTAGAGCATGTGCGACCTGGAGAAGAGGGTTGAGAATTAAGCTATTAGCCCCGAGGAATTCCTCATGGGAACAGCGCCATAAGAGAGTATGAAGAGAGCATTGCACAGATAGCAAAAGACCCACTTATTAATTTTGAGGATGTTGACACTTAAGACAATGTGAAATGACGAGATCAGCACTGAAAAAAAAAAAAAAAAAGCAGTGGGCAGCTGGAATGCAACGAGCTAAAAATTTGTTTTCAGGAAGAGAGTTTGTGAAGTAATTGGGAATAGCAGTCTACATTTAAACATACAAACAGTATTCAGTTGTCTTTTTGAGGATGTTTTCTCCACTGACTGTACAAGAAATGTAGACTCCTAAGCTAAGGTATAAATAGGTTGTTATATGATTACCCTGTAAATGTATGCTTGTCTATTTAATCACAATTTCTGAGGAAAAGTACCCATGATATGTTTTAAACCTACCAAATCTTCAAATCCTTTGATAGTGGTACAACAAAACAGATTTGGGAAGATGACTTTCAAATCCTCTTTTGAATAAAGAAGTCCCAAACCAAATGGGCTTGACATAAATCAACTGTGCCCTGGTTTTTGGTTCTGGGAAAGATTTTTAAATGTAGAAATTAGAAGTTGTTCTGAAAGCAAGTAGAAAAAACTAATTGTTAGTCAATTCTAGAACTGATTTCTACAGAATGGTTGTTGGTTTCAGTAAACAAACAAAAACTGGGATCAGTTGATTTGTGAACAGACCCCCCAAATAACTAAGTTAAACTGAATTAGTTCCTACCAGTTACCACTAGAAAACAGAATGATGCAAATACCTTTTCTCTAACTACAAAATTCTGCCAGGTGGCTTAGAAACATATGACTGTATTGAACATGTTGGACATTTATTGAATATTTGCTGGTTTTAGTAAACAGAGGAATAAAGGATTTAAAGTTGCTCCTTTCTCAGACTAACGTAGTATCACCTGCATAACTGGCATATGAAATGTCCCTGGGTGCATTTATACCCAGACATTGGATGAAGCACCAGAGTAGCCATCTCAGTGGCATAATGAATTCTGTTTTTCTTCTATCTGGGCTATGATTTCAGTGTCTCTGCAGGCACTGCAGATCTTTTTAGATCTTCCTAATTCACCATGCAAAAGAGGAATTTTCCTTCTAATCCTATCCTTATTTAACTTTTTTCACAAAGGATCATTAGTAGGGTTAGCTGTAAGGTGTTTGTCTCATTAATGTGTTGCTGAAAGAACTTAACCTCAAGAGTTGCAATTTTACTCTACATTAAAATGCTATGCAAATTCCCCATCTCACTCAGGGAATCATAGTGAAACACAGATGCTGTTTTATTATTCTCAACTCACTTTTGACTTCTTTTACTAGGCTTTGGGCTCAACAGGCCCAGATGTAATTAAATGGTTCCTTTGTGCTATTTGGAAAATCCTTCATTAGCAGTGTTAGCCTCCTTCAAAATTAAAGCTGTGCATGCCTAATTGACCTGCGTAGGAGAAAAATATAAAAATTGCTCTTTAAAGCTATAAGGGAGTGAGAAATTCATCTGATCCGTAGCACTGTCTTAAGCTTAACATAGATTATACTTGTATATGTCATCTATTACAGCAGGAGCTATTAGAAACCTATCAGTCAACCTATTGTCTGGGGGTCTTCACTTATTTTCTTAGGAAGAAAGTTAAAGCAATGCTCTAAGTAGTTATCAGGCTAGGTAAGGATTTACAAAAGGGGAGGAAAATGTACATGTGAATATTTTCATAATGCTAGCCCCAAACAAGACAAGAATGGTAACTTTAGCTAGCTTGCTTCTAGATTTGAGGCTGTCTTGACCCATAGAATTAAAGTATGGCTCAGGAGTGTTAACTTCTAGGTACCTGAGTCTTCTCTATGACAGAAACACATTTAAAAAATTCTGTTGGCTTAGTGGTAGTAGAATACCATTGATTAGGCATATTTCATTTCCATCTTGTGTTATTTTTAGGTTAGCATAACTAATGCAGTACCCATGATAACATTCAACTAAACTGCTGTTACAGTCAAGTCAGTTGGGCTTCTTGAGCAGCCAAAATCCTTCATTTGTAAACTGATCCTGCTCCCCACCACCAATTTGCAACTGTCTACTTGTAAGCATTTTTTCATAATTAATGATACAGTATTAACATGCTGACTTGCTTATTGATCCTCCTTCCTTCTGTGACTGTGTTGGCTTTAGCTAAGAGGTGACTGTATGTTTACATGGAGTAGCTGGGAAAGGAAGACTAGTTCAAGACAAGATATCTGGTTTGGAAATTCCTTAAAAAACTGCTGAGATGGTTGGCTTTTTAATATATTACTTCCACCTGACCTTGTAACAGACCCAAAACCACAGCGGAACAAAAGAACTTCAGCAGATGTATTTTTAAAGACTTTATCCTTCAAGTCGGTGGAACTGTTTTTTTAAGGACTGACAGTGTGTTGAAACATGTTGTGCGTTGTCTGAAGAAGCTATATTTGCTTTGCCCAACAGTTAGAGATGGTAAAATTTTCAGTCAACTAAGTGTATACAGACTGTCTAGGACCAAATATCTAGTGTTAAAGAATGCTTTGGTTTTGGAAATACTTTCTGTTTTCTGCATGGCATTGTCCAGACAGTCTTTTAGAGACTGGTAGTTAGCCAACCTGTTTGATCTGTTTGGTAAGATACCTTCATAGACCTAAATGAGTAGGCTATTCCGTATCAGGCTGGGAGAAATGCATGTTTCAATTTGAACAATCATGCTGATAAATCCAAAGAACCATGAGGGCAGCCAGTGATGCAAGTGTAATGTCATATTGCTGAAAGCTATGAATGTCTTCAAGGACCTTGTAACAGTCACGTTTGATAGTGAGAATTTTGCAAAGTTCTAAAGTGCCAAGATGACTTCTTTCCTTTTGTTTCTGGACAGGTAATTTCCAAATCCAGTGCAATGACCTGGTATTGTTTTCCTGCATTTTTCTCATATATATATATGTGAAAAAACAATTGTGTCAGTACAAAAAGTGTACAACCACTGACTGATGTAGTCTGCAGGATTACTGAAATCTTTCTGGTGAATTTTCCTGTGGGGTTGAGTTGAAACATTCTACCAACTTGTGTCAAAATTAAGATATTGACCAATGATTCTGTGAGTAGCTTGGCTTATAGGACTTGTTGAAATTACATGGGAAAAACAGCAAGAATATTTCAGTTGAGATCAGTGAGAGTTACCAAAATTTAATGCTAGATTTACAACTCTTCGGATACATTTAACTGAAGTATAGTAAACTTTACTCGATAGGTTGTCTTTCGTGTGCCAGTGAAAATGTGAAAAGGTTATTTTGCAGTGCAATTCAACCTGCTTTATGGCAATTATAGGCTCTGGTAGCAGAATATAGTATGAGAATTTCAGAAAAATTGGATGAGTGGTTGTGTTCAACCTTCTTAAATAGGAACACATGAAATTATTTGTACAAAGTAAAAGCCAGAGTGGAAATGGCAGCAAAAAACTGTAACAAGCCTCTACAGCAAAGCCCCCTCCTATGTCCTTTTGTCTATAATAATGTTTGCATCTGCTTGTGAAGATAGGTTCTTAAAAACAATAGAAGGGTGTTCTGCAAAAAGATTTCCAAATTTTTTGGAAACTTTAAAATAAAACAACCTCTTAAACCCTGTAAAATTTCTATTAGGTACTCTTCATCTTCAGATTAATAAATCATACGATTTGCATCTATAATGAAAACTAATAAGCCTTGGTAAGATCAGCATGACTTTTTCTCTTGCATGAGTTTATGGCCAAATAACAGGCATTGTTATGCCTATATATGTGTGCATAACACGCATTGTTATGACAACGTAGCTTACTGAAATAACACTTGAAAGGGTTCATTCACTTGACTATTTGATCTGTGGAACAAACACTTAATTGCTGTTTATTGAGAATTATTTATTAGAGTATTCAGAAGTTTCTAATAAAACTAGTGACAGACAGCACTATGAGAAATTAAAGTTTCTTTTACAAGCATAAGACTGCTTTTACTGGAAAAGAGTGACTTTTTTTTATTACTAATTATTGAGTTTTAAACTAATGTAACCTAAAACTTAGGTATCAGAGCACACTCAGTGCAAACATCTCTCTGATGTGATGCCACAATTGAGAGTGCAAATTGTAATAGAAAAGCAGAATGTTTGCCTGGATAAAGGAAAAGGATAAAGGATATATCACTATGTTATTGAAAACACAGTTGAGATTCTCACCATTTAAATATTAATCTCTCCTCAAATATGGAGAATGTTGATGTAGAATTATAATTCTGGAGTCTGACTCAGTGCTGAGTCTGAACTCTCATCTCCTGCAGTTGCCCCAGCACCTCACATAGAGCTGCCATGGAAATGTCTCCAGCAACTGCAGTTACATCTTTGGACTCCAGTCTGTTGTGGGTGCATAGACATTAGTAGACTGGAATTTTGCTGGTTCTGAAAACTTTAAGATGCAAACTCTAATAGTATGTGTTTTTAAAATATTGCTGGCTAATCATTATGAATCATACTTCCCTTGAGGTAGAAGTCATTATTTGACTTCAGTGCATCAAACAAAGAAGGTTGTGTTTTAATCCTTTTGAACTGTCCTTGGTTTGATCCTTGATTGGGTTAAAACACCATATGAGAAAACAGGGAGGATAATTTAGTGTTGTCATCCATCTAAGTAATAATGATGCACTTTAATTTATTGGCATCTAAACTCAAAGGCTTGCGAATGTCTGAAGAAAAATGACTAAAATCAAACTTATGACAGAAACAAAAAGCATATTGATATATGATATCAGTCTGTGAATTAAAATAACAGTAGACAAAAGCCTGTTTTTTATTCCTGGCAAGAGACTAAGGGAAATGATCTTTTATTATTGTTTATAGTCTTGAACAGATAGTGTAATTAGAAAATTGATCATATTTACCTGTTTTTCTTCTGCAGTGACCACTTGCATCCTAGTCAAACTTTTGTCTCTGACTTTAGCAAAGACGTTCTTCAGTTTGCCATATTTCGTTTTGAGAATGCATGTAGATAATCCTAAAAATGTGGTAGCACCACCAGAGGCTGTGCAACCTGCCACTATTTTACCAAACCTAGCTGGGTAGCTTGCCTTTTTTGGCTTTGTAGCTTGGAAGCAGAGGAATGCAGTATTTCAAGGGTTCCTAAAACTAAGAAACACCAGGCTTGGAAAAGCAATCATTCTCTAAGTGCAGTGGAAGGTTGTTAACCTTTCTAAGCCTGCAAGCTGGGTGCTAAGATTGTACTTCCTCCATATTGTAATCAGAGAGCTCAAGGAGTATGTCATAGGCAGGGGCCAGGGTAAGTTTGAGGAACTTAGGTAACTTGGTGATATTTGTGGCAGCATCCCTACTGTCTCATTTCCTGGGGAAGTCAATGCTCTGAGTTATTCAGCAGGGCCCCACAGCTCCAAAATAGCTCAAGAGATGTTGGCCAGTCACTCCTAGTACAAGAACAGCTGCCAGTCTCGTTATGAAATAGCATCTCTCTTGGCTTTTGCCGCAGCTTGGGTTCTGCAAATGAAGCATAGAGGAGAGAGCTGCTGAGAGAAAAGACCATGATGACCAAAGGAAACAGACTGTCAGAGAATCAGGGTGGTACCAAAGAGTTTAAAAGGTTTAATTGCCAAATAAATGTTTTGCTAACAGTTTTTTTTGTTGTTGTTACCGGATGCTTCAGCCCAGTAAACATCTGATTGCAACACATAAAATCTTTGGGAAAAAAAAAATGCAAATTTTAATAATGAGAATTGCTGGGTTTGCTGAGCTCTGCTGGAATACTTTTATGTTGATTTGGCAAATAAAATCTCCTCAACTTAATGCAAGTTCTAAAGGAATTCCTTTAGCTGAAAAATAAATTACAAAAGTACCAAAATACTCCTAGTTACTTTGAACACCCTATGAACTAATGCAATTTCTATAGTTTCTCCACAGTTTGTTGCTTGTGTTTTTTAAAAATTTATTTTTAGTCTTTGTGCTACTTCAGAGGTGTCATTCTGCATCTTCTGAGTTGAAGCTTCTGAAAATGAGAAGTGCCGGCACTGTGCTGCTCTTCAACATTAACCAGAGGGTTTTTTCACCCTAAGCACAATTTGATATGGGATGTTTTGGTTTTATTTATTGTCAAATCCAAAAAATATTAGTGTGTAATGCCCACACCTTTAAATAATAAAACTCCTATATTTGTTTTCAGATACTCTAATCTGTTGTTAATAAACTTGAAAGAATACAGTCTTGTCTAATAAACACATCAAACTAATGGGTACAAAAGCAGTTCAGAGAGTGTTTGTTGTTTGGTGTTTAGATTTCAGTCAAACTTAATCAACAATGGATGGGGCCTGCTGTATTTATTAGCAACACAGATCCCTGTGATTCAGTGCCAGGTCCCTTTGACTGGTTCCAGTGCATGCTGGCAGGGGTACAGGACTGATAAATACTTACATCCTTGTGACTGTGAAAGAAAGAGGGAGGGGAAATACTGCTGAGAGAACAGACCTCACGGTTGGCATGAATTCCTTGAGAGCCATTTTGAATCTCTTTCTATACAGCTAGCTTCTAAAGTCATTGATTCAGGAACAGTAGAGGCCTTTTTGCTTTGTGAAACCTTCAGCTTTACAGATGGCTGGCTGCATAAGGCTGCGTGTTTTTGTTCTCGCTTCCCCTCCAGGATATTCTCTTTCCCCAACTCTAATTTTCATTCTCTTTGGCTTGTTATTGAATTTCTTGAAGGGCTTCAGTCATTGAGAGGAGAAATGCTGTCGCACACATGCTCCTTTTTGGGAGCATCTCTGATGGTCTAAAATATGCCTTGTCAGAGAAACTGAAGTGAAGGTGTTTGAATTCTTGATGTTTAATTTTTAAGTTCCAGTTGTGGAAGGCAAATTTGGGCTCATTTTGTGGAGAGTAGAAGTAAATTACCAGCAAAAATGTTTCCATCAAATTAAATAAAAATCTTTACTGATTCTCTTTGCGCCAGCCACTTGTGAAACTGCAGATATAGAGATTCCGGTAATGGTGATTTTTCTGTCTTGCAAAAATGGGAAAGTCTGTTTTCTCTGCAGATACCCAAACACTCTTGCTTTGCTTCTGGAACTCTAAATTCTGAGCCTAGGAAGTAAAAATGCTCCAATTCTCAACAGAAGCATGTTGCATTTCTTGTAAGAATTAGTGTAAGATGTAAGCATGTAAGTGTAAGCATGTAAGAACTATGCTAGGAAACAAGTTGCAGCATGTTGTTCATGCAGTGCTGGAATTTCAATAATGTTATCTCTGAGACTGGCAGTTGCACTTGATACTGATAAATAAACCAGCCAGGTCACTGTATCTGCTACAAATTCTTGCTCTTGACATGACACTTGCTGTTTTACAGCTTTGAACCCAATTTTCTTTTTCTAATGGGCACATGACTCATGAAAGTTCAGCACACTTTCTGAGCAAGAGGGGCTTGCTGCAGGACTGAACAAACTATTTGAACATGGAGAATTCAGTCATTAACTATGAGAGAAATGATGATGCGGGGAAGAGGGGAAATCATTGTGGCAGTATTATGTCAGCCTAATCACACAGACTTTGCTCCTGTCCACTGTCCCCAACTTCAGAGCTTGCAGCCATTTTAGGACGTGTCCAAACTGCAATTTAAATTAAACAAAATGCCCCTTTGTAAGTAAGTTGTATGAAGAGAATTTTGCAGTCATGATACAATCCTAAGATGTTTGTTTGAAAAAGGACAGCCAGGTGTGGAGGCAATGTAGCACGCAGCTTGCATACAGAGAAAGCTGCAAGAAGAATCAGTGTGAAGTTTGTTACTATTACTACTGCAACTTTAGGGTTTTTTTCCCCTAGAAAAGTGTCCTATGTACTTACGGGGGAAAACAAGTACTTTGATGTAGGGAAGAACAAAACTCACCTGTGGAGGTAAAAAGTCCCCTTGTTCCAAAAAAGTATTCTTAGAGAGGAGAAAGAACCAGTATCTATTTCACAAGTTATCCTGATATTTGTCACTCTTAGACTGGGTATGAAAAAATATACGAATTGTGTTCTCACAGAAAATGTAGTGCTAACTCCTTTTGATTCCTGTTCCTAATGTCATCATTATCATTTGTCATATGAGAGAAAGGCAGGGGTGGTTCTCACTTGGAGATAGAAACACTGTGGACAGTGTTTGCAGAAACATCACCCAACTTCTCCGTGGGACTGTGTGTGTCTTTCTCTCAAGCTAGCTTGTTGCCAATGAACTGCTCTACAGCAGAGGTTGCCCTTTTGTTGCGGGTTTTCTTTCCTGAGAGAAGGCCTATACAGATAAGGCGAGAAATGACTTCTTGTCACTTGAGAGCTTAATCTAAAAATTATGGTGCTTATATTTTCTGTCTGAGTATGACATGGAACACATGCTGTTTCTGTTTACCTCACTGAGATGAACTCATGTTTCAAGATTAGCCATTTAATGTCAGCTAATAGTAATAGTCTCTATCCCCTAGGGCCATTTGGAGGGAAAAAAAGTAGTAAAAATAGAGAATTATCATCTCATTAAAGTCATCAGGGAAAGAGAGCAATAGGTGTCACAGGTGTCCAGTAGGAGGTAGCAGTGTGGCTCATGTTGCCACCACAGCAGGTGTGAATCTACGTCCACTAAGGTAGATGCAGGCAGACTTTCCTAATGAGTAACAAAACCTGCACCATTAGGCCCCTTGCTGGATTAATTTCTTGACTTTTTGCAAGTTTTGTGAGTAATGTTAAGCACAGAACTGTTCTCTTCTCTATGGTCAAATAACAGTAATCAGTGTATTTGAGTGTAACTGAGCCCTAGTGTACAGAAGTATACTGTACAAAAAACCTGGTGGCATGAGCATGAAACAGGTACGCTGATGTGAATATGACTGAGTTTCCTGGAAAAAAAATAGTTTTTGATTTTAGGATGAGTATAAACCAGAGACAAGCTCCATGATATATTGATGAATGCCCAAGCTGAAACATCATGCTAACTTGAGTTTATGACAAACTGATCAGTGTAAAAAAATTTGAAATTTCCACCCTATATTTTGTGTCTTCCTGCTGTCTCTTCATCTAGTATTTCTTCAAGATCCTTTGGTGAACAGATTTATCTATATAGTATCATCTTTTCCCAGGCTGCAGGAAATCTGTTCAGTCTAGCTGAGCCCCATAACAGCTACATCTTCAGTAGGAAGATAGGAAGTATGATCTATAGAACACCCTTTCCTGGAGAGATTTAGATCAGTGACCACATAGAATGCAAAGCCTGCTAAGGATTAACCAAGAAATTGACCTGTTAAATATGTGAGCAGAGCTGAGATGCTTGGTTCGAACACAGACCTGGTATAAAAGGTAGAAGTCTACCACAGTAGCACGTTCTTGCAGATATCGTGCTTTGGTACTCCTATGTCCTTTACTCATAAAGAAGCAAACCTCAAATTTTACCCAATTGGGATTAAAACAAATCTTGCTTTTTTTTTTCCTTATTATTTGTAGGAAAACGCAGCCTTTTTTTCAGAAATAGTGAGACTGTCTGTGAAGGAGTTCAGTGGGTGGAATTACTCACAAGGATAGTTCAGTACCTTGCATAGTTGCCTTGGATATAATTTGGCATTTTATAGTTTGAGAATACTCGTCTTACTGTTCCTCTCCCTCTTTTATTGTCATTCTAATTGATGTTCTCTTGCGTATGGAGTTAAAGTAATGTTTGGTGAACAAATAGTTCAGGAGAGGAAGTATTTTTTATTATTCAGAATATGAGCTATGTATGAGTTACAGTTCTCACATACTTATTTTTCAAAACTATTTAGGAAGTGATTTAGGAGAACCATCTTTATGATGCATGTTTTTCAAGAAATCTTCAGTGTCTTCTCAGGCTGAAGTATCCATGAGTTCCAAGCTTTTGAGGCTATGAAATGTATGGCTTTATGTTCTGTGGTATCGTATCAATGTCTTGTGTTGAGTCTAACTCAGTGATCAAAGTCCTGATTTTGAGGTGAATGTTTTAATTCAACTTTGGCTAATACATAAAAATATTTGTATAAAAGGTTCCTTTCTTACCACCATTCCTTTGGGCAAACATATTTTCTAAAACAATTGTGGAAAGTGATTCTGTAGAGATCGTTTTGTCTTTGCCTCAAGCATTTGCTCTATTTTTCTTTCCCCATTGGGGCTTGTGTATAGCTAAGGTCTATGGAATAACCCTACAGTTTTATTACATACACAGCAGCTATAAAAGACTACGTTCCTCGCTACTGTGAAGTAGCAAGGTTACCCAGAATATTTAGCAAACAAGTTTTCTCAGTAGATCCTACTGACAGGTGGCTTTGCAACTTAGACATACAACTTACATGCTCTTTTTCACTTGTTTTCCTTTTTACAATCATTTGGGTTCTTGCAGAAAATTCAGTTTCAGTGGAGGCAGGTTGTGAAACTGTTTCCACTGAAATGTTGTGAAGAAAAAGAGGAAGGCTGAAGTGCATTTTTTATCATTAGGAGGCAAAGTTTTGATATCGTCTCTTCAGAATACTTTTGAAATGTGGAATATATACTTTATGGTATTTAGGCAGTAGGGGAGAAACCCATAATGTGTTTTGAGTTAAACTTTCTGGACCTAAAATTTCTTCTTATGGATTTTTTCACTCCTAATCAGAACAAAACTGAACTTCAAGGTCTTCAACAAAATGGATATTTTTTTTTACCTGGCAGTTGTTCTGAGCACTTACTGTACTTTTCTGATGAGTAGATGTATTTAAAATTTGGCAAGTATTTTGAAGAGATGCACCTGACCTCTGTGCAAGAATTCAGAACATGTGGGCTTAATGTTTGTAGTTGTCACATTGACGAAGTTCTGTGTGGAACAAGCAGCTGAATACTCTTCTCTCCTTTTATCTGAAATGTGTATGCATGCCAGTCTTCCCCTTCTCCATGCCCCCACCCCAAGTGACTTGGGCACTTGAAATGAAGAACTGCATTTGTAAGAGTTGTGTTGTGACTGTGGAGGGACTTGGTTCATTCACCTGAACTGTGGGAGGTCCAAGTGTGACAACTCCTCTGCCAGACTGGGGCAGGTTGTTACCCTGGGTTTCTCCAAGAACAAACATGCTCACTACCAGGCTGCTCTTCAACTCTGCTCTTCTTTGATGTTGCTTCAGTGGGAGACTATCTGCTGAAACAAGGGCTGTGACAGTGATAGGTCATCCCCAGATGATCACCCAAAGTGAGAGTTAGAAGGCCTTTGCTTCTACCTTTAGAAACCACAGTCAGCCTTACACATACCACTGCCCTAATTCTATACACCATGTACTAAAGAAGAAACTTGCCAAGGTTGAGCCAACATTAGCTGTATCTGCATAGGCCTTTCATGGTGGAGAACTTGACATGTGGCAAAGACAATAGGCTGAATTGTCTTTTCTAAATGTTTTTTTGAGCCAAACTATTTATAGGGTGTATGTTAGCTGTACCTTAGGGATCACATGATTTAAGAAGCAGGATTCATTCCTAAAACTGGCTTCTAGACTTTCATTGATATGTTGGCGTAGTATAGTTGAGTGAGTTTTAAATCTACTCATCACAGCTGCAACTGTAAACTGTAGGAAGATTGCAGAAGCACATAGTCTGGTCATCTGCAAGACAGAAACAAGATTTCCAACGCTTTCCTTTTGATAGCTTCTCTGCAAGATGCTGAGGAGCCTCTTCAATTAAAAATTAAGGCCATACAATGCTATTGAAGACTACGTTTAATGCAAGTGTTATGTCTGACCATTAGTAAAAAGTGGACACACAGCAAAATAACACTACAGGTTATGACTGGCAGAGGTCATTTTAATCACATTGATCTATAAAATATTTAAGATAATTTAACAACCTCTTCCCACCCCAAAAAACCAACTGACCTCAAAAAACTACACACACAGTGCTCTATTTCTTCTATATTTGGTCACAAACATCTAATACAAGGTCAAAGAGCAATGTTCTGCACATTCCTTTTGGGAATGCTCCGCTGGGCACTGCAGTGGCAGAAAAGCAGAAAATAGGTTCCAGAATATATGCTTGGACAAACAGATCACACAGGGTGATTTAAAAATCCATGTTTGAAATCTGTTTGCTTAAATATAACCACATTAATGCTGTTTTATAGGATCTGGGCACCTGTGACTTGCTTATGGATGTCAAAGTTAAAATCCCAAAGTCATTAAGCTAATTAAACACAATGTGCCTCGCCAACCACTAGAAAAAAATAAGGCAATTTATAGTCTCAATAACTATCTTACGTTAATAATATGAGGCCTAAAGTGTGGAAATGTTATTTGGTGATTAGATGAACAGAGAGAAATATATCATCCTGGGCACAAAACACTTTTTACATGCTTCCCTTCATTGGTTACCAACCATAAATGAACTAACAGTACCTAATTTGACTGTTTAATTATTTCTTTTTTGGGGACATAGTAAAATATTCCAAGATAAGGAAAGACACTGTGACTGCAAGTCAGGACTTACGGAATTTTTTCTAATTTTTGCCAAAGGCAGTCTATGACCTTTTGCTATATCAGTTCAAGAAAACCCCACCAATTGAACAAATTAATGGGAGAAATAAACCATTAGAAATTTTGTTTCTGGCTTGAAGACTGTAATCTGTAGCTCATTTAGGGCTAGGAGAGGATATGAGGAAAGTACTGTTACTTTTCAATTCTCTTATTTTGTTATTAATACATATTATTGATTATTGTCATGGAAGTTACATTGCACACAATGGACCTTTGATCAGAGCTTATATAACAGTCTTGAATTTTTATTCTCTTTTTTGCCATATTTGTGTACTTTCAGATTTTCCATTTAGATCTGCAAAATCCCTGTTCATTTGCCACCTGATAGCATAACTGCTTGAGAACTTCTGGTAAATTAATTTTTACCAGTTTGAACTTGCACAGTCACCCAGACCTTGAGACCACTGAACTATTAGGCCTCAACTAGAATAATTCTCAAAGTAGGTATTTTCCCTTCCCACTTCCCACTCCCCTTCCCACCTGACCTGTAGTGGGTGCCAGCTGAATCTAGCTAAAAAGTGCTCCCCATGCCTTAAAAAGAAAGTAGACTCAAGTATAATGACACAATGAAAAACAGGGACTTAAAGAGGTTGTGAGAGCCTGCATTGACATACGTTGAGATGGTGATGTAATGTTCTGGCTCGAAGTTGTGATATATGGCTCTTCAGCGTTGCCAAGGGGAGCTAAGCCTGTTCTCAGCTTTACCCTTGCTCATTTCTTCAGCTAGTAATTGAGCATTTTAAAATGACAATTGTAAAATCAGGGCAGCGACAGCAGCAGAGAGGAATAATTTTCAAGTAAACTGTTAGTGCCCCTGCTTCGCGGATCTTCTAAAGTGGGATTAGAGAAACCAGATACCAAGAAGTGCCCTGTGTTATGGATCCTGACTGTGTTATGTGTCCTGGTAGGAACATGTGTAAACTGAAATGGTGCTTTGGGATGGGGACATCTACATAATCTACGCATTGTAGAGGGATTCACCTTGGACTAGCTGTAGTCTGGAGTGAGTCCCAGTTTGGTTTCCTGTTCCTTGAATCAATTTCATGCACTGCAGACTAGTTCCAGTCATGTCTTACAAAATGAATGTTCATTAGCAAAACACATTAGGTGTTTACTTGGAGCATATCTCTCTCTTTACTTTCCACCAAAAGGAGTCAGGTTGCATGCCCTGAGATAGCCTTGCAATAGAATCATAGAATCATAAAATGGTTTATGTTGGAAGGGATCTTAAAGATCATCTAGTTCCAACCTTCCTGCCATGGGCAGGGACACCTCCCACTAGACCAGGTTGCTCAAAGCCCCATCCTGCCTGGGCATTTGGGGCATCCACAGCTTCTCTGGACAACCTTTGCCAGTGTCTCACCATCCTCACAGTAAAGAATTTCTTCCTCATATCCAATCTAGATCTCCTTCTTTCAGTTTTAAACCATTAACCCTCATCGCTACACTCCCTGATACGAAGTGCCTCTCTGGCTTTTAAACCAAAGAACATTTAAGTAAAGATGGAGATCCTGATCCTGAAACACTGTAAAATGCTTTCTTTCTTGGGTTAGCTGAAAAAGACTGAATATGTTCAACAACTTCTTCCAGTACGATAGCAGGGAAATAGTGGCTTGTGGACTCCTTCCTTGCAAAGGGAAAAACTTGCAGTAGCTTTTGCACTAGTGTCGCTCCAGAAACATGCATAGCAATAAGAATGTAGAGGATGTGGAACAATGAATACAGGAAAGCAAGAGACAAATCACATCAGAAGGTACCTGGAGGCATGATGTCTGTGCTTCTGTCTGGTGTCTGAAACTTAGCCACAGGATAGGCACAGCATGGGAGGTGAGGAAGCAAATGCTTCATGGTGCCCCATCAGCACTGTGAGGAGGACTGCGGCTAACAGGACTCCAGTGTTGAAGGCTGGCCAATTCTTAATCTTTCCAGATGAGATTGCTATTTGTGCCAATGAAGTAGTGATTGTTAGTTATGTAGAAGTGTCCAAAGGTGACTATAGTCAAGCATTTAGCTTAATTTTGCAACAGTTATCAAACAGCCAACAGATGACCATAACTTTTGATCTCCATTAAGTCAGCTTTTGTCACATGCAAGAAGAAAGCATGAAAAAAGTAGAAGTGTCATATCTTTAAATCACTTTCCTTTTTTATGCCTCAGGCTCTGGCATTTTCCTTCAGTGTTTATTTGGTTAACTGAACACAAGTCTTCCTTACTTACCTTTTCTCAAGTACTTCCTTTGGGGAAAAAAAGTGACACAAAGGATCTCCAGCATGGAAGTTCCCAATGGCACCTATGGGCAAACATGTCTTGGCCAAAAGTGCGACTTCACTAGTTTTAAGTGCAGACCTCCACAGCCCCTTGATTTTACTGGAAATGAACATGAAAAGGAAAAATGTAATTTGGCTGGTAACATTTTCTGGAAGGGTCAAACCTGTGATGCATTGGGGTAGAGTGGGAACGGTCTCTGATGTTAGTTTAGTGATTAAGTTACAGGAAGGAGGAACACAGAGTAGCTACGTGAATAGAGAAGGAAAGTATCTTCAGGGAGGCCACCCAAACCCCACCCAGGTCTTAGCTACATTCTTTCCAAATGCCATTCAGAGAAGCCCCCTTCACTGAACATAGTATAAACCCCGTCATTAAACACTGTCAGAAGATGTGGTAAGAAATTATTTTTTTAAATTATTTCTTAAATTAAATTTAATTAAAAAAAGCATAAAAGCTTTTTTTTTTTTTTATGTTTTGTTTAGTATTTGTGAAAGGAAATCTTGGGTTTCAACTATATACCAGTTGCTGAAATAGCCATTTTGTATTTATGGGATTGTAGTTAACAGCCACAAGTGAAATAACTTGCTGACATAAAGGTACTAAGAAATGCCCAGGAAAAAGATAAGGGATTGGGCCAAAGAGAGAGAGTAAAGGAGACTAATATCACCATTAAGCTGTTCATGCTATATGTGGATATCCATTGAATATTGGCATATTTGTGCAAAGAAGAATGATAATAGGAGAATAAACGGATTTTACAGTTAGGCATCTTCTAGAGATCTAGGTTTAAGTCCTGGATGAGAACTGGGGAGAAGATGTAGAATCAAGCTTTTGTCCCTCTCATGGGTAGCCAGACCACTTGCTTCTATTTAACTCACAATTTGGGGAATGCAATTTTTCTAGGCTATATGGCATGTTTGCTGAGAGGAAGCCTGTATACCTTTAGCACTGCGACTGCCAGAGTTTACCTGAGAATCAGATTTACTGGGAAAGAGAAAGGTTCAAAATCTTCTGGGTGAGAGAAAAAAGCCTCTGGTTGTGCCAGGGCTACCTAGTAGTACGCGAAAGAAGAGAGCTCTTTGTGCTATATCAGATCTTCCAGAGAAAAAGATAACACAGCTACAAAAACAAAGCTTGATGGGAGAACATCATTGTGTAGGAGGGAAGAGCAGTATCTATAGCACAAGAAAGATGCAAAGTATGTTGGGTAAGTGTTGGACTGAGCTACTCTGGCAGATTAGTCTTGCAATTAGTTAAACTTTGTTGTATGCACCTTCACTCTGTTCAGCTGGAAGGAGTCACAAAAGCAAGGTATGAGTCAAGGATGGAACTAATGTTTGTTTCCATACACAAATGAAGAAGATATTTTTCTTCTTCCCAGTGGGAGGAATGGAATACAACCATGGAGGTAAAAATGCATCTGACTCATGGCAAAGAAGTCATACATCAGTTAGATAGATTCTGTCACATTTCTTTTGTGAGCAGTCAGTACAATTAATGTATGATCTGCCCTCAGTCTTTTCCATGTCCAAGAAGTGCTCCTGCATGACATATACTGGAAGAGTACTAGGACTTTAAAATTTAAGTAAGGCAGTTATGATACCTTTTGGTCATAAAGTTATCATAACTCCTGTTTACAAAATAATTGCCTTGCAAAATGGAAGTCAAGGTTTTGCTATGGCTGAAAGGCTCTAATATTTACGTATGTATTTTTCTCTCTTTTAAACCATGCAAGTTCCTAAACATGCATGCATCCAAACCACTTTAGTGAGGTTACATAAATCACAATTGTCCATGACAGTAATTACTGGTTTCAGAGGGTGATGACTGCAAAATAAACCTTTATTTTTACAAACATCAGAACTTAAAATACATGCATCATTCCATGCCAATAGCAAGTATTTTAGTATCCTGGTTCATTTTCCCCCATACAGGCTTTGCCTTTTTATGATTCACACGTAAGAGTCGGCGTAAATATGTTAGTCAGATTTTTCCACTTGCCATGTGTTACTAGAATTTGTGTCTAAATTTCTAATAGAGCAGAAATATATATCTATATAATAACAGATCCCAGCTTTATTTTTTAATCCAGGTACATGTTCTTCTGGCTCACCCCTTTCTACAAGTTATCTCTGCTTCAGACAACAGAAAAGGAATACCCCATCATTAAAATGATGAAAGATATGGCATTCTAGAGTATCATTAGGGTTTACTGGTCTTGTATTTTGAACTCGGAGATGTACTGCAACTCAGAGGCTGTAATAGCACCGGTACACACTAATACATTACTATTGGCTACTTCTCCTGCAGCAAATCTGTGGTAGGTCCATTTCACTATCTGAGGTCCATTTACGTAGGTCCATTTACTAACTGAGACCAGCTGGCTTCAGTTCAATATATTGTCTCCCATTTAAGTTTTTTTTTCACTTGTGTCAGCATTGCAGAACCCGGATATGATAGTGTCTTTTGGGAGATGGGGGTGTTTTCTTCATGCTGGTGATAAGCAGTATGGGAATCGTGGGCTTGGGCAACAGCTGGAGCATGTGATGTGGCAGTCAACTGGATGAGGCTGCTGAGGAGGGAAAGTAACTAAACAAAACTGATAGTTTTAACTGAGTAAGGAAATGTTTAACTTCCAGATGTTAAAACTCTTATCCCCCTGACGAAAAGTCTTATCCTTTTGTGTTTGGAATGGATGGGTGAGCAACATGCTGCACCTGCCTGGCTGCTCCTGTGCCACTGCAACACAGCCAGGGTACAGCCCTCCGCTACCACAGATGGTGTGGGAGGAGCAGTGGTTTTGCTGTTGTTTCTTTCTGAAGGGGTATTAATAATTTTTTCCTATGAATGAGTGAGTCTCTAACAGATACCAGAGCTATGTCTTTTGTGTTTTAAATTAAAAAGTGTCAATACTAGGTACCACTGAGGTAAAAGTGAAATTATCTGTAATGAAACCCCAAATCCTTGGGCCCAGCTGATCGTCAAACTGCGCCTCTGCAAGCTAGTGAAAGCCTCTGGAGCAACAAACAGCCAGGCAGAAATCTCATCTCTGTCCAGGAAGGAATTTCGCCGGCATGGAAAATCCCTACATGTGGTAAAGGGCTGTTTCTGCCAAAAAGAGTTGGCATGGGAAACATCCCAGGGTTGGTTAGGGTATGCAATGTTCACACATACAGCATGAGCTCAGTAGTGGGATAACAGGACTTTGTTCTTGTAATAGCACTAAACCAGAACTGAAGGCAGACCAGGTTAGAGGTGCTTCTGCCACACTGGCATTCTTGATGTAGGCATGAGCTTCCTTCTCGATGCCTCCTGTGAGGACCTTCTCCCACCTTCCTCCTCCCTGTGGTCCTGGCCGTAGTCTCCTGTCTCAGAGGAGGGGAGGCTGCCTGTTGCTAGTTCTTTTTACTCTTTTCTTGGGTCTCCAGTAACTCCCATAACCTTTCCAACTGCAGCTTGTCTTTTGTTTATCTGGTGACAGGCAAGTGTTGCCATTGCTGCTTTGTGCAATCCTCCAAGATCTCACCCACATTTATTCTTCAAAATGGCCTGAGGTGCCGAGCTCATTTGTAGCAGAGCCATTCCCTTTAGGGCTTATGCAGCTGTTGTTCCTTTGCCAAGTAGAGCATGTGGGTGAACAGTTGTGGTTTCCAACCTGCCATTCCTCTGGATTTTGTCTGTCTTTTGAGAGGATATAAAGGAATGGCCCAAAAACTCCGGGTGGGGATTTCCTCCTGTTCTTCTTTCAGTGGCCCCACCAGTAGCAAGATTACTGGGACTTTAGTTAAGCTCAGAGGCTATGTAGGGTTTAGCTCTAATTTCAGCCTGCATTTTCTGTTCTGCATAAGGCCTGTGGTGACTGTTTTCTTTCTTATTTTGAAGATATTCTGGCAAATATCTTGCTGTACTCACAATATACATATGCAATATCTGTATTTGATTTGTGCTATTTCTTTGCCAATAATGGGCAGTGCTGCCACATATAATTTTTCTGCTATTTGGAATTTTGAAAGATTTGAGTACAAAATGTATCATGCACGTAAAGAAATGTAGTGCAGAGACTACACTACATGGGACTTCAGTTTATGTTAGCTGTGAGGAAAAAAGTGAAAATCTTTTAGGCTCTGTATTTTCACTTCCACAATATTTGAAGGCTCTGACTTTATTGCACCTCAGATCTCTTCCCTTTCTCTAAAAAAGACAAGTACCAAAGGACGACGACATACAGATTGTTATCTTAGCAGGTAAATTTACGTACCCCCAGTCTGAGTGAACATATTGTTAGCACAATTTCTTATTCAAACCACATTAATTGACAGGGAAATTAAATTACCCAAAAGGAGCAAGGTTCTACTTGTTTCTTGACTGCATGTATAGAAAACTAGATATTAAAACTGAAAGATATCGTAAAGGTCCCAATATCTTATCTATCGATAAGATAGAAATGGTCATCTTTCATAACAATGCTAGCAGCAGTAAATGATGAGATTTAATAGACCAAATATTTTTTGGATCCCAAACAAGACCCCAAAGGCACCTGTGCTTCAAAATATGCCTTTTAGCTACAGAACCTGTTCTTCAGATAATTTTGGAAATTTCATCCACATTATCATTTTAAAAATTATGTAGGATTTTCTTATACTAAAAGCATACCAGATCTTGGGAGAATAACTGGTCATTGTATACAAACAGTTATTTGCTACTACCACAGTTTCACATTTTATTTTGGTATGAATGCATTAGAGCAGAAACGTAGCAAGCTGACAGTACTGTCATAGAATTGGGGTAGCTAATAAAAGGTTTTATGTTGAGACAAGGCAGTTTGAAGGCTCAAGGACTCACTACTCAACAGAAAGAATCAGTCCCTAAAGACAGCATGATTTGAGGAAAGGGGTTGCTACTTAGAGCTGTTGTGAGTGACTTTATAATGCACCTCTGCAAAAAAAGCAGTGATGCATTAAAAAAAAAAGCACATGATGTATTAGCAGGACATTGACCCAAAACTGCACAGCCATCCCCAAGGTAGGTGCCACATTAAATCATTTCTTCATTTTTACTTAACAAATAGAAAGCTGCAGCAATCCTCACCTGTCATGAGTTAACCTTCTTGATTAGCATGTAAGACGGGCATGTGAACTGGAGCCCAGCTTTGTGTCAGGTTGAGGAATTTGGCGTGCCATAACCCCCCAGAATTGTGATCCTTGTGGGACTGGGCTCCAACCAGTCAAACATCCTATCAATCAGGAGGACCCCTGCATGGTATGGCATTAACTTTTACAATTCAGACTAGTGTGGGACTTTGCTATACTCAATCCATCAGTCAAGTCTGTCTGCACAGTTCCTCCACAGGGAATATATCAACCTTTATGATGCTGATCATTGACAAGCTGAGTTGTGATCAATCAGTCAGTTTCCTATCATGCTGCACAACAGCTGCAGGATAACACAGCCTAGACTGCTCCATCAAAAAAAAAAAAAAAAACCCACCAAAAAAAGTTAAATGAAAGAACCTTAAAAAAACCCCAATCCACCTATTCTTGGTGTATCAACCCCAATGACATCCTCCCTGACTTTTCTGTCCATTATTTTGTTCTCTCTTCCCGAACTCAATTCTGATGAATGTTTTTAATTAAGGTTTGTTGGAGGTTTTTTTATTTTTTTATTATTAAGTTTTGTGTGTGTATGTGTGTGTGATTACCTAATTGTTTGGCACAAAGAACTGTCTGATCAGGCCCAGGCCTAGAATAACTGAAGTAAGGCAGGTCAGGATGGGAGAAGGTGGATTGGCAGAACAAGCGTGTTTACATCATCCCTGGCTTTAGCTTCTTTTATCAGTAGATTTGGCCCTGTTTGCTGTTTCTTTATAACTAATGGTGAAGTAGATCATATAAACCAAGAATGATTTACAGGACAACAATTGTTTGGAAAAGCTAGTAGTGAATGAAAGGAAATTGAAGAGAGAGCGAGCAATAATATGCATGCTGTGCCCTGTGTGTGGGCAAAGGATGTGGTAGTACCTGGGTGTTCATATAGCTATTAATTTATGCATACTCCCACTCCCTAGTTTTAGTAGAAATGACTAGATTTTTTTTTTTAATATATAAAATTTTGTGTGTATGTATATATATATGAATAAAATACATTTTTTGCTGTGGTGTCTTGCTCCTCCATCATTTCTATCAACGGTTTGCAGAGGAGTTTTTCTGGAAACGCTTTTGTATCTAGGAAAATACTGTAATTATACTGTGAAGACATCTCAGTTTTAACAATTCTTAAGTATTTTGTAAAATTCTAGGAAAAAAAAAAAGTCTCTTGACTCCCCCAAGCCTTGGTAACAATGTAATAGTCTGTTTGATAGTGTATGCAGTTATAACTTCACTTTTCCATTGATGGGACCACCAGCTTGCCAGTATTTTGGGCAGGTATACATTTTGGATTAACTTTAGAAAAATCAATAATGTGAAATTCAACGTGATTGGAGCTGTTTCTCTGCAGTTCAACAAGTGTTAGGAATGGAGGGTGACGTGAGGGATGGCTCCGTTGTGCAATGGTAACATTCAACTAATGGGATTTGTGCTGTGGGAGAGCAGTTGGAGTAGCACGGCTTCTTGGTTCAAATGTGCTACTTTCTAGGGCATAAGATGAAGTACCACTAGTAGCTGTGTTTTCATAACTTTAAGGAGCAACACTTTAGCAGTATGCAGTAGAGCCAATACACTGTTAGCTGACTGCAGGTAGGAAAATTAAGTGTCTGCAGATTAGGTGAAACACTTAAAGAGGTTCAGAAAGACCAAACCTTGCTGCTTACCCCTTATTCCATAGTAATGTCAGTTAGTCAGCTGTGTGGAGGAAGAGATGTTCTGGGGCACTGATCCCTTATTGTCCAGATCAGGTCTAGAGCTGTCCCAGGTCAGCACCTGGGACACATTCCTGGCCTAGATTGAAAGTTTTCCTTTCTGTTGCTGTCTCAGCTGTTGTATGCCCAGTGACCTTGGCCAAACAGCTCTCTTTCTCCTGATACCATTTCTCCTTGGAGATAGCAATACTGCTCTCTGCTATGGCCAACTCTGCGATCTGCCAGTAAAAGGTAGACAAGAACTGGGAGGATTTCATTGCAAATTTTAGAGAGACATTTTTTTGTATTAAGTTTTACAGCAGTTGCAGCCTTTGTGCAAGACTATGATTGCTTTGTATTTTCTACAGGAGGAAACTCCCTGTCCTACTTCCTTGTAGGAAACACTGGAAATTTTCATGTTTTGGGAAGAGAGAATAAGAAATAGCTTGTTGTCCCAGCCCTACAGATACTTAAATACTGGTGAGGAAATTTGCTAATTTATAAGCCGGCATCTTACTTGGAAGGAGTGGAAAGCTCTGAAGTCTCTGTGCCAGGGAGGCAAGTAGTGCTAATGAGAAAAGGCCAGCAGATTTGTGTGAGGCCTGGGGCATCCTAAAGCAAGGATGCAGTGGATTTCCCGATCTCAGCATGATGGGGAAAAGGAATCACTTCTCAGGCCACGGGGTGGCAAATAAAGTAGAGGGGAGGAATGAAACCTGACCTACCAAAAGCTTCCTATGTGTAATACAGGCCTCTGTGTCAGTGTGGGAAGAAGTCTAGAAAAGAAATGAAATTGTACTGGATTCACTAGCTCTTTTTCCCTCCTCCGTATCCTGCCAAAAATGCTATTTTGCTTTAATTTTGTTTATGTGTTGTTTTTCATGATGTTAAAGCATTGCTTGAACACAGATGTAAAACATCAGTACAGTACTGTAAGGCGTGGACCACACAGACACGCAGTTCCTTTCAAAATGCAAACCAGAGGAAACAATCTGCCTTTAAAATTAAACTTCCTCATTAATTTCATTAAAAACGTGTGCAGCTTCTAGGGAACAGCAGAGGGTGACTTAAAACATGGCATTATCCCTTGAAAACTGGCAGGCAGTGAATGTGCTCTGGAGGAAAGAAAAAACAAGGCGGTCTGAAAGAAAGGTTGGGAAAGGGAAGCAGATCTCAAGCAGTGGTTGCCATTTTTCTACTCCTGTCTGCTTTGCTGTGCTCTGCAGACACACAATAATAACCCCAGTGGGCCCGGGGATCAAATGACGTGTTGCTGAAGGATTAGGAGCAATTCTATCCCCCTGGCATGGGTTTAGGAATTTTCATTAAAATGACCTTGGGTGTGGTGAGAAAGGAATTCGGGCTGCATGGACGGAGAACTACACATCCTACCTGGGGAACAACAAAAGGGCCTCTGCAAGACGCACCTCCCTGGGCCCCAAGCAGAGCTGTTATGCTTTTTTCTTCCTCAGTGCAGTTCATGGATTAGCTTGGAGATACGTGGAGGGTCAGAATTAAAAGGCATCTTTCCAGGGGATGGAGGGGGGAGGTGAGAGGATGGAGGGGAGGAACAGGCAAGAGGGCTGATTTCCTGGAATTGCTTAAAAATAGATACTTAGAAACAAATATGTGTTTGTTAGAGAGTGGAATTGCATTTAATTAACAAGAGAGCATTGTGCCTAAGTGCTGCAGCAGAAGAAAATGGAAAATTATTGCTAGATTGCGCAACCCCATTTGGTTCATCTACACAAGCAGTGTTTACACCATTTGGTGAGTTTATTGTGTATGTGCTTGCCTGAGAAAAAGCTTTTAGTCCTGGTTTAGGAGTCATGGTGAATGTCTTCTTACAGATTGACTGTATGTATTCAGGTGTGCAGAATCTTGCACCTTACAGTCGTACTTCTTAAATTCATGCTGTTTAAATGCAATTGTTTCTGAGGAAGCAATTAACTCATAACTGTAATGCAGTTACCTATGAAATATGCCATAGCATCTTCAATTGGTAGCAACATTCTAGAAGAAATGGGCTTATCAGAATAAAAAGAAAGCATGATGTTGTTAGCAACAGAGCAAAAGCATTAAAGTAAGCAGAATGGTTAAATACCCATGATTAAGTTTATAGGGTGTGTGGTTGAATGGTTCCATGCTTGTATACGCAGACTTGAAAAATTTCATCACCTCCTGGAGAAATATCCCTCCTTACCTTGTATTCAAGATAAATTAAAATAAATGGTGGGAGCAGATGTCATCCTGTTAGGGCCAATCTTTGCCTTTGCCCTCAAATTCCACTTCTGTGTCACTGTCTCATTTGAGCATCCTCAAGCTTTGCATCTCAAGCTGTTAAACCCTTGAGGCAGGCTCTTAAATGCACAAGATGGTGACCCAGAGGCTTTTCTCAAAATACCGATGGAAATGAAAAAAGGAAAGTGGTAAAATTCACTGACCGAGCAGTGGGCTGTTGAGTTAGTCTCCTCCCTATCACAGTAGCCATGTGGTGAGCATATAATGCTAAAGCAGACATTCTTGGATGTAACAAAAGGTGTTAAGGAGCAAGCGCTGAAAAAGGTGTATTGTTTGTAGTTCACTGTTGTTGTCTGGTTTGAGAGGTTTGTTTTGAGCTGGAACTGGAAGTGACTTTGGAGATTCAAACTCATTCTGGAAGATGTCAGGGAACTCTTGATGTCCAAAGATATGATATTCAACACCTGACAATTAGGTGAACCTGAGCTATGTCACAGATGTACCTGTTCCCATCTGTGTCCCCTATTGATCCTCATTGGACTTCCCATCCTGACCCCAGACTTGACCTGTAACCTCACATTTTTGCATGGTCACTGGGCTTTAGGTGGGTCTTCTCAGTCACCATACTGGCCCTGCTTGGCTCTTGGTTTGTCTGGCCCTGCTCCTACAGAGTTTGTGTGGGGAAGGAGCAGGATCCAAGAAGGTAGTTTCAATGGGATTCCTCGGCCCCTAGGCAGAGGGTCCCAGGTGAGGCTGGTCAGGGCAACCAAAGCCTACTTGTGCCCTCAGAATGGGAGACATAAAGATGGGCTTCATCAAGAGAGTGAGGCAGGATGTATGTCAATTTGTTCAGCGCTTGCTTTTTGTGAGATACTACACAGCTGCCCTGTTGGGAGAACTCTTTCCTAATGTCTTAAGAGAGAAAAGTCTGAAGTCATTAGGTTGGCTTGTGCTGTCCTGTCAGTGAACATGAGAAAACTCAGGGGGAGCTGTGAGCCACGGTTTCTTGCAGTTTGCTGAGACAGAAGCAAATTCCATAACTTTGAGCCATGAGTGGGACCTTGTTGAACCTAATGTACAGTTAAGAGCCTGTTTGCCCTCCTTTCTTTGATGGTCTCTCTCTAGAAAAGATCAGTTTGGGCTTGGCCTGGCCAAGTGCTATCTTCTGGGAGAAGATACAGCCCAGGGATGGACTTCTCTGGACCAGAGGAAAGGCTGAGAATTTTGCAGCAGGTGCTGTGTGGCCGACCACCCAGACTTTGTAAATCAGAAGCTGATTGAGTGTGAAGCCTTGTCATGTCCCCAGAGGGTGCCCTAGGTGGGATTGCCATGATAACAACAAAAGATTATCCAGGCCTCTCCTTCCTGAGCCTGCAGAAACACAGTCCTTTACTTCAGACTGAAAGAGTTTATTTCAGCTTGATTACATTACAAGAAGATCTTGGAGTGAGTTCATGCACGAGCAGCAGAAACCTGTCACGTTTGAGAAAGTATTTGTCAGTATGACTGGCCTGTTCCCCTAAGCTAAGTACCTGGAGGCAGAAGGCACCATGGTTAATGGAGGAAGGCCTGGAAATATTAAGCAAACCTCTAATCTTCTACAAAGACATGTGTAGGCTCTACTGCTGAAGAGTGTTATTCTAGACATCTTATTTTGATCACTCTGTCTTACGTGGCTCTAGAAGGAAGAGAGGAATGTAAATGTGACCAAGCTCAGTAAGGGGTTTTCATGAGAATAGGCTAAATGATTTTCCTCTTGTGAAAGACTCATATAAAATGTATGTAATTTCCCTAAATCTCTGGAGATTCCTCTTCAAGAGATTGATAGGACCCAGATTTGTAGAGCTGAGGATAGTAGGACCTGTTTTGCATTTTCTTCATCCTGTACCCACAGACAATTTGGTACAAGTTAAGGAGGGAAGTTTTGTTGTTGTTCTGCATAGAAGATCTCTGCCTCCCTCCACTTCCATTGTAGGAAGACTTCTCAGTGATGTGGGAAATGTTTTTTAAAAATTCCTTTAAGAGAACCTTCAGTCCCCCTGTTGTGGGATTCTATGGAGCTGGAAACTTGAATCTTTCCTTCCAGAAACAGATCTGAGAAGTCTGAAAGCAAAGGGAACAACTGTATTGGTGCTGGGGCTGTCCGTTCTCTCTTCTCTGTGAGGGTGAAAGAAAATCAGAGACTGAAACATCTTGTGAGGAAAAGCAGAGTGTGATACTTTATAGTGCCAATCTGTCAACAACCATTATTGCTTGAAGTTTTTACTTGAGGTATGCGAGTTGGTACACTTATTTTCATTTACAGGAAGGGTTATTTGAAGCAGAGAGAGGTTAATCTCTTATATTAGCCAAGTCATATTAGCACCGGCCAAAATGTTCAATAGAGTTTGTTTGCTCACTGTCACTATGCATAGCTAAAAGCATCGGTATGCACTGCTTCTGCCTGCCTATTATGGATTATCTTGGGTGGCCTGTCCAACCCATTGATAAGGCCCAGTGGTGACACTGCTGTGACAATGAAACTGAGCTGTGAGTCTAGTAATGTACCCAGCCTAGGTTTTCCTAAGCTGACAAATGTGTTCACTATGATCAGGGAGTACAGCAGAGGTGGCTAACTAAGCAGTTTGGCAACCCTTAATTGTCTCATCCTAGCTCCTCTAGTACCATTTTACAGGCCACAGAGAGACTGTTTTTCCTTGCCTCTAGTCCAAACCAGGTGACAGTTTTGGTGGCTATTAGTTTTGTTTTATTTTATTTTGTTTGTTTGTTTTCTCAGATACACATACTTAGATACATTACTCTCATACCAAACACAACAGTGTTGTGTTCTTGCAAATTTCTCTCAGGAGAAATGGAAGAGAGTGTCCAGTAAATACTGCATGGGAGATGTATGGATGCCAGTGATGGGGAGCATTTAGTGCTAGTGGAGGGGTACTTCTGAAAGGTACAGTACTATTTGACAGGATTTTGGTAGTTTTGTCTCTATGAGAATGTCCTGAATCTGAGAGAGCTGCCTGCTGAATGTGAAGCAGAGGTTCTGGCCATTCGGACCTGTGCATCATTCTTCCCCTCTGGTCTGGCCTGTGTGCAGACAACACTAGAAATCTTCTCATTTGGGATTCAGAAAATGAGCTCTACAGAGCACTGAAAGGGTCTTAAAAAGAACAGCCGAGAACTTCCAAGAGGATATAGGAGAGGTTGCACAGATCTGGGCGTCTTTTCCATCTTTAATTCTGAGTTTTGCAAATATGAAGACTTTCATGTTTTACTAATGCATGCAAACAAGGGCTACATTGGAAATCCTGATTTATTTTTTTTTACCCTTTTGTGCATGTTTGTGGTATTTCACCATATAGTCAGTGCAGTCTCTGACTGCCATTTAGTCCCTTGGCAATATGCAATGTGGCTAGCAGGTTTCAAAACAAACAGAAGAGCTTTATTAAAGCAGTTTGACCAGAAGATTCAAAAGAAGTCTTGAATTGGACTTTCAGTGACTGCAGAGGTCTGTTGTCCCTGAAATACCTTTGGTGTGTGTGCTAAACGGTCACTCAAAGTCAGCATGAAAAAATGATTTCCGAAGCTGTTGGACAAATAAGGAGACTCATTCTGAGCAGGGACTAAATTGGTTTAGAACGTATGCTTGCACTGAGCAGCCAAAGTACATAATCAGGTTTAGCAAAACAAAGCCTGATACCAAACTTGCCAGGAAAAATTGTTTTGTCATTTTGAAATCTGTTCGGTTTTTAAGCAGACCTTCCCAGAACAGAAAACAATGTGTTTCATGCCCCACTTCATCTGCCTTTGCTGTATTTTTCCTCTGAAGATTTGTAAGGAAGGGGAAGAATATATAATCCCTTTGTTAAGATACTTAAATTAAAAGCTTGTTCATGTTGAACTGCCCTTTCAGTCGGGATTAAGATTTGTTACCCAAGTCTATATACCCTCTAAAACAAGGACTAATCCAGACATTAATCACAGGAAATATTCCGGACCTTTTAAAAATAAACCATGACATTCTATGAAGAATACATAATTGGGAATATCCTGGACAGGTTGAAAATTAGCCCAGTGGATCGGTTGCATAATGATCAGCTGGGTAAGCCAAGGGGAAAGAAAAGAGCACATGGGGCGAACAATGCAGCGGCTTTGTGCTATTGTCTGCCTTTTCCTGTCCTCGAGTTCAGCTCGGTACAAACATTGCCATTCCAAACCAAATTATATTAACAGGAGGTGTCTGTACGCCTGATCAACCTCGCTTCCCTGCTCTCCGTTTTTTCCAACCACGGTTCGTATTTTTTTCCCCTCCTCTCTTCGCCATTTCCAGCCAGCGTTTCCCAGCCCCGATCTGTTGCCCAGAGCAACTTCTGCAGCAGTTGGTTTGTGACTGATCCCTTTCTTCAGGCAATATCTGTCAATGTCCCCCCTCCCTGCCAAAGGCCAGTTACTCATGTCAAGGTCAAACTGTGGACAGTCATTCTGTGTCTGCCCAAGTTAATCCAAACCAAACATACCATGTGTAAGTAGCTTATCTCCCAAAATAAATAGATGATAATTAGCATAAGCCACCACACCCACTCCTTTTCCATTCCTCTCTGAAAAATCTCTCCACCTGAGTAAATCGGGATGCTTTGTCTGACCCATTCTTATTATGTTGAGAAGACAGCAAGCAAGCTCTGGCTCCAAGTGGAATTGCATTTACTACCTGGCTTTCCCAGACCAAGCCAGTCTCAGTGACACAGAAAAGGAGATGCATGCAAAACTGCTTGTAAAGAGGAGATGAGATTATGTCAGGAATTCATCACAACCCCTCATTTACAGCAGATCTACCCCCAGCTCTGGGTTTATCATTGTCAATTGTACTGATGTTGCACTGGTAGTCTAAGCGGCCAGCACTCCTTGGGCGCAAAGGTCCCATCGCCGTTTTTTCAAAGACAAGATCAAGCAGACCCAGCTGTGCAAGAAGACTGGGGTACTTGGAGTTACACTATGGATATGAGTCAGAGCCCTATTAAAAATCCATATTTTGTCTGTTGGGCTTTCACCAGCTTGCTGCCTGTCAGGCTGAGCCTTCACACTATGGCACCATGGGACTCTGTAGTAAAAACAGTGTCCCTCTTTGGTGCCATAGAAAACATAGGTAGCAATCCTGAGGGGAGAGAGGGATGAGGGTGAATGCTGATGCTGTCAGGAGGGTAAGTGAAGATATGTGATTTAGAAGGAAAAGCGTGAACAGCCAAAAGTAGAGGAAGTGATGGATCTGAACTGTTCTGCCTAACCAACCTATGAAGGGGTGATTGATGGTGAATTGTTTACTTCCATGGAATCAGTTGCTGGTGTAAAAAAATATTAATAAATTTTCTTTTTCATGAAATATCCTGACTTTACTCTTAGAGAAGAACTGCCTGATGCTGGTTGCTGAAGCTTGTCTGGGAATGGAGCAGGCAGGTGGGATTCTGCTGTGCTGGCAGACAAGAAAACGTTTTCAAATTGCCTAAACTTTTTCTTTTGACTTTAGTCTATAAAAAGAAAGAAAGACAGGAAATAATCCCAGCGTTTGTGTTCAATGTTGTAGAGGTAACATATTAGTCATTTATTAGATAATTAGTGTTATATATAACATGATGAAATTCTGGTCACTACACAGGGTTTCCTCTCTTATTTAGGCTTGTGGAGCTCTCCCTTGAGCCTTTGGGGGACATGTGATTTGTTCAGAATGTGAGAGTGTCTATAAGAAGAGACCTGAGCACCCACACCTTGGCTATGGTTATCATCTAAGGTTTAATTTAGATGATTCCTTTTTTAATCTAGGTTTGTGTCTCTGTCACTCAGTGCCTACAAAACAAAACATTAATATCTTGTTTAAAATAAAAAGAAAGGAGAAATACTCTAGGCTGAGCATGTTTTATACGTTTCATGCATTAGAGGATGTATCATGCTTTGGGGTGGAGTCAGACAGGAAATTAAAGGGTTAGACCCAGGACAGACAGGCTCTGCCATGGGCCCCCAGTCCAGGGGATTACAGAGGGACAAGTGAGGCACAAGGTAACCATGACCCATTCCAGACAAGCCCCCTGTTTGTAGAAGGTCCTTGGTGTGTGCCAGAAACCCCGACTGCCTTACAACATTGAAATGTTTCTGTTCCAGTGGTGCTCTTGTGCTTAATACCCCAAATTTCGGTTTAATGACACTATTTGCAAGTAGAGGAGGGCAGGCATGTTTTGGATGGGGTTCTAGCCAACAGCAAAAGTGGCCCAAAATGCTGTTTTGAAATCTGTGCTTGTACAATCTGGGAAGTTGTACTGGCTATAGCAGCCCAGGAACACAGCAGAGGTGACATGAAAGCTCTTGGCGGGGGGTGGGGGTTTGCCATACGTAATTTCCATCAATGTCTGCGCATCCTTTCTTGGCTTCTGAGGCTCAACCCAGGTGTGCTCAAATGCTCCTGAAACTTGGCAAAAGCTTCTGCAAAGCTGGTGAGAGCTCTTGGGCTGGGGGAAGGGAGGGAAGGAGGTCATGGGGAAGTTTCACCTGGTTTCAAGTTTCAGGATAAACTTTTGCATGAATAACAGCTTCCAGCTTCAAGAATCCTGTGACAACATTGCAAGCAGGAATCCAAAATATTGGGGGTTTTATATGCAAGACAGGAGCTGTCAGGCAGAAGAATGGGATTTTAAGGCAGAATTGAAGAATAGGATAATGTACTTGTCACTGTACAGGATGTACTTACTGGAAGTCTGTGGGAAACATCGTTTAGTTAATCACCCGGATTTGGCCACCTTTTTCTCTCGTGGCAGGGGAGGGGAGGCAGGCTTTGATGGCAGCGCAGTGGCAGTTGTTTCCACCATGTTTCTGAGAGAAGGGAGTCATCTGGCACGTCGCTCGCAGCCAGGCTGAGGGCTGCCTTTCCCCTGCCGTGCAGCTGGCTGCAGCTGGCCGCCAGCAGCCTGAGAACTGGCTGCTCCCCCAAGGTGGTTTAGGAGACGCGCCCGAGTGGTGCCGTGCTGCTCGTGGGCTATCTGCCAAATTCAGCTCTGGTGGCAGGGGGTTAACCTTGTAAAGGAATTACATTGATCGTTGGGTGTAGCTAAAATGCACCCTCAGTTGAGAAGTCATACATTAATTAAGTTGATGGCCTGTTTAACTTGTAACCTCAGCAGCAGAGTCTCAACCTCTCTGTGGTCAAATAGATTTACCTAATGTAATGAAAGGCCATACCCTTTCCATTTCCTTCTTTCAAAGCCTTCTCACCACAAACTCTCCTGGTGAGGCTACTTATCAGTGACAGCACATTTTTCATTACTAGTGGAGTATGTGTTAAAATGACATTTTAAAATACTTTTTCAACTATCTCACAGAGCGTGCTGCGTATTGACAAGCCAGTAATCAGTCCATCAATCAGTTATCTTTGAAGAATACTGGTTTGTTTTGTTTATTTTTTTTAAATTGTATTTGAGACAGTGCTCCTTATTCCAGGGTAAAAAAAAAAAAAAGGCTTGTAAAAAAAAAAAAAGCAGAGGGTTTGTTGTTTGTGTTTTTTTTTTTTTTTTGGTCCCAAGTTGAAATATTAATCTTTTCACTGGCTCATTAAAAAAATAAAAAAATTAGTTTTGTGGATCTGAAGTAATTAGTTTTGTTCTGAGATTCTTCCTGAACTGAAAAGACTAAGGCTACATATGTACACACACACACATGCATATATAAAAATAAATCACTTCTATTCTTGTAATAGTCATGTTTGCTAATACCATGACACACTGTATGATAGCGAGGCATTTATTTCATAGATTCAATGTATGTTAGTAAAAAAATATGAATTTAGCTCTTGTACCTGTGTTCAAAATGATCCCACACAACTCTCTGATTATGTAGGTTATAATGTTGCTTCAAGTTAATGATAAAATTTTTATTTTGCGTTTGATTTCATACTAATGTGTACCGATATAATTCCATTTACTCTTTTGCTCCATTAAATTTTCCAACAGAGTTATTGAGTAAAGAATCTGTATGTTGGGGTTGGTTGTTTGGGTTTTTTTTTTTTGGGGGGGGGGAGGTTGTTGTTTTGTTTTGCTTGGGCTTTTGGGTTTTTTTTTTGCTTGTTTGGTTTGCTTTTTGTGATTGCAGCAATGATTCTAGGATCTGCCCAGTGGCTGAGATGGCTGAAGTTCATGTGCTTAATATTTTCTATAACAAGGAGGAAGTGTCAAACAGAAAGCAGAAAGATGTGGGATAAGGCATTTCTAGATGGTAGGATAAGAAATCTCAGGAAAATCTCTAAAGAAGAAAAATTGTGGAAAGCATTTATTAAGATGGAAGATTTTAACTTGACAGTTACCTCATGTAACATGTTCTATTATATATTCCATTTATTTTATACTGCAAGGCATCCCTGTGATACTTGAATTAGAATCTCAAGAAAATTCAGTGACACAGACCTTACTGAATTAATGTAATCTCTAACACATCTGTAATTTCAGGGCTAAAATCTTCAAAGATTTTAATTTTAGCTACAGTTATTACTGTTCACTTACTTGTAATTGGTTTAGTAGACTAACATGAGTGTCCATCTATTGAGGATATTGTGGTTTCAAAAAGGATGTAACAGAGTAATTGCCAGCATAGTTCAGAGCTCAGGTCTTTGTAGCCTAGTATGCCATTTCCAGCAGCTGCCAAAAGTGACATCTAGGAAAGACTATGACAGGGACAAAGATCTAGTGATACATCCTGGGATGGATTTTGTACCTTTATGTTTAGTGATCCTGGATGAATTTTAGGTTATTTTGTAAGATGGCCATACTGGCTTAATTGTAATAATAATTCTTGACAGTTTTTCTGAGGCTAGATAGATCTCCTGTGAGTCTTAAGAGAAGCTTAAATTCTTCTTAGCTCTCTAAATCCTTGGGATTAAGTCCTCTGAAATCCAGAGAAGTCTTTCCTTATTTTTATTCTCTCAGACATTTGGAGCTTGATTAATTTTTTGCTTTTGAAGAAGATCAGTGCATTAAACTGGCACCAGAACTAGTGTTCAGTAGAAGGATTTAAAGCAGTTGATGGAGGAGACAGACAACCACAGGATACACCAGCTGGAATTTCTCACTGTCTACCCAACTGGCAGACTCCCTGCTGCATGAGAATTGCATAGGTCACTGCTACCTCATAGGGGAGGAAAGGATAAAACAAACTGTGATGAGATGAACCTCACATATGTGCTGACGTCATCTGGCCATTCACACTTCACAAAGAGTCAGGTTGGGCCTGAAACCTTTGCATTACTATGACTCAATGAAACCTTTAGCTTTCAGTAAAGGAGGGAAGTCACAGAAGCAGTGATTTAGCCATACGGAGTTTTTTGTCATGAAGATACACACATCGGGGTGACGCTGAGATTTATTTTAAAATATTTTTTTGTTTGTTCTAAGGGAAGAATAAAACTTTCCTGAGTAGTTATCCAGCCCTCCAGCTAGGGCACTATACTGAGAGAGAACCTGGCTTCACACTGATGCCTTTCTTACTAGAGAAAGTGGAGATGACATACTATCTTTACAATCTCAGGAGCATGCACTAAATACTCTGCTGAGGGTTTCCTAGACTGCCTCCCTTTCCTACTGAAACATTCCATGCTGTGGAAGTAGCTATGGGCTGGGCATCTCTTTTATTCCATCCCAATTAAAGTTCTTTGAAATAATTTCCAGAAAGTTTGGCAAATTTCTAATAGTAAAACCATGTCACTGGAAACCCCTCCATTGCCTCTTTCTGGAACAGAACTGGGATGGCCTAACCGTGCTGCTGCATGTGGTTTCGTCGTCTTGTAGCCATTCTGGTTCTCAGATTTGTTTTATTTTGATAATGGGCTGGTGTTTCTAATGCTTAACATGTACAATTACTGCTCTGTTAAAAAATAAAACATGCCGTGGAAGCTGAAACCAGAGGCTGGAGACTTAGAGTGAAAACAGCTGAGAGCAGCAGGGAAGGGGAAGCAAGCAGCAGGACAGGCACTGGTGCTTTGTAGTGCTGAGGAGCAGAGCGCTCCTCACTTGCCATCGTTTCCTGGGAGCTAAATAGAAGCAAAAGCAATCTCTTGTTTTGTAGTATCTTAAGTATCTTAAAAATCTTCTTAAGTGGAGACAAAGAAAAAGGATGGAAAACAATCCAGAATCTATTTCTCATTGCTTTCTGACCATCCCTGCTCTGTGGTGTGTTGAAAAGATCTGAAGCAGAATATCCTATTTCTCTTTATGGCAGAGCAGGACAGTCACAGTGAGAGAATGAGTTTCAACAGGATGCCAGGCGACTGGTTTATGTGTGCTATCTGAATTTACACATCAGCACAAGTACAACAAAGCAAAAAGATAGTAAGAGGTTCAATGAAGTGTTCTCAAGTACTTTGAACTCCTAAATGATAAGTTGTTCAGCATGAAACAAAGGTAGAGCACCCAGGTAGAAAAGGTAGCTGTAGAAATACAAGCAGGGAAATTTTCTTCCACAGGCTAAAAGGTAAACACCACACTGGTTCACATGATTATGCTGTTACTTTGGCTGTCTAGCTAAAGTGATGTGCATACACTGAATAATATTGGGTTTTGGTTTTGTTTTCTTTTTAAACAATACATTCAGAAAATGTTCTGAGCTTACAACAGACCGTGCCCTCTATTTTTCTTGTGGCATTCACCATTAGCTGCAAAATCTGTATGTTTCTGTGTCTTGTTTAATTAAATGCAACGGGGCATGTCAAGTTCCTACAGTGTTTATGTTTGTGAAGGAAATTCAGATATTCTGCGTATAGGAGATTACTCTCAGTACTTTGTAGACTGCTATGTTAGCAAGTAGTGATCACAGTAGTGGCAGACCTGGAAAGGGAAAATGTTCATACTGAGGACCTGATGCCTGTGCTATACTGTGTTTTATCTGGATCCAAGGAGTACACACCTGCTAATAGTAGGAGTGTGTTAGATATGTTTCTGGAGTGCATTTTACTGTATGTATTATACTGCATGTCTTTGACATACATGACAAAAGTAATGTAGATACAATCAGAGAGCCTAGATTGAGATGGGGTAGATCCCCCCTCCCCGCCTTGAAGTTTCATGTTTAAAGTAGAATAATAATAAATGTAATGACAAAAGTCTAGACACAAGATTCACTATATCACACCTACTAGAGAGTCCTTGTAGCATTGAAATGATGAACTCAAGGATTATATCCTATTTATGAAAGTATTTAGTTCAAACCAGATTTGATGGTTTTTGAACTTGACTGTACTAAGGCCTGTACATGGTGTTCTTATGCTGGCCTCTAATGCGGTGTGAAAGCATTAAGTAACACACACTGAAATGCTGAAAGTGCCTGTGCAGTACGTAACTCTCCAAAGCAACCTTCCAGTTCCTGAGAATCCAGTCTCAGTGTAACTGTGGAAGCAGCAGCCACAGATGGATGATTTTTGTCTTGAGTCTTAATGTGAATAAAATGCGTTTATTCTCAAGGAATCAGAGCTACCATAAAGGAGAGGATATGCTGGAATCTATATATACACCAAAGGCGTTACATTCCTGCTCTTTGTGAAAATCCCATTGTACTTATTTAGTGATAGCCAGTACCTGAACAACGAAAGAAAAATAGATTTGTTGACAGTAAAGATAGCCTCTTATGTAAATCCAAAGGCTGAGTGGTAGCAGATGTTCCTGATCATGCAAGCTGGTTTCCCGCTGGATGAGAAACCAGTGATGTGGAGTCTGGGTATGTTCTTAGTTTACTTAAGGCTGCATTCACTAGTTGTGGGACAGGGATGGTCAAAGAGGATACAAGATGTTCTCCCTCGTCCCTGTTTCTTTTCCTAGACTGCTAGAACAGCAATGCTAATGACTTTATTTATAAATTATTTTATTTCAATTATTAATTCTACTTAGAGATACTTAAGCAGAGTACAGACCTCCTTATTAACTTGTGTCAGCTCCTGCAAGAAAAACAGCAACTTAAACCTAAAAAAATTAGCACTTCTTGAAAGTTTGAACAGTGCTTGTTTATTGCTTGCCAGCTAAATAAAGTAGACATAAAGCAACATATAATGACATCCCCGACTCTCATCATAACAATACTGAAATTGAGGCTGTAAATTACCACAGAGAGGATGCAAGATATAGCATGCAACACGTTGGGGTACGGTGCCAAAATAGATAATGAATTACAATTCATCTGTTTTTAATGGTACAGTCACTCCTTCTTTTAATCGGTTCATCTCTTCTGAGTAATGACACAGTCCAGTTATTGTTCTAATGTAGTCTATAACTACTTGTCTAAAGCATTTTTTCTGTATGCGTTCTCTCTCTCTTTCCAAACATAGGAGATTGTGAACCATAACTCATGTTGATAAGTAGAAATAGCGCATCATCTATTTAATGGCTGAAGTTGTAAATACACATCTAACTTCACTGATTTTAAATTCCTCTAACATGTAAGAAAATTAATTTGGGAGTCTAACCCTGAAACACTTTGCATAAATATACTGTAATCTCAAAGCAGACATTCAATTTATTGCAATGTGAGAAGTTAGGCCTGTGATTCTTATGTTGCATCTTCTGCAAGTCTTATATTTCTGGGGTTTTGGGGTCTTTTTGGTTTTTTTTGGGGATTTTTTTTGTGTTTTTTTTTTTTCTCTTCCCCTTCCCCCTCCCCCCACCCATGGCCAAAAAAGGAGGACTATCCATTAAGAGAATTTTTTAGAGTGGAACTTCAGCTCCAATAACATCAACTGGAAAAGTCCGGTTGTCTTCAGCAGAACCAGAATTTCATACCAGTTTTCACGCAAACCAGGATCATGTGCTTCTTCCAAAGTCCAGTTGCTTTTAGTACTGGAAGCCCTATTTCTCTTTGCTCTGAGAGCAGCTTGGGGAATCTAGTGCATAGTAGCTGGATCCTTGAAAGTTAAAAGCTGTTTCCTGATTTAGTGTTGCAACATTTAACCTTTCTGAGCTGCCTTGTGAAATTTTTTGTCAGGAGATGTGTACACTTGCACTTGATGCAGCACATAAATACTGCACAGGGCAGTCGGCTAACATGGTTTGATGGACCCAGAATAAACACCTGGACTGTCTAGTACATCAAGATACCTTACAATATAGACTCCTAAGTGACAGCACGAGTTCACACAAACACAAAATATACTCAGTTAAAAAATTTTTCAGTTATAAAGTAGAATATTCCAGGAAAAAGCACTCTTGCTATTAAAATAACAAACAAAAAAAACCACCCTGGCATGTGAAAAATGTCATGGCAGACTCATCTTTTTGGAAAGCTGGTGATCCAGAACAGCTGTGTTTCCCAACATCAGAGAAGAGACCAGTTGGTAGCGAGATCGCTTCTCATGTGTTGGAATATGGTATCACAGTGCAGATGGCAAAAAGCAAGTACTTATCTTTAATCATAGCATCTATTTTCCTTATTTGTTACAACTTTTACTCATTTATTTTAATTTTCTCTCGTGGTGTTTGGCTGTCTCTTCAATTTCTGAAGTGCTAAAATATAACCAGAAGCTCTGGTAAGAGTCATAGAGGATGTGAGATCAACTCACACTCATACTCTTACTGGGAAGAGCAATTCTGAAGGTACTGAAAAATAGGCATATAATTAGGGAAACAGGAAATGCCCATTTCTGCAGAAGACTCAATCTCTGTAATTAACTCCTGAAAGATTTGGAGCCCAACACTGTGCCTGGATTTATATAGTGTACTTGAAGTAATTACTTTAAAACTGAAGAATAAAAATAATCAGTTTTCTAGCTTTCCTGAAGTCGGGTAATAGTTTTTTGTCCTGGTATATTGTTGTACATGTTTTCATATTCATCTTTGTTTTTTCTTATCTATTTCCTATGGTATGAACTCACGTTTGTGGGAGGTAGATTGTACCACAAATAATGATTACAGTCAGAGACAGGGTATCAGCCTACATGATCCTCCTGTGACAGTCAGATGATTCCCTCTAGAAGGTTTGCTGTATCCTGGACATTAGAAATCCCAGGTTATTGCTATGCATTGAAGACTTCAGTTATTTTGCAGACATAATTAACTTTATGTCTATGCAGTAAACTTTTTTGAGAGTGAGACAAAGAATCTTAGCCTAACAGCATCACGGTTCGATGAGAGCATCCCCAAAGGAAGGAATTATGTTCCTTTTTTGGCAGTCATGACTGAGCCAAAAAAAAAAAAAAAAAAAAAAAGC
>JAOTQQ010000032.1:7169024-7207939 GCA_026546715.1 Gallinago undulata
CCCCCCCCCCCCCCCCCCCCCCCCCCCCCCCCCCCCCCCCCCCCCCCCCCCCCCCCCCCCCCCCCCAAAACCCAAATGAATCTTTTGCTAAGTCTGTATTTTGCATAAGCATTCAGAAGGTTTTGGTTCTGTTCCTATGAAGACTAGTATCAAATGATAAAATCTCCAAAGCTGGTGCCAAATTGCAACCCCCGGCCATCCGTAATGAGGCTCGTAACCATTGGTCCCCCAGCTCAGGGAAAGACCTGTGTGTTGAATTAACAGCAGCTTTCTCGTATTATGTTCTTCCTACTCTAGGGTAGTGTATCCAATTATCATCTGTTACCAAAAGCCAGGAAAACAGCAGGGTAGCGTGGCGAAAAAGCTGTATCCACAAAACCATATTGATCCCTGAACAAATTTGTCTAGAGTCCTCAAATACACATACACACATGTGTGTGCACACACAGAAATTCCTGTGGCTTTGCCACTGCTGCTATTTACGTGGTTTGGTCTGTGTCCCCTCAAAGCTTCATGTCTTCGCCCAGGAGTTTTTCTCAAGCTGTCAGTGCAGGTGTTCCAGAAAACGCTTGAGATACACGAGTGGGGATTAGAAATGTGCTTCCTGATAGCTCTCCTGACAGCTGATGGATGGTTCTTTTATTACCAAAAGTTTAAAAAACAAAAGGATTTTGCAGTGGGGTGGCTTGGAGTCAAAGAAAGCTAAACAAAGCTGAAAATTGAGTGTATGTATTGTAGCTTGATTATTTTGAAAGTTGAGGTTTCTGTTTCAACCTTTCCCAAGGAAAAAAACTACCTTTATTGAAGCACTCTTTTTTATCATTCTTTGGGATCTTTATGTTTTGGGTTTTATGGAAAGAATAGTCAAAACATTTATTAACATGTTTACTGCTAGTGAACTTTAGTAACTCTGAGCAATGCTGAAGATCTCTGAATAAAGTACAGTATTTATAAAGGAGTATATCATGAAAGGCGCTTGTTTTCTGGCAGGCAATGACCAGAAGTGATTCCATTCTGCATATTAACCTTACTGTCCTAAGACTTGTTAAAATAGGTGGGATATTTTATGCCAGCCAATGGGAATAAAGAGAAATTAAATGAAAAAGGAATAGCATAGCATTTATAGGGCGTGGAAATGCGTAAAGTGTTCTAATAAAAAGCAAACAAAAATGAGACTCTTCTAAGAGACTGTCTTCCTGCTGTACTTCTCTTGCACTTTCTCTACTGGTCTCTGCAGGCAGGTTTTGATGAGATGGTGTGTTTGATTACAGTGGGATACTTGCAGTGGTGCCTGTGATGCAAAGTGCTTAGTGAGTCCTTTGTCCCGCAGCGAGGAGAAAAATCACTTGGGGTAGAGACGATGGCAAGCCCACGCCTTAAACCACTCTGTATTTGTAACTGGTCTTTAGACAAAATTGTAAGGCATTGAAATGCTTGTATATGCCTTCTGTTGGCTTCCTTTGTGTTTCTGTTTCTGGCTGAGGCAGAAAACAGGAGGGCCAAGAGTATTGCTGTATTCTTCTCAAGTGCCTTTTAAGCACATTTGGTAAGCAGGGCAAGCGTCCAAGCAGCAACTGAACATCACATCTTTTGACATTCTCCTGCTCTGGCTGTGGACAAATGACATGGCCTTCAGCAGCTCTGTGGTATGGGATGTCTCAGTTGTTTTTCTGTTGTCCATCTGCTGTTCTTTCTATTAGAACAAAAAGGAAGTAAAGACAATTTGGATGTATTGTTCTGGTAGTGCTGTCACCACATGGTAGGTGCAAAGCCAGGGCTTTGTTTCCAAGCTGCATTGCTTCCAGGGTAATCACAGCTCTTGCAATGGTGTAATTTCACATACAGCCTTTTTTTCTGAAGGACAGTTCTGCTTAAGAAGCTTATGAAGGTGTATCAGTGTTATTCATTGTGTAAAGGATAGTTAGCAAAGTCTTTTGGCATTCTCAGCTTCTGTAATGAAAATGAAGTACTTGACCCCCATATTTCTTGATGTGAATTACCTTAAACTCTCATGGGTACCTGAATACCTAAGTAGAAGGCAGCAGGAGGACACATTTCTTCCCTAATATTTGCAAGGTATCTTCTTTGTCGATATAGAGAAGTGTGTCTGCCACCATGTACAAAAAAACACCTTAATGTAATCCTAAAATGCAAGCATGAATCAGCAGGAGTAATATTTATGCTTTTAGGAATTTCTAGATTTTATATTATCAAAGTAACATCCTGGCTGTTGACAGTTCATAAAATCAAAACCACTTCTGATTTTTTCTCTTTTTGTGTCCATTAAAAATGATCCCATTGTAAATAAGGATTTGGATTCATAGTAAGTCATTTTTCATATATCTACTCACACAGAGCTGTGTAACAGAATCTGAAATGTATATATAAAGTCAGGCTTTTCTATCATATCACACATGCACATAATTTTCTGGACAGAAAAGAGAATCCAAATTCTGAAAAGTTACATTCCCTAGTCCAGTAGCTCTGTGGAATCGTTTAATTTTGTATGATG
Organism: Gallinago undulata; assembly: GCA_026546715.1. Taxonomy (NCBI): domain Eukaryota; kingdom Metazoa; phylum Chordata; class Aves; order Charadriiformes; family Scolopacidae; genus Gallinago; species Gallinago undulata. The sequence continues at coordinate 7,171,537 of JAOTQQ010000032.1, forward strand.
TCTTTCACAAAGAAGCTGGCATCTGGGCTGATGTGGTGGTTGGATTCTTGTGCAATGTACTTGGAAAGAGAAACTGATCTGATGAGAGCTGTATTCTTCAGTTCCTTTTTCAAGTCCTTGCTCACTTTTTTCCTCTCTATTCAAAACGCGAATTCATGTTGACTTGATACTACTAAAATTTGGTGTGGTGGGAAGAGGAGGAGATGTATCACAGAGTAAAGGACTACTGCATCCTGTTGGCACTGATGCACATCCTTGGTTTGATTAGCACACAATGTAAATTCTTTGACTCTCAATGTTTTTTGCCTTGAAAGATTGTTGTGCCATGCAGATGTGAGATGTAAGTGTAATACAATGCAAATAGGAAATAAAGCGGAACCCTTTAGACCTCACCTGTAGTTCTTTCAGTAGATAGGTGTGTTTATTCGTTGTATACACTTGTTGCAGTAAGAGAAGAACAGAATTAATTTTGTTCATTTATCTAAAACAATATTTTAGGTTAAGAACTGTATGCTCTCGTTCTGAATGTGATTACTGTAGCAGCTGGTCCTTTGTGGTTACAGCCTGCTGCTTTTCACATCTAAACCTGTTACTTCTTTAGTTGGGATCTGGAGGCCTTGTGGTGGTGCGTTTGAAATCCCAAGGTTTGACCTCTATCTGAAGGGTTCATTGTCTGTGCATGTAAATGGATTTTAATTTTTTTAGCTGGGAGCATAATAGGGTATGCATGCTCAAGGCCAGATGTTATCTCCAGTTCTCTACTGTAGTATTTGGTTATGGATCAGCCTTGTAGTTTTTTTCCTAAACCTCTTTTGCTGGTTGAAATTATTTTTAATTTATCTTTGACTGGTATTTTCACTATTGAATAGTAAAAAAATTAGAGTTGTACTGTTTTTTCATGCACGGTTAAATAGAGAACTAACTGGGAACTAGGGTATCAGCAGCAAGCAGCCTTTCTGAGTGCTGGCTACAGTGATTGTGTTGTGGGACCTGTGATGATTTATCTGTGACAGAAGCCGAGCCTGCACAGAAACATTTTTTTACCTTCATGTTTATTTGGTTTGCTTTGTTGTGTTTTGTTGGAGTGGGGTTTCTTTTTCGTTTTGGGTTGTTGGGTTTTTTTGGTGTTTGCAGACTCATCAAACCAAAAGTATCTTATTAACTCCAAAATGCCTATATGAAAGTGTTTGGAGTCTCTGGGGCTATGAGGTCTAGCTACAGGAACTAAAGGATTTTGCAAGGAGAATGCCACTGTTACTTGCCTGTTGTTGCATTGCAGTTCATATCCTGTTCGGCTGCATGCCAAACCCACAAACTCCCTCTATCCCTGGTAACTGAGAAGATTACTTGCTTATAATGCTGTGAAATAAGTGCTGTACCATTGTGAGCATACGTAAGAAAAGACTTTAGTTTTGATATTTTTTATGTAGAATGTCTGAACCTACCTGTAACTGAACGAAGACTCTTACTCCTGATATAGGATCTAATTTTAAAACCTGATAAAAAGTTTATAATTTTTTTTGCTATATTTAATAGGTTAATTTTTGTAGAAACTTCTTAATTTTTTTTTTTTTTGTGGCATGTTGGTTTCAGCCCCAACAAAATTGAAAGGGCTATTGTATAAAGATTAATGCTGGGCTGTCTCTTGTTAAAGAGTAAATGCCCAAGGAAATGACAAAAACTTGTACTTTTGCACTGTTTATCACTACCAGTAAGGAAAGTACACCCCAACACACAGAGCATGGATGCTGATGGCAGTGAACAGTCTAGCAGATCTTTCCCACCTTTAAATTTTCACATTATTTAGCAGTTCTCCAAATTTATAGTTGAACAGGGTTTCCTGAGTCTCAGAGAAAAGAGTCTAGTGACAGCCTTGCAGTCATTAAAAGGAAACGCCACCAAAATGCATAGTTCATTTATTTTATCTGATCAGAACTTTGCTGTGTTCCTTGAAATGTCCTGGTTAAATCTGAGAAAGACCAGAAATGCTGTTCTAAAGGTGGAGTTTTGGGGTTGGTTTTTGTTTTGGTGGTTGTTGTTTGGGGTTTTTTTTGTTCGTTTCTTTGTGTGTGGGTTTTTTTTTTTTTTTAGTTAAGACTGAAAACCAGAGTATATCAAAATACTACTGCGAGCTTGCTTGAGAGGGAATTCCAGGCCAGACTTTCTGTCCCATATTAGGTGAATAAACATCTGGATCTTTGTATACTTTCAGCCTTTCCGATGCTTCCTTCTGTAAAAACAAGATAGAGAAACAGACTGTGATATACGCCCAATTTGTGAAGGAGGACCATGAATTAATCATTAAGTCCACTGAGTTAGTGGGTTGTTGAAAAGACCTCTGTGGCCGTGAGCGTGCAGCACAATGAACTATCCTTGTGTTTCAGAGCTGGCTGAGATGTGGAGAAGGGAGTTTCTGTCCAGGTTACTAATACAGCTGAAGCACACAATCACATTTCTGCTGGGCATTGCCCTTCTTTTTCCACTGGAACAATAGAGAGTATTACCTCTCCTCAGCAGCCTTGCCCTTCTGTCATGAAATCATCTTGGAGGTTACTGTATTTTGAATCTTTTCAAGCACTGTGTGATGGTTTGCTTTTCTGAAAGGACTTTAAGTACGGCATACTGGAGGATGCTACTCCTGAGGGAAAAAAGATTAATTTTTCCATTTCTACCTGGGCCCAGTTGAAGTTCTTTCCAATACTGTGATATGATGCTGAGGTATTAGATGTCTTATAAACTCAAACCAAATACAGCTGAGTTTATTAAAGTCTGAATCTACTTGCTCTGTCATTAGAGGGATTTAATAATTTATTTCACCTGTTGCAAGACTGCATTAAGAACTGTTGAGTTAATGTTTTCCTTTTGAAATTTTGATGATCTTACGATTAAAAGATGGCAACATTGCAGGGGAGAAAGCACCATAAGTAGAACTAGAGTTCCCGTGTTTCTGTGTATGATTTCATAATGGCATTTGATCTGAACATCCAATGTGCCATGAGGGAGAGGAAGAGATGATTAAAATAAATTTCAGTTGAGCTGTTAGTAAGAGTACATCATGCTCTGTTAAGAAAAGGAAAAGATGCTTGTATACTAATGACTTTCTGTTATGCCGTCAAAGATATAACAATTCCCACAGGCTGATCTTGGGAGGATGTTTTTTTCCTTCCTATTCCACAAAACTCTTTAGTTCCAAGAGAACAAGCCCAAAGAGGTTGGTTGGTCCCTGACTTAAGGCTAGCTGGTACAAACTGGTAAGACAGCCATGAAATACACTCCAGCCTCATACACAGTTGCGTTTTGGGCTCAGTGTGCTAGTTCCTGAGATAGGGTGCAGGGCTACATAACAGAGAAGATTAATAAGGAGCATTGTTTCTGCTGTATCTATAGAATCACTGCGGTAAATTGAAAAGCTTTAAGTCAGTTTTGGTGGGGTGTGGATTTGCAGTAATGCACTGAAAATTAAAGTTTATCATCTTGACTTTCCTTTGTTAAAGCTTCTGTGGCTCCTATGGATTATTGCTTCATGGTGGTTGGACAAATGGCAATTAGCAGACATCAAAAATTTTCATGTTTGTGTCTCCTGCAAATGGAGGAGGCTGAAAAGACACAATCCAACTGAAAACAGTGCATATGCAGATTAGCGCTAGCCAGCCAGTCAAATATTGTGGACAATGTGATTTTGCTGATACAGATTTGTTGGAAATATTATATTTCTTCCTGACACAGGAATGATTATAAAAGCAGATCTCAAGAGAGCAACTTACTGGAAACCTAAGCCACGCTGAAGAATAAGTACTTTTACCTAAGGAAGTTTGCCTTTTGCCAATTGCAGGCAATTTGCAAACCTTGCTGCTGTGTTTATTTTGGGATTGCAGTGGATGTTCTATTGCTGCTGCTGTAGATTTTTGTATTTTACGGGCCACATCTTTTAAATATTCTTTTATGAGCCTCCAGTAATTTACATGCCTGGGTATTGTGCTTGTTAACAGGAACGCATGTGATACAACGTCATGCAAATTTTACTCACTTTATGTATCTCCTTTTTCTGAAAAAAACCCCAGTAGATCGTATGAAGGGATTTGTTGAGTCAGGCGTACAGCTAGATCAGCGTAGACAAGAATCTATATATGCTATTGGTAGTATTGCCTAGTTTTGAGAATGAGCCAATTTAGTGAGACAAGTCGTAGCAAAACTCATTACTAGAATTTACCTCGGTCTTCACTCAAAACAAAAATTTCTGAGTTAAAGCGAATGGACACGAGAATTTTTGTCTTAGGAAACCCCATGTCATGAGAAGCTAGATTCTGTGTAAGGAGGTCCTGGTAACCATGTGCCTCTTGGCCCTGGTGCCACTCTCTAGTCTGACTTTTTCTGTGTCATACCACAGGCAAGCTAAGAGATGATCTTGGTATGCTTGACCTATAGAGCAACAGTACATATTTTGCGTTGGTTTTATAACAAGGATTACCAAGCAAGACAGTAAATTGGGAACAGCAAAATGAAGATTACATTTTAAAAGCTTTAGCTAACTCAGCCAAGCTTCCTTGTACTTGGTCTGTCAGGTGAACTGGAAGGAAAGAGACTCTTATGTTTGACTACTTCATTCATGATTGAGTGTGTCTAATGGGAAAAATCATGCTGTGTGACACTGCCTAGACTGTAGAAGTGAGTGTGAAGAAAGACATACAGTGAAGTATCTCTAGTATATTGGGGAGACTGCTCACAAGTAGGCCATTATGTTTGAGTGAAGCTGATGGAGGATTTGTCTTTGTGGTCGATTCATCAGTCAGCTTTAAATCCCTCATTTCGCCTTGACTATTCAGTGTAGGGAAATGGAGGGATTAATCTGAGGATGCAGTTCTTGGGTTGAGGGAAAGAAATAAAGAACAGTGGGGCCACCTGCACAGGCAGGGTGCTCTCAGAACTTCTCTCAGGCACGTGTACAGGTCCCAGGAACTGACGGAACAAAATAATCTTCTTGAGTAGATGTTGGGATAAACTGGTTAAAAGTGGTACCTGGTATGCTATGAGAAGACCTTAAAGATTTAAAAGTTAGTCTTCTAAGTACTTTTTCCACCGACTTGCTGTTTTGCTTACGTATCATATGGCAGTATCATTTTTAGATACCAAATGAAAAGCATATGTAACAAAGCAGAAATGTTCTTCCACTCTGTGTAACCAAGGGTAACGTCCAACATGAAAAATGGATTTTCCTGGAGTGGAACATGCTACTTTAATTATTACATGCAGTTTGGAATCACTACTATTTTTACAATTAGACATTTGGAGAGGCCCCCACAAATTCTTTATACTCATACATTAAAGAGATTTTTTTATTTTTTTTAATGCAAACTAGAAGATTTACACCAAAAAAAATCCTTGGGAGTCATTGTGGCAGATTCAAATATCTTGAATATTGGTATTGCCTGAAATTCAGTGAGCATTTCTTAGCTGAAGATTCAATACTGTCTTGACCTTTAAAAATCTGTGTAGAGCATTGCTGGAAAATAATCTTGTTGAGAGGGGAATGGCTGCCATGGTCAAAGCACTTTAAAATTTCTCTGGCATTAAGGGTGAAATTGTATTTCCATGTGGGCCTTATATAACTTTAAATAGATAGCTGTTTTCTGGTGTGAGATTTTTTTTATAGTCTTTATTATGTCATGGAGCACAGGCTGAATTCTGCTCTGCATTGTTTGAAAATGTGGAAGGTAGTGGGATCTGTTATTTGACATTCTTGAGAGTGAATGCTCTAAAATAGTGTTATTATTACATTGCAAAATGACATAATCTAAGCAAAGGGCAAAATTCTGGTCTTGTTGACAGTGGTGTAAATATAGGTGAATTCCCCTGAGACAAAGCTAAGTACATGGATTTCCTCTACATTTCTACTGTTGTTTTAAAGTGCTGAATCTGCCCCAGTGACATAATTGAAAGAGCCACTGATCACACAAGAAATCCCCTGCTATTTGATAAGGTTCTACAAAGAAAGTTTATCCTCATGAATTCCATGTATTTTTAATGCAACTTCTCTTTTGCTGAATTGATTAAGCTCTGTCGAAAATTCTTGAATGTCGAAGAAAATCAGCTGTGACTGTGTGAGGGATTGGCTGATAATTTAGTAAGGAAAAAATAGCACATCTGAAGACTTTTGAAAAGATTTCTAGTAGCTGTAATTTTCAAAATAGGCTGTTTTTGAAGTTTGATAGTATGTTCAGAATGGAGCTCTTCCTTTGCTTTAGGCTCTTCATGCACTTTACCAGGGGTCAGGAAGTTTGCATAAAAGCAGGAGCAGTAGGTAAAACCCCTCTGAAATCATGGGTAAAACTCTCAATTAAGCAGAGTCAGGATTACAAACCATGTCAAATGCAGTAGACAGACTAATATTACCTGTGGAGAATTTGTCTATTAATAAGGTGTGGCTAGTTTTCCCCACTGAAAAGAGAATTGTACTTGATTTAGTGTACTGTCATTCCCTTTTTCTTAAAAACAACGTGGTATGACAGTCTGCATTAGTGTCACCAACCATTACAGTAGTGTTACTGTCATGTTCTGGCTCATTTCTTAGACTGCTGTAATATGTATAGGAACTGTATATAAAGGTCTCTGTCTTGGTAGGGCAAAACTGGTCTGCTTATATTTATTCTCAGGAAAACTGGGAAAAGTGAATGGAACTTCAAATGACTGGTGCTGTACCAGTTCTGCACACACATCTTTTGGTTTCTTTCTCCTGTGGTAATGCTTGGAGGATTTCTGTATCCACAGGCATAACAAATGAACAATTAGTCTTTGGTTTTTAAGATTACATCAGCTCTGAAGCATTGCTGCTTCAGAGAACCAGATCAGTGTGGTTGATTCCTGCTAATTGTAGCAATTGCAAAATATATCCTATCCCTGATGTTCCCTTGGCAAATGTGTGTCAGACCTAGTGATCACTGAATGAAGGGAATTCTTTTATTCAGCGACCTATGATTATTATATCTTTGGTATGGGTTCAGGCACTTTCTTTCCAGAGGGAATTCCATCTGGTTGAGTGGTAAGAACCTTCCAGCTTGATGATCTGGTCCATTTTCTGTTCACAGTCAAAAGAAGGATATCTGGGAATAAAGTAAGAAATATTATGTATCTGTGGCTCGCTGACTAAGCATTTGCTGGCAAATTCAATGTGTAAGCAATTTGTACATGAAATCGCGTCACTTTACAGTACTTATCTAAAGAAGTAGAAACTAACAAAATCAGATAAGAGACCAGCTGACTTGTCTTTGTCCTCGCTCTGAACCAGATATGCTAGGAAGAGAAGAGACAGTGGTGAAGGGTTGTTGACTGAGGAAATTCTCGCACCAATGTGTCAACTATCTCCTTTCCTCCTACAATTTATTTCTAGTCACTCTTGTGCCACTAGTGTTACTCAGTGGTTGAACCAGGTGTGTCTTTCACAAAACCCTTTCCTAATGCAAAAAGAGGAGTCTTCTCTTACCTGTACTATGACACTTGTTTGTGAACTAACCTTCAGGTATGACCTGATGTTGCCAAAGCAAATCTGTGTCTGAGGCATAGTCCAAGAGACTGCTCTGTTGTCCGGTCACTGTGCTATGGGTTCAGGTTACAGACCCCAACTTTAAAAACTCCAGTGTATACCTGTGAATACAAAATCTGGAAGTATGGCTTATCTACTATAAAGCAGTATACAATTTACAGTGATGCCTGTGGTTCAAGACAACATGGCACTGTGTTATTTTTAGTATGCTTGGATAGAACGAACTGTCTGTGATTTCCAGCACTGGAAATCAACTTTGAATTAAAACTAAAACATGTTAAGCTTGTTTAGTGTGGGGGTCAGGGATTATCCAAGATGGCACGGGGTGGACAATAAGCAACTTCAGCTGAGGAATGGCAGATTAATAAATATCGGATTCAGTTCATTTATCTAAAAGGGCATTGTTTGCTCAGAGAATCCTGAGCAAAGGAAAGAAGCAAGGATGGCTGGTAATACTCACTTATGTAAATTTCCTTCATGCAAAATGAGCTTCAGCGGTATTTGGTTGAAAGAGAAAACAAAGGTGAATTAGAAAGTGGTAATAATCATCCAGCAGAGAGTCTCCTTCTGCCCATACTGCTGAGCATTATAATGTTAGAAGGCAGAGTTATTTGAGGTGATATTTAACATCGTGATCAGTACAAGAATAACAATAACTACATCTTTGCAGGTGCAGACTTTCATAAATGTGAACAGATTGAATCTGTAGATATTGGTTACAAGCCTTTAAATAGGGGTGCTGAAAATTTTGTGGTATCAAATATAATGCTGTATTTCAGTGGGTGAGAATTCCACTTTTCTTCACTTAAAATGGGCATTGTGTAGACATATGAAAATAGAAGTTGGTTAGGTATGTGCTAGAACAAAGCAACTACAGCTCTCTAATTCGGAATGCACATACTGAAGTAGATAAAACTTTATTTTTCTTATGTCTTTCTGCTTAACTCAGTCCTTTCAACTGCCTTTACTTGAAATTGGCCATGAAATTGTTTTGCTTCCTACTCCCATGAAAATCTGGGACAAATTATAGCCTCTCCAGCCCTCCTCCCTGTGACAAAAATGGAAAAAGTTTTCAATATATTTTGATTTTCCCGAAGACTGTTATCTCTTATTACCAGTGTGGCTGATAAGCTTAGGCTTGCTGTGCTTTTCAGCTGCTTGTAAGAAGCCATGAGTGTACTGTCTTTAATCTTTATAATTAACATATTTCTAATTTCCTAATTCCTTTAAATTCCTAATTCCTCTTTGCTGCATCGCAGATACAACAGTACCAAGATCTGTTTCCAGGTTCTCTAACTAGCTCTTTCAATGCTTCTTTTGGAAACAAAAGATCCCTTCTGGAATCTGGGAAAAGAACTTGCTCCAAGTCTGTCACGATCAGGTGCACTGTACCCAGATATTGCTGGATCTGTTATTTTACTTCATTTTATACTAGCAGTAATAACAATTTGTAGCAACTATTATTGCACATAAAGTAAGTTCTTTCTACTCTCAGTGTAAAAGATGGGCATACTGCATATGCAGGTGGCTTCATGGCAGTGTGCAATATAATAAAGTTTATGAAACACTGTGTGGAATACTGACGTTATTGGAAGAACCCCTTGTGCTAGGAGCTTTCTCGCACTGTTGAAGTAATTCAAGAATAGTCAAATGGTTGTGTTAGTCTGGGCTGTTAACTACAGGTTGAAAAAGCTGTATAGTGGACATAGCTCTCTAAGGCAATAATTCTGATCCTTCCTTGCTTTTTATCATAGTAGTTTATGCATGTGGCAAGTAGAGTTTCCCGCACACGTTGCAGACCTCGTATCTGAGGACCAAATCAGAGAAGTCAAGACTATAAAGTCCTTGGAAAGCACAAGACTGCAAAAAGGATAAATATGCTAGGTTGTGTTGAACCTTTTTGCTTAGTGATGTGAAAATAAGTGTGCATGAGGCCATGATCTTTTGCTTGAAAATAAGGATGTGGGAGGGGCCCATGGTCTCTTGCATCTCTCACCTGGGTTCTGGAGAACAGTTAATACGAGTATCCATGTGGGATTCCTTCCCACCTTGGGCATCTGGACACATCAAGCAGCAATCTAGTGCTTAGTTGCTTACTCCTTTACTCCATACCATTTTATGGAAAATGGCTGAGTTACTCTTTCTTGTTCTCAGACTTTAAGAAAATCTGTCTTTCCTTTTCCTCCCCCTTTTCTTTTGTGTGCATGTGTGTAGGTGTACGCACATGCACATCGGTGTTTTTGTGTGCTGGACATTACCCGACACTAAGTTGTAAAGAATGCATGACAGCCATGACTGTAGAGCTGTGATATGGCTGTGTTGTGTGAAATGGGGCTGTGAAGGGAGGCTGGGAGACCAATGGTACACATTGAATGTACAGTCATTCCCTCCTTTCCTTGTCTGAAAGGTTTCCAAATCTCATATATTCACAGGCAGACCCCAGCCAAAGCCCGCAGCTGTCATGCATTTTCAACAGATTCCACAGGGCCTAGATGAGGTTTGAAGACATTCCTTTGCTCTTACACATTAGCTAAAAGGAATTACCGTAACATCTGATATTGTGGAAGTGGGAAATTTGCCATCCTGACCTTGCCCAAAGCATTCCGGAACTGGGGGTCTGAGGATTTATTATCTCAGATGGCCTCCAAAGGTCGTTGAGGGCCTGTCTAGTGGTGCTCCGGCACAGCTCAGACAACCAATGTGCTATTCATTTAGAGGGACTGTGCTGGGATTTTTTGGGGGGTTTTGTTGCTTTTTTTTTTTTTGGTACGGCTGAAATAATGGGCAGACACATGTTACTGCTGCTCTCTGGATCTTTGTCATAGGAAAAGCATGTTCCATTGGAGCAATTCCCAGCTGTCAGTAATGTGCTGAAACACCACAGCCAATCATCAGAGAACAGGCCAAATAAACAGGATGTTCACAATGTGTATGATTGCATGAGTGTGTAACAAACTTTCTGCACATTTCACAGTCTCATAATGAGATTGACATGCATTGCTTAATCTGCATCTGTCTGTTTGGGAAGAAACACATAAACACCATGGAGACCATGTGCAAGAAATCTCAGTTTCTTGGCTGCGTGGCTGTTGATATGATAGGACAAAATCTGGTACTGAGCTGGAAATGAGCAGTAATTTAGAGCTATTCATTTAGCTGCTGGGAAGTGCCCTATAGTCAGCCAAGCAGAGTTTGCTGAGTGTTCGTGTAATCAAAGTGGTTATTATAGCAACAGATGACAAAAGTGCCTAAGGATGCACAGGGCTATTTTTTTAAGGGAATATCTGAGGCGCCATTTGTTTTCTTTGTTTTGGTTTCAGAATTTATTTTGATTGCTTTACGCGTTTAAAAAAATCTGTGCACAGAACAAACCAACAAAGGGAAGAATGTTTACAGAAATCTATAATTACATAATGGAATAGCAAAAGCCATTGTGTCTTTAATTTGAAATCAGGACAGTATAATTAGAATAGCAAATATAAAAAGGAAGTCAATGTCTTCACCCTCCAGAGCATGCATTTTTTCAGCAGCCAGGGTTCTCATCCCCAAAATCATACATTTTTTTTTGAGCAGAGTGAATGTTAATGCACCTTAACTCTCTAGCTGCACCATCATTGAGGTGCAAGACAAAGAGAGTTTATCCCACAGTTGGACAATGCCAACTTCTTCCTTAATCCCTCTTCTCCCTGCTGCTAGGCCTTTTCATGGTTCATTGCTTATAATGTCCTAAAACCTATATGCATTTTGTTCTTGTGAGATTTTTATGAGTAACATCTGATGCCTATTACTTACCTGAAAAAACAGATCTTAAAAAAACCACACACAGCAAAGCAAAGGTGAAACATGTCTGACAACCTGCTGTATAGTGGTGGCTTCACTAGAGGCCCTTCTAGAATCTGTGAAATGGTGTCTGAAAAAGCTGTCACCTGCCCTGTCACTGTACTCAGAACTGTTAAGTAGCTTTTCAGTCTCATGGGAGAATGTGTAAGGTATGGTTGTTATGAACACATCCACCACAACTTCAGGGAGACTGCTTTCTGATATAAGCTCCAGGAGAAAGCTAGTGCCTGAATGTCTTTGCAATGAGTTGCTGCAGAAGACATTTCAAATGACCAGTGTTGAATCATAATAGTGATGAATTATTTGCTGTTACTGGATAGACTGCAGTATAAGAATAAAAATATGCAGATGATATCTAGACAAGCTTTATAAAACTGGTCACCTTGCATTGCATGAGACTAAGGAAAGTGGTCAAGAAATTAAAATTTTGCTTTTCAAGATATGGCATTTCAGATGTGATATTCCCTACCCTTATCTTTCAATTTATCTTGGCATTTAGGCCATGCAGAACCCATTTTTCTCAGAAAATCTGCATTAAAATGGGCAAGTAAGAGTGCAAAACACTAATCAATTATTTTCAGACTATTGATTTAGCATTTTTAGTGTTCAGGAATACTGCTTCCCAAGAATGCTTATGAGGAAAAACCCCTTTACTAATAAGAAATATCAGAGGTTGTCAAACAAATGGCATGGGGAAGGAGTCATTTATTGGCAGTTCTAGCCTCTGAGAAGATGTAGAAAAAAGGTGACTTCTGCACAGATTTTTAGGGTATAACTATTCTGGAAATGTAAGTGCTGTAGCAAAAATTCAGGCAATGAGTCAACAAACAATATAGGAAAGAAAAGAAAAAAAATCATAATGTATCTACCAAGATACCCAAATTGCAAGCAGACATAATACTCAAAAATAATTCCCAGTTCATGGGGTTGGAAGAGTGTCTAAGAAGGAGGTTGGTTGCCAACTCTGAATATGTTTGAAATAGATCTGATGCAGCTTATTTGAAGAAGCCGTTTTGTCTCAGTGGCAACTGTTTCCCAGCATAATCTCTAGCCTTTGTGGATTCTACAGGAATGGAATTTATGGGAATTCTTTGTTGTTGCTCACTTGTTTGTAAAATGTGGGCAATGGAAGGAGATGGTAATATTGCAGGACTGATCTTGTCTGATGGGGCATCTAGAGCTTGGAAATGGAAACCTAACAAAGTGCATAGGAGTTTGCATAGTTAGCTATGCAGTTAGCATGAATGAAGCTGCTGGGCCTTAAACATGGCCCAAACTTTTTTTTTTTTAAAACTGCCTTGCTGTTTTTACTTCTTATTTTTATGACCTGCTCACATCTTCCATGTTTAGAGTGCTATCCTAGCTCCCAAACAGTAAGAATATGAAGAATTTTTCCTCCCGTTTGTGTACTGTTCCATTATGTCCAATTCTGTTTGATTTTTCTCTGGGAATTATGTTAAAGCTCCTGTTGAGTGAACATAGTCGATGTTGTATTATCTCTGCAGAGGTAGAGGTAAAAGTGTGGTAGCAGGTACCTTTCAACAAGGTCAAAAGAGCACCTTGTCATAACAGTTCTGTACCCTGGGAAAGCAACCATATAAGCTATAGCCCACTGCATGCTCAGCACACACATGAGCACATCCATGGTCTTACTTCCTCTTTTGCTGGCAGCTTTTACCCACTACAGTGTTCTTGCCACAAAAAAAAAAAACCAAAACAAAACAAAACCAAAAAAACCCAAACAAGCCAAACCCAACTTTCTTTCCCAGCCCTTGAACAATTCCCACCAGTTGGCCATCACTGGTATTACAGATCTTTCAGGTACCCTGAAAAGGGTAGTACTTACAAATTGTGGCTGAATGTACTCCTAAACTGTATAATGAAAGCTAATGTAGCATTGCAGGGTTTTGTTCTCCTAAGTTGATTAAATTGTAAGATGTTAAATGGATGGAAGTTGGTACAGGCATAAATAAATCAGAGTAAGTCTACTGCAGTGCTCTGTGTTTATATGCAGATTATAAAATCAAACCATTACAATGCTGCCACCCTGATTTATTTAATTTGACCTAAGACATTTATTACCCAGGAAATTCTAGATCTCTTACAAAGCTGCACTCATGAGAATTAAATGTTTCACTAAGTTAAGCTACTTCAATAATGACATTCTTACCTGGAACCTAGGAAGAGCATGGCTAGTATTTCCATAGAAAAACACTTATTTCAGTAGATATTTTCCTTATTTAGTTTTTTTGCCATCACTGCAAACTAAATCAGACTCAATTTGTTCTCTTTAGCTGCTGAAACTGTATTCAGTTGTACTTCCCAAGAGCTTGCTCTGCAGTGCCAACACATTATGGAAGCAATGGGGTACTGGGAGAAGACAAGCAGCAAACTGTAAGTGTCCAATGCAAATATATTTCTATTAATTTATAATGGCTTGAGCAGATGTAATCTTGTATCTTCATCTAGGTGTATACAGTCATTAATATTTTTAGACGTTTCCTGACCAAATTGCTGCTGCTGTTGTAAGCCTTTTTTTTAATTTCATCTCCAAAATGAGTAGTGATCCTCATCCATGTAATAAATAACATATTTCTCTTTCAAAATGAACTGTATTTTTTTAAAACCCTTCTAAGCCCTTCTGTTTGACTGTGTAACCATGTGTATTTAGTTAGTTACCCCTAATAAATTTTGGGGAATGAATTCATGCATTTGCCTTACTTTTAGACCTAAATAAAAAATATGACTTTATGAGATCCGAAAATTTTAAGTTATTTATCTCCTGTTGCTTAGCTTACTGACAAGCGGCCCAGAGATAAGTCCAGTTATTTGGTAAAGAGATGGGAAGCAGAGAGGAATTTCTGTGGAGAAAAATACAAACTGTCTTAGATTCTCATCAATCTATTTCTATTTGTTCAGCATCTCTTCCTTACAAGCTGAAGGTCATACCCATCAACTGGAAAAGCTTTGGTAAAGGCTGGGATCAGCAGAGATTGAGAAGGAATGGCAATCACTGGCCTCCACAGCATATGTTTTCTGAGAGAATAATAATGTCTGATCAGTTCTCTGCTGCTTCAGGACCCTCAGGAAATGGTCGTGTATTGATGTGTCCCTGATTTTAGGCCTGTGGTGCACTGTTTGGCCTCCAGAGAGCTTCAATGGCAGGAAGTCACACTAGATGATCTAATGGTAGAAGTCATCAATAGATGAACTAACAGTACTTTCCAGGCTTAAGAAGCTATGAGTTTACTGGGTTATGGGTTATAACTGAACACTCATAATTATCACTGCTAGCAATATTTATATATGTGTGGGATGTTATGTTCTTTATTTTCATTATATTAGTGATTCTGAGGAGCCTGTTCCTGACTTCATGCATCTCTTCTCAAATGCATCTCAGGAACAAAAATGAAAGAACAAATATTTTTTAAAAATATATCTACAAGTAATCTCAGTTAATTCTAATCAACATGGGACAGGTGAGTTTTTAAGAGGGCATTAAATGATCAGTAGGGGAAAAACTATGTGTATGGCCTCAGGAGCCATCTGTCAGAGAAGATGCTTGAGATACAGATAATAGAGGTGATTTGTGAATGACTGACAGACCAGTAAATGAGATAGAACATCAGCAAATGTGTGTGGTAACACAAAGCTTAACAAGGAGAGATAGAGTCAGAGGATCCTAGCACAGAACTTGGAAACTGATGACAAGGAACTTAAGTCTGCAATTGATGATGAGAAAAGGCTCTGAAAATTAAGTTTGATATGGTCAATCTGTTGAGTCAAAAAGACAAACGAGGGCTGTATTTTGTGTATTAAGAGGAAAGAAAACAGTAGGAGTCTGGACAAGAAATTTAGAAGAGGAGATGGAATAAAAATTACCAGTAAAGGGGACGAAAATCTTGCATGGCTTCTGGTTACACAGGCAAGCGTGAGGATAAGGAAGGAGGAAAGGAACAGTCTCTAGGTTGTTACATATCTATAGCTATTTTCTGGTTTGTATGTTTCTACAATGTACAGATATGGAGTAAGATGTTACCATCAGTGGAGGTAATATGAGGAAAGAGCAAAACTCCTTGTGCCATAGTTACGGAAAGAAACAAGTCCATTAAATAAGCAATTATCTCCTTATTCTTGGTCTCTATTTTGTTCTGGTTTTGAGAATTTACTCTCTTGTACATGCATGTCTGTAGTTATGTTTGTATGTACGAAGACTGAAGCTAGGCCAGTTTTGGAGAAATTTCAGTTAATAGTATTTAGTGAGGTATTTCTTCTCTCAAGAAAAACTTTAAATATAGTAAAATTCACCCTGTTAATTCAAAGACTAGAAAAAGGATGAAAGGTTAAAGAAAGGACAAAATATTGAGGTTTTGAAATGTTTTGGCAAGGCTGAAGACCTCTTAGAAGGTCATATGGTGCAGCCTTACAATTTGAAGATCTTCTAGTATTAATTTTTATCTTTTAGCTGTTTTGTGCCTAACAATATCCTCATTTGCTTAATAAAATGAGTTGAGATCCTCAGGCAAAAAACTAATACTTAAAATGCAAGCGGTCTTCTGTAATTATTTTATTTTTTTAGGGACTTAAGAAACTCTATGAATAGAAGGGCTAGACAAACCACTGTAAAATTTCTATTCCATTACTTTGGAAAATCCTCCCCTTTGCCCTCCCTCTCCTAACCGCAACCACACATATATCTGCTATTTTGAGGAATGCCAACATTGTTCTCGGCTGTATTTTCCTTGCAATTTTAGTGGTTATAAATTGAATTCTTCATCCTCTTCTTTGGTTCATATTTTTTAACCTAAATCAAACTCATATGTCAATCTCCAGTTGACTAATGCATGCCATATAAACTTAAGCAACAAGATTGTGAGACATATACTGAGAATGACATAATACTTGATAAAGTATCAAATATTTACCAAGATAAAGTCAGTGGAAATGGCTGTCAGTGGCAGCAGCAGAATTGTGACAGGCAGGAAACATCAACTTACTTAGCTCATTTTGACAAGAAAATAATTTTTGAAGTCCAAAAAGTAATAGTTCTTTAGTACTGCAAATACAAAAAGTATGCTATTTGTTGACAATACGTTGTTAGTTAATGGCAAACAGGTCTAAACCCATCAGCAATCATAAGCTGCTATAGCTCCACTGAAATTCATATAGCTCCTCTGATTTTTGTCAATTAAACCACTGTCCCAAAATCTAACAATGAGCAATACTGGCAGTGTGAGCCAACTGATTTTTTTTAAATCCGCATAGACCCATGGAGTCTCTTTTTACATGTGCCTAACTGTTGTGACATCCGCTACTTTGGCATTCCAAAAATAAGCAGGACCCTTCCCAGTGAACACGAAATGCATCTGCCAAGCTCTTTCCTTCCTTAGCAGCTTGATCATGTTGCCTCCCTCTTTCGTGTACCTCTACCAGCTCCTCATCTGGTGCCACATCAAGTTTAAACAGCTTGCCACCACTTTCACAGCTGTTCTCGTGTGTAAGAACAGCATGCCCTCCTTAGCTGTCCTCCCACAACAAACTTCCTGTTCCCAGTCCTCCCCATCTGCTCTTCCAATATTCCCAAATCCATCTGCTTCTCATATTATTACCGTTTTTTTCATGCTGTCCCTACTGAACAGAACATCCTGCCTGAGTTAGTTTGTAAGACTCTTGCCTTACATGTTTATACTCATGCCTTTTTAAGGTTACTCTTTAATTTCTGACTTGCACTTTAAAATCACTCTTTTTGTTATCCCATTTTGTCCATCTCCTCTGAAATAGGCCCATAAGACAAGAATGCTGCCTTCCTCAATGTCTAGAAAACATCTGTCACCCAATGATGATAAACAAAGCACCTTTATAGTGGCAGGAAGAAAAGGCTGAAAAGAGCCTCATAAATGTGCTGTGAGATGGAATGGGCTTCCCAGGGAGGTGGTTGAGGCACCATCCATGGAGGTATTCAAGAGACGAGTTGACATGGTGCTCGAGGATATGGATTAGTGTTGGGTGGTGTTTTGTGTGGTGTGAATGTGGCGGTGTGTGGGGTTTTTTTGTTTTGTTTTGGTGTGTTGGGTTTTTGGACTAGATGATCTTAAAAGGTCCCTTCCAACCTAGGTGATTCTGTGATTCTGATTCTGTGAGATGGTACTGGAATTGTCTTAGGAATTGTTTTAATTAAAAGCTCCTATCTTCTGTCCTTATTTACTTCTTGAAGACATGATCTTACATGAAGTTTCTCCCCTTCACTTGCGTGAGGTGGTGTTTGACTATTCCTATGGTTCTAACCTATTCAGCAGTATATCCTGCAGGTCCTTCTGGGATGTGGTGTCATCTGTGACGGCAACTATCACAGCCATTTACCCAACTAAGAAATTCTTTTTACAGGAGACAACACAGGAACAGACTTAAAAAGGGATCTCATCAAGGAAAGGAGGCCACAGCTTAATCAGAGACAATGAACCCCTATTTACAAGGCCTGCTTTTTTTTTTTTTTTTTTTTTTTTTTAAGTGGTTATTGTGCCTGCCTAGTATGAGTTAAGGGAAAGTTGAATAAGGGAATGTAATGAACTTTACATAGAAATAACTTCTGACATAGCAAAATGGGATACAGAGCACAAATATTACTGAGAGGAAGGGGCAAGACCCAAAGTCTCTGAGGAATAGCCCACTAGGAGCTTTTCACCAGCCAGTCATTAGAAAAGGTTCCATCAATGGCAATTTGTTTACCTCTTAGTGATGGAGAGCTGAGCCAGCCTTCCAAGATTCATAACCAGTATTTCAGTCTTTTACGTATTTCCCCTGACTCTACCCCGGAAAACATTTTGTTTTAACTCATAGGCTTATATAGTTAAGTAAGAAAGACCACGAGATTATCTGCCATTAAATTCTGATTGTTTAATTCTCTGTTGAACAGTATTATTTATGTTTGATAAAAGTGTACCTTCTGGCAAACTGTCAGTTTTGATTTGAAGATACATAGAGATGAAGGATTTTTGTTTTTCATCTAGGCTTTTTATCCAGCCAATCCAAGTTGGCTTAAAATACTTTATTTCAATTTAAATATGTCCAGCTTCATTTTTCAGCCATTGGATCTTGAGATGCAGTTCTTTGCTAAATTTAAGAATTGTTTAGTGTGTGTATTTTCTGTTCATTAAGGTATTTACACAACATGATTCTTCTCAAATATTCTCAGTTAAAAAGATCAATATGAGATCTTTAAGTGTATCTCATCTCAATGTAAGACATTTTCTCAAGTCCTCTTTATGGCTTTTCCCACCTTAGTTTTTCCAGGTTTCCAATCTTGTTTTTAGAAAGTGAATGTCAAAACTGTGATCAAGTATTCCTTAGGGGTTAAATCAGCTCTACTCTAGAGGTTAAAGCACACTCCTACTCAATACTCCTGTTTATATATCTTAGGTTTCTTTGTTTACACTTGCCAAAGATCAAGCTCAATTTAAATTACCTGCATACTCTGATACCTTAACCTCTTTCTCTTGCTGCTTTTAAAGACATAGTCTCCCACTGTTTAGGTCCATAGTGACCTGTATATGTGTCCCTCTGCAAGTCCTATGATGCTGGTTAGTATGGATTAATATTTACAGATCGCCCATGAAAATGATGTATTGCATTTGACCTAATGCCATTTGTCAGGACCCCCGCTAGGAAACTTCCATTCAGTGACTATTCCTCATTGAGAAAATATTTTAAGCTAGATCTTAATTCATTGATATTTATCTCATTGATATCGGATAGTGCTAAACAAATCAGAAGTGCGTGTCTTACAGAAGTCTTCAGATTATTGCATCTGTGCAGCTGCTTCCATTAATGCAATATATAATCTCCTCAAAAGATCGAATGGGATAGGATATGTTTGACAAGATTTACTTTCCATAAAAGCATACTGACTGGCAGTAATTATTTTCCTGTCCTTGAGTTCTTTATCAATTCAATTCACTCCCTTATTGGTTTTCCATTATTTTGCCTAAAATCGATGTTGCACTAACCAGCCTGTAATTACCTGGGTCATCCAACTTGCCCTTTGTGGGTACTGGCAAATCATTAGCATTCTTCCAGTCTTCTTGAATTTCCCCATTATTAAAAGATTTATTAAAAATTAACTTCATCAGGCTGGATATATAGTTAGCTCTTCTAGGAATCTGTGCCTGTTACCTTGGTAAATTGTTCTTAAAGTATTTATAGCTAGCTGATACTATTTAGCATCTTCCTTCACTGTGACCTTCATCTAGTAATATGTGTGGGGTTCTCCCCGCTTCCCCCAACCCATGAAGTTTCTGTTGTTTCTGCCTTGATATTAATGTCTTAGGCATTCCTAAGCATGGTGAACCCTGATCTCATCACTAGGAGTTTTTTGTACTGATTCATTAGAAACCACTTGTTATTCTTAACACTGCCATCATTTGTTTGAAAGCTTTCTTTGACAGCTTTCTGCACTGTGCAATTCCCAATTTTTATGGATCACAGTCTGCTATTTTTCCATGAGTTATGTACTGTAGTCTTTCCCCTCCATTTCTGTCTTAATTTTGATCCAGCTGGTGGTTTAATCAAGTTATTGTATTTCTTTGGATATGGTTTTGTGGCCTTTTCCCATATGATAAGCTTTTTCCTAAGTAGTCTGTTTAATTTGGTTTTTTACTTTGTAATTTTTCTTCCCAATCGGTTTAGCTTATTTTTTTTTTTTTGTTTGGGAAGTGAGCTGGTTTGAAGCAAGAGTTGTATATGTGTCTGAATAACCAAGTGTGTCGCTCTAACCAGTCCTGCTTGCTCTGCAATATGCTATAGCCATGTAGGCTGGACCTTGTACTAGTTAGCTCAGCTTGCCACGGGTGATTCTGCATGGACTAGTAGCTCTTGCTCTGGAAACAGACATGCACAAAAGCATCTCGAGTTGATTTTTTCTTATCTACTGTGTGCTTCACAAAATGTTTGTTTCTGGAAGTAAATAATTTTTCTCATCACATTGTCATATGGCATGAAGTAATGGGGCTAAAACCAAAGATCTGCTACCGACATATAATGATCGTGTCGGGACTTTTTCCACAAACTTAAAATTATCCAGAACAGTAATAGTTCTTATTAAACTTTCTTTTTTTAAACAGTTTAAGTCAGTGTTAGGTTGGGGCTGGTGGAAGTAGGGATATTAGTTTAAGGGTACAATAAATGGATTTTCAAAAACTGAGTTTTAAAAGTGTAATATTGTAACACATTCTATGATTTTTCAAGAGGCAGAAAAAATTGTTTTCAAGAGTACTATGTGCAGTAGCCTACACTTCATATCTGGATTATATTAATGGGGTTCTTTTCAGAGATGAAGTTTTAAAAATAATAACTCTTTTTTCCTAGTGCTACTGCACATGTGTATGTGGGTGACAGTAAATCCTTATGTCTTCACCTGCCTTCAACATTAATATGAGATGCAAACAAATGATTGTTTGTAATAAAAATAAATAACCCATTAGATAGCTTCCAGAGGATGTGCAGCTCTTTTGATTACTGGCTTTGGTTAATGAAATAAAATTGACAAAGGAAAGCCTAGAAAAGATTTATTGTTACATAAATCTTAGATATATATTGTACATCCTTGGAACAACAGATCTTTAGACATTAGCTTTAAATAGATTTACAGGAGTCAAAGGTCACAGTTCCTGAAAACAGAGGAAACTATGCGTAGAGATTGTGTTTATTTTCAGTCTCTTAAAAAAATCAAATGAAACCATTCAGTGTATAAAGCAGAAGCACTTTGTTATGAGTAGCAGAACCAAGGGCTGCAGATATTTTCGTCTCCCTGGTTACCATGTGTAACAAAAACAGATGTAGAAAAACTTGTGGCTTTTTTTCATCATTACTTGCCTTAATAGAGATTTTTTTTTTTTTTTATATTGCAGTTTGTTTAAATAAATACAGTAATTCTCTGGGAACATCTGCCCATAGAGCATGCACCAGTAAAACCCACAGTAGATTGGAAGAGGAGGCAATACCCAGTGGCCTCTGAGGAAGGAGTCTGGTAATACATCTGTACCACCTTCCTGAATGAGTGACGGCTTTAATTATATGGTTTTACTGCAGGATAGATGAAGGTAGATTTACAGGACAGATGAAAACCCAGCACTGAGACATTTTTCCGTAGATTGAATGCCAACAATTTAATTTTAGATTACCCATTTTAAAAATATAAACAGTTTTAAATGAAGATTATTTTCCTGAATTGTTGAATACAAAATGTCATCGTTATTTAAAGATGAAACCCAGAATGATTCAAATCCCTTTTCTGATGCTGCTGGGCATAGCACTACCCTCTTTTGGACAGGATGCACAGCAGAGGCTGGGTCATCATTACTTGCCTGGTGATTTCAGTATTTTTCCATAGAGGACTATCCAGGTTGATATTTATCCTTTCCATCCATTTTAATCTAAATCTTGATCTCTACAGTAAATACCGTTTGTCAGGGATTTCCTAGATTTATTTTTCAGTGTGACTAGTTTGTGGTCATGCATTTACTATGGAGAAAAATTTTAGTGCCTCTTACAGATCTGCCCTTCATAGTGAATTATATAGCTGCTGTTCACCATGCTTATGAATCAAACTAAGTATTCCCTTCTTTTTCCTGCTACAGAACAGTGACTGGTCATGCCACTAACTAGCCACAGGATTGTTTGTGGACTTCAATCTCGGTTTCACTAGAAAGCTCTGAACAATATAACTTTTTTATCTGAGTGACTGAGAAATTGGGTCATTTGCCTTATATTTTGATTTCAATTATTGTATGTCTGGTTCATCAGCTTGAAAGATAATGGATTCCTCCCACCAACCAGTTGCTTTTGGGAGTGTATTGGTGCACAACCTAAAGTACTAATATTTTTATTTATTTGTGGGGCTCTTATCAGAGTAGGGGCTAGGTACTTATTTACACAGTAAAGCTAAATTGCATGAAATTAATTGCATTGAAGTTGATGCAACTGCTCAGCTCTGTTCTGAATACACTTGTGAGTGGAAGTATCCAGGTCCTCTGGGTGTAATGGACTTAAAGGAGGCTGAAATACATGGGGACTGTAACATGCAGGGGAGAAAACACAAATGGAAGGAGCACAAATACACGGGGAAGGAGGAATGATCACAGTGTTTGTAATTTGTGTTCCAGTAATGGTAAGAATACACAAATCTTTCTGGTTTTAAATTGGATATCACAGAAAGTGCAGTGGTTCATGGACAGGCCTGAAAAACTAGCCTTTTGAAAATGCTGGTGGTTGGCACTTCTGCTGCTTAGGCATCAGGAAACATGGTGCATTTTTCCATTGTGGACACAGATATGATGGAGGTCCTACCACATAGCTTGTACTTACTAGAACTTCAAGGGCAGTGTTGATGGGTTCTTTGTATGACCTAATTTTAGTCACCCAAGTCAGATGCTGATTTAGAAACTTCATTTGCAAAGTGTCCTGTGTATCCAACTGAAAGAAGGAGGTTAACATCAGTAGCAAAAATGGCCTGTGCTTTTCTATACTCATACCTTTCAATCTTTTCTCTAGAGTTTGCCAGAGTGTCTCCTTTCAGCTTCAATTAGGAGAGTCTTAATTGTGTTTGAACAATATATCAAACATGTAATGTGCAGTTGATGTTTAGGATTAAAATCCTTCAGTGCAATGAAGCTTTTGAAGTAACATATTTTGAAGCATCTTGTCCTGAATTTTCCTTTCTTTTTACTCTCTCTGCCACTCTTTCTGAAGTCATTTATGAGATAACTGACCTAAAAGCTGTCTGTAGGATCCTTTTGGACAGAGGGTTTCCTTGGAGGCATAAGCTGGTGTTGTATGTGCAAAGGCTAACAATTTCACACTAGTATCTCTCTGAGTCCCCAGAGTTTTTATTACCGTGATTGTCTGGCAAAGTTAATCTCTGGATCATCCACTAGCCAGCCCTGCTGTCATGTAGCAGTAGGTCTCACAGCAGCTAGTAATGCTTGTGTTTTGTCATGAAGAAAAACTTTTTATTTTGTAATATACCCAGCAGTTCCCACCTCCCACCTATTGCTAGGAACGAGGTCTCTCAGTGCCAGAGTAAAGTTGAAGGTAGGAGACAGATACTGGGAGTTGTGGTGAGCGTTTAAAGCACTGTACAAAGCCAGATTTAACTGCTCTCAGTCAGTCTAAGCTGACCTTATAGGTATACCCAGGGCACATTCATAGAGAACAAAAGGTCAAAGTGTCAAATACTCAGAATAATCACCCAATTAAATGAATGGAAAAAAATACTGGTTCCTTTTTTCCCCTTCACTTGGGGATTGGATATTTGCCACCAAGCTTCAGACATAATTAAAGCAGGGGCCTTGTTCACAGCAGGTACAGCAGAATACCTTCTTTCATAGCTGCTTGACTACAATAATACTTTTTTTCTTGCATCAGAATGATTGTTTTGTTCAAATACTTCTCTGAGGCATAGCTCTTCCTGCACTTTGTGGAGAGACCCACAATTCCAATACAAGTCATCTTTCTTTTACTTTCTTCCAGTTTATGCTTTTCTAATAGGGTAGCAGAGAAAATTTCCTGATCAACAAGGAAGGTTTGGAAAGCAGTGATTCCACAGACATAGCTATTGGCAGAGTAAATGGTAATGATGTAAAGGACTGACTTAATCAGATTACAGCTCTGCTTTTGGAAGACAGTGAAAAGTCTATGAGGTAGAGAGGGATGGTATCTGCATTGGTGTGTCCAAACACGTCCTGTATCATTGAAACAATGAAGATGTGAATAGTTGTTCCTCTGCAGACAGATGTAATCAGTTCCTGTGTATAGTGTAGCTATTGGATGTAACATTTCCACTTGAATATGTCTTGTAGAAGACCTCCAAATATGATGAAGTTATTTAATAAGTAAAATACATAGACGAATGTCATAAAAGCAGTCATTCTAAATGATTTTCTTTTCTCTAGTGCAGTTTATCAGTGTGTTATGTGGGAGAGATGTGGCATCCTGAAAAGGTCTTAAGGATTTTCTGTAAAGCTCTCAGAAAACTGCTTTCCCTTTATGATTGTGGGTTAGATAGGATAGTCAGTCTGTGAAGAAAATGATGGAAAGATCACATTTGTACTTATATTTTATGCACAGACCTTGGGCCCATTTTCTTAAAAAGCTAGCTTACAATGCAGCTATTTTGTGAATCTCTTCTGAATGTTAAGGAATCCACTCTGAACTGGTTCAGTTGGAGCATAGTGGACTTAAGTATATTTTACTGTTTATAAATCCAGCTGGTTTCCAAATGTTCTGGGGTCTAGTCTAGCTTTCTAATATAATTATGAAAAAAAGGTCAGGCTAAATGTCAGGTGTTGACAAAGTACTGATTGTTTCCACTTTGCAGGCTTCATAAATGTCAAGAGGAAAGAACTATGCTGTCTTGCCTTATTAGAAAAGAATTTAGTGAATGTAATGTGTCTGAAGAGTATTAGTGTGGCAGCACAGCAAACAGTCTCGCTCTCCTTCCATATCAGGTAGCTCATGGAGGAATGGATGGATATGCATGTTTCTCCATTTTGACTTTATGCTCTCTACCCAAAGTCACTCGGAATAGTTGGGTATGTGACTCAAAATCTCTTTCATTCTCAATTTCCATTTCAAATTTTAGCCTTTCTGCAGAATTTACCCACTACTGTGTTTTGGTTTTGTTTTCTCTCATTGTACATTGTCATTGTTTTCCTTTGATCTGCTTGAACAGGTACTTCTCTAAACTTCATGTTCAGAACTCTCTGCCAATATGGTTACAATCACCATTACCCTGCACTCAACTTTTCCTGTTTCTACTAGTTAATACCTATAGGAGCAAGACACCTGATCCCAGCAAGAATGTCCTGCAATATTCTTGATCATCCTCATCAGTCTTTAGGTTGTATCTGCCAAGCAAATCAGCAAATCCTTGGCACCTGTCTTGTCAATCTGATGGTCCTAACAGGTAGTAAAAGGAAATCTGAAGAAAGTAAAATACAGTTCAGTAACATTCTGGAGAATTGCAGTATGTGGTTACAGCATGGCACTTTTTATTTAACTGAAATTGAGTGTCATTTAATCATTCAAAGTCCAAGAGAGGGATAAAAGGGCATTTCTTTAGAATAGTGGTCCAGCTTTCTAGGTGAGCCCCAGAAAACTACGACAGTATCATTACAATCAAATACTGTCTTCTGAATTTTCAGGAAACTCCACTGGTAGAAGGGGTAATAAAGTGAAGAAGCATACAAAGGGTTGTAGTGACATATTTTGGTCTCTGTCCAGTTGCTGAATGGTGGTATGCGAGCAGCCTTGTTCCCAAGATATTCCTATTGGGTTGGGATATATGACATAGAGTATAATGGGAGATCTGTGCTCTTATGGAGAGAAAACTTGAAGCCAGATGGGGATATTAACTGGTTTTAAATGCTTGTGTTTATACAATAGAATAAAGTACACAAGGTCCTTCTAACTGTTTCTGCTGCCTCTTGTCTAACATGCAACTATGGCGCCACCGATCATTCTTGAGTTGTATCTCGGCTTTGGTCGTAGGGCCTCTCTTGTGGTCAAGGATTGTCCTCTTACTAAACCTGGTTGAAACACCTCCTAGATTTAGCCCTATTTTGGCCTCTTCTCTCGTCTTCCTTTCTAGTTGGCTAGGTTTTAGTTGCAACAACCTGATAAAGAATTTGTCCTTAAAAGGCAGTCCAGTTTCTTTCCACCCCATTTCTTTGCTTCCTCTCTGCTGAAGTATCATGGTCCATGTTTGGACCTAATAGGTCTGGTTAAGCAATCTCTATACATAGATATGCACGTGTTCAATAAGTGATAGCTGAGAATACTGAATACTCTTATTGAAAAGTGTATCTGATGTCTATGATAAAATTAATACTATTAGCAAGATTAGGTGCAGTCATTTTTTAGGTTAGAAGGTTGTAAGTAATGACTGAGCTCTGAGTGCTATCTTCTTTCCTGCCCTGTATGAAGACACCTGGAAATCAAGACTAATGTTGAGAATATATTTGTAAATATTTGTGAAATTCTAGTTTCCATACATAGTATCAACACACAAAGACCGGGGCTGTCTCATTCAAGTCAATGGAGACTTTGGGGTGACTAACAGTATTCATACATGCTTGCTGGATAATCTTGAAAGCTATAAAAGAAAACTTTAAAAATAGGTTTTTTATAAACCAAATAGAATTGGGAGCAGATGTCTTCTTAGTTGCACCATTATGAATTAATTTAGAGTACCTCATTTGCCTTTTAATGTATTCTGTTTAAATTTGCCTCTTTAAATCTCGGGCAAAGAGGCAAAATAAGCAAAATGTTCTCTTCTGGCAAAAAGCTGTCTCTGCGTTTTAAATACATACATTAAAGCTACCTACCAGCGATTACTCTTTTTATATCTGTAATAGAGTGCCAATCCTTCACGTGACATCTTTGTCTGTCACTGTGCACAGTGGCACAGGAAAGAACGGTTAACATAGGTTGCTCTCGATCTGGAAAACTGGTGGCTGCCTAGAACATAGGAGTTTTTTTCCATGCCACTTGGGAGACTACAAAAAGCATTCATTTTAAAAGTAGACCAGGGTAATTACCACTACATTTATGTTAGAGGTTAACATTAGTGTTATTTCCTCTATTGCCTGGTTTTACAGAATGTTATGCCCCACTGCTTTTATTAGATCCAAGCAATGGATGAAATAAGTGTTATTAACCTCTAACACTTGAAAAAATTAGTCTTAAGAAAAACAGAGACAAAGCTGGGCAGTTATTCTTCCATGCTCCTTGGGTGAGGTGCCGTAAAACTTCGCAAATTTAATAGTTATTTCATAATGTATCCGTGAAAAAAAAATTAGGTAGGAAACAAAATAAGAAAAGTCAGTAAAATGCTTGCAGCTTAAGTCATTGAAAATTTACATAAAATAGAACAATAGGAGATTTTTACTGAGTATGAGGTCATTTGAATTAAATAAACGTTAATGTGAATCTTAACATAAAATGTTAACGAACTATATTTCATTGACATCATATTTGAGAGCTGAAAGCATTTTAGATGCTTTACTTTGTGGTTGCACACAAGACCTCAAACCATGCTAGTTTAAACAATTCCAAGGCTCATGTGCTTAGTATAGTTAGTGACTGGTTACAGTGTCACCAAAATAAGAGCTGAAGAGGTTCCCACAGAGCACAGTTTTAGCAAGAGTGCATATCCTGTCATTGTTAGGAAGAGAAATCCCCAGAGGATAAAACTGGAAGAAATATGGCTGGATATACTGGGATATGGATTCCTGAGGTAACTTCCGAAGCTAGTCAAAAACCTTATATATTTATGGCCATGGATGCATAGTGCTCTCTTCCTGCTCCTCTCCTGTAGAGTTCAAAAATGGTGTTTCTTACCATACTGCTCTGAAGTTAACTTGATGAATAGTGGGAATTAGGAAAATTGAAGACTAACATACAGGCGTTGTAAAATTGTCTAAGATCTTGGACATTTTTGAGCCTGGTTGTCCTATGAGTTAAAATGCAGCATTAAGTTATGAATATGACATCAGATGTAAAATTTTCCTGAATTTAAACTTATTTTTAGGTCTTCACATTGATTTTTAACTGCAGCTAAAAATAAATAAAACTTTTTTTTTTTTATTATAATTTTATTTCTGATTGGTCTTTTTCAATTTACCAGCACAGCCTTTGCTAACCTTACATAGACTTAGGCTTTGCCAAAAATCAGTACTGTAGATTTGGACATGGTATGACTTTAAACTTCTTGTTAAATTCCGCTTTCTTCCTTCTGAGTTAAATGTATTCTTAAGTGCTCTTTGAAATACTGTTTTTTATAAATATATTTCTTAATTTCTTAAGAATTTTGCATGCAATTACCTGGGGAACAGTGAGGAGGAATGAAAAGATTTTGAGGGTGAAAAAAGGTGTTGGTTTAAGGCAACAAGAGATGTCAGGAAGAAGTAGAAATAAGAGAACAGATGTACCGGAGAATTTTAATTTATTAAACACACATGCATACCAACCAACTTCTAATTACTGGTGTTTTTCTAAAAGCTGATGTAATCTGCCTTACAGAGCTAGCCCAGCAGTCAACATTTTTGGAAATTGAACTGGTGATCTCATTGGTCTTTCCTATCTCTAATTACTATGAAGCTATATTTTATTGGAACTTATAAAAAATTATAATTAATTGCTGGTGATAAGGGTATGTGTCATTGCTTGAAATGAAAAATTCACTGTAGATCCATGTGGAAAAGAAAGAAAAAAAAAAGAATGCTTTTAAAGGTGACATTAAAGGATTCTGTAAGTCTCTTGTAGTATAATATCTGAGGAAAGCAATCATGGTAGAGAGCACTCTCTTGAAACATGATTTCTATAAACATGTATTATTGCCCTTCTTTAATATTGTTGAAGTTCAGAAAATAAATACTGTCATTTTCAAAACATCTAAGCTATTCGGTGACCCAACTAATTTACTTTCAGAATATTCAGGTTTTACTTACTTTGTTAACTATCTCTTCAATAGCTTAATTGAGTATTTTAAGCCAATAAATTACCCTTCAACATTTCTGTCTGGAAGCTCAGCCAGTATCCAAAACAAGCTTGTCATTAATGAACACTTTCTCAAACAAAAGAAAGGAAGGCAGCAGATCTGAATTGTGGACGTTGTTTGGTTCCCTTATTCTAAACACATTAGTACACTGTATTTCCCCACTTATATAGGCTTTTGTATGGTGAGCATGTGACTGTTTAAATGTCCCAGCAGGGCATCCAGAGACTGCAAAAAGGAAAAAAAAGAGAAGAAAGAAAAAGAAAAGAAAATTGTTTGGAACAATTTGCATTAGTTCAAGGGCAATGTTAAGCATTTTACAGCTGGTTTATTGCTATTCTTGTGCTGTTTAAGCTGTCTTTCATGTCAAAAGTCCTTTCCTGCTTACAAATCATCAGGAAGAATTGCGGCCACCATGCTGTTCGCCTAAGCTCCTCCAGGGGTTCTGGCCCTTTGATCACTGATATCGTTTGCAATCGAGTTAAAAATAGGGGGCTGCTGAGATAAGGCGAGGCTCTGACAGGAGACCAGCTTTCCATTTTCTTTTGGACTTTGTTCACTCCTTCTGTAGTATGGGAACATGTAATCTTGGCACAGAAGGAGTAGTGTTATGGCTTTAGATGTGTTTGAAGGAGTTGGGGAGGTCATTAAAGAGCTCAGCCCCTTGCGAGCACAGTCCAGCTTTGCAAGATCCCTGGGTCCAAAAGAAGGCTTGTAAACTAGAGCCTCAGTATGTAAAATCACCAAATGCACGCCTGCATCCGTCTTTGAGGCATAAACAACTCAATGCCAAGATTTTAGCACTTCTCAGCTCTCTTTAGTGAAGAGGAAACTAAAACTGAAGATCACTTCCTAAGTAATTCATTCCATTTAAATTGTCAAAGAATCCTGTGCTTATTCAAGTTGATTGAAAATTCTAGTTGACATTGGTGGATGTTAGATCAAATTTGAAGTAAGAGGCTATGTTATGGGGGAAAAATCTCCAGAATAGTGCATGTACTTCTCTGCTGTAAGGAAAGTAGGGAAATTTTTTTTGAACGTTTTATGTGTGACCTGAAGAAGAAAGGACTGCACTGTGAGTGAGGTTAATACTCCCCTTTAAAAGTAGATTAGTTTTATTTTTGTGTAATTGTCTTTTTAAGCTATACGGACACCTGCTTTTGGAAACATCTAGGATTTTGATTGAAAATTTTTGTCCTTAAAAAAATTTCCAAATAAAGTCAGACATAGTCTGTACTGAGACTGCACAACCCACGGACAGACTACCTTTGTTAATATTATTTATTTGTTTGATTATGTTGCTTAGGAACCTGGGTCATGAACAAGAAGTTTGTTCGGCTACATGCAAAACCAGAAAAACGAATAGTGAAAAAACAATATCTGCAGACTTTTTGTAACTGACAATTGAAATACAGAGAGAGGCAGACCAGCTGTCACAGCACATCAGCAACCGTTGGTTTTTAGCAATCCTCACGGCAAAAGAGTTGTTTCAGAAGGGATTTGAATGTGGATGCAGAGGTAGCTTTACAACCATTTTTTTGCAAGACATGCAGCTTATATTTTATTGGATAGAGAAGAGGGAGACAGAAGATATATAGAAAAGTGCAGTGTTATTGCATCTATGATGTTTAAAGGATATTGGGGAGGAAAGATTAGAAGGGAAGCAGATTTTATTAGTTGGATAGATTTATTTTGGGGAAAAAACCTCACAAGATCTTAAGAAGGACTTTCGTGCCTGGAAGTTTTTTTATTTTCAACATAGCAATTGGTATAATAGAAGATAATACTCTCCACATAAACTCTGTCTTATTTATAGTCAACTTACATGGCCTATGAAATAGGCTACAGATACGATTGTGCTGAATTTTGGGTTCACTTGTGCACTGATCAAAAATGTAAGAGAAGCTTACTGTTTTCTGATTAAAAGTAATCACTGCATGTTCTTGTCCTTCAAAATGAGTGGACGTAGTTAAATCTGTGTGTTTTGCTGTGTGCAGTCACATAGGAGCTGTGATTTGTCTAAATGATGTAATTTCATAAGAACATTATATTTTATGAAATCAGGACAAGGTGAAGTTGGAGAGAAAAGAAAATCAGACTTGAATTATATGTGCAGTTGTTCAGCTGTTACAGAGCTGCCCCAGTGTATGCAAGATTAACCGGTCAGAACTTTTACTGCTGAGTCTTGCATTTGGGAGTATTTTAGTCGTATAAATACTACTGGCAGTAAAAAAAAAAAAAATCACTGGAAACTTTGTGGGAAAAAGTTGGTTTTAGTGAGTTTCTCTCTCCTCTCCCCCCCCTTTTTTTTTCTGGTGACATAGAAGTTTTTTCTGTATACTTTAACTGGTGTATATCTTGACAGAAAGAGCATCAAATGACTCATTTATCTTTACAAAAAAAGATACATTTTTTTTCCCATGTGTTCCACAATTTGCTTAAGATTTACCATCTATAAAATAAAAGGAGAGCCTTTATAATATTTTCCAAAAAAAGGCAAGAAATATCTCAGATTCAGTAGTCACTGAGAATGACAGTTCTAGAGGCTCTGCCTTATTTTGGGCTCTCTCTATTACCCTGTAGACCATTGAATTGCTAGATACCCTTTATAAAGCCCATTTTCTCTATCACTTTTTGTCTTTTTAATTGGCTCACTGCTATTGAGCACAAAGCACACTATGAGCCTGTGATCTCATAAGCTCGTATATACTGAAAAGAACGCAAGCCCAAGGTAATAGCTTCTGGAAATTGCCAGGAGGAAGAAATTCTGTCTTTCCAAACAAAATTTCCCAATGAAAAGAACAGAACATGCAACATGCAACATACGTGCAAACACCTCACCTTGTGAAACTCAGGTGGGAAATTAATCTGGGACTCCTAAGAATAGAATTGAGGTAACCCCCGTCACAAAAGGGGACACAGGAACGTCACCTGGAAGAAAGAGAATTGTTTTTCCATGAGCAAAATACGAGATATGGCCAAAGATGACATAGCATGGTGAAGTAGGAGTCCAGGAGTGGGGTGGGATCACTTGGTTTGCTGATGTGGTTAGTTGGAAAGGAAAAGGAAAAACCTGGCCAGGTGCACATCTTTGAATTTATTGTCCTTGGTCCCTTTCATAAATAATGGGGAAATACAAGGACTTCTACTATAGGACAGCTGGTTCTATAGGGTGGCTGGTCCTAAAGTGAATGTCTAAAACATCTCAGGTGAATCACATTAAAGAGTTCTTGTCTCTCTTCATTGATACTGAAGGGGGTGATTAAGACAACTAGTGTGGTTATCTAACACCATGTGATGTGAATTACAGTCACCCATACCAAAGGATGGGGGTCTTGCCTCCTTCTGCAGATATAGCACAGGGAACGGGCTTACTTAAGATCTTCTTTCGGTAGAGAACTAAGGCACCTACTTCAGTTTTCCTCTGGCTCTGTTACCCCAGAGGACTGAAGATCCTGTCCTTAGCCTGGGGAAGGAGGTAGGCTGGAAGACTGCTGTCTGCTGAGAAACTCTTGACCCCTTTATGGATCACCATTTGATGTCAAGTAGAGCTGCCTACCTAGGGGTGCTTCAACTGGCTGTTAGTAATGCAGGGATGAAAGTGCAAAAGTGGTAGGCACATACTCACTTCTGCAAAACACTAAGTAGCCTTCTCCCGGGCAACTTCATGTGCTCTCTGGACTTGCCTCTCACGTACCCATTTACATAACTGATTCATTTTTATTTAGTTAAATATTGAAAGAAAAACACAGAACATATTAATATTTCTCCCATGTGAAGAAAGCAAAGCATTTATTTTAAACATATGTAAAATGTATAATTAATGTACACAGAAAAATAGTCATTACTGTTTAATTTAAAACATAATACATTAAGTGCTCATATAACAAGCCACCATGATTTTGTATTGTTGACATTGTCAGGGCACTCATCAGATTCAGTTGTCATAAGGCTGATGATAATTATACAACTCATTTGCTAATTAGATGTGAGTCCTTCTGTAACTTCTAAAAGTGGGGCTATCGCAATGTGTATTAGGAAGCCACCAAACTGCGTGATATTAAACAGTCATGGTTGCTTTTTCTTGAGGCAAAATTTGGGAACGTATTATACTTGTCTATGCATCTTCCTTCTGTTCAATCTGGGAGAAAGTCTCTTCAGTAGTCAAGAATATTGGGATATTCTTAGAAAAGAAGGATTTTTGTGTGTGTATCTTTGAAAGAGATCATCTGTTACATGGCCTTTATTTTAAGAAATTTGTGGCTCTAAATGGAATTCTGTGACTGTGGAAGGCAGTTTCCACTGTAGTCCTGTAATCACTAACGTGTAGGGTTGACCCAACATGTATGTAGCCTTTTGAAATGGGAAAAGTAATACGATTAGAGATGTTAGGTAGGTATCCCTGTTTGAGAGGAGATGTAGGCTCTACACTTAAGCCTCAAGTTTTAGCACAAGACTGGCAGAAAAAAGATGTTTTGCTATTTGATAAAACCAGCTTTCCTCCTTCTGACCCTTTAAAAAGTGTTGCTTGAAGTTGGCCTTGCTTCTAATTTACTGGTTAGAACCAGCACCTCCAGTGAAATGGCTTAGCTCTAACGTGATGGAAAATACCAATTTCTAATATATTTCCTCTCATATCTGCACGTTTTCTTGTTTGCTGTTTTTTCTTACTCAGTTTCTAGCATATTGCAAAGTTGTATGTAGTGCCATCTATGGCAGAAATGACATTATCTCTTTGTATAAGGGATAGCATAAAAGCGATGTCCAGAATTGTTTTAAATTTCTTTCCAATGATCTGTGCCTCAGGGAGGGAAGATAGAAGAGGGAAGACAGGGGAGGGATAGGACAAAACCTTTGAAGAGAATGGAAAATCCATTTGCACAGATGTCTGCAAAATCAGTTTCCTCCCAAGCTGTTATAAGACTTTTGAAGAAATCATTATATTACCTTTTAATCCCCTAGTGCCAGCAGTTGCCTGTGTGACCAGACATTGCCAGCAACGGTCTGTGTGTCTGACAATCTTTCCTCAGTGTCCATATGTTAATTAGATTTGTTCCTGTGGAGAAGCACATTTGTGTGCACATAAACACATACATTTTTTGCTTTTCAAATTTTGACAGAAATTATGAATTGCAGGTATTAATAGGACCTGTCAAACAGTATGGGACACAATTTACTTCCTTTTTGGCAACAAGTACATCCTGTCCATATAGTGAGAAAGTACTGCTGCAAAACTGTTGGCGTCTGCATCAATTGCGATAAACCATTCACCAAGAAACTGGGGTATTCAGCCTTCCTTTCTTCTTTTTGAAGGACAATATAAACCAAATATTATTCTAGTACCTTTTTAACATCTTATTTATTTCATATATCTACTTTTGCTTAAACGGGTACATTGGAAATGTCTGATGTCTTAATCCATGGCATTACTCTTGCTTATGTCAAAGTTGGTGTGCTCTATAGTTAAATATGTATCACATGTGATGTTATTAGCATTTCTACATACATAACTTCACAGTTGTCTCCTGGGAGAAAGAAACTGTGTAGTGTAGTACTGGAAAATTCGTGATATTGGTACATGGAGGACTGGGCTACAAGGAGGTCTTCTCAGTGCACAAGGAATAGTGCTGTGCTTTGCATGCATTTTTCTGTGTTAAACTGCTGCCAATTAAAAGATTGATAGATTATTTCACGCTTTTAATACTACTATCACTTTACCTACAGCCAAATCTCCATCCTTATTTAGGCAAGTAACTGTACCAGAAGTTGAGATGTTATTCACAAAATTAACATTAAAAAAATAAAAAATTCTTATGTGTAATGATTGATTATTAATCCAGTGTAGTTACTTAATGTAGAGGTAATAATATGTAGTTAATGTGATATCCTATGTAAACAATATTGTCTTTATAGTCTTTAGTACTGAATACACAAATCCGTGCAACTCTTTCAGTAACAAGGCCTTTGTTTAATTGCTAGCAAAATCTGGAAAAGTTCTCGTTGAGAATGTGTCTTCATATAAAATATTTTATTGGGCACCCTTGGGTAGGAAGTGGTGAGCCAGACTGATTGCTTAAGCCTCAGCCACTGAAATCATAATTGTGTGTGTTGGTGACCCTGGGATTAGGATAAGAGAAAGAGAGTCCCTCTGTTTTTGAGGTCATGTTGCTGTTAGAGGAGACTGTTTTCCAGTTGCAAATATGACATTTCTTCCCTCCTTTTTTTTTTTTTCAAATTTTATTATCCCTATATAAGAGTGACACAGATGCTATCTGAGCTTTTTTTACCCTGCTACAGACAAAGATGATGTCCCCAAATCAGCCAAGTAATGTCTCAAAGCCACTTAGACGTGCATTATCTCAAAGATGTGAGCAGACACATGGTAATTGCCTTTCTTGTGGTAGTAAGTAGAGTTATGTTAAATGTGGGCCTGAGGGGAACCCCTGTTTTGGGTTGTATTTTATTATTAGGTGAGGAAATTACTGGACACCTCCAGCTGCCATTAATCAGCCGTGGAGTCTGACTGGAGCCAAGTGAGAGGCCTGTGGGTGGATGCCGCTGAATGGCAGGGAAATACAACGAGACAGAGACAAATGTTTTCCAGCCTAGCAGCACTAAACTCTGCCCTTTCACAGTCCTTAACATGCGTGTTCAAATTGATTTAGTCTGTTTACCCCCTCAGCCTAACCATCTATTTCCACTGAAGACTGACAGTTTTATGTGTTGCTACCATGTTATTATGTGTTGCTGTGCTGCCAGTAGCTATAGTATTTCAGAAAGGCTCACTTCCAGACATAAAGGGAGAAGGGGGATGGGGAGTTTGAGTCACTTAATTCCTTTTTACAGGGTGCAAAACATGTTGAGCATGACACCAATTCTCTCCCTCTCATTCTTTTCTTCCTTCCTTTCTTCCCTCCTCTCTCCCTTCCCCCCCTTATTTACTTATTCATTTATTGATTGATTTTGGGTCAACACATGCCATGAAGGAGCCTTAAATGAACTTGCATGCTTGAGAAACACATCTGTCAGGCGATGTAAATGTCTGGCTTATTCCTCTTTCCTGTTTAGTTTACAAACATGCCATTCCTTCAGGGCTCTGGTATGCTGACATAGAGGTTGCCGGAGGTGGGTGCCGCTCAAGCAAGAAGGAGAGCAGGTAGCCAAATCGTGAGCTTCAGCTGACTCCTAAACATACTTTATGTCCATCTCTGATGCTCAGCTGGGAGGTCAATGTACTGAGGTTGCAAGAAAAGCTGAACTTGTTTAGTGTAGGCATTCACAAAATGGACATGCAGGGAAAGAGAAGGGAGGAGCTCTTTCTGTTCTGCAGTTTTTTGAGACAGAAAACATCAGCTCTTTATCTAAAAGCCTAATTTCAGAGAGTTAGATTCCACTCACACTTCTTGTACTGGTTAATGTCTTGTTCCATATTTTGGGGGCTGAGGTCCTAGTCATCAATGATAAAGGTAGAGAAGGAG
>JAOTQQ010000032.1:7208039-7247186 GCA_026546715.1 Gallinago undulata
AGAGAAGGAGAGACAGGATGTGGCTCTTTCTCTCCACAGGACGATCTGGATTTTGCCAGTGGTTTTCTTTTGATTTATTTTTATTTTAAAAAAAATGCTTCTTGTTTGACTGGAATGCAGGAAGCTAGGAAAGCCTGAAGAGAAATAAGTGGCAGACAGAAACTGGATTTTGAGCACCTTGGTGTGATCAGGCTTGTCCTCTGGATCTCATTTAGATCTGTCTTATGAATTCCTGAATTCAGTGTTTTAGTGCGCTCAGGTGGTTTTCTCTCTTCTAGTTTTGAAGGTTTCTTGCTCCTTTTCCAACCTGTTTTCTTTCCAGATCATGTTCTGTCCTCCCCCCCACTTTGTTTTTTAATGTGTGCATATATAAAATATATGATAGCTCTGTGGAGTAATTGCATCAAAGTTAGCCTGCATTAATAACAGCATCCTCTGGCAGAAGATTGCCAGTCAATAAAGAGGATTGCTTGGGATTCCCCTTGTACTGCCTGACTTTGTTCCTGTTGAATCATGGCATGTTTTGAAACTGAAAATATAGGCAAAAATTACTTAAATACACAAAATGCTGATTTCTGAGCTGAGGCTGATGGGGCACAGTAGACCCTGTGTGTGTACCTCTGAATTCTGTTTTGCATTGAAACATCTGCAGATATGCTGATACGTATCTTCAAAAAAGTTTTGAATGATAAATAATTTAGTAAAACGTAACTAATTAGTAAACTAATGCAATAAGCAGAACAGTTGTAATCCACGGAGCTAGATATACAGAGCAGATATCCCTTCTGGTAGTCCTGTCACTGTAAGAGAGAAAGGGTGTCTCAAGATCTTCTTCAAAACTGTCTTTTGCAAGCAGGTGACCTTGTGTGATATAGTCTTTGTTATCTTCAAGGGGTAATTCAACACTGAGAGCCTATGCTGGCATCCACATAAAATTTAAATCAGGTAATATCACCACACTTTCTAAATGAATCTTGCAAAAAATTATGGTCTTAGAAAATAAAATCATCATGTTCATTATTCAGCAGCAGCTGCCTGCTAAATTCATTTAAACTTGTTCTTTTTAAAAAAAGTCTTGTAATAGAGTCTGCATTATAGCTTCCTATATCATATAGATAATTACATTAGAGGCCTCCTTTCTCAATATAAGTAGTAATATTTTCCAGCACTTTGCATTAGGAAAGCGAATAGTGTGACTAAGTCACCCGAAACCCTATGTTTCAACAATTCAGTCAATTTATTTATTTTATTTTATTTTAAAATAAAATATTTATTTATTTTAAAATTACTGTATTGTTATTTGTACACAATTAAGGCATTAACATTAAAAAAAAAAAAAAAAACATTTTATCTGCAGCAATCTCCTTTTTGGGGGATAAGGGAGAAATTAAGACAGGTGCTGAAGAGGCAGATGCTATAAAAAAATGTTTCTGTTTCGATGGATACAGATATTCTCCATACTACATTTCTGTATTCTTTTCCAAATGAAATTTTAACGTTGTTCACCACTTGCATTTATGCAGGATCTGTGGTTTAAAGTCAGTTTTCCTGAATTCTCTTCACCTTCAGTCATATTCTATCTGTGGATAATGGAGTCCCTGTTTACAAAAGCTGGCTGTGTGGCTCTGGCAAAGAATACTTTG
Organism: Gallinago undulata; assembly: GCA_026546715.1. NCBI lineage: Eukaryota > Metazoa > Chordata > Aves > Charadriiformes > Scolopacidae > Gallinago > Gallinago undulata. Next base: position 7,209,683 of record JAOTQQ010000032.1, read on the forward strand.
GAAAGTGGTCTGTGAAAGCCGCTGTCAAGACCCTAATGCCATAAACACTGACCAGTAAGATCAGGAAGAGCTCGGAGGTCAAAGGCTTACCAGTTCCTCTCCCCATAATGGAACCTCTGCTTTTGCAAAACCAGCTTTTCTTGGCTAACTCTGAACATCCTCTGTTATTCTCCTTCTCCTTAACGGCTATTTTGGTGAGATATTCTTGCGTACCAGGACAGCTGTCACCTCCTGGTCTTTCCCTAAACTGGGCAGGCACAGCGACCTGTTCCTTCAAGAGATCTTTTGGGTATCTCAAATTAATCAGCGTTATTTTCTGTTTCTTTTCCCTTGCTGCCCTTTCTGGCTTCCTCTCACTGATGGTTCTCATCTCTGACACTGCTGGGTTCTCTAGAGTCTGCAGGAGTTGTTTCTGAATATTCCCTCTGCTGGTATGTAATTATTTTTTTTTTATGTGCCAGTGTGAAAAAGATGTCAAATTTTATTTTCCAATTTTCAGATTGGTAACATTATGAGACCTGAAACACAATAGCTTTTCTTTTAAAAGTACATCCATTCCTCTTTTCTATGACAGTTGTGTACAGGCTCAACAATGTAGGAAAAAGAAGGGGAAAAAAAAAAAAAAAAGGCAAATGGTTACATTAGAGCATTGATCCTGCATGGCAAACTAAGTAGCTGAAGCTCAATAAGGCCAGGCTTTTTTTTTTTTTTTTTTTTTTAAACAGGAATAGATTTGAACTTAGATTTTTGGTGGTTGTGCTTATGTTTGTGTGAGATCCTTCATTAGAAAAGAGAAGGAGAAGAGAAAGTGATAGCCCTACATTTGTGAAATATTTTTAATCCTTTTATGTTTAAAATCAGAAAGGTATTTTTTTGGGACTATTGATGAATGAGTTCTGTTAAGGCGTCTGTTTTCATGCTTTATATAGCTTGTGAGCTTCCTTCATGATTCAGTAAGAATCACAGGGAAATTCACAGGAAACTCTCAGGAATGACAGGGCTATTAATCCTTAATGATGTGCCATTCTTTGACAACAAGATGAGTTTGGGCAGTAAATCTGTATGTTTATTTTTTTGTTGGATACGTATTTGTTGGACCTTGAATATATGTAAAATTTGTAAAACCATTTGAAGCCATTAGCATCATGATATTCTTATTTTTAGTAAAAACCATCCTCAGACCTTCACCAAAACATGGGTAAAGTTTCCATGATTCTGTCAATTATGTGGCAGGTGGAATCCATGACATTTTGGTGTTATGTGTTTTGTTTTCCAAATGCTTGATGAGTAAGTGGGATGAATCTAGCAGCTGGGGACTATGAGTGAGCTGCAGTTGAAGATGGAGGGGCAGTAGTTGTGTGAATACGAAGTGGCTGTCACTGCTGCTTATTGAGTGAAACCTTTGTGGCATTACTGTACATGACAAATATGGCAAAATGGTTGTCACAAGTCCTCCTGATGGCTTTGGTTCTAGTACAGAATTGATCTTTGACTGTGTATGAGTCAAGTATTGTACGTAATTACTGTCATACTTAATATTTATAAATAAATATAAAATTGTGGCATTTTATGTCTACTGGAGACTGGCCATCATGCCACTGATCACAACCCTTTGAACCCAGCAGTTCATTTATTTTTCAGTCCACTGTGTCACTTATAAGCTATTCTTCAACAGTTTGTTGTTGTGGGAGACAGTGGACTTGACTTTCCATTTTGTGAGCAAGAGCACAAAGCAGGGAAATAGGCCTCTTTCACTCACTGGTTTGAAGTTTGTCATTATTATCATTTTTAAAAAATGTGCTATCAAACATATGGCTATGCCAAATTAAAGCAATTGCCTTGAATTGATGTATACTGCATATACGGTTCTCTCTGAGCTAATCTTGTATCATAACATTTTCCATTCCTAGTTGTGACTCGCAAGTTCTTGTTTCACTAAAAGTGGAGTTCACATTGGAAATTTTAGACATTTTTTCCCTTGCACATAGTGCTGAGTAGTGCTGTCAGAGTCTTTAAAATTTTCTTTCAAAACATGAGTTGTGAAGTGAGAGCATCTGTTCAGTCTCTGCTTCCACAGAAATATTGTTATTTTAAAGTAATTCTTCAAATGAATATGCATTGAAACTATATAAACAATTTTGTTCTTGAGGAGCATATCTAACACTAAGACTTATTGTTCATATAATTGCCTAACATCGTTACTTTTTCATCATTAAAAATAATAAAAAAATAACGTAGACAAAAATAACATGCCTGTCTGCAGAATATATGAATACATATGATGATGATGCATGATTTAAAGATATAAATTGGTCCTGTAAACATACCCAAGAATTTATTTTAAATTGGTTTCTATTCAAAAGGATATAATAATGCTTAATATGCTAGCTTTGGATCCTACAAAAACTTACCCATATGCTGAGATTTAAGCATATGAACTGAAGGCACAATGCTATAGGAGCAGCAGCATCATATTTCATTTAAAAGCTGGCTTTTCTGAAGGGGAAAAGCAAAGCGAACTGTCTCCAAGATTTTCTAGTATAACAGCAAAGGTGGAGAATATCAAAAGCAATCATTATCAACCTATTGCTAAATGCCCCATGCCCGGAAAGTTTAATTAGGGGTCTTTCCTTAAATCTTCCCACCTTCAGCTTGTTCCTGTAAACACACAAGGAAATTCATGCTATAATGTAAGAAATAAGTATTTCTTTATGTAACATAAATCTAATTTTTGATGACTTACCTGTAAAATTGCCTTACCCACTGAATTTTAAACAGCTGGCTATACATCCTTTTCACTCAGCTGTTTTTCTTTCTAGAGATACTTAAATAATATCTTGAGGGTGTTTCCTCTTAATGAGGTAATAATACCCATATCCTGGGCTAAATAAACTTGAGGCCAAAGGCCCAGGTGTTTATTAGCAGAGGATGTGGTTATTAACAAATTTAACAGGAAGCACCCTCAAGTTATTATTTTACTGACATTTCTAATGATTACGTATTTGAGAAATAATTGGTTGGAAAATAATACTTTTAAAAGGGCAGGTGAAGCAGAAGATAATTTATAGATCAGCTCACGGCAAACAAAGCTGCTATCAGTCTGGTACCTTCTGAAGCGGGTAGTGACACTGGAGGTAGGAGGATGAGAATACTTTAACTGTTGTCGCCTTGGGCACTCCAGGTCAGTGAACCACTCTCCTTCATGCAAGAAAGCCCATGGAAGTTTCAGTTTTCAATTCACAGCCAGTTAGACCATGCAGTCTTTTAAGAGACTACAGTTATTTGTCAACAACAGAGGTAGCAAAAGCACATGAATTTGTGAAGTTTGCATGTTGTTAGCTCTAATAAGTGACAATTGGCATCCTAATCCTCTTTAGTAAGGGAATTCTGCCCCCAAAGGAGCAATAATAATGAGCTTAGCACTTAGAAAAACTGGTTCCCGTCTCTGGATCTTAATTGGTTTTGCAGAAATGGACAGAGGAGCAGAGACAAAGGGAACTTAAAGGGTATGCCAAGTTCCTGTCATAAGTAAACAGCAGTTTGGAGAAGACTGTGGTCTCTAAGTCTGGTGTTCCAGTCATATTGCTTCCTCTGCCTTGTAATACCTCTGTCCTGCAAATATTTGTGCTGCATGAATAGATTCAGAGGTCCTGTCTCCACTTACCAGCCATCTACCAATGAGATAGTTTCATTTACAACACTTCTTATTTTGTATGATGCAAATTCTGGCAGAGTGCACATGAATTGATGAGAAAGTACAAACTACTCACAAACTCAAAGCTAAGCATGCTTGTTTGCAAAACTGGAGCCTGAGAAAGATCAGATTATGCTGTTTAGTTTCACTCATATGAAATCAACGGCCATATAAAATCCCACCAGATTTCCTTTATTGCTAGAGAACAGAAATTTACTGGATTTAAACATGAAAAGAAGGTGATTCCGTGAATTAACAAATCTGTACTGTGCTTTGTTTTGGGCAGAAATTGTTGCAAACTATTTTCAGGTTGCCTAGAATCTGTGAACCAGATTTTTGCCAAGCTTGATACTCTTCATTAAAAATACAGAAGTCATTAAATGCTATGCTGACAGCTTGCTTAACTTGAATATAGGATGTTAAGTTCCTCGTGTTAGAAATAAAAAATACAATGGCTAGTAGTATTTTGCCTACAATTAACAGGGTAAACATCTCAATAGTCAGAGAGGACACAAACAGATGTTCTAATTGCACGTCTGTGAGAAATTGATATTTGCTAGTTCCACTGTAGCTTGACCTCTGTACCTCAGGAAGTTTCAGTCCCCTAGGATTTAAATGATTTATTGATCTGGATGCAATGAATATTGCAGAAACAAGCTGTATTTCTAAGAAGTTAAATACACCCTCATTCTGTGTAGTGCTAATTAATGTTGGAAAGGAATCCACACTCTGCTTTCATTGGAGTGGAGATATCAACATTGTTCACTGTATCCTTGAATAAGTGGGAGGAAAGATGGAATATGCATAATATTGGGAACCTGGAGGAATGTGACACCAAGGAAATCAGCTCCAGTAGTTACATCTTTCTCTTTAGGCTTCTAAAAAGATTTTGGAGATGGATTAAGGAAAATCCAATGGAAAAAACCACAGTTTTTCATAAGTAGAGTTAAGATTTATATTGACAGGTTTCCATTACAAGTTTCAAAAATAGCAAATAATGAATATCAAGTGACATATCAACTGAAACAAAGAAAACTGTGAAATAACCTTACCTCTACACTGGAAAATTGGCCACAGAGGACTTGTATTAATTTTATTTTTTTTTTAATTTTTTTTAGAATGTTTGCTTGCATTGTTTTTGATAATTACGCCTTTGACACAGCCAATACTCACTAGCATGTGTAGCTTTGAGTATCTTCAGGAATTCCACTTAAGTCAACTCCTAACTCAAACGTGGGAAGACTCCAGTCCCAACCCAGTGCTGGTTGTTAGGGCTAAGTTATCTCCCTAGCTACCTATGTCTTCCTGCCAACAGCAGTCATGCTGTGTTGAACTGAAGTATAGCAAATCTCTCTGGTTTTAACTGCACTAATTTTTATATACGTCTGTCTGAAATCAGTGCAGGGGAATAAAGAAATGGCATGCAGCTTGATTTGTTCAACCTGCTAGAGATCACTGGAGGGGTTTTTTTTGTGGGTTTTGTTGGTTTTGGCTTTTTTTTCATAATTGTCAAATAAACCTGAAGTTAATATTTCTAAAGGAAAGTGAAATTGAGGGAAGTAACAAATACATTGTTATAGAGGAACGGATGGATCTTTCCAGCTCGGAACAAGATGTCTGCAATCAATATGGGAACACCCAGAACACACGTTCCCTCTCTTCAGCTCAGCTCTGGCCAGCTGTGTGGTGGCATCCTTGTTTCTGTGCTCTCACAGATGCAGTCTGGCAGCATGTTAGGAAAGTGAATTGAGAAGAAAAAGCAGGGGGAACATAGCAAGGAAGCAGGGAGGAGACTAGAGAGGTAAGAAGTGAAAGGGTGGAGTAACTCACTGAATGACCCAACAGGGAAGGAGGATGTTCCTCCTCATTGGTATTGGGGCCTCGTGCTGATGATCTCACTGGCTTGTTTTGCTGGGATCTGGATGATCCTGGGGAAAGGAGTTGTCTCTTCTTGTCGTAGCGTTAGCTTTCTGTGGTGGTTTGGAGATTGCTAATAGGTGGGAAACCGGAACAGAGTGATCATCTGAACTATACAGAGGACTTGGTGCGTCACTGATGGCTAGATCTTTAGCCAGGTCTGAGCAATTCCACTTGGCAAGCTGAGAGACTAATGTTTTTTCATGTAAGAAAGCTTTCTTCGACAGAAAGTTATAACCCCTTTTCTAGGCTTTAAAGCCAATTAACTTCTAAGGACATCCCTAGTTAGTATTAGAAAATAAGAGATTACTGTAATATATCTAAAATACAAAGAAAACTCACAAATCAATACGAAAACACACACATGCATTTGTACATATATAATGTGTGTAAATCTCCGTCCAAAGGATGACTCCATTAATGACAGGAGTATTACATAACAAATATTAGCACAGTATTTTCTAATTTTTGTTCTATTCATATCATTTTCATACCTCCTTTTTTATGTCACCATTTTTCTCATTTGATTTTTTTTGGGGCGGAATGTGTGTGCTTTTCTTGGGGGGGGGGCTTTTTTTTGTGTTTGTTTTCTCAGAAGTGCTCTGCCTTGCAGTTTTCACATTATTTCTGTAGTGCTTTATGGGTTCTGAATTACTTTATTTGCCACATAGAAATGTTTAAATTAGAAGGCAAATAATTCTTTGTTATGCATTTGAGGAGTTAGTACATGATTTCTAAATTTCTACTTATCTTTTATTAAGGCTGGTATGAGGGCATCTTCTGGTTGTTTTCAGTTACCTATTTGGTGTACTGCCGACACATTCATACATGTTGTGTATTGTGTCAATGTACTGTCTGGAGCAATTGTAAGACAGTAGTTACTGAGGAAATAATTGAAAAGTTCATATATATGATTTTAAAGGCACAATTTCCATTTGCCTGGAGGTGATTTATATATATATGTGTCAAATTTAAAATATATGACTTCCAAAAAGGCAGCCACAAAACACAAGGCTGTGGTCATGTAACACAACTCCAGTGTCAAAGAAAGCCTGTACTTTAAGACTTTGACACCATTGTAATGAAATATGGCTTAATATAAAACTAACTGAAAGTCAAATGTTATTTTGCAAAAGGAAGGGACAGTAACTTGCTGTTCTTAAAGTTCCTGTGGTAATGGGTAATGTTATGTGCAAACCTGGTGATAAGGCACTGCTAAAGCTAAAAATTGACAATTAAGAAATATAAAAAAGATCATGCAGATATTCAATTCCAAGGCAAATCTAGATGTGAACTGAAAGCCTTCATTTAACTTTGTTAGTATGTGAATGACTGTCAATCTGGAGAATCAAAGTCCATTTGTCCTACAGCATATTCATAACAAGAAGGGGACAGGCACCTCTCTCTCCTTTTCTGTCCTTACAGAAAGCTCCCGTGGCAGCAGAGTTGACAAACTTCTGCTTTTCGTTGTTCCCCTTGTGCCCCTTCAGATGCAATGACTATTGGGCTCAAATAACAACTTAGCCCAGTATTTCTTCATGTTCAAGCTAGTCTATTGACAACAGGGTTAGTATTATTTAATGACTGTATATAAATTTGTGGACAAAGCAGACTGAAAGCGTTGTTATTTTTTAAAAAGGAACTTGATTTCAGAAAGAGCAGGTTCAGGATTACTCAAAATAACTGTACTTTTCAGAGTACATCAGTCTATCAGGACAACATCTTTTTTATACACAGATTATTATTAGATATGAACAATAAGATGATATTTTATTTGTATCTGTGAAGAAAAACAAATAATTATTCTGAGTTTGTGTGACAGAAATGATACACATACTGAGTTTCACCTCAGGAGGCTCTTGATAGTGTGAGGAGCTTGCTGTAAATTCAGTGCAAGTCTTATATTGCTCTGTATTCTTAATGATAATTTTTACAATCTATCAAGAACCAGGCTATTTACTGAAATCTGTGCTAATGAAATGGTGGAAATCAGTTGCAGAGAAAATCAAACCACTTGATTACTGTGGTCAATGAGAGTCTATAACTGGTCACTGTGAAAATTCTTAAGATCCTCAAAAACGAATACTAGGGTTGATCTTGCAGTAAAAGATATAAGCCAGCATATAAGGACATTAAAAAAAAATATTTTCAACTTATGTAGTCTGGAAAATGCACAGAGATAATGTCAACTTTAATTACTGTTTTCTTCTGAACACAGGGAATAGGCCAAAGGGCATGAATGGAAATTAAAAAAAAATAGAAAACAGATGGTCGAAGCATGCTACAGGAACTGGAATACAGGCAGCACTGTACATAATTTACCAAAAAGAAAAGGGTCCTTATGAGTTATTTTGTCCCATTTTAAACAACATCATCTTATGGTCTGTTTCACAACAACATTATTAGTGAATCAAGTCCCCATTGATAGCAGCTGCTGTAGTGTTGCCAGAATTTAAAATTCTTCTTTCTCGAGACATCTGAGAAATATAGGTCAAGCCAAATTGGAAGCTGAAAGATAGCCCCATAAATGAATAGCCTGACATTCAAAAGTGTTGGTCACCAAAGTCACCATATATTTCGGGGGGTACTGGTTGAATACTTGCCATTTTGGAAAAGGTTGACATTGATTTAAATGTTTTAGTGTGGGATTAGGAGCCTAATTTTAATAAACATTTTAAAATAAATCGTGTCAATATTTATGATGATGTATTGCAAAGTGCTGTTGCTTTGTTTTGGGGGCTTTCATCTGGGTAGGAAATAGTTTAGTCCAGGCAGAATTTCTTTCACTTTATAGCAGATTTCTTGAAGTTGAAGGAGCTGATTAGGGAATGGCCCTGATGTGCGGTGGGGAAGTTTTGAAGCCTGAAATCAGAAAGACTTTACGTCACACTAAGCCATAGACTGGTAAAACATGAAAACCAAATGGTAGCCCTTGCAATTAATCCTAAAATTCATGCCTCTTTTTGAAATTAATTCTTTTCTTCTCTCTTCCAAATCCTGTCCCATGAAGGGCAGGGTGACAAGGCAGGATAGGCAGAGGGGCCACAACCCTCAGTGTATTGCTGAACACCCCATGGGCTGCCCCTGTGACCATTCCTGCTTGTTCTCCCAATGCCACCTTGGGCTGGCAAGGAGAAAGGGGTAGCCCGCAAGCTGGTCTTCTGTCACCACTTCTGTTCACCACTTTTCTGGGCCTGTGGCTGCAAGCTGGTCTCCCTGGAGCTGCTACAGCTTTCATTTTGGTCAACTTCTCCTTCCAGGTAGAGCCCAGGGGCTATACCTTTGACTCTATACCAGGACTGTCACTGATACTATGCAGGTCAGTAGTAACTTTAGTAGCAGACATCTCTCCTCCTAGCTATACCATATAATGTTTATGGGGAGCCAGGTCTACAGTTTTCATGGGAAACTTCTAATTTGTTGTCTAGGATGAAGCAGAATCGTGTTGAAATTGCATATGGAACATCACGGCTGTTCTCTGAACAGCCTTCATCAGAAGTGGTGTTTCAAAGGACTGGAAAAAAAGGCTGAATGGTTCCTTGCAAACATGTTAACATAAGCTCAGTCATCCCTAAACTTCCAGCACCATGATGGGAGAAGGTAATGAGGTCATGGGTTGTTTTTTTAGGTTCTGAAGACTGACTTTGAGAACTGAGGAAAAGTAAATAAAGGATTATTTATTAAATGAAGAAAGGATTATCCATTACAGGATAAATCTTGCTTGCTCTATGTGTACAAATAGTTCTCATTGACTATGAACAAGTCAAATACTTGCATAAGACATCTATAACTTTTTATGTAACCCTATAAAACCGTATATATTCTTCTATGTCCTGGGCTTGAGAAGCAAACAGAAGTTAGCCAGTCAGGTGTGTAATGAAGCAAAGTAACCTCATTTTTATTACAGATATCTTCAAACATGGGTTTAGACAAGAAGACCTCTTATCTATTTAACTGTGAGGCAAATTTATCTAGAAAAATATCCAGATAGCTAAGCAAGTTTTGCTGGATAGCCTCAATTGCTGTGAGAAGACAGTGTCTGTGAAAAGGAAAGCAGGATCATGCAAAGCATGAAAATATTTGTAAGGCATTTAAATGGAAAGTTTCTCCTTCTCCTCCTGCGCATTCCTCAGTCTCTCTCAGAACATGGGGCAGGGCTGGCCTGGGGATGCTCCTTGCTGGATAACAGTAACATTATTGTAAGACGCTAAAAATTATTTCAAAATAATTTTCTTCCAGCCCACCAGCTGTACTTACTCAAGGCAGATTAACCAGAACATGATTGGTTTCAGCCCCTATACAACTGCATGACCTAAATACCACAATTACAGAGTATGCCAACAGAGATAATGTTAACTGTTAACTTAGTGATACTTCTAGCTAATCCCAACTGTCCCATCTCTGGCCTGAGTTTCTCCAAGGCACAAGTGCAATGTCTCTGAGGAGTCTGGAGGAGTGAAGTGCTTCTGTCGTCCCCTGCATGGGTGATGCATGGATTCATATCCACAAGAGTTCCATGGCATATGGGTGCCCTGCTCCTTCCCCAACTTCTCTGTCAGCTGTACGTGACACATTTGTACTCAGTGACTGTTTGTGCCTCATGTGTGTCTGGTGTTAAGTCACTTGGTAGTTTGCGCAGCTTTTAACTGATGTTATTCTCTGTATGCTAGATACAAAACCTGTTGTCATCATCTTTCATCCTTATTGATTCAGTTAGAAATCACCCTGGTTTATGCTTCCCATAGTTCATCTCAGAAATGTGTAGATAATGGCCTTTCATTCAAAGAGAAGGAAACATTCAGCCTCCGATTTTAATTTTATTCAGAGGAACAGCTGAATCCAAAAGGAAGATTTGGATGTGTTCCCCTCTTTCTTTGAAAAGTCAGCTATAGAAATGGAGGAGAGCAGACTTGAATTGCCACTAGACAAGTGTATTCAGTGCTGCTCTGGAGTAACTCACAGACATTCTTTTCCCTGTGCTGAAATATTTTGAAATCCCTCATTTTTGTCTGAATAGCAAATGCCAAAATCTCAGTGTTTTTCATGAAGAAGAATTCTTGTCTTCTGGCCAGCTCAATCAGCTTCACAGCAAGAACTAAGAAGTTAAGGTTATGGCAAAGGGAGGATTTCCACATTCATATGGAAATAGACAGGAGTTGCTTTCAGTCCTTGACCTCCTGTAGCATTGAGATATCAAACATTAGAATCATGACACTGTACAGAAAGTTATCGGATCAACTAATTTCTCCAGGCTTTGACCATTATCTCTATCTATAATTTTTCTCTGAAGATGGTTTAGTTAAGCTTAGATATTCATCATGCAACTAAAGATCATGCCCGGGAATTTTCACAGCGGCTAGCAAGTACTCTATGCTAACAATTTCAAAATAAGGAAAAAAAAAAAAAAAAGGTAAAATTATGCATTCTCTCAATTCCACGCCAGAGTGTATTTCTCTTCTTGATCACTGTACACATTGCCATGGTCTAACCTGTCACCTGTAATCTGAGTTCAGTCTTCAGCTTGACCTATGCTTGTGCTGTAAGTTTTGCAGATTCTGTTTTATATTAACTCAATGATGAGGCAGTTTTTAATCCAGCTGAAATATTTGACTGGGCTTTTCCTTCCGTCTTTTCTGTGACAACTGCAGTCCTCCCTTGTGCAGCTCCCCCAGAGTGTGGTTGCCAAGATCACACTCCTAGAACATAGTTTTGAGTATGTCCCCCTTTCCTCGGTGTCCATTCACTATCTGGTTGTCCTTGGTCTGAAGGGCCCTCCCTTACCCCTCTGCTAGTCAGTATCGGGGTGTTTCTACCCAGTCTAGAACACCAGGCCCCATTGCCAACCTCGCGTTTTGTCCAACAAGCTCATCTTAACTATGTGTGGACATGGCAATCTCTAAACACATAGGAAGTGACTTCAAACTCCTGTCCTTCAAACTCCTCTTCGTTAGTGTGTTACCAGTCCATCCCCTGGGGAAGGATGACGTTACACATGTGATTGTGGGATTGTTTCACCATTTTTTTGGTGCTTTCCTGCTTGTCTACAGTTATTGCTTTTCTCCCACAGCTTATGGTTTGGCCTTTCTCATTCTCTGTGTCTGCATGCCTTCCAGCATGGTGACATGGGGGTTGGTGAGCAGGGCTGTCTTTTGGGACACCCTCAGGAGGCTGTGGCTGAACACCAACACACCTCTGCTTCCCAAGAGTCTTGTTAGTTACCTTTGGCTCTTCAGTCATTTCTGCTTATTAGTGCGTGGGCTTGTAAGCATGACCCACAAAGTCATCCAGACTCCAATTCTCACATAGTTTGCTGTGTCCCAGTGTGGCTTCATAGGCAGCAGTCGCGGAAACACTGTTGTGCTTTTTTTCTGAGAGGGAGAGAGAAACCACGTGCCCAGCTTTTTGCCTTTGCATAATTTTTCTCTAAAGTTGGTCACCACCTTCAGTTGACTGAGTATGTCAGGTGCTTTCTTCACTGGCTGAAACGAAAATGTGTTAGCAGGGAAAATATGTGTTATGTATAGTGTAAAATGAATCAGCCAAGGGGTTCTATCCTAAAATGGATGCATTGCAATTAGCAAAACCTAATTAGCATATAACTTTTGTACAATCATGGATGCACTATTCATGTTCATATGTTCTCTCAGAAGTCTCCCAGCCCTCCCAAAAGCTAGAAACAAGAGTGCAAAGTTAAAGACAGCAGTTGTTATATTGCTATTTCCAGTTCTGTCTCTCTCTACTAAGTTCATTTCTGTAGGGTTGAAGTGTTTGTTTTTAAAATTCGTTACAACAGGAATTAAGGGTTTTACAATGGCTTTGTCATAATGCAGTTTTAAATAGAGATATATCTGTGAACCACTGCAATCTGACATAATGATGTTTCTTTGGAATAATCACTAAATTTATCTTTGATGTAAAAAAAAGGGAGTTGGACTAGATGATCTCTACAGTCCCTTCCAACTCTAATAATTCAGTGAAATTCAGTGAAAAAGTAATTTAAAAAGCAAAAGTTTTGAAAGGTTACATCTGCATCTGATCTTATTAGCTGATTTGGTATGTTAAATTGGCATTGTTACCTAGCAGCTTATTGTATGTTGAGCTCTGTGAAAAAAACATGGCATTTTCTATCGCTAACAACAATTATGTAGTGCTGATAAAGTGCACGTTGACCTGCACAGTGCTCTATAGAGCCCTGTCAATCAAAACTGTCTTTTGACAGAAGGTGGAAAAAGATCCATTGTTTATTACATCCCACTAAGCTTCCTGACCAGTTACAGTGGTTAATTCCAGTGATTTTTAACCTAAAATTAACCTCATTCAACCTATTCCTTTTTTTCATGTTAGAGTATTGTTAATGTTGTTACTGGACACCACTTGTGACATGTCTGTCACTAGAGTCTGTAATCTTCCAGTGGGAAGCTTAGAAGGGCAGAAAAAAGACAGTTAGATGAACAGTTTAAGCTATTTTCAAAGCTAATGCATTAGAAAGGAATGAGTGAGCATTTGTCTCTAGAAAAATCTGGATCCTTCTGAAGATGGTTTTGAAGCCACTGAGGAACAGATAAGGGAAACAACAGTAGGTGCAAACCTAGAGATAAAGGCCTGAAAAGGATCAGCAGCACTCTGGAAAATCTTTTAGATGTGAAACTGGAAGTTTGAGCCCTTTGTGAGAGATGAAACTCTTGATGGTGTAAGCTGTTTACATGTGTTTGTCTCCTAGGACCGACTTCCAGCATCAGCGCTGCTTTGGCTGTGACATCTACCTTGACTTCAGCAAGGCTTTTGACACTGTCTCTCATAACATTCTCATTAGAAAATTAAGGAAGTATGGACTAGATGAGGGGGCAGTGAGGTGGATTGAGTCCTGTCTGTGTGACAGAACTCAGAGGGTTGTCATTAATGGAGCAGGGTCAAATTGGAGGCCTGTAAGCAGTGGTGTCCCCCAGGGGTTGATGCTTGGCCCAGTCCTGTTCAACATATTCATCAATGACCTGGACGAGGAGACAGAGTGTATCCTCAGCAAGTTCGCTGATGTTACCAAACTGGGAGGGCTGGCTGACCTCCAGAGGGCTGTGCCACCATCCAGCATGACCTAAACAGGCTGGAGAGCTGGGCAGAGAAGAACTTAATGAGGTTCAGCAAGGGCAAATGTAGGGTCCTGCACGTGGGGAGGAAGAACCCCAAGTACCAATAAAGGTTAGGGGTGGATCTTCTGGAAAGCACTACTGAGGAAAAGGATCTGGGAGTCCTGGTGGATGGCAGGCTCTCCATCAGCCAGCAATGTGCCCTTGTTGCCAAGAGGTCAAATGGCATCCTGGGCTGCATAGGGAGAAGTGTGGCCAGCAGGTCGAGGAAGGTCATTCTCCCCCTCTACTCTGCACTGTTGAGGCCACAACTGGAATACTGTGTCCAGTTCTGGGCTCCCCAGTTCAAGAGGGACAGGGAATTACTGGAGAGAGTCCAATGTAGGGCAAATAAGATGATTAAGGGATTAGAGCACCTCCCTTATGAGGAAAGGCTCAAAGAGCTGGGGCTCTTCAGCCTCGAGAAGAGAAGGCTGAGGGGAGACCTTATCTGTGTTTACAAGTTCCTAAAGAGTGGGTTGAAGGATGGTGGAGCCAGACTCTTTTCAGTGGTTTCCAGCGATAGGACAAGGAGCAAAAGGCTCAAGCTGGAACTTAGGAAGTTCCATTCAAATATGAGGAAAAACTTCTTTATGGTGAGGGTGACAGAGCCCTGGAAGTCCCCTTCTCTGGAGATTTTCAAGACCTGCCTTGATGCAGTCCTGGGTAATGTGCTCTGGGCCATCCTGCTTTAGCCGGAGAGTTGGACTAGATAATCTCTAGAGGTCCCTTCTAACTCTGACAATTTCGTGATTCTGTGACATCAGCACTGAAGTCCAGGTGTTTTTTTTAACCTTCACACAGTTTCATGTTGTGTAACATGTCTCATGCCCCACATCTGTGTTACATCCCCAGTTAACCAAAATTCGGGCTCTGGAAGTCAGTCAGGTGAACCAGAAACTTTTCAGGGTGGACACAAAGCCCTGCAAAGGCACTGTGCAGAAGCTGGGAGGGGGTTAAGCTCTTTACCATAACCATACCAATTGAACATGAATACAGCAGCTGCTCATAATTAGGTCTCTCTTATCAAGAAAGACAGGAGCTTTCCTGGAGTCATGAAATACTCTGTGTAAACAAATTAGTCCCAAGAAAAGTGGTTTTTACTCTTGAAGTTATTATAGACTGTAAGGGCTGGATATTCAGCTTGGTACTCTGGGCTATGCAGATCTGAGTCTCAAGCAGTGTCATTTGACACAGTGTAAAGCCACAACTCTTGCTGCAATTCAGAACATGAAAAATAGTTTCCACTGGATTCCCGTAGTTTCGACTTCATTGCTTGAGTTACAATGATTTCTTGTTGTGCCTGAACAGAGTCCACAAACTCTGCAATTTACTGCTTCCTGCAACAGTCTGACACAGTCCCCTGTGGGAGAAAAATACGTTAAACAGAGAACTTTTTCCTCTTAAAGAATTATATTGATCTTGCAGATGCTGAGTTGACTTACTGTGTTTTTCCTTAGAGTACTTGGCTGCAGATTCACTTAAGAGTAAATATAAGAGCCCTATCATCTCATTTCCACTTAAGCCTAAGCATTAAAATCTCTGCCAATCACTGACATGCAGTTTTTCTTTTAAATATGAGATTTCATAGTATGAAACAGCTCTTCAATATTTGCTAAATTCTGTGTCATTTTTTCCCAATTACAACTATTTCATTTCTCTCAAAAAAGTGTGGTTTATATGAAGCTTGAATTTCAAGTGCAATATATAGAAAATATAAATATTTAAATTTGAGGTATGGCGTACACTGTTCTTTACTGGAGTGTTTCTTCTTGTTTCAAAAACCACAAGAGCATAGCTTAAGTAGTCTGCTTGAGAGAGCAAATTCATAATGTGTCTACTCAGGGCTCTCTTTTTGTTTAAGGGCTACCTAGACTGCGGTAAACAATCCACAGACCTTAACAGGAGACAATGCTGACTCACATTCCTTCTGGAAGAGCACCAGCTTGCATCTTTTGGCATCCTCCTCCTTCTTTCTTTTACCCCTTTTCTGCCTCGTTTTCTCTGAGTTGTGAATGAAGAGGTTCTTCCATCTCTGGAGACTTCTGTGGTGCTTATTTGACATAGATCTTTATAGGGTTTTTTTAGCTTGACAGGGCTCCTCGAAGACAGTTTCCATATTCTGCAGCTAGCTACAGGACATTCTTCCCTGCAGGTTGTAATCTGTGTTTCCAAAATGAGCATGACTCTTGTCATGTGTCCGTAGACCCTGAGTTCTTACACAGCATGAATCTGTCGCCTTTATATCTTCATACAAGATGAGGAACCTCCTCATAGGCTTTCCTACTTGTGAAGCTTTTTCCACATTCACTCTCAAGCGTGTGTACATGTCAGGATGTACAAAGAAATATATATATGTATGTATATAAAGATATGAAAGGATATGCAAAGAGCATGTGATCATTGGTTTGACCTCAACCGGATAGTATGCAGCAATTTTTCTGTCTCGAGGTAATCTTGTGGACATCATCAGATGAGCTGTGATACAGCAACACCACGTCAATACTGCAATATCATTCTATTTTGATTTAACGTTTGAGAATTGACCTTTTGTGTTAGGTAATGTAAACATGAAATGAAATAGAAGAGGCAGTTTTGGTCCCAAAGGCTTGTCATTTTAGTGTATGAATCGAATGTACTAATCTCTTATCTGTTGTTGAGTAGTTGATGTGTGAAGAATGTGTAGCTCAAAGGGAAAATACACCACAGTGGCACTTCCTTTAAAGCTCAGTTTGTGGCTCACCATCCAGGGTTTCTCTTGCAATCTTCCAATTGCTTGCTTTATTCCAAGTTGTTTGCGTACCAGGGCTAAGGTGATTTTATGCTATTATGTTTTGCTTTAATTCAGCAAAACAAATAACCTTTGCTTTCATTCTGCAGAGCTCGCATGGGTGACAGAAAATGACCCAGACCTGCAGCTTACATTTCCACAGTGAAAGAGACTGTTTAGACCAAAAGATTTTAACTTCCCTTAGTAAATAAAGGGGAAAAATATTAATCTCTGACACTGTGTTTTACAGGTAATTGATTTTAAAAAATGACTTTACTTCCTCATTTCTGGCTAGGAAGCGATAAAACCACCCCTCATTCAATTCAGAAATTCACCACAGAGATGTCGCAAGTAGAGAGAGCCAGGAAAAGAGGGAGTGTAAAATACTGTTTAAACCAGACTCCACATTTCTCTACAATGGTGGATTACCGCAATCGTTTTCCCTTCCTTCACAGAGCACAAGGGATCTAATGCTCATGAGAATTATGTCTCAGCCCTTCAAATGCTAATAACTATATTATACAGTTTAATCAGAGATGATATTTTTTGGAATGAGCAAGCTGCAGAGAGCCACTGGGCATTACTAAGGAATGCAGGAGGAAAGGGAAGTCCTGCTTTATATTTGGCTTTAAAAATTGGACAGCCTACAGGGTGTAAGGTGCCTGGCTCAGGCTTTGGTGCTGTTCATATAGCTGTCCCTTCTCATGTGCTGCTGTGTTGAGATTGGGCACAGATGCAGACCCTGCCTTCCCCCCTCCCTGCCTTTCTTCCCCATTCTTGTATGGAGTCTTGCATTGTCTCTGAGGATTGCCAGGACAACTGTGGTGTCACAAGGAGATGTCTGTCCCAGAGCACTGCACTGCCTTTGTATTGCTGGGAAAGACTGGGGAGAGGGAAAGGGCTAAACCTTTCCCAATTTAATCAAAGAAGCACAATCTAGTATTTAATACAAAATCTGGGATAGCACTTCCGAGCTTTCATTTCAGTGCAGGCATGTTTAAGGTCTCAATGAATATTCTCTTCTACTTTTGGCAAAGATTCATTTCTGATGCTTTTAAGTGTACTTGTGCACAGAAAGTTACATGCTGGCTTTTCTCTACAGATCTTAGATATGGGCTAAAGATCACCCAATGCCTTTTGGAAAGAGGAAGGAACATCTGAGTACAGTTCTCATGAAGAAGAGTTCTCAAAACAAGTCTAATAGGTTGATGCAATCCTGTGAGGAAGACTGGAGGCTTTTTTCCTCTTAATCTATTAGAGTTAATCAGAGGTGAAGTGTTGAGTAATGGGGGAGCTTATGAGGGGAAGAGGAGTCAATGATATGCATTTTCATCTCAAATTACAAAATGAGCATTTTGAAGAATTTTCACAAGCAGGAACAACTTATGGGACAAGAAAATGACAAACAGTTTTCCTAAGTCTATCCCATGTCTCTTGTGAATGCTACTAAAAATCGCAATGTGTTTTCCTATGGCTTTTAGTGGCTGCAGATGCTTATGGAGTACTGTGATTACCGGTAGTTGCAATTTCTTTTTGAGACCCAGGTGGGAAGAAAGCATGTACTTCTACTTTGACTGCTTCTACTCTTTCTGTTTGTAGCCATAACGAGCACTTCAAATATTTTTTTATTTATTTTTTTTTAGTTTTACATCTGCTGATTTCCTAAAAGAATAGCAAATAGTTTTAGTGAATTAGGCTAGTAGTTTCTCATATGCACAAGCCCAGACAACTCCCTGAATTATGTGGGAAAAGTGCTTTTTGAGAAATTGTCATTCAGAAGATAAATATTTTGTAATAGTGGAAAGCATAAAAGGCAAAGTGTAGTTGAGACCTGTGGTATTCTTCAGATTGTGTTCCTTTTAGAAGGAGTCTGTTGCTGGTTAGAAACACTGCTTGGTGCTTGCACAAAATCAGTTTTTCAGTTTTGTCTTTGACACCTTATCCGAGTTGCGGTGACAACTGTGGCCTTAGAGTTGTCTAAGTTATGGATGGGCAAACAATGTGATCATTAAAGATGCATTCTGAGGTCAGAGGTTGGCTGATGTTTGCTTAATTGAGTCCTATGGCAGAAACTGGAAAATCCTCAGCTGGAAAGGTTGTCATCCGGGGCACATAAGAATACTGAAATAGGTCAAATAATTTGAATCTGACCTTCCTGCATCTGGTAGAGCTTTAGGGTTTAGTGCACAGTGACTTTAAACCACTTTTGCAATTTCCTGATCCTAAACATGCTAAATCTATTCCTGTGCAATAATGTAACAGAAACTCAAGGTCCTAAATTATAAAACAGGTTATACAGTGCTTTAGCATTATACTTCGCATTCAGTTAATGGGAAAAAATGAAGAAAAAAAAAAAGAAAAAGGCAGTAAAACATGAAAGAGGACAAAGTCCCCCTAGTTCACAAGAAGACAATTCTGTGCTGGAACAAGATGGCTGGCACAAATCATTGATGAACATGAACCCAGAACGGTGTGCCATCGCTGCTGATTTTGGAGTGCAAGATGAAAAGGAAACAGATATTCCTGGTTAAAGAGACAGGAATTTCCTGGTGTGCACAAAGTGCCAGTGGGTGCCAGGAACAGCAGAAGATCTTTAATGCACAGAAGGGGTTTAATGACTTAATGAACCTGCTGTACTGAATCAGTCAAAAAACAGCAAGTAGAGGTTTTAGAAAAACATGCTGACTTCTGGCAAGAACTGCTTATTTACCGGACTTCACTTATTTTATGGGCTATGATAGATCGTTACTTTCAGATTATATATGAGGATAATTACTGGAATTTCAGTGAAGTAGCCATCTCCTTATTTTCTGGGAAAAGTTCATGTGTATATATAGAAAAAAACGCTCATTTCTTTATGTGATTTCCTACAAGAATACCCAAAAGCCTAAGGATGTTTTACCCAAGTGTACACCCTCTTGTAATTTAGTTTCCCTAACATATAAATGTCCTGTGGGCTATATCATCCAGGAGAAGATTAATAATGATAATTGTGAGGAAAAAAAATATTTATTTGCACTTGGACTGTAGGGATACAATTTATTTATTGTCTGGGACAGAGACGAGACATGCTTGGATTATATCACTTTACCATTACTCACTCACTGTGTTAAAGAAGTGCAAAATATTATTTTTGTTTTTCATGTTTCATGTATGTTGAGGACTTCGCATTGAAGGAGAAATGAGTGTACTGGAGACTCTCAGGAAAACCTGGGGATGGTAATGGAAATGGTGGGTGTCTGAAGACAAAATTAGGCAGCTTAGAGTATGCTTATAGAGGTGAAAATGCTGGCTTAGGTACTTAGACTATGATGTTATCCTGCAGTGGAAACAATATATTTACAAGACAGTAATGTGTAATATTTGATAGCCATGGCATAGGAACCCATGTGCATTCTTCTAGTTATCTTTATGGTGAAGACTGAATATAGAACTCTTTGCAAAGTAAGGCAAAAGTTTTTTAATCTATCATAAAGGTCAGACTCAACTCATCTCCAACAACTTAGCATAAGTAAAGCTGCATATAAAAAGGGGTTTGAAATGTTGCACTTATGGTCACATCTTCCCCTTGTGTAAGGCAGAATAGATTCCTTATGTCCAGTTGAGCTGGGACAATTTATGGTACCTGGCAGCTCAGCTATATACATTTCAAGTATATAGATTCAGAGGGGAATATTATTTTAAAAATATGCAAAACATTGTTTTCAGAGAAAAGGAAACAAAAGTTATGTATTACAAAAAACTTAGACATGCTTCAGTTTTGGTTTTAGTGTGAGCCTTAGAAACCTGGCCTATGTCCCTTAAGTGGTTTGCAACCACAGGCCAACTTTCAAGGGGAACACCCTGCTCCCCATGGGGAAGGATTTATGATTTTATTCAGGATGTATGAAATGCGATGATTTTGGCTGGATTTCAGGAAACAAAAGACGGGGGCCGTGTCTACATTCATTTACACCCCTTTCAGCCTGCTTGCTGTCAATGATGTTTTAATGACAATGAACAAAGGCAGAATGTGGACTACAGAATGGGAACCGTGTGCTTTGTAGAACGGCCAAAAAAAAAAAAAGAGAAAAAAAATTGCTGATTTTTTTGTGAGCAGAAGCTGCTGATGCTGGCAGAGCTCTGAAAAACAAGGCTGCAGCAACAAACAACAGCACATTCAGAGACCCCCCATTAGGGACCTTTCTTCTAGATCCTGAGTTCTTGTTCCCTCTGACCTACTGAAAAGATCTGTTATAATACAGTGTGAATGCAATATTTGGAAATAATGAAATCAGTTGTATTTCCAAAATTCATGTATACACAGACAAGTAACTGTGTTCCTGGAATATGCAGGGACTTTTCATCCCCTGAGTTGCACGAATGGACATTTATGCATTTTGAGGGAAGCTGTTTGAAATGGATTTTTTAAAACCTAAGAAAAGTGAATGGTATTCAGTCAGTGGAAGGAAATGCCACCCTCCTCACTGGTAGTTTAATGTTATCTAACACATGGTAATTTTCGTTTAACGAAAGCGGTGTGTGCGGGGAGAATCGCTATCTAAAAGAAGCTGTTTCTGAGCCAGATCCCTGGCTTGCATCCATTGCCTCTGCACCACTGGTGCACGAGGGAATTCCTCGGTACTGTTGAGCCGCGGGAGCCTGGCCCCCTCAGCACCCTCTCACTGTGCCTTTCACGGGGGGGAGCATGCCTGGGACGTAGTTGAAGCTAGGCAGGAGGGATATTTAAACCATTTGTGAACTCTGGCAAGCCCCAGCTGCTGAAACTGCCCTTGGGAGGATGTTGCAGCTGAACGCAATTTTGAAGAGTCTGCAGCAGCTCAGTGCTGCTGAGCGGGGTCCCAGCAGGCCCCCACGTTGGATGGATATTCTTGTTGCTGCACTTGGATCTTGCTGCAGGATGTGGTGGCCAAGTACCTGCACCCAAATATGCTATCGATAGCTTCAAAAAAGAGAGGCAGGCTTTTCTGGATGAGAGTAGAGACTCCTGCCTATCATTTAAACATATCTGCATTTTGTAAGCAAAGTAATAACTTATTAATACACTGGAAGGAATAGGTATTGCCTTGGAGGCTGAAAGTGAGAACTGAAGTAGTGAGCTGTATTCCACCTGGGACCTGCAAGAGCCTTGACAAAGATGTCTTGACTTGAAACTGTAAACTTTCTTTGGGACATGCTCTGCACTTGAATAATCAAGTATGGAATGATTTATTGACATTTTATGCAGATAGAAGAATCAGTCTAAAGGGAGACAAATACACTATTGAAATGGGTTTCTTTTTGATAGAAATAGAAATAAAATGCTTGGCCTGTTTCATATCATGATGTAGCTTGCAACCTTCTACATGTCCTTAGAGAGAGAGGGTTCATGGGTTCATGCCTACTACAGATGTATGATGTTAGCTATCATTAAATTTTTCATGTAGTGTCCAACACACGCACATTGTGGACCTCATTACAGCCCAACAAAAAGCTTGCACAGTCTCAAATTAATTAAAAAACAACAGCAATGCAGCGGCATGACCCCATGAAACAAGAAAATCACCACCAGAAATGCTAGCCACAGCAAATGAAAAGCCTGACAGTCTTACTATACCAACATGATGATGTCTTTCTTCCTTCTCATGTACTAATATTCCTAAATATGTGGTAAAATATTAGAACACAATTACACAGTAGATACTTGACTGGAAAACTTTCCCTCACCTGTAATATACATATAGCTTCTTTGTTAATATAGCCATTCAGGTACAATTTAAAATCAAGAGAGAAAGTTATTCCAGAACCTGCACAAGAAGGTCACAAACTCCCTTTGAAAGCATTGATACTTCCTTTTGTTCGCTTTTCTGTATCTGATTACAAATTACTAAATCCTACTGCTATTTGAGAACTTTTAGATTCTAATCTGTACTTTGATGAATGTACAGCACAATAATGCAGATGAGTGATGTCACCCTTTATGCATACAGCAGCGTGCATGGACGAAAATGCAGAGGAACCGTTCAAAAGCACTGGGACCTTTGTGGTCTGGGAGTTTCCTTTGTAATCAATCATGACTGTAAATTGTTGCCTAACAACAAGACATTGTTAAAATGTCTAATTAAACATTTTTTAAAATCACATAGATACAAATGTTCTACTTACAATGTGAAGGGTTACTTTCGTGTTGATAAAATAGAATGAAAATCTGGAACTAGGAGATGTTACAGAAATTGACTTGAATAAATAAGGAAACATGAGTAAGTTTCAGGAATGACAGCAAATTAAAGATATTTTCTTTAGCATTTAGCAATTAGATAACTTCCTAACACTTTGTGCAACAGTAAAGGAGACTTCTTATTAAATTAAGTAGAGATAAACATCATAGGTTTTTTTCATGTAATGAAATGTAAGGTAATGAAACAATGTAGTCAGGTGTTAAGAAAAAAAACCTTAAAATGTAAGGTGTTTTTATAAAATATAACAAAAACAAATCATTTAAGTAAACATCATAACATTAGGATAAACATGATGCCGTGTCTTTTTTTTTTACTGCAGATGACCTGGTCTTGACATGTTCTTTAAGTCTGTTTAACACACTTATATTCAGTATTTTCATGGGTTATGAAAACTCTGTAGGACTATTCTTTAAACTAAAAACTGCACTGAAGGGATGTGAGGACCCTGCTATGAATTTACAAGGGAGAAGGACACTGAAGGGTTGTGAGGATGGTGCTGTGAATTTATGAAGGGGAAGGAATGCAGAGATCTGTCTTTCCAATACCTGTTCATGACCAGCTGATGTCCAAGAAGGGATAATGCCTGTCCGATCGTATATAGTCTTTATATTTCTTTGCCTGTGAGGTTTTGTATTATAATGTCAGTATTCTTTTAATGTGGATTGTGAAGGAGTGACCTTGGCTTATTTTAAAGCACACACCATTAAACTGGGATAATTGGGGAATTTCCTGTCAAGAGGACTCTCCTGCCCTCTCACACTATTCATGGGTAGTTGTGTGTGTTGTTCTTCTGAGGCTATCCGTGAAAATGATAACAAGAGAAGGAAATGTAACTGAAGCGTACATTCCTAAATGCTATGTAGTGCAAAGGAAAGGGTTCTCCGTAGAGGTGATGCAAACTGAAAGCAACTACTTTTTAGTAACCTTCCTACTTTCCTCTGCCAGGGATGCTGGCACTCCCAGCCTTTTGATCTGGTTTATCTGAGGTTCAGGAAGAAGACTTGTCCTGTGTAGGCTGTTTGAATACCTTAGATATACCTTCTCCCTCTTAGGGAATCAATGATGCTTATTGGTCATAAATGTGATTAAGCAATCTGTTGTGCCTATATCAAACTGGAGATTGAAATAGCATAAAAATACTAAACCGCTTGTAAGTTTGTTACCAGAACTGAACAGATATTCTGTGGTACTAGCTGTGATCATAAATATACAGTGTAGTATATTTAGTGTGTATGTTCAGTGTAGCTTGTTTTCAGTTCAAGAACTAGAAAATAGCTTCTGTGGTCTTTTAAATGTAACCTATATACCTTTATTTTTCTATCCTGTTCTTTCTGAGTGCATAGGTATCTATTTATACAGCTCCAATTATCTATGCTGTTTTATCTGGGAAGCCCATTATACAAACCTGATGCTTTTCCCAGCTGCAAATAGGTTCTCTTTGCGGTGTGTCACTTTTCATTATTATGGGATGCTGTCTTTTCAACACTTAAGCATGTCATGTCACCATGTGATTAACATTTAAAGTTTAGCAGTGAAAGTCAGTATTACTTACCTACTTGGTTCCCTTGTTGATTGCAATATGGAAAGTCACTATCCTCTGACTGAACAAATTTTTTTCAACTGAGCTTGAAATAAACATGGGTAGTAACACAGTATCCATTAATTTAATTCCCCCTCCTTCCTCTTCTTCCATCATATCTAATACATCAGAGGTGCTTTAAAAGATCCTGGGCATAAGATAAGCTGTAAGAAGTGTCCAGTAATTTCTAAAGAGATCAGGGAGTCAGAAACATTGGAAGGAGTCACCCTGAATCTCTATTAGTATGAAAAAGTCAGGCGTGCTAGCCCAGTTGGTCTTTTGTAGTTTTTATGCTATAAAGAGGGGCATTACTGTTGCTTGGAAGGAAGAGTTTTTATGATCAAGAGCAGAAGAAAAGGATTTAGAATTGTTAATATACTGCTTGAGTGCTTAGCCATTTATATTTACAGTAATTGCTTCTGGAAAAAAAGAAAGTCTTTTTCCTGCCAAGATGTAGGAAAAATAAAGGCTGATTGAATTAAGTCTGGGAACCAGTTTGATTAGAAATTGAAACAAATCTCCCAGGACTCTAGGACCTGGTTCATTTGTGGCATTCCTTCCATACTCTAATGGGCTCTAATGCTTGATACCAAACGATAAGAAATGCTCATTTCTGAAAACAGCTGTTGTGGGTTTGGTAGTTTGGAACCACATTTTGAGAGCTGAATGTAAACCATAAATATGTGGAAATGCAGGCACGTCAGATTGTTCCTCCAGATATGATTTGAACCAATGGCTGTTATTTCAGAAATGTTCACAAAAAAGCATTAGATTTACACCTTTCACTTTTGGGAAGACAATCAAGACCGCCTTTATTCCAGAGAGTGATACCGTATGAAATGTCTTTAATATGGAACAGTATGTGCACACTATGTGACTTTTCATAGGCACTAGGAGGTACTACATATCAGCATTTTGGTATTTTCTGTTTACTGAGCTGTAGCCCAGTGCCATTTTGCTGGGATGGTGCAAGTATTGGTGCAGAATCTGATTAAAAGAAAAACAATTGTGTTCTACACTCTTGTTAACATAACGTAGGCCTTCAAATACCTGAGAACCCATGACCCCACTTTCTAACTTTTCTATCACTCATTAAAACTTGCAAGGGATGTTTGGCTATTAGTGCCTTGTAGGGCTTGCAGCCCTTCTCCTCTAACACCGTTCCCAGTGCAAACTTGAAAATGAGTTTCTTGAGGCACTTGTGGTCTGAGAGCAACAAATCCTTTGGCCGCTAGACGTAGTCCTTCCCCGTTTTCTTGTTTCAGTTACTTCCACTCATCACAGTTAAATTAGGTCGAAACTCCTTGGACTGTCCTTGATGTAACTGCAGCTCAAAGACTTGTGTGTTGCAATCCCAGAACGGAGGCTGCGAGGATGGAGGTAAACGTTTCCCAACCCACAGCACTATTATCATTCCTAGGCCATGTGAAACCCTACACAGAGGCAGAAAACCTGCTCAAGCACAATAGGTCTAAATAGCTATCTGAGATTACAGATTTCTGGTGGTTTTGCCCATTTTGCGAGTCATGGACAAAACAAAAAAAGTCACACATGGAATCACTGCATTAAACGGTAGTGGAAGTATACAAACACTGAAACAAAGAAGGGTATTTATAGTGCATTTATGAAAGACAGGATAGGACAGGAGTTTCTCCTCCACCAGTCTTGGAAACGAACCCTGTGTTTTTGAATATTTTCAAATAGAAAAATGAAAATTTCCATATATTGGTGATTGTAGAGATAGTCTTTTTAAAAAGAAGGTGTGTTATAACAATACATTTCACAGGTAGCTCTGTTTTGCAGGTAGCTCTTTGAAAATTAGAAATTAACAATGATTATACTTCTATATAATGTATAATTATCTATTATTTACAGAATAAAGAGTGGATAAGGAAAGCAGAGGTCATGCCATAACATGCAGTACGTGAAGCACTAGGGAAGAATACTTTTTTATGTGACCACTTCTTTCATCATTCGGAAATTGTGGGAAATTGTTTCTAAAATACAACCTTGATAGGCATTATGTTTCAAACTTAATTTCCTGAAGAAGACAGCACAACAGCTAGTTAACAGCCTGGAACTGTAATGCATTGAAAGTATATGTGTAGTTCTGAAAAACTTTCTGTGTCCTGGCTTCCTGAGAGCAAATGCATCCTATTATACCAGGATGATATATTGAAGATGGATCTATCTTCTGCCTTAGCAACACAAAACTTCTACAAAAAAAAAGAGGTAATATGAAGCATTTGAATTATAAATGTTCACAAATCATTGAACTTAAAAATATAAAATTTATTAATTATATTCAAGAAGCAAATGTAATAAAAAGTTGATGAGTTAGCAGGTTCAGATGAAGGTTATATGACATTTACCCATTTTTTTACCCAAATCTGTGGACCAGATGAGAGGGAAAGGGGGAAGATGGTGATGCAGAGCTGATGTTTCAATATGTTCTTGTACATTTTCTGTGGTTTCTGTTCAATTTGGTTGCATGTTTGATTAGATCTGCTGGATCTAATCCAGCACCACTAGCTGGACACTGTGTCCAGCGCATTCTTGCAGCGCATATCTTGATGATATTATGGTTGTTGGTTAAAACCTGTAGAACACCTCACCTACCTAAAAGAGCCCTAATAATTTTCAAAGGGTTTTGTGGACACAATTTCAGTGTCAGGCTTAGGAAAAAGAAAGGATTCATTTATCACTGGAAACTGAGGAGGAAGGAAAGAAGCTGGGAAAGGGAAGGACAAGGGGGTAGTGGAAAGGTAGGTATGAGAAAGTGAGAGAAAGAATCAGGCATAGAAGTATGAAAGAATGAGATGAGTATAAATGGAGCAAAAAAATGTAGTTATATTGTTCTTCTTTGCTTTAAATTCCCCGTAAGCAGAGCAGTCAACAGGAAGACAATTATACCACCAGGCACTTCAGATTACATTAGGGTGAAAGGCAAGCTTTTGCTCTCCATGTTTTATGGTATCATTTGAACCCTGTGAAAGAATAATGATATAATTTGTGATGTGACTCATACAGGAAAGTGGATAATCAGTGGTGTGCCATAATACAAGTGAGAAAAAGACAAAATAACAGTCAAGGAGCAGTTACAGTAGACATTGTGCTCCTTTTATCTTCTGATATTGTTTATCATATTAGTATTATCATTATTGTTTGCTAATGTTATTGTATCACCTAGTGACAAAAATTCAAGGCTTGGAGCCAGGATCCTAGACAAAACAGCCTAATGCTTATGGCAGTTTCTTCCTTTGTTGATTATTAAATTGTTTCTGTGAATAAAAATAATGATAACAACAAGGAGAAATCTATACCATGCTGTGACCAATTTCCTGCCACACCATGAGTGATGCACATAACTGCCTTCTGCAGCTGTAATGATGCTTTTGAATGGAGGGAGACTGAATCCAGGCCTTAAGAGTGGGGCTAGAGTGACCTGCTGAATGCACTGTTAATACTCAGAAGACAGATGCTTAATTTAGTTCTTCAGATGGCACAGCTTCCGCACACTGAAAAATGAAAATACAAGAAAATAGGTCTGACAGGACTGGTTAGCATTCAGACTGAGGTTTCAGTATTGGTTTGCTATGAGGATATCAGTTTTACAGTGAAAGAACAAACTTCCTAGCTTACCATTTGTATCTGCATTTTGCTGCCTTTTCTCTTCCTGTGTTTTTATTTCTTAAATTACACTAAAGGGCAGCAGAGCAAACCTCTGATGAAAATGAAGTGCCCTTTATTTTTTTCCAATGAATGAATAGTAATTTAAAGAAAGGCTATTATCTGCAGTTTTATGCAGAGCCTTGAACTATAGTATGCGTCATATTTTTCTAAAACACTTTTCTTAATACTTGTGCAGGCAGACTTGAGAACTCCAAGAATTAGCTAATGTTACACCAGTAAACATGTTTCTTGAAAAAGACAGCTATAAGGAACGTTTCTACTGGGGATTACATTTGGCCATATTTTTTCTGTGAGTTCCTAGACTCTCAGTAGAAGATCCTACTGGCCCTTGCACTGTGATGCAGAATGTTCCTTACCTTCATTAGTAATTTATATTGGAAGCACAGAGCTTCTGAGCTTTTCAGCTTTAATTCAACAGCATTAGTCTTAGACAGGAAAGTGAAAATTTATTTACTGAAAGTAAAATATTTGTTTTGGCCAGAATGCATTTTTTGGCACTAGTACTGACGTGGTTTAGGTCAAATTTTGGTAGTAGGCTATTAAGCCTGTGATTACAAACACAGGCGAATTTAATAAAAGTTCAGTCCAATCTCATTCCTCTTGGTGTAAATCCAGAGTATTTTGCTGAAATTTACTGCCATCTGACTAAACTTTCTGTTTCTAGGGTCTGCCAGCGTACACACTCTTCAGTGTTATTAGCTGAGAGTACATGTATGTTTAGATTTTCTCATTATAATAGAAAGCAAGAAGAAACAGCCAAGCCACTTTATAATTAGTGATGAGTGTAATGATACCCTAGCAATCCTAAGCAGGTGACATAAACTTATGTTACTAATGTGACAACTATCTGGTTTATTAATAATGATTAATTGCAACAGCAACAATAATAATGCAAAAATGACCTCCTGAGGAAAGTGAGCATTACCATCCTGTTTATGTTGACAAACTCAATGCTAGAGCTTAAACAGTCTGTCTAACACTTCCATGTAAGATGGAAATGAAGTGTGTAGACAAATGACGAATTATGCCACGTGCATAATGTTACTTGTGACTTTTAGATCAAATTTTACTGTATTTATACTTTAAAGCTTGTGGAAGTAATCAAACCAAGAATGAGTACTTCCCTTCCCATTCCTCTATGCACTACACAGGAGATTAGTTTAGTAAGGAACCTTTGCTTCATTGCACTCAAAAATAATATTTTCTGCTCGTATGTATTGGAAAGTCTTTTTCCTTTGTTTTCTAGTTGTCACCTCTTTCATGCTTCCTTTTCCAAGAGGACAGCTGTTAGCAGGAGCCATGTCCTTATATGTGGCCTTTGACAGCTCAGAGAAGAGAGTAATTGTCAGTTTGGAGTCCCTAAGAGTTAGTCTCCATGTTTTCCAGAAGGCTGTGTAGGCAGTAAATGCTGGTATTTCACACAGCAGTCCCCTGCTGGAGAGGTGTGACTACCTGGGATGCTGGACCATGCAGAGCCCTTGTCACACTGCAGGACTGGTACTCTCATTCAGAGAATTAATGCAGATTTTACTTGCTCCAGAGTTTCACCTCTCTTTTGTGTGTGTCCCAGCCCTTGGACCAGAATTTCCAATTTTGATTCCCTAAATTGAAACATTAGAAATGGGATACTTAATATTAATAGAATAAGCTTGCTGTGGAGGCTCTAAGCATGCTGCACTGAAGATGTCAAGCACCCTAAAGCAGATACCTCAAGCTCAGTGGTAGGTATCTAGATTTAGCAGCTAAGTCTAAGAGTTCTAGTTTACACTTTTAGATCTGGCCTAAGGGTTTAGTTGTCAGAAATTATTTAAGCAGCTATTAGGCCTGCAACAAATTGCAGTGGAAAGATCAACGGACCATGGAGAAGCTCTGTTTACAAGGTACCAGGGACCACTTGCATAACAGACCTGTCAATGATTTATAAAGTGTACAGACTCAGTACCACAGGAAGTCTCACTCAAAACAATCGGTTACTCATTACCACATTGTTTCAGTGATCTTCTCATCTTACTGGATGTGCTGGACAGCAGGAAGGCCTGTCCATCTCTTTAGCACCTGATGATCCTTGAACAACATTGTTGCCCTCTCTGTAAATTAATGTCAGTTTTCCTACAGGAGTATAGAACTGCCTATGGAAGTACAATGCTTGTTTTATTTTAATGTTCTCTGGGAAACAGTTTAGAGAGCATCCATATCAAACAATTTCTGCAGTGCAGCATTTGTACCTCGAAGAGTTAGGTAAAGGGTTTTGGATCAAAGCCTAGCTGAGACTACGTACATCATGGGGCCCAGGGAGAAAAGCATTAAATTTCTTGCTTAAAATTGGCTGTTAAATGCAAATTCATCATCCTTTGTGTTATATAAAATCCAAGCTGAGTGTTCAGTATTTTCTTGAGGCAGCAGACTATTGAACAGACTCCCCTTCATTTCAAGGTCTTTCGTTCAGGCTCTTGATGAATTCATTAAACTATATATTCATTACAGGTGATGAAAAGTATATAACCTTTCCGGGAGGGAAGTGGTCTGCTCTGTAAATAAATCTAGCCCTGTAAATTAAAGATGTGCTAGAGTGAAATACCTGGATCCAACAGTGCAGTAACTTGAGCAAGGCAAGCGTTTGTAATGGTAGCTTTGGGAAGGAGGCTGCTCACAGTGGAACGGATGTACCTAACGAAGTGCCCTGATGGTCTGAAAACCCAGGCTGCACTGAATCAGGGAAAGAAGTAAATTCCAGAATCAAGGTCCCTCAGGAGGAAGCCCTGCCAGGGTTTCTCTTTCACTGTATGTTGAGCTCCTGTTTGAGCATGACCTCAGATCAAAAGCACTGCAGTACTATACTAACAGGGAGGCCTAACAAGTAGGAAAGTTTTGGATTATATTCTGAGAGGTCATCTCTTATGATCTGTGTCCTTTAGGTGACTGGAAGCCAGATACCCATGGAACTTTCCCTTGTTACTTGCTCTATTTAATATTGAGTCCATTGTTTTTGATAGTGTTTGCAGTTCCTCATGACTATGAAAACTGGTTTCAGCATTGAAAGCACTGTAGCAGTCCAAAGAATTAACAAGTCGATGAGCTCCACATATCCATGTTGACCAGAAACATATAAAAGTGTATGGTATTTCCCAGTGTTATATTCAGGCCAAGTATCAGGTGGCAACTAAGTACTTAATCAGATCCATATATCCAGTAATGTCAGGTGAGAAGTAGCAGATATACTCCTGTGTAGAAGGCCGGAGATAGATATTGCTGTATCCTGCTAGTGATTTTTCTAACATGCCTGTACAACTTTGGCTTTCTGTAGGTTATAATTCATGTGTAAAAGCAAAACATCAGTCAGCCCCTAACTTAACTGGAGATTTCAAAAAAACCCCAATTCTCAACTTGTGTTATCAGGATTTCAACACTTCAGTGCTGGGGGTTTTTTTAGGTTTATTTTTTGTTGTGGTTGTTGTTTCCCCACCTTTAAAGGAACTGTGAAGTTTTACATATTTTGGTTCTAAATGCAAGCAGACATCAATTCAAGGCACTATTTTCTGACCTTTTTCTCTGTTGCAGCTTGTTCATAGTATCATTGTCAAATTTGTTAGCAGAGGAAATTGGCCACAATTGGTATACTCCACAGCACTTGCTATAGTAGTTGGATGCCAATAAAGATCATTTTATACCAATGGCAATGTTATAGCATCTCAGTGGTTTTTCTTAATAATTGAACACAGTCCAGTCACAAACATCTTAGGATACTAATGTAATCTGTGTTCATGGAAAAATAAACATTCCAGCTAAGACCTAAGTAAATCCTTCTTAGTTCTGACAGTGATGAAAGTATAAGCGAGATTAAGTATGGAGCATGAAAGCTCTACTGTATTAAATCTGTAGTTGTTTTACATTTGAGTACCAATTCATGACACAACCAAATTAATCTATTAATTGCTACTTCATTTTTTTTTAGATTGGGACTCCCCCTCCCCACTGTCTCCCAGTAATTAAATTTGAGTGGAAACAATTCTGCTCTCAATAAAGCTCTCAGAAGCCCTGCAAAGCTACCATAGACAAAGGGGCTATAGTTGGTCACTTAGCAGACACAATGCACTTTTTTTTACAGTTTAATGCAGACTCAAAATAAGAGCCATGATTTTAATTTTAGCATGACAAGTCATGTGCACCCACAAATCATGCTGTTGTCATCAGGGTCTTAAAAAAACATACTATTTGGAGAAGAAGGAGACTAATGCAGTTAAACAAAGTACATTACAGGAGAAGGAGAGGAAAATCCACAGAGGTGGAAGGGGAAATTAGTGTACTGCTTATAAGTACTTTTAAAAATCTCTTCTCTGTGCCTGAAATATTAAATAGTGGGCTGGAAACATGTAGTCTTCCTGCAAGAACATATTGCTTCCTTCAGCATAAATATCAGTGTCTTAAAACGAAAGTTTGACAGTGCATGAATTGTACTTTATTGTGGTGCAAGCCAATGCTTCATGCTATTGAAAGAGTTTTCCTTAATAAAATGCAGAGGCTAGAATGGTAAATCTTTTGAAGTTGCTCCTAAACATGTAATATTTAGCTTGAGAAGCAATAGTGAGGAAATGATAAGAGCTCATTCAGTAACAGCCTTAAATTGATTATTTCCTTCCGTATGTAAACTTATCAGTGAGCCCTTTGGGCTCACTTCCGAATACCAGCTCAGCACAAGAGTCTTATCACAAGGAAATGGAATGTAAAAACTCTGACAATTTTGATAAGGCACGTACTTTGGTTATGATCCTATCTCTCCCCTCCTCCCTTCTATATAATTCATCTGCACTAAAAGGGGAGATGCCCTCCCTCTAACATTTGTATAAATATAAATTGATGTTGTTATATACAGAATAAGCCCTGGTTTATCAGAATATTAAGTAAAGACGCTAGAAGATATATTGAAAACTATAAGCAGCATTGGAATGGAGTCATGTAGTGCTCTGAATGGATTATTTCTGAGTTTTTAGAGACACTTGCATGTGTTTTAGACACAATCTAAAGGTTCTTAGTAGAGCAGAGACTGTAGGAAATTAAGACTGTTTTCATTTGCCACCTACACTCCTTTAGCCCGTTCATGATGTCATGGGTCTCTCATTTCCATGTCTTGGCAGAACCCAGACTGAATCAGGATCCAATAGCTCACAGTAAAAAGCCAAACAAGCAACTAAAAAACTCCCCTACCACACAAACACCAAACTACACACACAAATGGAGAGATGGTGAAAGAAACTGACAAGCAAACTCTACATGCCAGCCACCACAGCCTAAAACTTCACAGTTCTAAGAGCCAGAAAAACAGCAAAGCAGCCCAACTTCATTCACTTCTCCCAGTAAAGTCATAATTTAAAAGTGTATGTAAGGAGTTTTGTGGTTCATTGGGTGCCAGGACAGTAAAGCCTGATAAAAGTGCTCAAATGACAGTACTGTTTTTGTTTGAGATGTGATGACATGCTCCTTAAGCAAATGTTATAGGCTGCAAATCCATGACCCAGTAAAATACACTCCAGACCATCAAAGTAGTTCTACAGCTTGATGAAATCCACTCGTCTCTAGCAAGAATGATCTAAAACTCTTTAGAGGGGAAAAAAAAGTGTGGTGGAATTCAGAAAGAATGTTTTTTAAGCAAATAGTGACATACCAAAGTTGAGTGTAACTTTTCCAGTGAAACCTAAAACTAAGCCAAACTTACCTGATTTATTTTTTCTGCAGAAACTCGAATCTTGAGTTGTTTTATGCAAATCAGGGAAAAGTGTGACTGAAGCTGGACTGACGTATGATTTTGATTTGCTACTTAACAAAATCTCCTCTCAGGAATACTCATCATCAAAGCAACATTATAAATCAAGAGAGAGCTTAATCCTGACAGTGTTGAAGTTCATGGCAAAGGTACCGTTGATTTTAATACAGCTCAAATTTCTCCAAAATTTTCATGATGTTTTGCATGAGGAAGGCCCTAGACTTCTTCATGAGATGTGCTAAATGCTTATTATTGAAGAAATAATAATTGTCTGTGGCAATGGCAAGTATATTTGGCGAAGCAGTGTGATTGTGACAGAACTGAAACAGGAAAAAGGTCATGGAGCAAATCCAGAAGGTACCTCTGTGCACATGAGCACCCAGAGGGAAGGAAGGCTTTCTAATGGAAGACTTGGAGTCAGAGTAGATGAATCTATGTTGCCTTTGCTCTGTCTTTGTGCACAATATGAGCTTTCATAACTCTGTCCTTTCTACACTGTACTGATACCACCACCTCTAACAAACTGTTTGTACCAGTAGGAAAATCTTGATAACGTTTTGGAAGAAAAAAGATCATAATTAAAAGGGATAAGGAAAAACTATACATTTGCAAAGTGAATGCTAGGTAGCAAAATAAAAGAGGTTGTAACTGCCTGACATTTATTTTTGGGTCCTACAGCAGCAAAGTCCTCAGGGAAAGGAATTATGGTAGGAGATATTATCTTATTTTAGTGCTGCATTTCCTATCTTAAGTTAATAGCATATAGGATTTTCATTATAGTTGATATAATCATTCACAAGTCAATTTTGTTATTCAAGCAAGTAAATAGCACTTTGTTGCTCTGTGAAGCCCGGCTTGTTTTATGGAGTTTAAATTAAGGCCTTCAAGATATTAGTAAGGTGGACAAATACTATTGCTGAAATTCTCAATCCAACAAACTGGTGTTCAAAGCAGAGAGCAGATGGAAGGGCTAGGACTTTGCACCCATTTCTGTAAATGCTGATGTTTCTGTTTAACTCCATATGGAAAAAAAATATATTGTATTCTGATATTCTACAGCAGCTGGCTGTAGTGTGCATGAGTCTTGCTTTGTGACACGGAGCTCAAGCACTGGAGAAGTGCAGAGCAAATGATCAGTCTGTAACATAGCACTACCTCACTTCATAATAGGCTTTATTGCTAGTGATAGAAGTGAGGGTGGCATTCTACTATTCTGTCATTGATTGTTTGAAGGTAGAGAACAGGGTAAATTTAGAGACAGCTTGCAGAGAGGGTTCCCAGCAGACCTCAGTCGTCCATCTGTGGCATGCATGGCTGAGCCTCTTCGGCTTGGATTCTGCCACCTTTACTGAATGTACT
Organism: Gallinago undulata; assembly: GCA_026546715.1. Classification (NCBI taxonomy): domain Eukaryota; kingdom Metazoa; phylum Chordata; class Aves; order Charadriiformes; family Scolopacidae; genus Gallinago; species Gallinago undulata. The sequence goes on from JAOTQQ010000032.1 coordinate 7,244,794, forward strand.
ACTATACTAGGAGAAGAGGCACATTGGAAATTTTTTGTGGTCTGCATAAAGGCGGGTATTTATCGGGTCAAATTTATTTAGGTCAAATAGACTGAAGTACTTGGAGACCTGGGGAGTTGATGTAATGCACTGGCTGAGTGAGCATGGTATGAAGGAACGACATAGACACAGCTCAGGAGAGGTACAGACGGAATAACTGCATGCTCTCTGAGTAGGTGTCTGCCCACACTTCATGGTAGTCTGGAGACAATTGTGTGGCCAGAGACTTTCTAATAAAACAATGAAATGAAAAAAACCCACACAGATCAAACCAGAAGATGAAAAATATTTTCATATGTTGTGGTTATTAATCATGAGGTTTTGGAAACACATGAAGATCACCTACTGCCCAGGCCAGCCTTCAGGCTTTGAAAGAGTTTGGGCTGAATTCAGGTCTCAGATATTTTAAAAGATAAAACAGTACATTTTATTGACTTGCAGGAACTGCCTTAAGAAGTTCAGCTTTTCTATTTGGGTTAAGTAGAAGGGCACATAGTCAGGCTGGTTTATTAACTAACAAAAAATATGTTTCCTTTCCTAAAGAGGTACACGTTGTATGAGAACAATACATGTACAAGAATTCCATCAGGTAACTATTTGTTTATAGCCAAAATTAATTGCAAGATAGTTTTCTCGTACCTGAATTCAGCTTTTGAAAAAACATTTCCATTATTTCTATTTGTCCTTTTTTACAAGCTACACTTCATTCACCAAATAATTGCTGCTAATAGATGACCCATTTTTTGCAATGTTGCCAGTCCTGAGTAGTTGCTGTAAAAGATTCAAGTCTTGAACCAAAATGTGTTTATCGTATGCTGTAGCTCTAGTGCTACTTATGTATTTCTTAGATATGTGAAGCTGCATCAGACGTCACCCTCATTTCCAACAAGGAAATAAGAGGTCAGGTGAGCAATATAAGTTTACTTTGTGGGCTATCACAACATTTAAGGGAATGGTGTAACTCAGGAGCCTCTCTGTCAGGTGGTGTGATAATCCATGAGGTGACTGATAGTGCTCTGTGCCAGAGTCCAGCACTGAGGAACAGTGCAAAGGTTGTGTAACAAGGGGGGGGGGGGGGGGGCAGCCTATAGCTCCTTCAGGGAAGGGTTGTGGCCTGTCTTACCCTCATGCTTCACATGGCAGCATCATGCTGTGGAAGCAAAATAGGAAGGCCCCTCGCTTCCTGGGGCCATCTTCTCAGTGTTTTCTCGTGCTCTGTGACTGGAAGGCTTATTGTCAGATCAGGTGCAGGCTGTCCTTTGTAGGAAAGACCTTCCGCTTGCTTGAGCGCCAGCTGTTTGCAGTCAGCCGAGGGGTATATAGCTTGTATTTTTGTTCCTGTGAACACAATCAAGATCTGAATCACTGCCAAAATAAGTGGTAAAAATAGCCTGGTGCAAACCAGATTCTTGTCCATCTCAGATGTATCATGTGATAAGGCAAAGATATGATCTTCACAACTAAGCTGGAGATAGCCATTAACTTGACCTCTGCCTTAATATGATTGTTCAGTGTCGGTTTTTTCATGACCCTGTGAGTGGCATAACATGAAACTTGCACACCAATCTGTTGCTGTGTTTTAAATCTCTGTTAAATTCTCCACTCTGTAGAAGCTGTACTATGGAGCAGACACGTTTTGCTCTTTTGGAGAGTTAATCTCATAAATTAGCATTACAACAAAACCTAAAGAAGCTACCTCCCATTCCATTTCCTTTTCTTTTGTGGTAGATCAGTTATTCACAGGACATTCTTAGTTTCTGGAATCAACTCTTTGTTTTGCAAAACCTCGTTCCACCCCTGCTGTCTAGTAGAGACCTGTTCCAAGCTGTGTTCCACCAGCTGGGAACACGCACAGGCAACAGAAATGCTTTTCTTAGAAAAGTCTTTGTAAGCATTGTAACTGCTCCCCACCCTAAAGAAGAAAGATTTTGTTGAGAACAAGTAGACCTGTATGCATTTCTCTTGGGAAATTCTCTTTAGTGACTTCAAAAACTGCTACTGAAAATCTGCATTTGAGGAAATGGCCTATACATCAAAATAGGCAAAGAGATTTTTTAGACATCTTCCGTCACGTTCTTGACACTTCAGTGGCACTTCCCATTTGTCCTGCCATGGGAAACCAGTTCCAAAGCAGCATGCATTGTTCTGCTTTTAATGGTTCCAAAATCTTTAGTCAACTCTGTGAAGTACATTTTACTTAATTACGTCTAGTAATCAGAGTTTCCATTCCTTCAGGTCCTGGATTCCCTGCTAGTGATGGAAATTACACCTTTCCTTTCATAACCAATAACCATAATAACTGCAATCTATATTGTCTACATTTATTTTGTGTGGCATTATTGACTCTTGAGACT
>JAOTQQ010000032.1:7247286-7461975 GCA_026546715.1 Gallinago undulata
TCATAACCAATAACCATAATAACTGCAATCTATATTGTCTACATTTATTTTGTGTGGCATTATTGACTCTTGAGACTCACCTATCCAAAGGTGACTTTGTCCTGATGCAAATACATGCATATTCCTGGGGTCTGCATTGTCTCATAGAAGTTTCAAGAGGAAAACATATGCTAACCTGGAAGACAAGGAATATTAGAAATGCTTGTTACAAAGTTGGAAACAAGTCTCGCTAAGCCTCAGATACTTTTTTCTGGATAGAATGGAAACAGAAAAAATGATTCAAAGGAACTGACTGTGTGTAAGATGTGATAAAGGCTCATAGAGAAACGTGCAGAGAATAAAACCTTTGGCAGAAGACATACTTTCATTGAAGGCAATGAAATGAACGAGACTAATATAAAAATAATAATTTTTTTTTAAAAAATGTCATCCTTATGCACCTGTTGGTGCCATGTAGATGGTTTCTGCATCACATCTGTTATATAGAAATTGAACATGATTTTTAATTGTCTGGGGGCTTGCTGAGAAATTGGTTTGTTAGGTCAAATAAAAGAAGATCTCAGTAGTCAATTATTTCTTTGTCTAAAAGAGGTCATTAAATTTGATGATAGAAGCTGTCAATGTATAAAAATATACAACTGAATGGAAGGTGAGAACAAATGCTGACAAGTGTATTATACAGCCAGTGCTCTTGACAAGACACAGAACTGAATTGAGCAAATGGCTCATAAAGCTCATTTAGCAGGAGGACAGTAAAATCCTTCCTTTAAGGTGATTTAGCTTTTTAGTAAGCATTTATATGGAGACAGGGGTCTACCCTGGTAGATGGGGGTGCTTGCTTTTACTAGGCACTGCAGACAGCACTGCAATATAACTTTAGTTTATTATGGCACTAAAACTATTAAACTCTTATAGTCTTTTTTTCACTTGAAGTGAGGTTTGTCTCTTAACCAAAAGGGAATAGCCATTCTTTTCCTATGCTGGCTATTGTTTTTGATGGGCAGTCATTTTTGTGCCTTTTTTAAGAAAACATGAGATCACTTTGTGCTAAATGGCTGCAAGGGAAAACAATATAGAGTTAATTATAGAGGTTGATCGGTAACTCACAACTAGAGTAGCTCTACTTAACTTTTTAAAAAAAAGAGTTAAACCAATTACTCTACCCTCTGTCTTACTGGTTAGCATTCAGCTTTCTGGGGGATAACACAAGAGCTGTGGTGGGTGCAGAGAAGAGCCCATGTTAGCACCCCTTTCACAAGAAAGGGGATCTGACTGGTGCCCCAAGTAGCAGATAGCCACCCTGCAGGTGGGTGCTGCAGGGCTTCCCCCCAGGAGGTAATTCCCTCTGTGGATAGGTGTGGGTGTTGGATATGTGGAATTCCCAGATTCCTTGTGGTCAGGTCTCCAATAAGGCATCTGATCATGTTGGACTGAGATGGAGGGCTGTCTCAGCAAAAGGCCACCAGACTACCCCTCAGAGGCAGCAGGCCCTCTGTCTGATATCCTGGTCTGCTTATGTCCACCCCTGGTGTGTCACCACTGTTCATGGTAAAAAAACTGCTCCTGCCAGCTGTTGCCCTACCCATCCACTTCACCATATAGCTCATGGCTCCTGTAAGGTGCCTGGCAGGGTTCTGGTCCTGGGTTCACTCGGTTCTTTCAATTTGGGTGCTTATTCTGGGGAGATGCATAGAAACTCTCATTCCAATTTGCAAAAATGTTTTCCAGAGTCAATCTGAGCCCCTGGGGTCACTTAGACATAACCTAAGGTCTTTAAGAGTCCTTTGGAAATTACTACCAGTATTTTCTTTGACCAGGTTATTATATGCTTACTGCAAAAGAGGATGTTCAGTAATATTCATGCATTTTCTGTCAAACTGACTGAGGTATGAATGAAGGGTCTTGCAAACATGTAAGTCCTCATTTGGACTAAAAGCTCATCTTTAAATTCATGAGTTGGGTTAGAAAAAAAATCTAAGAACACCATCAAATCAACACTTTCAAAACCAGATTTACAATACCATTTGAATCCCATGTAAGCTTTAGATCAATTCTTTATTAATTTTATTGAAATGTTTCTTCAGATAATTTGGATGAAGTAAGATTTATCTTCCCATAACAATTCTTTTGGTGATTAAGAAGAGGCATATACACTCTATTGTTAGCAACCTCTGTTACAGAAACTCTCACATGCCTACTTTGTTGGAAAAAAGAAAAGGAAAAAGAACAAATGTAGTCTGCAATCATAGGCAAGCACCAGTCCTAAATTGAGGTCAGGTGCTGTAGTTCTGCATGATAGAAATCCTAGTGTTGTGCAGAGCCTAACCCAAAGCAGGACCCTGTTGGTGCTTCTAGCTTCAGATGTGATGCTGCCCGGTGGTATAAACTAGCTGTCACTGCAAACTGTGTCTGTGAGTCTCTCCTCAGCAGAGTTGCCACCTCATTCCCAAGAAAGTCTCAGCTATATGCTGAACATTTTAATTTAGTCCAGGAATATGAAGAACTTGCAAACTAGAGCACACATCTGTCCCATATGGACACCAATAATAAGGTTTAAGCTGACTTAGAGACTATTTCTGGATCTGCTTTTTCACCTTTTGCTCTATGACAAATTCCAGTATACTCATATTAGCAGATTGTTCTTATTATCCACAAATCCCACAAAATTGAGTATGTTTACCACTATATCTATCTCACTCCAAGACAGAAAATAACCTGCCAAAAACCAGTCTCATGTATCCTGTGTTAGTGAGGTCAGAAAGCACTCTTTATGTCACATCTATCACTAATCAGTTTGACCACTCTACCCTGGCATACTTGACTTTAAACCCATACCTAAGCTTAACTCCAGCATGATGGTTCTGTTTAGATGAGACCTTCATAATTTCAAGCCCCTGTGATCCTTCTGAAGACACTTACTAATCTGGGACTTTGAGTCATTTCATGTCTTTTGTAGCTGTACGGTTGAGCATTATACAAGATGCTTAACATTTTATTAAACCAGTGGCTGTGTTCAATAAGTAAGAAAACTAAACAAAATAAGAGCAGCAAACTGGAAAGTATGTTGGGAAAACATGGGAGGCTTGCACAGAATGTAAGCTCTGCTTCTTAAGTGGATGAGACAGACAATTATTTACTATATTTTGAGAGCACCTGGCACTAGGTCTACTGGCCATCAGGACAACTTAAGTGAAAGTGGTGTTTATCACAGTGCCATGTTAAGTGGATTTTAGTACAAAAAATTAAACAAAACAGACTCTGGAAAAGTTTCAGGACTTTCAAACTGGTGAGTGCTCTGGTGTTGCAGACAGCTCAGGTCATTTATTGTGTCAAATGTGTGCCAAACAGCACAAATGACAATATGCGCTTTTATGTTTGTTGGTTTCTTTCTTTTATTTCTGTTTCTTTGTAAAGAAGGTGGATTTCATGCCTAGTGTGCTACCTCCCCTCTCCCTTCAAAACAATCTCTAGCCTCCCCATCTGACAGATCCTGCATCTTTCGAATACACTCCTTTGCTGTCCTCCTGATAAGGAAACCTTGTCGTTGCTGCTCTACATTTTCTTATCTGACAATGATGAGATGATTCTGGTTTCGTGTAGGTGTGGTAAACTGTTTAAATTTTTACTAACCATTGTGATACGTGCTGCCTGCTTTTCAGAAGTGGCATTTAGATGATCTAAAATGGACAGATTGCATGCTACAAATTCCAGGATGTAATCATCTTGCAATCTTGCTTGCAAAGGTTGCAAGATTTGCATGTTGGCTGTTTTGACTGACTAGAAGTCATTTCAAATGAAGAATGTCAAGTCATTTATGAGTTCAGCATGTTACCCAATTTACCAGACTCAGTAATTTCAAGAAGTCCAAGATGGAAATCCAGGACTTCGTTTTCAGGTCAATGATAACAGTGGACAGTTTGTAAGACCCCCTCTTAACCACTCCTTTGATCTACTAAAACTTCTAGATGAGAAATGTGTCTCTACATTGTCTTGAATTTCTCTGTTGCAGAAGTAAACAGTCTGATAACAGACAGTTCGTGCAAGCATTTTTTTGTCAGTGGTCTCTTTTGATGGTTGCAGTTGTTCTCTTCAAATTTGAGATGGGAATATAAGTGTGGATACCTAGGAGAAGATCATGGTAAGAAACCAGTTCTGCTGCACTTGTTCCTCTCCTCTGAGACACCTGATACACCTTATTCAAGTGGTATAAAATGCCGCTGGCCCTGGAAAGAATCTATAATCAGGCAAAAAATGTTAGAAATATCTATTTCTAGTGTGTTAAAAAAGTGAAATTTCACTATCTTGCCCTCTGTCATTGAAATGTCAACCTTATTATAGTTTTCTTTCTTAGTAGTTAAAGATTTTACATTGAAGTCTAAGAACACATTCAGAAGGTTGGTATTAAATACCTTTTCTTAAAATTTGGCTGCTATGCATATCATTACTATCAAAAAAGAAGAGAAAACTCAGCATTTTCACCTTTTAATTTCCACCTTTTAATGGCATAGTATGAGGAAAAAAGTAGCTTTGATTCTCAGCAATTTCTATTTTTTCATAGAAAATTTATTTGCTTCTTCGCTTTTACGTTCTGGGGTAAAACTTTTGCTTCTATCTGGTTTTGAAGTACAAGCACAATATTTAACCCCTTTAATTATTCTATGAGAATTTTATTGTATAAAATACTGTCTTTTCCTGTTAACTAGCTGTTTCAGTGCATTTATTCCTGATAGAGCATCAATTTGATCAGTGATGCATTCAGACTATCAATGACAGAATCCTCTAGAGTTTACAAATAGGAAATCTGATGGATTCGGTGTCTCATATGCAGCTAATTGGTAATGCATAGTGACTTATCAGATAACAATTATCCCCAGTAGTTTTACACAGTATTTCTGGGAATCATCCTTTGACACTTTATTTAGAGCATCTGTCAGCATATATGTTATTAATCTCATTGGAGATCACTCAGCAGCCACCATTCCCCTGTCTGCAGCAGAAGGTAAAGAAACCTCCTAGATTATCTGTAGCACAGCTTCTTGAAAGATACCTGCTTTCTTGCCACCTGCTTTCTTGTTTGATTTTATATTTTTGTCTTGTTGTCTTTGATGAAAGTGAAAACACATGTAACATTGCTGGCTGCTTACCTTACCTTGAAATCGTTGATGGTTATGACAAAGTTGTTCCAGTGATTAAAGAAGTTAAAGAACTCAATAGACAGGGAATGTACACAAAGAATATCTTAGGATGGAAAGGACCTCCACAGAATGAGTGCAATCTCCCTGTTCAAACCAGGTCCAACTAGACCAGGCTGCTCAGAGCTGGTTCAGTCAAGTTTTGAGCATCTTCAAGGATGGAGATTCCTCAACCTCTCTGGGCAATCTGTTCCAGCGTTTGGTCACCCATGTGATTAAAAAAGTTTTCCTTCTATCTGGTCTGAATTTCTGGTGTTCCAACTGGTGTTTATAATTTTTCAGTTCAGCTTTGTGTTTACCTCCAAGAAGAGTTTAGCTTGGTTTTCTTTATAGCCTCTGATCAGGTAGTTGCACAAGTCAGTGAGGACTTCCTTAATCTTCTTTCTGTATTACAAAGCCACCTCTTTCAGCCCGGCAAATGCTCCAGCCCTCTGAGTCTCTGGGTGGCCTCTGCTAGACTTCCTTTAATATGTCAATGTCCTTCTTGTACTGAGAGGGCCCAAAATTGGATACAGCAGTCCAGGTAAGGCCTCAGAAGGACCAAATAGGTGGGATGGGAGCAGTCACTTTTCTTGATCTGCTGCTGCACTCCAATACAGCCCCACATGCTGTTGGCTATCCTTGCCATGAGCGCACACTGCTGGCTCATATTGCTGTTGTTAGGACCTCCAAATCCTTTTCTGTGGAGCTACTTTCTGTCAGGTCAACCCCTGGCCTGTACTGCGGTAGAATGTTATTTCATTTCAGGTGCAGGACTCTGCTTTTGATGTTTTTGAACTTCATGAAGTTCCTGTTAGTCCATTTCTCCAGCCTATCAAGGGCCTTCATAGTAGTAGCCTAACTTTCCAACATGTCAACCACTCCCCCAGTATGTATGATCTATATAGTTTACAAACTTGCTGAGACTGAACTCTGCCCTATCAGCCACATCATTAATAAAGACATTAAACTGTATTGGCCCCAGTATCAATCCTTGAAAGACTCCTTGCCAGGAGTCATAAGTTTGAAGCATGACTCATTCCACCAGCTGAGATAATTAAGTTTTTTAACAGTTTTGATAGCAGAGAACAGCTGGCATAGGGAGGTGAAAGAGGAGGATCATGTTGGGATATCAGACCTTGCAAGAACTCTGATGTGTGTTGTTGGGCTGGCCAGGAAGAGAGTGTGGAGAGTATAAGGATGAAGAACCTTTACAAATTTGGGGAGCTATTGGGCATTCATTGAGTCCAGTGTGGTTACTGAGGGGAAGGGATGGGTAAATGAATCTGCTTTCAAGTGCTGAGGAAGATCAGAATTAGGATGGGCATCAGAGAATAAAATAATCTCCAAGCAGTCATTTAACGCTGTCCTTACTTATTTCCACACCAGAGAGAAACAAAATCTCCAGATTTCCCAAGTGACCAGAAATTCCACCAAAATAAAGTCTTATTGAAGAGGTTAATAAAATATCATGTAGGATGTTTCATTCTGATTTTGATTACTTTTCCATTTCCCACTTTATGATAAATTAAATGAAAATTATTTTGAACAGGAAAATTAAGGAGGAAACCTTTCTTTCCCTGCATTTGTGGGTGAATGCTAAGTATCAAACTGAAATGTAACAAAATAGGATTTATTTCTGCAATATGTGTTTCTGTTAATGGTCCATGTTATCTGTTGATGAATATCTGAGCAATTATACTTTAGACTCTTTTCTTGAAAGAATGTGGGGTACTTCTACTAGTGTGATGAATATTAAATAGTCTTGAAAGGGGTGTTCTCTGTTATGCCTAAATTCTCCCCAGGCTACAAAGACTGTTTACCACTTTCTATTTCTTTATTTAAATCCTTTGCTGACTCAACTGCCTGGTAAACCTATCTGTAATGTTAGTGGCCTAAACCTGCGTTTTCTGTTTTCTTAACAAAATGTAGTTGATAAGAGGATGGAGGAAAGCGATATGACTGAAAACGTATGGTGTACTAAGAATGTATCATACATACCTTACATGCGTATGCTTCATACATAGTCACCACTATGAAATACTAGCTTCTACTTTTTATGTTGTAAACCAGCTTCTTAATAATGAGTTTGTGAGACTTTTTCATGTTAGAAGCCAGCGCTTCCCAGAGTTCTTCTAAATTATAATATTTTTTTTGGCCTTAAATCACTGAAGATCACAAAAGTGTCTGTGCCTAAAGTGGGATGCCATTTGGACACAATAACTTGAGTGACATATTGAATTCTTGAATTGCAACTAAGAAGGCTACTCAGAGGGTTATCTAAAGTGTTGTGTACTTATAAAATTAAGCAATAAAACTTCGGATATTTAAGTAATTTTGGAAGGTTTTGTCAGGGTCTTACGTCAGCAAAGTCCTTAGTCTTATGTTTAATGGTAGATAGCAGAACTCATTGCTTGTAATGTAGCTACTAATGCAGTTTACCATTTCCTAGAAACATTTTCAAAAACAGCTCCCAAGTCACCTTTAAGCTAAGGCAATTCCAAAACCTAGCAGTTTGCTGCAAATAAACCGTATTATTGCAGCAGATGGTTGCAGAAAATCACAGTTGACTCCCTGGATCATCTGAACCAATTTGTAACATGTCTGGTAGAATTTTCCCAAACAATGACCCCATGAAAAATGTATGTTGCATTTAAAAAAAAACCTTACAAACCATATAACTACGAGGAAGTTACAAAACCAAATCCACCTTAAGGGGAAATGAGCAACAAAACCAAAAATCCAAGCCTGGGTCATAATGTTGCTTTTCTGTATCGCAGACTCATTATGAAGGTACCTTTTACTTAACCTCTTAGTTCTCACATCACTCATGTTAATGGCCAAGTTTCTGATACCGGTGACATTTATCAACTGATCATCTGTGACTCCATGAGTCACTGTCTCCAGGCTTGACATAAACCACTCAGACTCTGTGCTAGGGTCACCTGGACTTTGTCACTATTTAACAATTGAAAAGGAGCAGTACTTTCTTAAAGCACAGGCCAGACCCTCTAGTGATGTAAATGAGCACAGGAGAAGCAAAGTCTGATGTTTTCTACTACTCCAAGGTAGTTGAGCAAATGGAGAAGCTCTGTTTTCCCTCTGTGCTTTCTTTCCTTTGCTTGTATATTCCTTTGCTCTCTTCACTTAAATCAAACATATCTTGATACATGCAGTAGTTGAAAAGAAGCTGTTGCTTTATTACATCCGAAAACTAGGATGGACTGACTATAAAATAGATGAAAAATTTTGGGATGTTGATCTTTTGCTCTCCTTTTAATGTAAATCTAGAAGTAATGACAAGATTATTTGTTTTTCTGTGTTTAAACAGAATGCCTTCTGAACACAGAGAATTATTATCTTGGTGCTTTTTTACAGAGTATAGAAGGGTAACATAGGAGTAGCACATAGGAAGGAAGTGTTTTATTTACCCTATTTTTTTAATATAGTGTTGCATTTTGGCCATGCAAATGTTATGAGTCTGTGTGGAAGATTTTATTTCTTAAGAGGCAAAACATTCAAATTAGGCTTATGGCTAATTCTTTCCCATGCCCACATGTGTGAAGAAAATTCTATGGAAAAGGGGAAATGAAAAGGCACTATCTCACTAAAGACAATTCAGATCTCTGTTTTTGTGCAGTTTAAAGTCTGTATCAAATCTGGGACCTGAAAACTGCCATCGCCCTTTTCACATAGGCTTCAATCTCCTGCACCACTTGCATACAGCTAGTAAAGCTGTAGGTAGAAGAGGTGAGGGCCCAACTGCAAGATGGGAGCCAAGGTTTATCAGTGAGTCAGGGCCATTGACAAAACTGTGTTGAAATTGGCAGCTGTTCTTGGCAGCTACATACTGAGTTTTCCAGGTCAGCTGGTGCTCCTATACCTAGAAAGTAAAATTTGCATGCTTAGTGAACGTCTTGAGAATTGCAATTCTTGTATTCCTGACCTGATAAGTAAAAGATATTGATGAAGTTCAGAGATTTATAGTAGGGGAACTTTCATCCAAGTGTCTGATATATTTCTTTAGTACATTGTCCTTGTTTCAGCTGGGATAGACAATTTTTATTCTAGTAATTGCTGTGCTTTCAGATTTTGTATGAAAGGAACGTCAATAATGTATATTGTTTTAATTGTTGCTAGGTGATGTTTATACTATTCAAGGACTATTTTCAGCTTCTCATAGAAGCTGAGAAGGAGCACAGACAGAACAATGGAATGGTCAGTGGAATATTCCGTACCATAGATGTCGTGCTCAGTATATAAATGGGGATTGGCGGGGGTGGGGATCTGCAATCACTGCTTGGGACAAGCTGGGCAACAAATTCACCGGGTCTTGACTTGTGTTGCATACTTTATCTTGTATATTCTTTTACCATTATTATTATTGTTGTTGTTATTTTCCTTTTCCTGTTATTGTTCTATTAATACTGTCTTTATCTCAACCGACAAGGTTTTTTTCCCTTTCCTTTCTCCCTCTTCTCACCCTTCTTGGGGGAGAAGAGGGAGAGCTGCATGAGTGGCTGCATGGTGCTAGCTGCCAGCTGTAGTTAAATCACAACATACATGAAGTCTTTAAAGCATTAGACTAGGTCAGGAGACTCAGACCACTGACTCAAAGAAGAGAGTTTCTCACTGTCAAAACACTGACTGAAACTTCTACTGGGAATTTAGTATTGCTGCTAGTGTGCAGTTCAGTCAAAGGACATGCTTAACCATGTGTCTCTGCTATTCTCCATCAGTCCTGCCCTGAAATGATGTGCCACAGGATCTATTTCTAGATCAGTGGCTGAAGTCACCAAACAATCCTTTCAAATTACTCTGTTGACCAAATGAAGGCTTAAGTCTCCTCTAAAGACAACAAAGCCAACGTAATGTTGAATGCTGTAATTATCTCCATATGTTTTAAGGCATTAGAGTGAAAGGACCAGAAGTATACTAATAAATAAAGACCATATCCTGGTATTGATCTGCATGTGGAACTCACCTCTGAAATCAATAGGGAGCACTGAAAAAAATCAATGACAGGATATGACCCTTAGATAAGCTAGTTTCAAATCATTCTGACCCTCTACTACAAGAAGAAGGGTTACTTTGTGTTATCTAAGGTCTCAAACATCCACAAGTTTGGGAAATAGGAAAAAAAACACATTGAAGGGAACTGATATAGAAAGATCTACACAACAAAATAGTTGCATTTTGTAAGACCTCGACTAGTTATTGCTTTTAATATCATGTCTCCGGATGAAACACATTTAAATGGTTTCTTGTAACTGAGACTGAAAGTCTCAGGGAATACCTTGGGGAAGCATGAGTGATGAAAAGGAACCAGCGTTCATGTGCACTTCCTGCTAGCATTATCGATAACCTTGCCCTGCATTATAGCATGGGGAAAACTACAGAAATTAGGCCTTGAGGCAATTGCCCTGCATGAGAAGTCAGCCATGTGTTGAAGAGAAAATGGAGCTAGGAAGCTCAAGGGACACAGCATACCTTCTTTTCTGAGATACTGTTTTGACAGATGAGCATGGCATAGTATCGTTATTTTTCCTCTACTGGATATCAAAAAGGCTTTGTTTTGCAAAACATAGGTTATGTTTCTTGGCTGCATTTGCTTGTGTCAAATCAGTGCTGTGTGGGATCTTCTGAAGCACAAGACTGCAAACAGGGGCCTCTCTGAAGCATGTTACAGCTCCCTTCAGGCTCACAATCTTGATTTCTTTCCTTCAGAAACCAAACTGAAGGTGTGGACATATGAATGCTTGGATTCCTGTCTAATATGGCATCAAGATGCAGCTGAAACTTACACCCAGATCTAAGTGTGTCAGTCCTGGGTAACTAACTTTGACGCTCCCTTGATCTGAATCAACAAATAGCTTTAAGATGGTGGCACGGATGCTCTTTTCACTAATTGCTTTCTACTGATGTGAATATTCCAAAAATTTTAAACAAATGTCTGGAAGTGAGAAAAACTATTTTTGATACCCCAAAATTTTTATGTGGGCTTATTCTGATGAACATTGTCTACTTCAAATTCTAGTAATTTGGTACAAGGCATGCTTAATGTCAGCTAAAAAGAATAGCTACAAAATGGAGAAAATTGTATGTTTGAACCTGAAAAAAAAATTGAATCACAGCCATTTATCCAAAGAATTTCTATCTCCAGAATAACTCTCTTTACTTGCCCTTGCTTGTCTTGTCTATTTTTTTTTTTTTTAAATAGCATGCACATTTAATGCATGTGAAATGTTTCACATTGCCAGACATGGAATAAGCCTACCCTCAGAGCACTGTGGACTTCTTTTTCCTAATATTGGGAGAAGTAATCTAGCCAAAATCCCCTCTAGATGGCTCCGATGCTTTCATTACATTGCCATTTGCTTAGATCCTTGTCTGACTCTTTTCGCTATCTGTAGCTTTGTTCTCATTTAGAATTGTAAGTTTGAAAGTTCCTGTTTCTTTTTATCCAAGGAGAAGATCTATCTCAGCAATGCAAGCTTTTGCATGCTGCCCCATTAGTGTCTCATCTTAATCCATGCCTTGAGGGTCCAAATCTACGGAGGATAGAACAATTCAGTCTCCATACAGATCTTGGATACTTCTCAGACTGTGCCAACAAGTGTGCCAATTAAAATTGTGTTTTCATGACATTTCAAGCCAGCCCAATACAGAGAATGTAGGTGAATAAAATAGATCTATAATTTATGTTTCAGAAAAAGAATGAGTTTCCCTCCAAAATTTTCTGACTTGTATCGTGTCATTGTTCACAATTTAGTCAGAACCTGGAATGCTACCTTCAGATTATGGAAGCTGGCAAAATTCATAACCTGGCAAAAGGGAAAATATTCACATAACTCTCGGCAAGAAACTAAATCAAACTATTCTTTTTAATTGCAGGTGAGTAATAGCACTCTTACATTTCATACAAATAACGTCAGCACTCTCCTTCTGTGTGATTGATGGGATGTTTTAAGTGGAGTGCTTTAATTCAGCACAGCTGGACGTCTCTTGTTGGATTCTCCTCCTAGTCTAAGAAATTTTTGTTTTGAGATGTTTTGGCAACATCTTACTGTGTTAAGGCTGAAAAATATCCCTCAAGAGAGTACAAATTGAATTGTGAACTCTTTGCTCGGTCAATATCTCTGCTAATGAAAATTGGGGATTACTGTTTGGTTGTTTGGTTTTTTGAAACGATTCACTTAGTCTTCAAGGTCTTGTTTGAGCTTTTGGATTGAATTGTAATGGTCTATCATGAGTAATATGTCTGTAACCTCAGTGCTTCCTTGTAGTACTTTCAAAAGTATTTTTTCCTTTCCCAGGATCTCTGCCACTTTGTTGCTTCCCATTGCTAGGATTAAGCACCTGGCTGCAGATTTAGGAGACCTTAGTAGAATTCCACACACTCCTCTAACCCACATGCCTGGCGAGTGGCAGAGGAGGGCTCCTGTGGGGGTCATAGGAAAGTGTGCAGATGCTTGAGAACCTAGCTGAAATGCAGTGCGTATTCAAAGAAGGAGATTGTGCAGCACTAGTGTTCAATCCTTCATACCATGTATGAACATATGCACATATCACTGTGCAGGGCACAGTGCTTTGCCAAGCCAACAAAGGATATCTAGGGAAAGAAATATGCTGGGCATTTTGAGAAAGGAAGAAGACTTCAAACCATTTTTGTTAAGCTTCCAAAAGGGAGGACTTTAACTGTTCAGCAAGTCGAGCAAAAGCAGGATTCTTTGAGGATCTTGCCATGCTACCAACTATGGAGTTCATTTAAACTAGGCATATATCCACTTAGTGTATTAAGTTCATTAGCATCAGGCTCACATGGATTTATTTACAATCTCCGACTAGAATCAACGTGAGCTTTCAGAGCCCTGGAGTACATAATAACAGGAAAATTGTGGCTCTAGTTAAACACATCCCCAGGGAAAGCCTGGTAAATGTCCAGGGCAGTGATTAGGAAAGGTTAACTTATGATGTGACAAGGAAAGTAGTACAAGTTAGATAACACTAATAAATGACATTGGTGTCAAAAAATGATAGATTATTCTGAAGTGTTCTGTTAAAAAAAGAAATAAATAAACCAAGCAGTTTTTAGAGGAATATCGCGAATCTATCTGTAACTATCTGCAGTTGCTTACTATTCTAGCATATCAATTTTGATGTGTATGTGTGGAAAACGTATTACAGAAAGAAATACTTAATATATAAGGAACCATCTAGTGTGCTGCATGGAGAACAGGACATTATACAAACTTCCAATTTGTGCAGCTGTCATGAGTGAGCACCCACAATGCCATTTATATTGGAGGAAAATACCAGTAATAGAAAGCATTTACTGAATGACTGAAAACAAATTTGCAAGGGAGAGACAATTTTTAGTTTGCTCTGTTTGGTTTTATGCTCCATACATTGTAATCCTTAGATTATGGAGTTTGTAAATTGAATTGTGGGGACTTTTTGCTATGAACAAGCAAACCCCTAAACTTCCAACATTAAAAAAGCCCTCTTTTTTAAGGATTTCATTATTGTTGATTTTCTTATGTTAGAATTTACACCATAATATACTTTTCCTGAATTATTATTGCTTTGTTTTTGGCAAATATGTATTTTTAGACTGTATCCCTTGTTATGTTGCAAGCTCTAGTCTTGTCCAGACTATCAGATATGTTGTCCCTCTTATACAGTGATCTGAAATACAGATTTCAGCAGAAGAGTTCATAATGAAAAAAAAATTAGGCAGCACTTTAAAATTTTGGATCTAAATAGTTCTGTCTTGCTCAGTAGTTGGAAAATTGCTCAATATTTGGGACTTCCTGTTACTCTGATGGACTCAGCATGTTTGTTCAGTGCCAAGGACTGTGGTGCACAGATATCTGATCTGTCTCTGAGAAATCCTGGTTTGTCTGTGCAATGCTGTCTGGAACTGCAGAGCTGGTCTCACAACTCGAGCAGAGCCCTGTGCCGACACACTCCTATGGCATCCAGTTTGGCAATAAGTTTAGCTGGTGTTTCTCTGGGTGTCGCTGCATTATGCTCTACTACACTGTGTAGACGTACTCAAGTTGGGTCTTTTAGGAGAGTTGAAGGAGACACGTCTTAGCACAAGGCAAAACAGAGACTCCTGACTCTGGTGCATGGAGATCCTGTGGGTATCCATAAAAAGCTCTGTTTCCTCAGGTCTGTTCTTGGCGTCTGAAACAGATGTTTTATTAGACTTTCACTGACTCTATAAGAAGAAAATTTCTCCACTTCAGCAGGAAGATGAGGCCTCCTGACAACTTTTTTTTTTGTTTCAAATAATATAATATGTATTCTACGGCACATAAAGGAAAAGCAACTAAAAATACTAACCAGGGAGATGCTTTCCCCACCTCTTCCACAATGGATAAACAATGTTTGCCTGGATGATGCTATTCTAAATCATACATCTATTATGCAATAATGCCAAAATGTTAAAACTTGAGTGTTTATATCCAGAGTAATCTAATGTTCAGCAAAGTCTAACATACACGCTTTACACCACAGCCTGCAAGATGTCTCACTGAAATGTAAGCAGCTGACCACATGGTATGTCCCTGACTCCTTTCCAGATTCAGGCGCTCCATCTACTTTTGTCAGTCAGTGAGATTTAAAAACCTCAGCAGCTCTGAACATCAGGCCTTGCGCAGGCATAACAAGATTTGTATCAGAAATAAGAAGCTGCCTACAGATGTAGTTACCAGTCGAGAAGGTCTCTGTGTCACGTTAACATGGGTATGTACCTATGGTTGCTTTCTTTCTGGCACAGTTTCTTATTGCTACTCCTACTGTTCTTACGAGACAATGTTAAGGCTTTCAGCATGTGTGCCATGTCAGTGGTGTTCTCAGTATTGCTGTGTGAAGCGTAAATCAGCCCCTAGGCTGCCAACCTTGTTAGGGCCACAGACTTTTCACAGGGGCACTGCCAGAGAGGCAATGGATGCATCTACCACAGGACGCTCTGGGGTGGCTTGTGTCTGAAGTGGTACCTGTCTGGACTGTGGGAAACTAGAGATTTCTCTGGGGAGGTTTTTTCAGGACAGTTCTCAAGGTATCCCCTTGTACCCAAAGTGCTATTTCTCTTTTTCTTGAGCTGTGTTGTCTGGATAGGGAAGCAGTTCAAAACAATTTGGCTTCTGGTCTGGGCTTCGAGAGGTTGATGGTCTAAAATACAAGAAGCGAAAGAATAACACCATAAAAAGATGTGCTTTTCAGACCTTAAAAATGAACATACTTGCTCTTGAGATCAAGCAAAACATGTTTTCTGTTTTCATCAGCTTTGTTCGCAGGACAAATGAACAGGCTTCATTTGCGAAAAGGTGGTAAGTTCAAAAGAAAAAAAAGAATTCTATATAAACTTCTCAGGAAAAAGGTACATTTTCACTTTTGCAATATGATGAGAGAATCACTAAATCAGAGGAAAACAGAGAAAAAGGATGTATCAAATCTGAGGACAGTTACTGTAATGTCCTCACTTCTCCTTTAATGCATTTAATTAAGAAGATATTTGTAGTGTATAATATGATCATTTTTTTTCTCAGCTGGCTGCAGTCAAAGGTATGACTTGCTGTGCAGTGAACTGAAGCTAGAGTCCTATGTGGTTTGGCCAGTTAAAAATACTAAAATTACTTTCTTCCCTCCTGCTCTTCCAATCTTTCTTCTTTGCAGATGGCAGAGGACAATATGCTGGGTCTGCAATAACACTGACTCAAAATTCCTTGCTAATTGTAAGATAACTTCCTAAAGATTGCAAGCAAAAGGAAGTCAGAGAACAAAGCAATGTCAAGTATGCACATGTCACAACACAATGTGCTGATTCCAAGCCTTTGGAAACATGCTGAAAGACATGTCTGGAAAAAAAAAAAACAGGGAAGTGCTTCCACACAGTCTTTCAGCATGAAAACAACAGCTGAATGTGCCTGTTCCCACCAGGAAAAAATACACTGAAATAACAAAAGGTGCTGGAAAGCTAGAAATGAAATCATCAGATGGTGAGTATGCTCTTTTGTCTGTTCCTAAAATTTACATAGACTGTACTTCCACTGCATTGTAAATCAAGGGATTAATCTGGAGTCATGTTTGACTGCGAGGTGCCAAGAAGACCAAGAAAAATGGAATGTATAAACAGGTCTCTCTTACAATGGAGGACTAGTAGAACAAAACAGAAGTAAAGCAAACAAAGGGCCACACTTTCAGATAATGTATCTGCAGGAATGCAAACTCTGTGCATTCCTGATCACTCCTGTAGGTACTGAATGCACAAAAGACACACTCTTGAGGAGACTGGCATACACAGTGTTTCTTTGTCAAAGAGTCTGCATACATTCCCTTCATAACCACAGGTAAATCTTTGCATCATTGGTGTACTCTAAAGATGTAAGTGTTTTCAATTAGGCCTGTCACTTGTTGGCTTCCTGAGTCCAATTTTCTGTCATCTTAAGAGCTCATAATTTTCCAGGGGAAAATTATGGAATCCTAGTGAAAGATGACATGTACAACACAAATGAAATGCTGCATGCATCTGACTTAAGATGTTAAAAAATATACCCTCCAAAACCAGAGAGATACCATACATAAATGCAAATGAAGCAACACTCAGTAATGAATAATGATGTGACTAGGCATTTTTCTTTCAAAAGTGATAGAAGGAAACAAAATTATCCCTAGTTCCTGCAGGCAGAAACAAGTACTGGGATGAAAAGCAGGTTGCCTCACATTGCATATCAGCTCAGGAATAAATTCTCCATCTTCAGATTCTCAAGTGACTTTATAAAACTGTTCCTTTTTGTGAACTGCCGAGTCCCAAAGAGCACTTATGACAAGTGCACCTGAAAGGCTTGTTTTGTATTCAGTGCTTCTAGTTGTGCTCCCAGAGATACATGCCATAAAATGACCTCAGAGTTTGTTAATGTTTCCTACAGCAGACATAATATGCATAAAAATGAAAGCCCAACCTTACTTTAAGTGAAAGTTATTTAGGTATATTTTAATAAAACTTTGCAGACTTATGTTAAAATCTAGCATAAACGTTTCTGCCAAAT
Source organism: Gallinago undulata (assembly GCA_026546715.1). Taxonomy (NCBI): domain Eukaryota; kingdom Metazoa; phylum Chordata; class Aves; order Charadriiformes; family Scolopacidae; genus Gallinago; species Gallinago undulata. Next base: position 7,264,517 of record JAOTQQ010000032.1, read on the forward strand.
AGAGGAAAAGGTGTTGCTGTGATTATAAAGGCTGATAATAAGCTGAAAAACTGCTTATTTTCCCTGGCTGTGAACTCTAGTATCTCTTTCAAACCTATCTGTCTGTTAGATATTCCTTGTCGGTGCATTATTTGGGATTCTGGTCTTTCTTGTCAATTCTAATTTGGACTCCAACTGTATGATGCACCATTTAAATTTGGTGTTCAGCTGTCTTCCATATATTTTCATGCAATTAATGGATTTCTCCTTCCCTCTTGGACTGAGGGAATATAATAATTGAGAATATCTGACTCGCTATAGGAAGTGATATTCAGGGAAAATGGGGCTTCTTTTGAACCAATGCTATTTTTTTTATTTGGGCAAACAAAAACCTGACCCAACTGAGCCTTTGCATCAGCAGTGAACTTGAGAGCGTGCCACCAGATGCCAAGTATAGACGCTAAGCAAATTTACACTAAAAAGAAACCCTTTGCCATAGTAAATCCCTGTTGTTAGATGCCCTTTGAGGCTGAGACTGTAACACAGCCAAATGAGGGAGTGAGATATTCTGTTATGGCTGTGCATGGCCACATAAAATTTGGGAGCTGGCAGGAGCAGACGGGTAGTAAAGCACATGAAACTGTTAGGTGGCGAAGGGAAAGAGAGATCTGGAATGCACCTTAAAAAGAGCTTTTGGTTTGCGCTTTTGTTGGGCCTGCCAGGGGTTTTGAAATAATGCAAAGGAAGAGCCTGCTGTCCTGGGTACAATATTCTGTCAAATCGCTTTTCCAGGAGCAAAGGAATAGTGTTTTTCATCATAATTCCTCCTCTCAGCCCCCTGCATAAATGAATTAAACCTAACTTTATCTAAAAAAAAAAAAAAAAAAAAGGCAATGCAAAGGTTAAACCCGAGCACTATTATACTGTCCAAAGGCACTGAAGAGATTGTAGCAGGTGGTCCCACCACCTGTGCTTGTCTGCTTCCATTCCAAATAATCTCCTTATCAAATGCGGGGAGGAGCAGACACTCGGGAGGGTCCCACGGGAAGAGCAGTGGCTGAAAAACAGAGTGGCTAACCAGAGAGATAGGAACCTGCGATGCAGGGAATCCATAACTTGGGGGAGGCTAAACAGAGTGGAAAACACTGGAGACAGATCTTTGTCTCATTTACAGCTTGTCTATTTACAGCAATTCTTCTGGCGTCAGGGGCAGCCCTTCGCGTTTATGTCATGTGGGTAATGGATGGGAGGTAAGAGATCCTGCAATTCAAACGTATAAGCTGCTGTGTTCTAATGGCTTGCAGAGAAAAAGGCCAATCAAACAATGCTTTTATAATAGCACCTATTTTCTTTATCCTTCCTCAATGGCTACAGGAAATGCTTTAATTTAATAGAGTAAGCGGATGCATTGCGTGACTTCCAAATGGCACACTAACATCGTAATGATCCCTGCTCTCTGTATTGCAGGCAGGACTGTGGTTTGTTTCTCAGTGGGCTGCACCTACAATAGCTTTTTATGACTGTCAGACTTTGACTAAAAGAAAACAAAGCACTGGCTGAAAAAGTAATAACAATAAAGACCTTTCCTGTCATGTATCTGAATATTCCCTTTCACTCATTCTTTTCTGTGAATGAAATTTCTTAGGTAAATATAGCTAGAAGGGGAAAGGTACCTCAAAGGAGCTCACTGTTGTCAGCATGTATCTTCACATTCAAGTGAGATCTTTTGAAGTGAAAGGGTTCTCAAAGTTGAGGACTTCTGTGTCAAGCTGCCTGCTGGGCATGACGCACACCCTGCAGCTGATGGCTTTACCTTTTCACAAGTTGTTCTTTAGGAGAGCAAAGTTGTTGGTCTTCATGTGGCAGCAAGCATTTCCTTCTCATCAGGTCTGCTTGCTGTGGTGCAGCATTGCACTGACATGGCCAAATGGCTTCTCAGGTGGGAGCCAGCTTGGCACCTCTTCATCGCCTTCCACTTTGCACCCAGAAATGTTTCCTGAGTTCCTTGTAAATTTTACATCTAGGCCCAAAGGCTTCCAGAGCTTCCTATCTGCACCGTGCAGAGCAGGATACTTTGTGATAACCTCTTGCCAGATGGAGCGTACAATCCTTGCTACTTTTTCTTCCATCTGTTCCTCATTAACAGGACATTTTTCTGTCCCGTAAGGATCAGCTTGGTAACAGCCCTATGCTAGATTTCCTCTTCTGGGAGGTTCAATAATTAGTCCTGAGCTTTCCTTAATCCTGCCCCTATTTTAGCAACACGAGGATATGGGCAAAAGCGAGGCCAGTTGAAACCCGTCAGAAAGGTTGACTGTCACCCTGGGGATGACAGACCCCAGGATCGACATTTTCCAACATAATAATTATCCATAAAAATGAACACCGCAGGACAGCTAATCCAAAAACATTCAGTGTATCTCATGCAAACTTTAGTGGTTTCTCCTGTTGTAGCATTGCTTTGTATTGTTTTTTCAATGAAGGTACCTTCACTTTGGATTTAACAGTGTAGTCTCAAAGCAAGGTATTGTTCACCTTGATAGCTATTTGGCTGGTTCCTTTTGAGTGACGGTTTTAAGATCCTTGAGTGAAATATTCTGAGTTAAAAGGATAGTATTGCAGTTTTCTTCTATGAATCAGAAATGCTTCTTTCATTTCTTGCATGACGGTGTCAAGACAACACTGTCCTAATTGCACTGTTAGCTGCAGTATGTTGGACCACACAATGCCATGGAGAACCACAATGTTTTGGATCAACTTTTGTTATGGAAATATTTCCAAACCTGAGTAGCCTTTTTCTTTTCTTTTTATTACAATTATTTAAAATCTGTAGGTAAATATTTATTTCTGGCTAGAAACTACTAGACATTTAAGATCTAGAGCAAGAGGTTCTTTTTTTTTTTTTTGTTCGTATGATTCTCAGAATACACAGGCTTTGTGCTAACCTTTTGACCAAAAATGGCACTTATGCAGAAGAAGGGCTAAGGTTCTAGACGTGTAAAAGTGAGGAAATGAAAGGCAAGGACTCTCTGCAGCTATTATGCCTCAGAAATACATGACATTTTCTATTATTCTGTAGGGCAATGACTTTATACCTCTTATACAGTGTGACCAATTTTATAGTAACTTTTCATTCATCAATTTGGCACTTTTACAGTCTCAGCTAACATTGCACTTAACATGCTTTTTAAAATATTTGATTTCCTTGACTAAATCTATAAAAAAAAGACAAGAGAGATTAAAATAACAAGAAGTACATTAACCTAAATTCAGTGCAAAGTTTATGCTGGCTTCTGCTGTATAGTTTTAGCAGAGAAGAAATAAGTTTGTTTGTGAATGAAGTAACAGAAATGTTTGTGAAAGGGTCATGTCAGAACAGGACAGGCCCTGAAGAACTTGGCATAGCAGCAGTGTTGGTGGCAGCTTCTTCAGACCTCCTTCTTGCAAATGTGTAATCCTGTTGTTCAGAGTCTTTTTGTAATAATACTTAAAGTTCCTGTCAATACGAATCTTCCTTAGGAATTCTGAGCAGACTCTCAAAATGGTAGGATGAAACAATTCATATTGCTATGAATCTGGTTTGAGAACTTTGATAACTGGAGTAAGTCACAAAAACAGCAAAATGCCTCTGATGAGATTTAGATCAGGGCAGCAATAATTTTTGTTTCAGCATTGTCATTTCTGTATTGATCACAGCACTGGCCAGGTTGGGGCCTGGGGGCCTTCCCCCCACAGGGGAAGAAGAACCAGCTTGTATAAAGTTTTCATCATCTCCACTCCAGCGTGATGGCAATTCTTCCCATTTCAGGAAGAGCACCCTTTTCGAGATGATTCCTAATATTCTTTTTTCTTCAACTCAGGTAAGTAAGTAGAAAGCTCTTCTGTGGCAATAAAGGCTTAGTACTAACACTAGAATTACTTTTCACCTATGTATAAAAGCCATCTGAATATGGTACCTGTCAGAAATTCTGTGCTAAGTTGCAAAGCCCAGACTCAAATGTTAGGAAATGTCTTATTCATAGCTGCCAACAGAACCTCAACTCAGCTCCCTTCTGTGTTAAGGTACAGTCTTTAATTGCATAATCACATACTATTTTTTCCAAAGGACCTCTGTCTCACTCAGGGCACAGGACCTACAAGAGGGCTGAGTAAAGGTTATGCAGGCACACATAAATCTGCCACTTCCTAATTTAGCTGTCCTTGACTTTGCAATCTAAATAATTTTGCTTTCAGGGAGATACATTTTTATTTTTTTTTTCTTAAATCATGGTAGAACAGCATTCCATAAATCGTTTCTTTTGGTGGGACTTTGGACATCAGCTTATGAAGGCTCCTAGAGGAGACATAGTTAAGAAATACAGTAAACACAGCCTCCATGCGCTTTAAACATGCATAGACTAACACTTCATTTGCTCTCAGTTTGGAGTGTCACATGGTGCTTCAAGTGCTAAAAGATTTAGTATGGTTTATGGCTCAAATTTTTCTAACTCAATTTGTCGTTTAGCACCAAACTCCCCTGTCCTGCAGCACACTCAAAGGCGAAAGGGCATCAAAGCATTCTCCTGCTTAACTGCCCATGGATTGGAATAGCTCTTGTGACCTTTCTATTGCTCTTGGGATCTTTTATGAAATTAATTATTAAAGCGCAAAGCCTCAGGTCTATCTGTGACATAATGCTTGAGGTTTTCAGTACAAAACTAGATTCCTTCACTCACAATAATTTTTATTCATTAAACAGTTTCAGCTTGAAAAGAGAGGTCCTTTAGTATAATATTTTTTTTTTATCAACCTTATTACCATTTTGCTCTTCTGCAGAACACTATTAACTGAGTGCATTTCCAGTAAGTTTCGAAGTATTTCTTAGTCTTTATGTCTGGACGTTACTTTTAAAACACGCAGGTATGACCTCGAGTGCAAACACAACTTTATTTGCTAAGAATAAGCTATTTAGCTATGTAGCTTTGATTATGATTCCATAAATAAAGTGCTTGGACACTACTACAGTGAACAGAACAAATCTGGAGGCATAGTGTGCGGGAAACAGAAACACAGATAAGAAGAATGAACTTTGAGGAGTAGGTTGTCATATCCAATTCTGCTAACCTCGTAAGTGGCAGAACATCTGCCCTAGTCGTTTTGAGTCAGTCTTCAGACAGGTAAGTGAGGAGGATGTTACCATGGTGAAAGACTTGGAAAGAAGAACAAGAAGGTTGAACAGGGAGGATTTTGGAAAATACCAAACCTTAACTTGCATTGAATGTTACATAAAACTTAACAGTTATCAGAAAGAGTCCTTCAGTCAAAGAGGCTTGCATTTAATATGTGACCAAGACAATGGGTTTGTAATTTGTAAAAAGAATTTGCACAGAATTGTGTATTAGTCTAATGGAACAATAATTATTGAGTGACAGATGCATTTTAAGGCATTTTAGTGGCTGCTCCACAACTGATCCTACAAATAGAGATCTATTACATTCCAGGTTTTTATGCCTTCAGCAAATGCTGGTTTTGAGTAAGAATTCAGATGTGGAACATTGAAAACCTGCAGTACAGATACATGTCTGGGCTGTATAATAGATGAGCAATCTGAGGCAATGCTGAAAGAATCCTTCATTTTTCTTTCCAATTTCTCCCCATCTGGGTTTACTAGATTACCCAACAAATATGAACTAATATTCTAGTCTGCAGACACTTCTCCTCATGTTCGGAGAAGCTAGGGATTTCATAACAGTTTTATGAGAGTAGTTTAGAGTTACTTTTTGAAAATGTGTTTTTAAACAGAGGATGTGTTTTATCTTTATTTAGATATTTATTTCTTGATTTAACTGGCAGGTGTTTGTATTTTTCGAATAATTTAAGCAGTATAGATCCAGGGCCCAAATTGTGCTGACCTTAAATATAATCCCGATGAAGGGAATGTTGAAATAGCGATGAGAAGTTCAGTTTTATGTTGAAGACCAGGGTCAGTGAGAAATATTTCAGCTGTTATGCTATCCTGTTTTAGAAGGCAAATGAAAGGCTTCTGTGCATCATACTGGTGTGATGTGACTGAATGAATGCAGATGCAACATGATCTGAAGTCTGTTAAACTTGTATTTGGAGGGGTGTGAATATATAAGAGAGTCTGTTCCTGGGAGAAACCAACCACTGGTTCTGGAAAGATCCCAGAAAATCACAGTGAAGTAATGCAACTAATCTTTATTGCTAGGATGTGGTACAAAATAAGATGATTTATCAGTTTATTCAGAGTTTCTAAGCACGACAGATATTAGTGGTTATCACCAGTCCCAGGCCAGGAACGGGGCCCAGAAGCTGCCCTAAAGGCTCAGACAAAAGCGTTACATGTGTACCATTTGTGGCCTGTTGTGGCAGGAGCACTTTAGAGTATATTGAGTATTTGAATTTTTCTGTTAGGCTGCTCCTTATGCAGTAGACATAACAGAGAGGCAGATGACCAAACCCAGGCCTAAGAGGGAAGAATGACTACAGTATCTGAAAATATCTAAGACATTATGCTCCTGCAGGACTGGAGATAGTTTTAGGAAAACTGCATTCACAGGGAGAGCGGAATCTCAAATCTGTTTTTCTATTAATTCAGTTGGGCAAGTAGTGGGGAGGTGGCAGCTAACCAGTTGCCTGTTTTCATTCCTGTTCTGAAATGGCTATTTATTTTCTCATTCATTGCATGAGGAGCTTAGGCTGTCATCCCAATGTACTCTGTGGCCAACAGAGGAGCACCTAAAAGATTACGAATTACGGCCCGACAGCTGTAGTCTCCTGAGCCCTTGAATGGATGTTGTCCTTAGTGTAGGAATTCTTAAGAGTATGAACATAGTATTGTCTCTCAGAGAATTGTTTCTATAATATTTGGCCAGCTCTTGTAGTTACTTCTGGAGAGAGGCTAAATGATAAAACTTCCAGCTCTCAGGACTTTGAAGGCAAAATGCCGTAGGTAGATCTACACCATACAGCTATGCTCGAGCATGGCTCTGTGCTTGGGGTAGTTAGCCTTGCTCAGCTTAAGCATTTGGTGTAAAAAATCTATAGCACAACTGTTTTTTTAACTGGGTGGAGGGGGAAGGGAAGTTAGTGTGCTCCCCATTTGAAGTCTGTTATTTGAAATTATTTCTAGTATTTGAAAAATGATTTGACTAATATTTAGATAGTATTAGTCGTTCATTTCCATCAATTATTGAAAAGGACTAAGCACAAATAATGGTTTATTTTTTCAAGCTGCTCTACTGCTTGAAATAAAAATGGATGTAGAGAAATGCTGACATTTTTTAAAGACATCTAAAAACAATGGAGTCCTCCGGAAAAAAAATCAATGGAATTTGTTCAGTTCCTTTAGAAATCCAGCCTCCACCTTCAGAGCTTTCTCAACAGTCTATATTTTTCCCGGTCACTAGCAAAACAAGGGTAAAGGCTTTCCCAAGGGAAATCTGCTTAAGCCTGTTGCAACGTCTGTGAGGAGTATGGGTGCTGGTGGAGAGTGATACAGGGAGGAACTGTGCTGTCAACAACAGGAAGCTGGTGAAAAACGAGCGGTGCCCCTGGGGAGGTGAATGCAGAGCAGATGGCTCTAATTGTGAGTCACACTGTGACAACTGACAAGAGAAATTCTGCACTCTTGACACTTTAAAGATACCAAAAATACCAGAGAGCACATTCCATGGCTTCTTGAAAACTTCCATATTGAGGTAGCTGGGGGGGGAGAGCTCCAACTCCTCCTGTTTCCATCACTAAACAGCCCATAAAATTCGCTGTTGATAAGCTTCCAAGCAGCCAAGCATTCTAATACTTAGATAAGTCACTAATGTTAATAAAACCACTGAAGAAATAAGAAGAAAGAGGTGCAAAGGGGATTCATGTGCAGGGCAGCACCACTTGCTTCAGATACTGATCCTTTCAATTAAGGTGGTTCTGGATAAGAAAGGGGAAAGTAACATCCTTGTTTATAAGCACTGATAGATTTTGAAATATTTTTCTCTCTTCCCCTTGCTCCCCCCCTCCCCCCCCCCCCCCAAATCCGGAATGACTGCAAGCATTTTCTTGATGTATTTCAATTATTGCCCGGATACAGGGTTGCAGATTTATATTGTGCTTCTTTAGTGGCGGTACAAAAAGTCAAGACCAGAAACCATTCATAGTTCGTTGCCAATTTTTTATTTTAGGCTGAATGCTTGTCTTGGGTAGGTCTGCAGATGTAAACAGAGCTACCCCAGAAATAAGTTTTATTTACTCGCTTGATGCAACTGCTTTAGTTCCAGTAGTTTAGTACCATACTCAGGTAGTTTGTCCCTTGAACATAACCTGGTTGTTTCACATGCACCCTAATAACATAAATCATCTCCTTTCCTTGGAACTCTGTGACCATTAATATCCGGCTAAGGCATTATTGTTATTCTTCTGGTACCATGCAAAAATTTTCCCTGGCTATTTGAGGAGGAGGTGTGTGGGGAGGGGGGGGGAGGAATTTCTTAGTGTTAGAAATATTTTTGGGAGTGTCTCATTCTGATTGGATTCAGATATCTGATATTTTGGCATTCTCTGCTACTTTTCAAATTGTTATTATTTGTGAAAGTTACTAACAATGGCAAAGTGGATTGAGTCACTGGGGGAGGCAGCTACACTGCACAACTGTTCCTCCCGCAGCTGTTAAGCTGCTGCTTAAAGGTGCAATTTGGAAGTTGTTACTTGAATAAGTGCTTAAGCTCCGAGGCAGTGAGCTTGCTCAGGAAGGTCACACAGTTGAGCGGTTCTAAGTTGAGTTCAGTATTTCTGAGTTGGAGCTATCCTTATCGTTTTCTTTTATTATTATTTTACTTTGTTTTATCATTTAGCTGGACTCTGAAATTTTTTCTGTGGGGTAAGTCTGCTATATAGAGAAATCTGAGATGAAGTGAAGTCATGTAGGGTGCCAGCAGTACTATAGCCTTAGTGTGCTGCTCTGCTAAGGTTGGCTAATTTGCTCCATTAAGTGTCCCTGTAAGTTGCTGTACCTGTGGTAGTCACGGTGTTTTGCATTACATCATCTAGAAATCCCACTAAGTGTCCCTCCCCTCCGTACTGCTGTGTTGCACTCCTGAGGTCACACCAATGGGTACTTCTTTTGCCCAGTTTTCTTGTGTCACTAATGGAGCTTGAGATGAGAATAATTATTTAAAGCTTTGGGCATTTTAGAACAAGAATTCCCCTTTGTAACTGCTGTCCCAGATTGGCATTTGACTTTCTTGCTGCCAGATATTTTATATAAGGTCATCTGTTATAGCCATTTTATGAGATTTTGTTACCTCTGTGAAAAGCCCAGGATTTACCACTAATTGGAATAAATCTACCAAAATACTTGTATTGTCACGCTTTAGAATTTGTAAGTTGCATAATGCCCATGTACATTAGGCCACGTTTTCTAAAATCATGAACATTTTTTGTATCTAACTTACAAAGCGCTATGCAGATACACACATCCTAGGAGTCTCCTAAGACATGCAAAGCCCTGCCATCATTCTGTGGTACTGTCACTACCAGAAAAGTCTACTGTAGAGCAAAGCCAATATGCAGGACTCAGGAAGCGCCCTACTTTCATGTTTGGTGTGAATTTCAAAGCTCGTTGCTTGTGGTGTTATTTTTTCCTACTGATGGTAGTGGAGGGGAAGAAGAGCAAGCCCCATGTGATCTTTGGTTCCTGAATCCTTGGCAGGAATTTTGAGACCACAACGCTTCTCTCTTTTGAAATGCTTTCACTTGGAGAAGTTGTGCGATGCGGTGGAATTTCTTTCTTCTTTATATCTGTGTTGGCTAAAGCAAGACAGAGGAGCTTGAAAAGGCTCGCCCTCCTCAAGGAACGCTATCTGATTCGTAAGCATTCCTAGAGGTTAAGGCTGGTGACTATCAAGAAAGCAAATACTTCACGCAAGGGTAAGTCCTCTAATTGTGTTTGTGTTGAATAGCCGCCAGATCCCCATGTCAGGATGTCTGCAGTCACGGCTCTGATCTCACCATTCCTTCCTCGGCTGTTGCACAATTGTGTTGCATGTTTGTGGTAGGAGAGAAAGTTGGAGAGCTGGGCTATGAAACCATCTTAGGGAAGGAAGCCATGTTTTATTTTAGTTGCTTGGTTTGGACAAAAGCCTGTAGGAGATTGAATAACATAAAAAAATCATAATGTGGCCAATTCATGGAAACCGAACCTGGTCTTCTATACAGATATGTGAAATATGAGGTTTAACAGCCAGGGTGGAAAAGGAAATGTCAATGAAAATGTGTTCACTGGTATAGTAGAAATCCTAATGTACACACGTGATAACTTAGTACTTGTTCTACCCAGATTCTAACCTGTAGTTGCAGGGTCTGTTTGGCTTATGCTTGTAGATGAAATGAGGGTGCTTTTGGAAAACTGGTTGTGAATCTGATCCTCTGGTGGATTGCTTAAAGGATCTTTTGTGGCAGACAAGTGAGACAAAACAGTGACAAGTAACAGGCTGTGAAAGAAGAAAGAGACCAAAAGATACTGCAGGCCATGAGCTTAGCAGTGGAGAGAGAATATCCAATGAAAGAGTATCCTAACTCCTTCCAGGCCCAGCAGAAGAGTTTCAGGGGCTCTCAGCACATGTAAGAGTTGAAATCCACTCTGGTTACACAAACATTCGGTTCCTGAAAGAAGACAGCAGTTGCCTTAGCCACAGAAACGTTGGTTAAAAGTAATATCCTGATTAGACTTGGTACCATAAATCTTTCTTAGATGATAAAATTGTGCATTATCCTGTTTGGTTAGAGTAAAGCAAATTTCACAGGAGTCTAAATTTACTACTGAAACATAGTAAGAGGTTGGGTTAATCTATGACCATTGTGTCATCTCACATAATAAAATCTTGCGAGCTGGTAGCAGCGCTCCAGGAGGACATCAGTTCCACTTCCAAAACCAGGAAGTGGAGAATTATCCAAAGCAATAAAGAGCTTGTACAAATAATACTGGGGAAATCAAAAGTTAGTCTGAATACTAGCTCAGTCAGTCTAATCAGTACGCATAGCTCCGTGCCAACTGCTCCATTACCTGAAACAGGGGTCAACTGATAAACATCAGACAGTCCTCACATTATAAAAAAGAAAAAACAACAAAAAACCTAACAAACCCCTTCATCTCAGAATCTCAAATGCCATCATTCCCGATAAGCACTAACCAGTTCCTCATCTCTCATTTGCAGTTCATATCCTGAGCTACACAGATTTGCTGTTAGAGATAAGGATATGAAAAAGTAAAGTGTTATTAATATGCATGTTGCAACGTGTTAGCCTCTCTCGGGCTGCTGTGCCTGACATCGTAAATAGAGATGGTCAGCGAGGCTGCACAGGAACGTGGCATCTGGCCACATGCCATTTGTTTAACAACATTAGCCCAGATGAGCGTGTTCAGGGAAAACAGTACAAGTCATCTGAATGAAGAAACAGATGATTAATTAAAAGCAAGCAAGCAAACAAGAATGAGAGCAAGAAGGACACGCTGAATGTCTGGGGGCTGCTTCTGGAACTGGCAGAGAAAACCTGTCAGCCGAAGGTGGAAGAAGGGAAAGGGATCACTAATCCCAAGATCTTGAAAAATGTCACCCAGCTGACATCAAACCACACAAGGTACCTTTGGGTTCTTACACCATGCTCGCCACTGTCACATATTTGTCAACGTTAAGAGACGGGACAAAATTTTTGTGCCTTTCCCTTTATAGCATGGGTGATATTTTGCTGTCCTAAAACACAGATTAACACCGATCAATAGTAGCATTAAAACAGCAGTCAGTAGAAGGTGGTTCCTTAATCAGTATTCTGAGGTTTGAGTCAGACATTTATCTACAGCAACTTACGCAGTATTTTTCTAAGTTTTTTGGGAAGGTACAGGAATCGGCTTTTTGCTTTTCTTGGTAACTGAGAGAAAGAAGGCTTGAGTCGGCTGCACTATAATGCAGAATTCTTCTACAGACTTTTTTTTTTTGTGTGTTTTAGACTTACAAAGAAACTAATCAAAAGTAAAATAGAACACAACCAATATAAAATCCCGAAACATCCTTTTAAAGATCACTGACACAACTATATTTAGTCTCTCTGTGAGTTACCACTCATTTTTCTTTTCAAGCACACACTCTTTTTCCACTATTTACTTTTAATTTCAAAGGGGGAAATAATGAGATGAGGGGTTTTTTTTCATTTGAACTGCCTAGACAGTAATGAAATAAAATATTCTACGCATCCCTAAAAGGCCAGATACTTGCTCTTGAAGGGGAAATAATGCCTCTCCCCAAAAAAAGAAGAGAAAGAAACAGAGAACAGGTGCAGTTAATGGGCCAGACTAAAGTATCACAGGAGATTTTCAAAGCAGCAGATGAATTTAGTGCCACTTCCAAGAAATATAAATGAGTGTTGTTTACTTTGGTTTTCTGAAGTTTGAAATCTTCCTCTTCACTATAGGCTTTGGGGGTAATCCACCTGAAATAATTGTAGACATTTGAAATTAACGTTACCACCATCTCATGTGACAAGGATAAATACCACTCATACACTAATTTTCCACAGACAAACAGTATACTGGAGAATATTACCAAGCGTTATCTGTCAGAAGGAGGGATAGCCTTGCTTTACATGTCCATTTTTTATTTCATTACTTTTGAGTCGGGTGCAATGTCTGAGCATTTGTCCCAGGTAGGCAACATTCTCTCTCTTTTCCTGTGGTCTAACAGAACCTTTGCTCCTACCTACACTCCTTGTTTATCTAAAGCTGTGTTGGGGAATTATGAGTTCATAGAAATGTAACACTATTGTCTTGATGCAAGAAATCATTATGTTATTAACATACCCCTACTCTAAATATAGACATGCATTGATACACATGTATTAATTATGTTGAAAAACAGCTTTCATAATTTTTTACATAAAAATTAGACAATACTGTACAATTAAAAACCGATCTAGCTTATTAACAGATAACCCCTGCTCATTTCAGGGCCTAATTAACAGGCTGGGCTTATCAAAACACACACCAAATTAATTTACTTAGATGATATCCATAGTCTAATTTGAAAACCTTAGTTCTTTGTAAGGTCTACCATCTTGTGAGGTCACTGCAGAAAGACAGTGAAAACTGCTTATTGAAGTGATTGTGGCTTATTCTAATATCCGTAATAAGGGACCTTTTTTTCCCCGCGTGTTTTACCCTTAATAGACAATCATCTTACTTTATATTCTGTATTTAAATCTCTTTTGGAAATGTGCCTGTGCAGAATGCCTTGCAGAAATGCAAACTGTTTTTCTTGGACTGTTTTGCCAGTATTTTTTGATTTTCCATGAAATACATCACATGTATTCTTCCTGTATAGTGACCCACTGCATGTAAATTCAAATCAATAACCATGTTATTTCTTTTGTTCCAATGACTCACTTTAGTTAGGAACAAACTGTTGTGCTAGTTGTTACTTCTAAGGTAATATCATACACTGCATTCCAACATAATAACGGATTTTAATTTGAAATTATAGAAAACCAGAAGGATTGAAAATAACCCATAGGTGATTGAATGAACTACATGTAGAATTATTCCCAGGTCTGGATTCATCTGTCTGTCTTTTCTACAGATCATGTGTGTGTTTCTTCTTTTTTTTTTAAAGACAATTCTTAATGCTTGAACAAATCCCTTTTTCTTCCCTTCGGTAATGTGGTTAACTGTCTGGAATGTGAGCCACTGGAAATTCTTCTCCACAGAAGAATCTCCATTAAGCTTTCAAACAGAGTTACTTCATCCCCACAGCTGCATGGATAGAAGACTTTCTAGTGCCTAAATGCTTACTGTATATGTCATCCTTAAATTTAATTATTTTTTTTCCCAGCCAGAGCTCTAGGAGCAGGTGCTAGCCTTTTGCTTCCTTTCTGCTTCCTCTGTGGGGAATGGGCTGGAAAGAGCTAACTAATTATAAAATTCTACAGGGAAATTAATTCTGCAAACAGCTGAGGAATGGCATTTCAGTACAATGCTCACTTTGTCTGTCAGCAGAGCACTGGTTGGCTTGACAAGTGGCAGCTCTCCCAGATGTTACACATGTTGTGATGACCAGAACTGCATCACACATTGCCTGTTTACTAAAAGACGTGATGCTGGAAGAGTAAATACACTAAAACTAACCTCTAGGACATGCTGTATTGCTGTCATAAGGCAACAGCATGGTATTTCTACATATGCCTGAAGTATAGCAATGAATCAAATGGGTTTTAGCAAGCTTAGTTTAAAATGTTGCCTTTGTTTTCATGTAGGGCTGAGACATGAAGGAGGAGGGAGAAAAGAGACATAGTAAGCTACTCGGTGTGAAAGGGCTGGATTGTCAAAATGAGGCTTGCATATTGTACACATCTAAAAATATGTGCAGATCTGTAACATGTCTGAGCAAAACACTTATTTAAACAGTTGGCTGGTTACGTGCACATGAGAACAGTCAGATCTGCACACAGGCTTCCGTGTTCAGAGACACTGGGGACTGAAAACTGCTAACACTCTGAAGGAATCTGTTGTGAGATGTTTATGGAAACAGCACAGTGAAGATGATGACAGCCTACTCCTTCATCAGAGATCTCACCAGTACCAGTTTTGTCACCTTAGTATTTCTTACTTATGGCCAAAAACCGCATTTAGCCACATACCCTATCTTAAGTGATCTGTCAGGTTTTCAACTTGCTTCTCGTGGCAGACCTTTGTGACCCTCAAGCCAAGAGTAGTGTAAAAAACCCCATTCCTCCTTACAACCATAGTCCTTATCTTTTCCTTGGAAAACCCCCAGATTTTTCCTTGACCTATTCATAACATGAGGCACCCCTCAGAAGCAGACTTCTCATTCACACCCTTCCCAGGTTGACTTGGCATTCCTTGTTTCTGTCCTTCCAGGAGATGCCCTGGGCTTTGCTTGAGTGTCCAGCTATACAGAAGTGTTCACCAGAATCCAGGTGCCTGGGAATTTGCCCTGAATTTACAGAAAGACAGACTCGCAAGTGAGTAATATAGAATTGCTTTTCTTACCTTTTGGTCCAAATATGATGTTGAAGCTTTCAGTGTTATGAATATCTCTTTATGTGGCAGCTGGTTAATTTTTTAGATGTCTTATTCTCCCTTAGTGGGTCTTGTAGTCTTGAGCTCTTTTTTGTACTCTTTGTCTCTGTCATGAGTATCTGAATGCTTCTCCTTCCTGTGTCTCCTAGGAACTAATTTGTCGTATCTAAGAATATAAAAAGCAGTGCATTCAGCTAAGTCCCATGGAAATATGTTACTTTTCTGTAGCTGAATATTTTCCAATACATTCTCCTTTTTCTCATATTTGCTCTACTGTAACAGGACTCTTGTCTTTACTTTTTTCCCCCCTTTCCCTTGGCCCATACTTCACAAATGCAGTAATAGTCTATATTTTGTCTCAGTCAAAAATCTCATCACTCCCTATATTCTTATCAGTCTGTTATCTCCAGCATAATTACCTAACTTAATACATTGTACAGTTCAAGGATTTTTTTTTAATTGTGAACAATCTATATCCTATTAGCAGTTCAGTGTTTTCATGGAGATGTTATTTGAGAATCACTTGGTTTTGAAGTTTTTTTAGTTAAAAAAAAAATCGTATTTTTTGCTATGCTTATGCTGCAGTGTGATCATCTTCCAGCACTAACCCCTAAGCTAACTAAAGGGCTATGACTTTGGAAGAGTAATTTTCACAGAAGATCATAATGCTTTCAGATGAAAATAATGGCATTCCATTCTTTGTCTTAAAGAAAAATCAAGCCAGTTTCTATACTTCCTAAATTTACTTCACCTGATATCAGTTATAGTTTTCCTAATGAGATATAATTACTTAAGAAACCATTGAAATTAAATCACAGTTAAATATTAACACCTTCCCCTTATCATGTTTAAATTAATTTTTATAGTTGCATACATCAACAAATTGGAAGCACTAAAAAGGCATCTATCTCCAAAAGAGAGGTGCATGGACTCTTGAATATAAGCAAGTTGATTCTAAAGTCTCTTTGAGGTCCTAATGTCCTAATATAGAAGATTTATTCTGCAGTCACATACTCTGAATTAATCGACTTTTTAATTTTGAAGTGCTGAATGCATCACTACTTGGCATTTTTCCAAAGTGCATTGTGATATATCTGATGCATGTATTATAGAAATTTGTCAAGTGATCCACATTTAACATGATGAAGGCATGTTTGCATTTGAAACTAGAATATAGTTAAATATTATTATCACATATTCTTCCCAGAATTACATCTTTTATTACGGAGTGCTTACTAATTACAGGAATACTGTCAGCTGAAATTTTTAAAGTGATTGTCAAATGGGAAATAAAATGGAAAAAATGCAGGCAAATGTGTAGCTAGATTGCCTTTATATACTACCTAGATAAAAGGTATTAGTGATTTAATATTCTATTTATTGTCATCCAGCTGTTCAAAACACTGACCCATATTGCATAGCAATTTCATTCTTTTCAACTTATGATAATGGATTAAATCATAAAAAAGAACCATATTACATCTGTGAAGATTGACTAGGATGATTTGTACTAAATGGATTTTTTTATATGGGATAATTTTTTTCCAAAGTTCAGGAAGAGTCAAGATTATATCCGTATGTGTTTCAGAGCCCAAAAATGTAAGTAACGGAGAAATACAGCTGTATGAGGAAGTTGCTGAATAATTGCACGTTTGCACTATTTGCTTAATTGTATAGCTGATGAATGTTTATGAGTTCTCCTGTAAAGTATAACAGAAATAGAGCAGCATAAATAAGGATGTTTCATGTGATATGACGGTCATCAGAAAGAGCAGGAGGGGTCAAAGTAGAAGGAACACATGTCCTTGTTTTGGGAGCATGGAAGTGTGTGGGGATGTAAGGATGACAGGGAGGTTAGGTGAATTGGGTAGTGAATTTCAAAAAAACCTTATGATATTTAAATGTTTCATTATGTAGTAAACACAATGCTTGTTTCCTTTGGGGTAAAATAAAATGCTTTCATTTGTCTTTGTGTGTTCAAGAGGACTGAATTTTCATTTTGGTTTCAAGAGATCTACCCTTTAAAAAATTTAAATTCTATTTCAAAATGTTAATGCTGGTTTAAGAAACCAAAACTTTTGTTTATTTACTTATTTCCACTTCAAAGCAAAGTAGTTCACTTACCCCAGTTTCAGGAACAAAGCTACTCACTGAAGTTGATCTGAGTTTGCAAAGGGTTTTTGGATGTCCCAGACTCCATTTTTTAATTAATTTTGTATTCATCAAGAAATTTCATTAATCTCTAGCTATGACGACTTGTTTTGCAAGATATTTTTTTTGTATGTGTTTGCCACACATATTGCAAGAGTTAATAAATAAAACCAATTTGATTTATGACTTGTTTTGCTTGGACAAGTTTATGAATAGCAATGCTGTATATGTTTTTAATTAAATTCTTTCCTTCCCCTAAGGATCTCACTATCCAAAACAAATTGAGAATTTTGTTTAGAAAGTTTACTCACACCTTGTATTATTACATATACTCTTGAGACAAACTTGCATCTGTGGCAGATATTTATAAGAACGGTTTCCAAAGTTCAGAATGGAAACTCTTAAACTTTCATGCTGTCCCTAAGTTTTTATATCGGCCTGGCTTAACATTGCATTGCAATATTAACACAAATTCTTTATTTTGCATAGTAGACACGTCCCTGCAAAATGTAAGCCTCTTCTTCGTACATTTTACCAACAGATGCAGATAACGTTTGTCATTGAATTTCTAGGTTGTTCAGTAAGGTCAACATTCATAAAGTATTTTATCTACTACACTTTAAAAAACTTCCTCTAGCTGGTTTAAAAATGTGAGTGCTATTAATTTCTCTGAAATCCTATCAATTTGTTATTTGTAGGCATGGCCTGGAAAGGAAGAAAGGATAAGAAGACTGTGGGAGTGAATCAATATTTCATTCTAGTGACGCTCTTGCATTATTCCAACTAGTCATAAACTTCTGACTGCAGTGCTATCCATCGCAGTTGCTCAAAAATGAAAGGCTACATTTTCTTCGTTGATAGCAGCACGGATGAGAAAACAGGTAGATATTTGTGCCAGCTTTATTCTCTGACCGAAGGCTTTGAAAATTTAAAAAGCTGCCCCATCTTTCCCAAAGACCAGGCATGTAGGGGGTGGACCTGTGTACAAGGCAAGCCATGCTAACCTTATGGTGTCTCTCCTCTTCTTCCACTTGCAGAAACAATGCCTGCCTCAGATAAAATGTCTTGGGACCTCTGGAAACCTTGGAAATTTTATGAGGCTGTTGATCTGAGCTCCTGAGGACACTTTTGCAAATGTACCTTCAGATGACACAAACACTGACTAAATCCCTTTGAAACCTCACTGGTGTTTCTAGAACAGCATCAAAGGACACATGTCAGTGGTACAAGGAAATTAGGTGGAAGTTGAAGAGCTAGGCTACCCTCTTCTGAGTCAGGTAAGCAGACTGTAGCAAATACCTTACCATCCTTGCTTCAGTTTATGAGCAGTGTTTGGTGCTACTAATATCCATGCACATTTGTTAGCCTTCAGAACTCTCTTTAGATACAAGATTTAGCATTTGTAGCTGTTAGAGGTACGTCTCTAAATGTGAACATGAGTGGATACCTTAATATTTATATAGTGCATAACTGGTAATTAGTTTATGTGAATGTTCTTTATCGAAACAAAACATAGAAAATCAAGAGGGTTTTGCAGAAGGTTTATCTTGCTGTCAATTTTTTCTTAATTTTAATTGGTCATCTAATCCTTCCATTGTATTTATCAACAATATCCAGAAAGACAACAACTTAATTGTGTTGAGGATTAATCTAAGGATGCTACTTAAACATCTGCATTTTGTGGCCAGAAAACCATTCTATTAAACTCATCTAAGGGCCTGCTATTACCATGAGAAGTGTGTTGAGGTGACTAAAGTCTCTCATGGCTGAATGAAATAAAGTCATGGCACATGGATAAAAAAACAGATTTCCAGAAAGGACTATGAGTCTCTTGCCATCCATCAATACCATTTTTACTATTGACTCCCATAGAAGCAAAGTTAGGCCAGTACTAACTGCTTCTGAAATCCCACCCTTATTACCTTCTTAAATGTCAGCACGCTTGTCTTTTTCCAAATGTTGGAAGAAACCCTGAAATCTCTGCCCCTCAGCCCCAGAGGCAAAATAAAAGAGGTTAGTTGGTGGGATTTTTTGGTAGGCCGTCTAGAAAATAAAATGAGTGGAAATCAGATGAACTCAAAATGTTTTTTGATATGTTGGGCAAAGTTTGCTCACAAAAGCCGTTGTGTAAGCATCCACTTGCTCAGTTTGAGTAAGAGGGTTGCTTGCCAGGAAGCGGAATAAAAAAGATCACCCACTGGCAATATTCATCCTTTCCATGTATATTTTTCTTTGCCTGTAACTCTCAAAGTGCTTGGTTGGGATGGCAATATTGCTTGTATTTTTACAACTAAAGCACAGGAGAATAAAGTGAAGATATGAAAACATGAATGCTTGAAAAGTTATGTTCCTGCAAAAGAGAAAAACTTGTGAGCTGACAGATAAACCTGCTGCTCAGAAGTACACCAAGAACCTTCAGATATTGAGCATTTATGACAATCAAAACACTTCTTTAGGAGCCTAAATTAGGTAGCAAGTGACTGTCCCAAACTCTCATAACATGTTAGAAAAAAACAGGAATAAGAAGAATGTAAAATATTTATAATTATCTATCCTAACTACTAGATATATAGTATAATATATCCCTTGTCTTTAATTTTGGGTAAAAAAAATATATGGCCTGAATTATTTTTATTTTTATTTTTAACTAGAAACATAATCTAAGAAGCGTCTTTTATGCTGGGTTGTATTTTAACGAGGTTGTTGCTGAGGAACTAGAAAAATCTGGAAGTCTCACATTTTGCTTTACATATTCCATGTTTCAATGACTCATCATTCTGCTCCATTCATAAGATTATGCCATATACAGTCGTGTATGATTTGTAGAGAAGTTGACATGTCCTTTCATTGTTAAAAATATTGGTTTGGAATAGAATGGAATGAAGTCAAATACAGGAAGGAAAAGATTACAGAAACTGTAAGAATTTGAGACCTCAGCTATCATCAGACACAACAAAACATTTCCTCCTTTTATTGGAAGGCATGTAATTACTGATCAGACAAAAATTGCCAAGAAATATTTCAAAAAGGTATTTGGCTTCTGAAAGCTAATTCTGCCACCAAAGTACTTGCCAGGCATAAGCAGAGCATAACATTTTGATATTTTTTTCTTACATTAAGAGAAGTTATAGCTAGAGCTCAGGCTGCTATTGTCTGTTTCAAGGGGCCCTACTGAATGTCTTTACACCCTCAAAAGCTTCTTTATTAAGAGAAAGATACACTCCAAAGGCTGTTAGTAAACTATGTTTTTTTCATTTAAGTAGATAAGTTTATGATGATGGTACACCTGGTTACATTATCAGAGTCTAGGAATTTTAAGATAAACTCAGGTTTATCCAGAGAATTGTCCAGAGAAATTCAAGCTATTCACAAGTTGAAATAATTTTCAAATACATCACATCAAAGACAAATAGAGCTACGTATGTAATGCTCATGAAAAAATATTTCCAAGTTAGTTGGAAACATTTAAGTGTGGCATGTGTTTTACCTTCACATGATAACAGTGTTGCTTTCAGCTGGAAATGATGAAGTCATGCATAAATCATTCACATATCTAAAGCATATTCATAAACTAGACTTTAATGAAGCCATTTTCAAATTTTTATTGTCATTTTTACTCTAAGGTAAAATTAAATATTGTTCACAATAGTATCAAAATGACAACAGTATTCTTTTGCTAGCATGACAGAAAAACTCACATTAAAAATATAGAATATTTATTGCACAAAAAGAAGAAAATATGTTGGGCATGGATAATGGCTCTTCAGAAAGTGCTAGCATGGGGGAAACTAAGAAATGTTAAGCATCTTGGCTATTCTTAACTGTGATTGCAGTGAAAGCCACTTTTTTTCTGACTAGAAATAGGAGTTACTTGTACTTGCATCTTCGTATCTCAAAGCTACCTTAAAGAACATTAAGTGAAAGCTAATTCTAATTAACTACTACTTAATCAATTAATGTTTGAAGAGATCAGCTTTGCCTGGAAGAAGGACAGGGCTAAATCTGCAAAGAATACAATGCTGGCTAGTGCAAGACCTAACTTTAAGGCAACCTGCCAGCTAGCAGGAATTTTTGCTCCAAGATCAGGCACATCTCTTCCTTAACAAATGGAGGTGAAGAGCTAAATCAGCTCAGAGTAATGTCACTGGAGACCAGCAGGCTGAACTCTTCCAGACAAAACCAGCAAGATGTCAGCTGTATCCCTTAGAGTAAGGCATTTAGTCTACTTAGGTTTCCCCACTGTGAATCTGGTCTTTGAATTAAACATCTCCAAATTGGCCAATGGAAATCCCATCCCAATATTTAAAGCATTCACCTGAAAGGGGACCTGTTTTCCAAAATCTCTTCTGCTTTAGCTTGAAAACATATTTCTCTGGCTTCCAGGTTCTTTTTGCTGAATTTTTTTTTAACTTAACTTAGAATATATTGTATACTTTGAGGGATGGCGAGGACAGTACAGTTGATCAATCAACTTGATAGTTAGTTACTCCTTGGCAGAGGAGACAATAGTATTCAGGCTCCCAGTGCAAAGAACATTTACTTTATTTAGGCAGAGAAGTGCTTCAGTGGAAGAGACTGACACCTGACAGTCAAAAACTGCCAGGATTACTGAAGGATAGCTGTGTCAATTAAGTAAATTAGTGCAATCAGTATTCAATAATAGAGTCATACATATATGGAGACAGAAAAGCCAGGGACCTATGAATATAATCTTTGTTCCTGTACACCACAAAGAAATCTGTCAGTCAAGTATATAGGACAAAATAAGAGTGAGTACTTCTGCCTTTTCATAACTCATTGTTAAATTCTGAAAAATCATGGAAGATGCCATTGTCTGATGAGAAAACATTTATTAAGATGACTAAAAGGAAGGAAGTAAAACCAGCAAAATCCTTTATTCTGCATACTTCTTAAGGGAAGCATAGAGAAAGCCACATGTGCAAAATGGCAGAGAGATCAGATTGTTTTGTCTATGTCTGCAGCGAGTTGAGCTGTAACCACCTGGCAAAGTGAGGAATCATTGCCCAACTAAACACATATCACTTGGAGAGGTAGCACTCTTCTGTTATTTCATGACAAAGTAAATAGTTAATGGTTGTGTGAACGTGTGGCTGAAGGGGCACTCTGTTTATGACAGGCTATGGGTGTCTGTGGAACGTTGCCCTGGAAGAATTTGCAATATTTACAGCAGGAAACCCTGATGGTAAGCAATTCTATTTTCTTCCAGACTTAAACTATTGGACTCTTCACGTTTAGATTCAGAATGGCAGAAAATCTTTGCTTTATCCAGTTCAACTTTTTTAAGACAACACTCACAAACCAATGACTTTTCAGCCTTATTGACAAAGACTGGAAGGTGCTGAGAAGGCCATGCAGATCTGTGTCCCCCTGTGTGCCTGCAGACTGCTTATTAAATCTGCTTGGTCATCTCACTTATGCATTAAACTTAAAAAAGTCAAAACAAAATTGAAACCCAACCCTTAAAAGTAAGAAGCCTTTGGGCTCAGAAGGTGTTTAAGGGAGTTATTCCAACTTGATCTTTCTCCCACATACCCTCCATTGGAGGAAATATTTATGGAGGAAACAAACTGTAAAAGATCACAAAGAGCCTGTCGCGTAGATTTCCTGGTGTTATTCTATAGAGGAAGAGGCAAGAGTTCTGTCCTCAAATTCCTTTCCCCATGTAAACAGGGGGAAGAATATTGTCTTTTGTCAACATTCTGTTTTGCTCATTTGCTGTTATCTTCAAAACATGTTCTATGAAGATGCAATTTATTAATCATGACTGTTGTGTTCTCTAACAAAAAATGATCCTTTGGGACCGTATTCGTAATATGTGCTGAAACGTATTGTTTGCTAAGTGGCCTTATCTATAATTCAGAGAGTCTTTGTGTGCTGTGGAAGACCATTTGGCAAACTGTGCAAGGAAGTAATTTAGTTATCTGGCTGCATTAAGGATGAAATCAATTTAAGATGAATTAGGACTTCTAGAAAAGTGATATGAGAAAAACCAACTTAAGTTCTTGGCTTTGGAAGAAGTAATTAGCCAGTACTGCAAGAGTCGTGGGGAACATGCAATCTGATATCCTTTAGTGGATCTAGAAAGTGGATTTAAGAAAGTATTGTCCCCAGCTTTCCATTCCTGCCTCTCAGCTGGCTGTTACTTTCTCAATAATGTAGATATGGTGTGTACCCTAGCAAGTGCTTATAGCCTGATTCAGTGACAAAATAGATTAATTTAAATCACTGTTTTAGATTATTCAGGGGGCAAAGAGCAAATCAAATTCAAATGAAGTGAGACTTCATTTCAGTTTGAGTCCCTGTCATCTCCTCTTGTTGCTCATGGTCATAAAAATGTTGTAGAGGGTATGTTGCAACCCAAGTGAAGGCAAAGCTCCAACTGAGATTTACTTCAGTTCTAGAAGGTTCAGGATTGTAGTATGAATTTAGAGACTAGTTATTGAGAATACACTGCTAAGTCTTTGCTAAGTGAAGATACAGTTCACAAGCATTTATTTCAAGTAATTTGCAATGTAGTGATAAATCTGTGTAATTTTATTTCTAGCTCAACAGGACATTGGACATTACAAAACTGTTTAATGTACTTAACGTGATGCTCTGATAAAAATGATCCATTAGTGAGCTGAGTGACAAAAAAAACAGTATCTAAAAAAAATCCTTAAGGATAGGCCAAGATCGTTTGCATTTATTTTAATGATATCCAAATGGTGTTCTAAATAAAGATGTTAATAATTACAATGAGTACTAAAACCCTAGAAAGAGTTAAACTTACTGGCAGGCCTTATTCTGCTGCAGTGTTCTGTTTGACATAATTCCATAACCTCTTTCCTTCAATAAATGTAAACTACTTTATTTCTTTAATTTCTTAAATGTTCTAGCTGTGAAAAGAGACAGAGCATGAAAATTGCCAGGGATATATCACGTTTTGCATTCACATGCTCATGTTTTTTGTTAGGGTTACTGAAAGACCAGAGAAGACACTGCAGGAAGATTTCAAGCAACAATAAATATGGAAGTTGTTTCCAATGCAATGTTTTGAAATGCTTTAAGAGCTTTAATCAAAAGGTATTGCTATGATCATTCCTGTTAGAAGAATAAGAATAGTATTTCCACAATAAATATTTTATTTTTAATATTACTTTCTCTGAAAACCACCATTGGGAGAGTGGAGGTAATTGATGACAACATAGATTTAAAAAATGCTATAAACTTATCTAATGGCAGAAGATGATGACAGTTTTTGAACATCGCCGACCAGTCAAGAACTGCTGCAGCCAGATGAAAATCTTCCATTGCTTTTACTCTGAAGCTTGATTACTTAATGAAAACATCTCTGTGAATCAGTAGTATCTGACACAAGGGAACTGCCTCAAAGGCCTTTGAGGTCACTTCCTCTGAAATGTCCTTTAGAAGGCAGAATAGCACATCTTTGTAGTAGCTCCACATCATCTACAGGGACCCCTCTACCCATGACTACCTGGTTTTCAGTGCTCCTCTCTGTGGCTGTTTTGAGACTGTGGGACTGGTCTTCTGTTTTTGTGGTCCTACAGACACTTTTGCAGGATACGTGATTTGTAAACGTTATAAAATGATGGAATCATAATGGCCTATTCTATCTCCTAGCAAGAAAATTGTAAGACTCTTACCTTTTCTCTGGGGCTGAAACTGAATGAGTTTGTGAACAAGTCACAGAAGGCACCAGGCGTGGTTAATACTTGCACCCAGACTGACAGTGTTTGGTGCAGGACAACCAGAAAAAGGCAAATGAAGAGCTTTCATTTGTAAAGTGGGTACTTACACTGTTAGAGACAGAACCTCTAGTTGCAGTTTTGGTCTTGGAAAACTGTTAATTTTGGAGTGTAATATGGAGGTGGCCCTAACTAATGCCTTACCCTGCACATCTTGGAAGAAACTAAGAAAATAATAATGCACTATTTTGCACACACATGAACTGTGGCCCATACCAAATGAAGCTCACTGTAATGAATGACATTGGGTTAAAGACAAATCTGTCCCTGAGCGTCTTCCTCTCTGACTGAGAGAAATAAGAAAAGCTAATAAACTTAATCCTTGACCCAGCTTTGCTGGCATTTCCAAAGGCAGTTTCAGAAAATATAAACACATTAAAGAATAGCCAGAAAACCGATCTGCTCAGCAGTCACAAATTTCTCAGTTGTGTGTTGAAGACATAGCAACCTAAATTACCCTTGAAATGACTCTATTTCATGGCATATGCTTTTCTGATCTATATTTATAGAAGACTTCATACTAGTAGTACAAGAACTTAGTTTGGGTTTATGTTAGCATATAATTTGTAAAAGTTTGTAATAAACATGCCTCATTGAGACTGGCAGAAATTATAGGAAGGAAAACACCACTACTAACTTTGGGCTACTTGCTTTGATTCAGACCTCATTGTGCTGTGTTTGTTATGTGAGCTTCAGAACTGCAGAGAAGTGATGAATCGTTGTGTACCTAAGACCAGAGTTTCCAAAGCAGCCTTGTCTTTTTAGAAACTCTCTTTTGATTAAGGATTTTGACTTCCAATATAAATATTCATCAGAGGCCTGATGCTTAGATCAGGAAGTATACTAACAGGCTTTCATTCAGATAGGAAGAAATATGCAATGCATAATTCAAGGCCTTAGGCCCGAGCTGGCATCCTGTTATACACCCACTGAAGTAGATGTGTAGGGTGTACAGGAAGTTCCAACTGAAGTCTTACAAATAAACACTTAGTGAATATTTATATAAATATGGTAAACAGCACAGAAAAATACCAGTATGCATGCTGGTGGTCAGTCTGAAATTACTACTCTTCTCAGGCCAGTTTTCATATCCTCTAGGATAATAGGGCTATAATTATTTTTCCAAAGCTTTTCAACTCGTGGTAAGAGATGGTTTCCCCTCTGTTAGTCACACAAACTAAACGCAGGTCTGTAATCTCAGTTTAGCTGCATTGGGAAACTAGTCCTGTTTGTAAATGATGAAAGGAAACCAGGAAGGAACATATTTACCAAGTTTCTCTGTAGAATCGTTCAGTTTTTCCAAGGTCACTCTTTTCTCCACACCAACCAGCTTCTCTGCACTGGATAAAGTTTCTGAATCCTTCAAAATACCAGTTTATCATTGGTACAACTCAGGAGCTTAAACATTAAAGCATGCATCAATGTCTTTGAAAGTACGTTTTATAAACTATTGTGATATTTCACTTCATGTGTGTATGTTCTCTTATTTGAAACACACAGATGTTTTGGTCAAACTTGCTCATGACACCGTTTGAGACACTGAGCAAACTCAGAATGGCTCCAAAGAGGCAACACTTTAAATAATTTAAAGCTATGTTTCTTGTTCTTCCAAAATAAGCTTAATCTATTACTTACCTGGCCAGGAAGCTACTGTTCAAAGGTAATGGACAATCATGAATTAAGTTAAAAAAAAAAAAAAAAAAAAAGCTGTTGGTATAGATTAAATATTTAGTTATAATAAGCGTTGACATTTTAATAATTAGTAAGAAGTCTTGTGTTTATAGATTTTTCATAATTTAGTATGTAAGTAATGAAAACAAAACATTGACTATTCAACATACAAAAGCCAATTCTAGAGGTATAACAGATGGAGAGTGCCAAAGACAGAAGAGTGAATAATTTTTGAAAGCTATTCAATCACATAATTAAATCGAGTGGATTAACTATGAGAATTCACACACATTCAGGCAAGTTAGTTTCTGTTCTCACTGACACTGGAGAAATAATGAAATTTCTGTTTCCCTACAGGTACACACTGCTTGGAAAACCATTTATTAATGTTGAAATTAATAGCATTATGACCATTCGTTCAGCAAGCCCAAAACTATAACGTGACTCAAATAATCAGTTACATACAATGAAGTGTTTATGAGGGTGCAAGTTCTTCCAAATTGCTGAAATATTACAAGTATTACCTTGTTAACATTTGTCTCATAGGCATGACCAAACCAGTAACACAAAAGAATGGCAGGAAGGAGAGTAAGAACAAGAGAGAGCAACTGACCTTTTTATGATTACAGTGCTTGACACCTTCTGCTGTTCCACCTTCTCCAAGTCATAGTCTCAAAAGTCTATATTCTCTCTTCAAAGAAACAAATTCATTTAAAAAGCTTTTAAGAACAGCACCAAAGACTGTGTGTACGTATACGTATAGGCGTGTCTAAATAAACCAACCAAACTGCTGTTTCTTTGAGGTATTTCAGCATCCTTGGTGGTGAAAGCTGCTTTGTTTTAAATCATCTCCACCAATGGGTTTTTCAGTCAAATCAAGACATTTATTTTTAATGGTGTTTTCTATTAAATGGGTAGCCAGATGCAGGCTGTGTCACCAGCAGAGCCAGGCAACTTCTGCCTAAAATGTGCAGGCACACTTTGTGCTAGTGCTTGCTCTTTAATTTGCTTCCTGTAGCTTACTAGATACAGGAAAGATCTGTAATCAGCTTCTCCACCTGAAAGAGATTAACTTGATAAATTCAGGGAAAATGAAGTGACCAAGACTCAGCTGTAGTATCTTTCCCAGTGATAACCATAGTTAGGCTTTCTATTTTCCCATAGATACCATACATATCTTCTCCTGTACCAGTGGAGATAAAAAGTGGGCATTTGATTGGCTTTACTGATTCCTGAGGCCACACGTTTGCTGTTTCCTGTTCTATGGTGGATTCTTTTTCCTGTCTTAAGTTCATATGAAATTGAGCAGCTTTCATATAGTTTTGGAAGTATGTGACCAGCAAAGCAGTCTCAAAAAAAGCACCAGTTTTTAGTTTATATTGCTGTAGGTCTTGAATATCTTCCTCTTCACAAGCACCTTTCTGTCAAAGAAACAAAAGACAGATTTCTTACTCCCTGGCCATCCTGCAAAGTCCTGCACAAAATAGCCCACAGGTCTCATAGCAGTAATTCAGTCAAGTGCACAAATTCCACTCTTACCCCTGTATTTCTTACGCTGGAGTTGACAATCTCTTTGGGGAATGACGGTGAGGAGACTGGATGGCTCAAAATATTATTGATGGGCTGCTGAATGTCTGGCTACAGATTTTGTAGAGTCATGAGGGAATTGACCATGCACTCTCTATTAATCTTCTGTTAATTTATCTTGTGGCTGAATCTCACAGCTAATGTTGAAGACTTCAGCCCCTCCATTTAGCCAATTTGGTAAAAGGCAGGCTGGTAGCAACTGAAAGCTGTGACCAGCTGATGGCTGTATCTAAGAGTAGTTTGTCAAAATTGCTTTACTGGCCTCGGTTCAAATTTTACTAACAAAATGTCAATATCTCAAAAAAAAAAATAATCCTCCAAAATAACTGCTAGCTGAAGGTTTTAAACCAAGGGTTTAAAGGCAAGAAGAGTGAACTGGTCTCTTTGCTAGAAGTATTCTCTGTACGCTAGCAACGAAGTGCAAAGGGGCACATTTATGTTAGCACCACCCAGGCTGTCGATGAAGAACTTCTGTCCTCAGAAATACCAAATCGAGTTCATATGAATTTCTCAGTCTTCCAAAACCACTTTCCCACCAGGCAGAAGAGATCACAAAATTAAGCAGCATTCCCTCCTTCTCGCATCTCTGCAGTTTGTAAACACTGTGCCTGTCATAACGTTCCCAGGAGGTTTCCTTAACCATAATGTCTCAGCTCTGCAAGCAGCTGCTTTCTTTTTCCATAAGAGTTCTTGGAGACTTGCTTCACTTATCAAAATTAAACGACTGAAAAGCTGGTGAATAACCATCTTCTATGGGGAAGAAATCCCACTGCAGATGGACAGATTTGCTTAACCTATAAAATAATTCTGGACTAGCTGTTTTTTTGGCAAAATTCTAAAATGTAACAAAGTTTGATTGTTCTTGGCTTCTCCTAATTTTCTTGCTTTAGGGTTACAGATGACCCTCAATAGTTAGTCCCATTACTGTTAACAGGAGTTAAATATACACACATATCTAAGAAAGGCTTGACCATTTACTCTCAGTGTTCCAAGGTCAGCTGAAGTCTGGACCTTTTACTTTCTCTATGCTCCACTAATTGAGAACAAAGCTTATGCAAGACTTCCTTAGGGAACACGAGGTCTGAGGTTTTTACAGTCCAAAAGGCTAAAATTCAAATATGAACCACAGCTGTTTGGACAGGAGTCCTGGACCTCTTTGTTTTGAACTGTAGTGACCTGCTCAGCCTTACCAACATGTGAAACTCTGAAATCCCCGCACAGCTAATGACTGGGATGGGACAATACCTGGGAGGTAGACCCGGGTGAAGTGACTAATTTATAGTGCTCTGCGATTTGCAGGTGGCAAGGCAGTTCTCTCTCCCCCCTCCCACCATTTCTATACAGATCATTTAATGCATATGCATATATGCATATGTGCAGAGTTGAATCTGTGTTTACCATCCAATTAGCTCACCCAATGTTCCTGTTGCAGATGGTGAAGTTCCTCCCCTCTGCCAAGTACAGGTATTCTTATGAGTCCCTGGTAAGAGATAAAATAAGAAAAGAAACAAAGTGTGGGTTATACTAGTCATTCAGCTGAAGTAGTGATAGACCTCCAGTGCCCTAGCACTTTAAAATACATTCTGTATACCCATGGTAGTGCATTTATTTTGAAGTATATAATAGATATCAAAGGGCCAGTTAAACCTTCCCTCTGATTTACGTGCAGTTATGTGAATATTTAGAATGACAGCAATGAGTAATTTTGCAGAACCGAGACATGATATGCTGGATAACAGTTAATCTATTTAAATGGACTGGTATTCTACCTTCCAGTGGCCACGATCAGGTGATAGTCTCAGTGGAAGCTGCTTGGCTAATCACGTTTTTCCTGCAGTCAATGATAGATAGTCTAATACCACCTTATATTTAGAATCCAATTCTGTTATCTTCTTTGCAAGAATGATACGTATTCTCTAAATTAATGCCTGATCACAAGAAGACAAAGCATATCTTGATTTCTTTTGGGTGTCTGAACTTACACATTCATTTTGCTGTTGCAAAACACATTAAATACTATGGAAAGACTGTGGGAAAAAAAAAAAAGCAATTTCTTATCTGTGAAATAATGAATGTCTTTGTGCATCCAAGATAATAGGAATTCCAGCATTCATGCTTACTATAAAATATAGCAAGCAAAGGCTAAGTGAATTCCATTTGTTTTAATACGGAAATAATTTTGACTGCATCTTTGGCTTTGTATGACATGGAAACTGGTGATTGTTTATGCTTTGCTACTTTTTTTGGTCTGCATTAAAATCCCACATGAGAAACAAATTTTTCTCTAGGAACAAAATGTTACTTTTTTGGGACTCATTTCTAATTAGTTGGGTAGTTTCTTTTCTGTCTGTCTGTTTCTTTTCAGTTGGGAAAACGCAATGCATATAAAATCCAGATGGATAGCACATGATGCTGGAACCAGCCCCAGCCAATCAGCCACGTCATTTGATTAAAAGAAACCTATAAGAATTTAAGTAAAAAACCAAACCCAACAAGATAGTAAGATAGAACTGGCTGCAATATGGGATTTCATCATCCTCTGAGATTGCTTTTCTTTTGCTGGTTGGCCTCCCCACACCATATTGACAGTTAACCTGTAGTTGTATTTAATTTAAACTTGCATAGGATTTCTGATTAAGACCCTAAATACCAGTGGTGGAAGACATGTGGTAAGCAGGAAGGGCAGGAAACTCATCATCAGACTAGATCAGGCCACAAGGACCACAGCTTTAGGGCAAGGGGGTCTTTGAAAGAACTTGGCTGAGAGAAGTCCATCCTGGAACAAACCCTAATATTGCAGACCAATTCTTTTTGTCTGTGAATGAACAGACATTCAGAGAGCAAGCAGGCCCATATTATGGCAATTACTCACCGCTTCGCTGGGCACAAAACCTCCTGAGTATCTTGGGGTTTCACCAGACTTCAGAGTGAGATTTTTGGAGAGGTCTAAGGCGGGCTATGAAGGCGTCTGAAGGAGGGGCAGGCAGGCCTTGCGGAGGGATGGAGCAGCATCTGGAATCTCTATGGACAACTGCAGGAATGTTTATCATTCATTGTTTATTGTTTTGAGTGTGTGCTCTCTCCCTTTTCCTCTCTGTCTTCTTTTGCTATTTGTGTAATAAAATTCCTCTAGGCGTATAAAGTAAGTCATCTGGAATTGTGCAACTCCTTCTGCAAGGAAGCTGGAAAAGCCCCTCCTGTACAGAGAGAAAAATATGGACTCAACCATTGAGAAATTACAGAAATAAAGCGTTTGTCTTTGAGTTACATTTACATAGCAAAGAGCTGTGGCAAATAATTTTGCTTCTTACTGTTAAAAATTCTGCTTTTATTCTGTCCAAGGTGTTATGTTTATTTAAAACTTGAGAAATGATTTGTACATTTTAAAATAAAGCATGCAAAATACATTAAAAAGGCTCAGTGTCAAAGCTGTTTTTTCTGCCAGCGGACACAGAGAAGGAAAAGGAACTGAGTAAGGAGAGAGGGGCGTCTTTAGAGCCACATGGCTAGTGAAATTTTCTATTTATTCTTTGGGGAAAAAGCAAAGTAGCTGCATAGCTGCTGGTTGGATAGGTGCCGGTACTATTTTTATTGGCAGACAACTCTGAGTGGCTGAAAGGTGGTCATTAACACCCTGACACAAAGTGCTGACAGGGCGATTATAAGATTAACACCCTACGTTATATTAACAGTGTCAAAACCTCCCCTTACCTGTCAGTGAGAAATAATGGCATGAAGGAAAACATTATAGACATACTGAGATTTTAACATTAAAATGCCAGACAGCTACTAACTTGTTCAAATTGGTCTAAATATCTAGATGTCCTATTAGAGTCCAATAAAATGAAAGAACATATTCTAAACTATAGTTTTCTAAATTGTAAATTTATAAATTATATTTTCAAATAAAATAATGAACACAAAAGCTAAGCCACCAGGGCTTACTTCCTCTCATGTTGATGGCGTTTAGACCTGATTTGACTGGGAGTGTGTCTTTCACAATGGACGTCACTAGTCTTTTGGTTTGGGATCTTGAAAACTCAGGGGTTTCCCTTAAGACTCGATAAATTTGATAAACGGAGTTTTTCTGGAGAATCTTATTGCTGATATGGAAGACAAAATTTGACTAGGATCTTTCCACAGGTTGACTGGTTATCCCAGACAGCACTAGAACCTTGTTTTATCAGTGAAAGCCTTGGGACCCATCTATACTTGAAAGTGTTTCTGATCCCCGTTCAAAGGACTGGGAGGAGCAAACCCTCTAGCATAGCTTCACAGCTAACCTGCTTTATACTGCCCAGTTTTCTGACAGATTGATTAAATAAAATATGCTACGGCAGAAAGTTCTTCCTGCAGCACTAGACCTACACCATCCCAGAAGACCAACCTGGGCTGCATCAAAAGCAGCATGGCCAACAGGCCAAGGGAGGTGATTCTGCCCCTCTGCTCCACTCTGGTGAGACCCCACCCGTTGTACTGCACCTAGCTTTGGGACCTGATGGAGTGAGTCCAGAGTAGGCTACGAAAACAATCAGAGGACTGAAACACCTCTCCTGTGAAGACAGGCTGAGATCAGCCTGGAGAAGAGAAGGCTCTAGGGAGACGTTATAACCCCTTCTAGTAACTAAAGGGGCTACAAGAAAGATGGGGAGGGACTCTTTATCAGGGAGTGGAACAATAAGACAAGGGGTCACAGTTTTAAACTGAAAGAGGGTATATTTAGATTAGATGTCAGGAAGAAATTCTTTACAGTGAGGGTGGTGAGGCACTGGAACAGATTGCCCACAGAAGCTGTGGCTGCCCCATCCCTGGAGGTGCTCAAGGCCAGGCTGGATGGGGCTTTGAGCAACCTGCTCTAGTGGGAGGTGTCCCTGCCCATGGCAGGGGGGATGGAACTGGATGATCTCTAAGGTCCTTTCCAACATAAACCATTCTATGATTCTATGATTCATTGGTTAAAAAATTCATTGTTTTCCTGAACTGTATTAATTTTTAAGAACTAAAATGGCGTTATATTTTACTACCCGGGGAGAGGAAGGGAAAAAAAAAAAAGGAGGAAAAAAAAAGAGATCCAACTCCAAAGCACACCTTTCTGGCTGTGGCCCCCTCGGGGAGTGCCCCTGCATCTGTCTGGCCCAGCATAAGCAGCACCTTCCCCACAGCAGTGGCACGGCCACGCCGGGGCTGGGGCGGGGAAAAACCACCCTGGGGGCTGCACCTGCAGGAGCCCCCAGGCATTTTGCCCCTCTCTGCTGGGATGAGTTGGGCTCCAGGAGCTCTGGCAACATTTCCCCATACCTGCCCAAATATGCCTGGCCATTTGTATTCCACACTTGTCCCCCTCCCAGTGCACGTAACATCTGTGATGTGCCATCTGATTTCTCAGGTCTCCTTGGTGCCTACCTTCCTATTGTCCATGTTTTGCCAGGTCATCTTTCTATATAGTGTTTTTTAGTTACATTTTATATTTTATATGATGATAGAATATTCTATATGCTATACATTTTTGTCTGTAAGATCTACCGATAGAATACTAGTACATATTCTTTATATATATTTTGGATTCCAAGCAAGATAGTCAAAGCACCCAAAATGCCAACTGCTATGTGTTGCATTAAGAAAAGTTCAGT
This sequence comes from Gallinago undulata, assembly GCA_026546715.1. Lineage (NCBI taxonomy): Eukaryota > Metazoa > Chordata > Aves > Charadriiformes > Scolopacidae > Gallinago > Gallinago undulata. The sequence continues at coordinate 7,298,380 of JAOTQQ010000032.1, forward strand.
GGTTTTAAGTCAGATTTTCAGAGAGTTGCAATGCCATCATATCAGGATAGCTTAAAGTTTATTGAAACCCTTTAACAGAAGTGTAGGTAGTTAGTTAACTTAGGACTTGTTACAAATTACTAAAGCACCATCTGAAAAGTTCAAATGTTTCAGAAACAGATCCAACAGAAACATTTAATAACTAAACAAGGTTAAAGGATAGATTTATGACTGCTGTTTAGTTTGGGGGCTGTTGGAAGACAATGCAAAGAATTCACACTCTCAGAGCATGCCTGCAGAAAATACAGTATTTATCACATCAACAGATGAGAATTGCCAAAGGTAGGGAGTTTCCAATAAATAGGATTCTAGTTTTAGGAACAACCCGTTAAAGTATTTCTATGTGTAATTTTATTACAGCATCTGCCTTGGCTGAAACCAAGGTCTCCAGGGCAATTCTGAATTTTCAAGTCATCTATAGAATTAAGTGTTTTCATCTACATATCTTTTTTACTTCAAAAAATGAAAAATATGACATAATTCAGAGAAAATGATGTTTAATCATGCTTCATTAATGATATTCGTGCAGACATCCATGCTGACAAGAGTGGGAATATTTTCTGAAATGTTAAAAATGCCATTAGAGATTTTTTGGCATTTCATGAAATTTGTGTGATTTTTCAAAACATGGAAGAGTCAAGAAACACTATCAAGATAGTTGGGTATTCTGTGATCTAATTTCTAATAAGATCAGGTGGCCACTGAAAAGACACTCAAGTAATGACATCTTGAACACATTACAGTTTTCTGAGAATTTAAGTGATATATAAAGGCTTTGTTTACCAAATGAATGGCACTGTATTGCTCTCCATTGACTTAAGCCATAAAACGCTTAACTACACTATTTTAGCTGTTTAGCAAAGGTATATTTCTCTCTGGTTTTGGTTTTGTTTTTTTTAAACTTTTATTAACAGCCCTAAGTTACTTTCTGGGAACTCTGTGTCCCGTTTACCTGTCTCTGGAAGTAAGTGAAACTCCTGTTTCATAGGAAAGGCAAGATTGTGCATCTCTCCTGTTCAAAGGGCTTCTCTGTCTGCTGGGTGAGCCAGAGACCAGCTCTTCAAGAGCTGCTTCTGCTGGGAAGTACTAAGAGGGGATTATGGGCTGGTAGAGTTAAAATCATTGGTCACTACACGCCACAGATTCGCTGGCTCTGAGCTCTAAATGGCAGGGGAGCAACAGGCTGTATCTGCTAATCCTTATCCCTTTCTTTCTGCACATCTTCTTTGTGACAGGGAGAGATCACAGGTGACATTCTGCCCCAGCCCCAGCCCTTCTTTCACAGTTGCAAATCAAGACACACTTTGGCAAAACCAGGGTGGCAGTCAACAACACAAAAAAAAAAGGCGTAACACAAAGAAAGCCACCAAATAGTTAATAAACTATGAAATCATGTGTAGACATGAAAATGGGAGGGGAACTACCTAAGACGTTATTTATAAAGGCATAAAGACATAAAAGATGACCTTCTGTGACCACTAAAGGGATAACTTCATTAGGAGATATTTGTGCCAGAACATGAGCAGACTCTGTCAATCCCGTTGAAGTGCTGCTGTGGTCCTTTGCAAGGGGTTCTGAATGAACAAGGTGGGGGTTTTATGTTGGGTTTTTCGCTTTCTTTCCGTGGTGGATTGTTGAGGTTTTTTTGAGTACTGTGTTTCTGATAGGCAGTTTGTGAACACAACTAACTGAACACTGAAATCCTTAAACCTAGGTTCCTTAGTTTGGATCTGATGCCTTTACACCCTGGGAAGAAAATTAATACACTCATGAGTTCATGGTCCTGCAACCACTGTGCAACGCCATAAAAAAAACAAAGTCATTATAAAATGGCCAGTGTAATCTTGCAGTTTTAGCATTATATGACAAGGAATAAATCATCTGAATGCTTTTCAAAATAAATAGCCATATATTGTATCTTTGCCTTAGACGAATTGCTGAGTGACTTAAAATCCACCTACATTAAAACCCAAATTCCTCCTTCTCCAGAAGCAGCATGTGTCTATTGTTGGGTGTACAGAAATGCATGTGTCCAGTTCTGGTCTCCCCAGTTCAAGGAGGATGGGGAACTGCTAGAGAGGGTATAGCAAAGGCCTACAAAGATTATTAGGAGACTAGAACATCTCTCTTATGAGGAAAGGCTGAGCAGGTTGGGTCTTTTTAGTCTGGAGAAGACTGAGGGAGGATCTGATCCATGCTTATAAATACTTAAGGGGTGGCTGTCAAGAGGATGGGCCCAGTCTTTATTCAGTGGTGCCCAGGGATAGGACAAGAGGTAATGGGCACAAACTTGAACAGTTCCATCTAAACATGAGGAGATTCTTTGTTTTGAGGGTGTCAGAGCCCTGGAACAGGCTGCCCAAGGAGGTGGTGGAGTGTCTGTCTCTGGAGACATTCAAAACCTGCCTGGACACGTTCTGTGCAACCTGCTTTAGGTGGACCTGCTCTGGCAGGGAGTTGGACTAGATGACCTCCAGAGGTCCCTTTCAACCCCTATCACTGTGATTCTGTGAAACCATGTCTTCTGCAAACCCTGCATTATTCTTGATGTGAGGTGTACTTTATCAACTACAATATCTGCATATTGTCCAAGTTCCCAAAGTACAGAATATCAAAGGACATAGTATATTTTTATTTCCATCAGGCTGGAACATGAAATGAGGAGATACTTTTGATATGGGCAATTGACACAGAGTTGTGTATGTGCTGGTTTTCCCAGAATGGCAGCGCGTGAGCGACCAGTAATAGTCCTGGGAAGAAATGGGTGGTTGGGGGTGGGTGAGTGGTAAATATTGCTGTAGATGTGGGAAAAGAAGTAGAAATCATGTCTGTACTCCACGTAGCTAGTGTCACATATTAGTCTTGATGTAGGGTATACTTTATCAGCTAGTTACATATTGTCCAATGAAAGTATTTAAAGAATTCTGATTTATTAGATTTTAGAAAGCTAGTAAAAATGCGAAACTTTGTCCAGGAAATGTTGGCCTGCGTTGTGCAAGATCATCTATGTACATGAAGAAAGCAGAGGGAGGAAGTGGAACAGAGCCCACAGATAAGCCACATTTTAATACTGAAAACTGTTTTCTACCTGTGTGCCTTCTCATCTGTGCTTTGGCTTCCTTAACCCATGGCTAGGGAAATATGGATTTTTAAGGCATTTATAGCTTGATATACAGAAAAACACTCCACTTTTTCATCTCTTTGAAAAACACTTCAGGTTACTAAACGTTTGAAGACCCTTTTTTTACATAATTGCTTTAGGTGGATCAATTTCCCCTCCCCCTCTTTATGTTCCAGGCTATTTTAAGCATATAAACAGAATGCCCTTGTTGCCCTTTTTATACTAAAAAACCCTCACATATATATATATATATATATCACTGACATCATGGGGAATTGCAATAGCAACACAAAAGCAAAAGAATTCATGCTTAGGCTATTGCAGTTTGGAGATGAGTCAAAACTGGACAAAGTATTGAACAGTGACTACTGTGAGCAGCCAAAAAGTACGTATAACCTTCACAGAACCAGAGTAGGAAATTTACATCATCAAAACCATCCCACAAGCATCGATGGATAAAATTCCGGTGCTGCCCACAGGTGGCACAACATGGCTGACACCCACCACACCATACCACCACAAAGGAGCACCATAAACACATGCACCAAAGACTTTCCCATCCCCTCTCAAGTTGAAGGCTAGGTCGTATAGCGGGCAAAATAATTCCTTACTTGAGGAAAGAAAAAAAGTGAAACGTCTATGGTAGCTCTGTTGGTTTTGTTGCTATTGTTGCTATCTGTTTATTCTCATTTGTCAAGGTTTATGGTTGTTTAGAACAAAACAAGCACTGGGTTTGAAAAGTTGCTTAATGAAAGGAACAAGTTTCAACTTTATTCCCTGCTTTCATGCCATCAGAGGTTATGTTTATTTAGAAAGCTAACATTTATACAGATTATGCACTTTCAGTGGTTCCATGCCAAAAAATACATGACTAAAATGGGTCTTTCCATCACTCTTTCAGTTTTGACCTATGATTGTTTTTACAGGAACTGGATCTTTTAAGCAATAGCCTCTGGTAGAGTAAGGGGAAAGCACGGCACCTTGTGCAATCATTTGCAAACGGTGGCTTGAGCAAAAGGATATGCAAAATGCATTTGAATCACTCAACTGTCCAGACTACTCCAAATACTAATGGATTAGGATAATTGCCAGAGAGAGTGGGAAGGGTCATCAAGGAAAGCTGGATGATAGCAGGGAAGACCATCAGTGAAGGAAGTCACACTTTTACATAATGTGAGACTTTTGATTGATTAAGCCATTCAACAAACTTTTGAAAGTATAAAACCCAGTAAAATAAGAATTATTAGAGATGGCAAATTGAGGTGGAAAAGCCACTGAATGATTATTCAAGTTGCAAGTTCACTTTTCTTGTAAGTGCTCCTCGGTATCCTGCTCTTGAAAATGTTTGGAATATTGCTGTTTTCTAAGTGAGCAGGGTCCTAAGAAAGAAATGTTTGTCTCATGTTTGTATGCAAGGCATATTTAAAACTCTTTATAAAAATTTCACTCACAGCAAAAATGGAAAACCATTATGCTCAGAAGGATCTACGTGGCTGCTATCTTTCTATTAACAGATTATCTTTAGGAGTAAATATTCAGCCTGATAAATGCCCTGTTTATCAGTCAGTTAGTAGAAATGATACAGACTCGTGTGACTAGAGAGTGCTTGAAAACTCTGATTTTTCTTCATTGAATATCTTTGTTAGGAGACAATGTTTTTCCTATGGAACCATTCTACAAATTAAGAATGTATGAAAAAAGAAATGTCTTTTAGCTTTCCAATATTTTTCCAGCTGAAAAGCAGTGACAAAGCTTAAGGATGTGATTTTTTTCCCCGTCCACATTCTCACATTTTCTAAATGTTTTCCAACTGGCAAAACAGACAGTGTAACTCCGTGTTCTTTCCTGCCTTTAGAAAGAAAGTAAGTTTAAAGCACAGGAAAGCCCTGTTTGAAAACAGTGCTAGTATTTCTGTTTTGAACTATTTTTGGAGAAAAGAGTAGAATTGAATTCTTTTTCTTTTCATAACTATGAAATGAATTCACCAGTTCAGAAAACATTCTCCTCTGTAACATCTTCCTGAGCTTACCAAAAGCATATTTTTAACTTGAAGTTACTTTTCACTCACCTTTACCTCACTCTTTTAGCCAAGTCTATCTTGGCTAGATAGACTTAGAGTATTTTCAGTATTTTCCTTCAACTAGACATCTATAGGCTGATTTGCATCAGCGAAGTGTTCATTAAAAGGGATTAAGCACAGTTAAAGCACCACGGCCCCATGAAAGAAAGCGAAGCCAAAAACTATGCACCTTGTCTCCATTGACAGTGACAACCCAAGTGTCCTAATTTAGGGGCTTTTTGCCTCCCATACACCAGGAAATTGAAAACTTTCATAATGTAGCACAAACTATCACTTCAGCAGGTGAATAAATAATCACCACTCACTTCTCCCCCGCACAACATTTATCTCAGAGCTGTGTGTTGGTGGCACAAAATGTGGCATAATTATGGGGCAGGATGGAGGCGGGTGGCCGGTTGGCTTTTCCTCCTGGTCAGCCCTTCCCCCTTCCTCCTTTTCCTTCTCAAAGCAAGATTTAAGGACCTAACTCACCTAGTCTTGTCCCTTTATGAATGGGTGTATATGTTGCAGACATACAGTTTCTTTTGGTGGTTACAGGCACGTAACTCCCTTAGCATGGGTTTTGGAACCTCTGATGGAGGTAGATGTGCCTCAACCCTGCCCAGAAAAGTCTCAAAGCATGGGGAAGATCCACCAGACCCAAAGAAGTAGGAGAAGAATCTAACCTGGAAAGACAGCAGGCATTGCTTTCCTTTCATCTCCCGTGCTTGCATTTTCATCAGGGAGGAGGTCATTGACTCATCCCTGTGTGTAGGTTCTCCCCATTTGAGAGACAGAGGTAAAAGACGCTAAGTGAGAGCAGGATCCGGAGGTGGGTGAACCTGCTCTGTGTCTTTGCAGAACATGCACAACTACCTCAAAGTGAGGAAAATATTGAGACTTACGCCTCTTTGCTGAACTGCCTCATTCCATTGCGCAAGTTTAACCCTCTCTGCTCTTTCATGTAAGTGTGGCAATTAACTGGCACGCTACTATAAAGAAAGATTTCTCTTCAAACAGGGGAGAGTTGGAGTCTGACTTTCCATATATTTCTGATCACCTACAATCCTACAAAGTTTGCTAAAGGGTTTAGCAGCCTTTCATCCTCTAATTACGTGTTGTGTCTCACGAATTATATTAAAGCTGGGGATGGAAGCTTCTCAGAAGACTTAGTAAATAACTGAGATGTGTAAGACTCTCTTTATTCAGAAAATCTGCCTGGAAAGCTCATAAGAAAAGGCTTTCCTGCAAGATTTTGCATACTTCCTACTTGAAGACAGGCTGGAAATCTGAGAAGAGTCTTTCTGTTCCAGCTAAAGTGCATAGGGGGCAGGGTTTTAGGAGGCTGAGGGAGAGGCGAGGGGGAGGAAAAGTGAGTTATGCTTTTTCTTTAGAAATTCAGGTTCATCTTGAGTTTTCGGAAGAAGGTAGGATTCACTTCTATTTTGTCTGAAGAAATTTCTTCACTTTTATTTTGTCTAAATGATCTGGCTGAAGTACAGCCTGGGCTTGGCTTGTCTGAGAAGTCACGCTGAATTAATAGCTCTGTTCACAAATCATAAATTGAAGCCTGTTTGTAAATCTGTGCAAGAGCTAATCTGCTCTGCGCACCTCTTGCCAGGCACACGGGAACCACTCTGCCCTGCACGAAAGACCAGCTCAGCCCACATTATTTGACATGTGCTTGCACTGGGCTTGATCCAAGTCCGAAGCTGAGCTGTACTTTCAGGATGATCTTTGGCCCAGGAACGTCAGTCAATATGAAATTATTTTGATGTGAGGTGCTGCGTTTTCCAAAAGAACATACTTAGTTTCTCCCTGCTTATGTTATTTAAGACAACTGCAATTCAGTTCTTAAAGTATTGATATGGCCTTCATAACTGATAAGCACTTAACAGATTGGAAACCATGATCTGAAATTGGCTAGTTCTTGAATGGTAGATCATCTGAAAATCTTAAGCAGAAATAACTGTGAAAGATAAAGCATCTGGCAAACCTTTTACCACGTTTTCAGCCCTGCAAAGAACTACAGATGCGTAGAGCGAGGTGGGCACAATGTGCTTAGGTGACATGTGATACAGAGTAAGACTCCACCAGAGGAGCAGATGTGCAACTATGTATGCAAATTGAGTAACTACATAAATAGATATATGAGCATGTAATGTTACAATCACAAGCAAAACTATCAGATTCAACCATGGATAACGATCATAGATATTTTATGTGCAAAATTAAAGAAGCTAAGAAAGAAAACAGGAATTAAACCAGCCATTTTTTTCCCAACCAAGCTTTGGAGCTAACTTTTCAATAGCAAGAAATGTAGGTTAAGGATATGCAATGCCAGTGAGCTCACAACTGCAATGTTTTATCACAGAGAAGGGTTCCATGATCACACAGGGTAAGTGTGAAGACTCAGGACATGTCCCAGAAGCTCCACCCTATATTGCTTTTGGACTTTGAGACCAGGAAACCAGGGGACTAATGACGCTCACTCAATGGTTCAAATGCCAGCCCTACAAATGAAAGACAGGCCTGCCCCCACCCCAAAGAGTGGCACCAGTAAGATAGCAGCAAAAACATCATTTGCTGGAAAAAAGGTACAAGCTGCCAGATTCTAGTTTGGCTTCAATGTGTCTATGGTGTAAATGACATATAAAAAGGCTTCTACTAGGGACTTGCTGCCACCCTTCTCCAAAACTGCGATGGGTGCTGCATTTTTCAGGTGCCTGGCTTGATATAAGGCAGATTTTTTTTTTTAAAAAATCCTCTAAATTCTTCCTCTCTTAAAACCGGCCCCTGCTAAGGTGTTTCGTGTCTGATGGCCGTGGCCAAGGCCCTTTCAGTAGAGTAGCTCTGTCCTATATATTGCTACCAAGAATAAACACTGCATAAGCATAAGTGCCAAAAGAGAAAAAAATCCCTCCCTTTTTTTTTTTTTTCTTTCCTTGCAAGGCCAAACATGCTGTCTTTGGACGGATTTCAATCCCGCTTTAATTCATTAAAAAAGTGAAACAAAATCACCATTTACATCCTTGACAGCTGGCAGGTTTTATGTGTTCTTACTGCTCCTGCCAAGTCAAAAAAAGTTTTCATTCAGCTCTGTCATGGATCTTTGGAGTGCTGGAAGTGTGAGAGATGTCAAAATGTACTCATAACAATGACATACAGTACCTGAAGGCAGGAACATATTATGCTAATGTACTGGTGTAAAGGAAGTTACAATTCTCTTTTTTACTTAAGAAGAAAAAAAAAAAAAAAAATCTCACGACAACATCAGAAAACATACCAGTCTCAAAAGAGGGAGAATTTTGCTTTCTACAAAGCTATCTGACATGTTCCAAGAGTTTTCTGTTCGTCAGATTGCATTCCAGCATATACCAGAGAAGGAAAAGAAAAAGAGAAAGGCAAATATCCCAAGAGGGAGGAAGGCAGCCTTTCCCACTGGGTATCAGGGCCCTCGACAGGGACAGTTCACACTCCTACCTGATTATATTTGCAATATTCCTCTGTCCTGGTTTGAGGCCTCAAACCAGAACAGCCACACAACGGGGCACCAAAAGGAAACATCAGAGTGGTTGTAAGGCGGTGATAAGCAGCGCCTTCCAGCTCCGTCAGTAGAAATAAGGAACAGAAAAGGTCTCCGACTCACATTTTCTGCAGCTTTCCCATGGCCCTAGTAAGACAGTAACGGAAAGAAAACCCCTTCCAAATAAAAAGCAAACACCCCCGTAGCAGAGCCGAGGCATGATGCAAACCCCCAGTGTTTTATGCCACAACGCACGTAGACCACAGCCCAGATCACGTTGCACAGAATATATAACTTGCAGGCATACAATCCAGTCCTATGCATCCAAGCTCCATACAGTCAACGCACTTCTTTGCCAGAAAGGGGCTGTACAGAAAAGCTTGGCAGCTGTTTGAACTCTGTGGCATTAGGTGAAGATATCTAGATTACAGTTGAACAAAATCTTAGTTGCCACTTGAATTTTGATGGGTACAAAGATAAATTAGAAATTGGACCTGCTGATATTGCATTTCCTTGTCTTGCTGCCCACCCCAAGGAAATGCAAATGTAAGTTAAATCCACCTAAGCACAAGTGTAAGAGGCGAAACTTTCCGTTTCCACCCTGCACAGCTGTTTACATTAGAGAGAAACACTTCTGAGAAAAAAAAAAAAAAAGAACCCCGTGATACAGTTACAACCCATGAGCACACCACTACTATAATTTCCAGAGGCGTTTGGGAGGGAGCTGTTGCAGCTTTCTGAGCTGAAGCCTCACTCAGGAAGGACAGATGCCAGATCATTATTCTTGGCTTTAAGATAAAAAATAGCTTATGGGCATAAGATGCTTTTTACTGCCTACAGTACATTTCAAAGAACAGCTATCTTGTCAATCATATACTCTTTGTATTACTTGACTAGGTCATTTTAATTTCGCTGTGGTTAGTTATTTTAAAATCAGTGTTATTCTATGATCAGCTACCCCTTATCTATGGTGGTGAGAATAGCTTGGGGTTGCGACTTAAAGACCACAAATATGACTAGTCTTGGCTCTGAAACTTTGAGACCCAAAGGTACAGGCTTTTCTTACAAAATGCAATCATTATGGCATGCATATAGCCCTAAGGTATTTCACTTACTGAGCCAACAACTGCTTAAAATGGCAAGCTGCTCTTGGAAAAATCAACTTGCTGCTTTTTGCCTGTACAAGATCCCTTTTGATACACATAAATTTTTAGAAAATCTAAGCCTAGGGCAATTGTCTACCTCAGAGATACAGTTACAAGAGGATAATAAGTAGACTCTGTTACACTTCTGTGCTCACCTTTACCTGCAGTATTGTGGATGCAACAGGCAGAAATTATTTGTTCTCCACAAGAGTTACTTTTAAAAAAGCAAACACACCAGTGGGAATGTGGCTTTGTGTGCATGTCTGGTGTGAGGGAGATCAAGCAAAACACCAGCCTGAAGGAGCAGGAATGTGTGGTGTCTTTTACCAGAACTGGTTCTGGGAAGTTTGGAAATACAGATGTCTAACATGGAGACACATCAAACCTCATCATCTTTTGGTCACTCCTTTTCAGGACAGAGCACAGTGCCCCAGGGTTCAGGTCACAGCACTCCTTGTGAAGTCCTCACACAAGAGCCCGTGACTGTGCTGTGAAGCTGAGGGGATGTCAAGAGGCAGCAAAAGGAAGGGGCTAAGCTGGAAAAGCAGGAATTGCTGTAATTTATTCCTCCTTTTCTTCCATCACGCTTGTGAAAGTCACATGTAGCAACAAGAGAATAACCTGGCTACAAGTACAAAACTCCTCAGTGACAGGAAATCTGAAGTATCACTATGAATCACTAACATTAATTCTTAATAAAATTAGACCTAAGCCAAGACAAGGCTCACCAAAGACCTTATGACCACACCCCTGCAACTGAGCAGACACTATCTGCACTTTGGGTAAGGAGTCTAAGGAGCTGCTCCTCTGCTTCAGCAGACCTGTAAAACTGCATTTCCGAGGAAGGGAAAATAGAGGTGGAAAGTTAAGGCGGCACCATCTCATGAGGTTATTCCAGGTTGTTGGCTTTGGGAGTGCGAGCAAAGAGAGGTAGGCAACCTCCCATTTCTTTGGTATATTTTAAAAAAATAAAAAGGCATCTTTTGAATCATAATATACGTTTTGATATCTTGCAAGGAAGTGAGTCATGAAGTAAAACATGTCTTCAGAATTTTTTTTATTCTAGATTAAGTGACAGGTTGCAGATTTCTGTAGCCTCGTTGGTTTATGATTATGAAGGCCAATATGGTGCACACAAATGAACATCTAAAGACTCTTTGTGTGGAGACAAAGCTCTGAACCCTGACCGACCAACACAAGGTCCACACATCCCCTCTCCAGGGGCTCTGGTGGTAACAGCACGTCATTTCTGAGAAAGAGCACTGACAACAGTCACACATTTCCTATGCCAAAATGGGCTTTGGGTTCCCATTCCTCAGCAGGTTGCAGTGCATGTCATACTGAAGGCTGGCTGTCCTCCTGGGGAGGAGCACCTTTCACCAGCCTCTGATCTATGGTTGGACACGTGCAATGTGCTGGCAGCAGTGGGGGCTCTGGAAGCCTTCAAGATAAAAGGTATCTCTTCAAATCATTTAATTATCATATTAGTTGTTTTCATAGCTCATATTCTGAGGGCACAATTGTGTGACTGAATGAAAGATTGCCTCCTGCTAATTTCATTGCACAAACAGCCTGGAGCCCTCTCTGCCTTAAATATATATCCAGAAGTGGGTTGAATGTGTGTGGGAAGTGGAGAGAGACTTTGGAAACAAAAGGAGCTCTTATCCGAGTTCTCTTTTTAAGACTTTTGTTCACACATTGGCATTTTCTAAAATAGCTAATGATCCTTTGAAGACTGAAAAAAAAAAAAAAATAGTGCTCTACTTTGCTCCATGCTGATCAAACCATTTCACAGTTGTTTACAATCAATAAAATATTGCTTTGGCCATATCAAGGTGAATATCAAAAATCATAAAATTCTGTGATTGCACATCTGGGAAAGCTCTGCTTTTCCATATGAAATATAATGCAACTCTGGAATATTGATACTGCCAAAAAAGCATATCTACACACCCTATAACGGTGCAGTTGCAAAAATTATGCATCTATGAAACTTAAAGCCGGCGGGGTAGTAGAAAAAGTAGATAGGGATATAGAGAAATTGGTAAATAGTATTGTTACCAAGCACAATTATTGGTTTGGGGGCTATTCCAAAGTTATTCTCCCTTTGGATCAGGGAGTTAAAAATCTAATGGGTCAAGAATTCCAAAATATTTCTAGAAAAGAGAAGAAGCAACCTTTAGAAGAAGTAATCCCCTACAGAACACCTCTATACATCCAAATTTTTATATTCTCTTTTTTCCTCCTTCCAAAGAAGAAACCACATTGTTTCATCAGAGTAAGCCTGTTAGTCACAATAAAATTTAATTTTTCAAAACTGCGTTTTCCAGGTGAAATATTCTCACAAGAGGTTTGCTGGACCCTCTCCCTTTTTCCTCATCTGCTGGTATACCAACACTGGCAGGAAAAGCACCTCCAGTGCACTGGGAAAACCTGTGACCACCAACTACTCTAGGCAACCCTATTCAGAGAGTCCCAGAGGGCGTCCGACTGGTAAGCTCTAGCTCCATATTCCCAGCCAGATGTTGCACATGGGGTGTCACCACAACAGCTGGTGACCATACAGCACCTGCATGGAAGCTGTTATGCCTTTCTCAGTGACTGCAGCTGCAAGAGCATTGCTGTTTGCTGAGATACTGAACTGTTCCTCCTCCAGCTGTGTTCCACTGGACACTTCTTAATGAAATGAAGGAGGACTGCTGATAGCACAGTGACACTAATGTTGGCCAGCCAACAACTGAAAGTTGTCTCTGCACACACCCTTGGTTGGACTCAGTGTCCTTCCTTTGACCCTCAGCTCCTTCCTCTGACTTTGTATAATGAGTATAAGCGCTCCCAGCTATTTCAATATATCTTTTTCCTATTTTTCTTCCAGCAGAGAGGATATTCCTCCTTCATTGCTCATATTCTTATTTGTCTGTCTTCTAAAGAAGTGAACACATCTTGTGGGTGGCTGGTGAGCCTGAGCTCATGAAGAGTTCATGACATACTCAGTACTGCTCAGGTAGCTTGGGATAGCAACCTCCACGCAGTTTGTTGGAGGATTTTCTTTCCAAAACCTGCATAAACCACACCTGCTAAAAAGCCTGATTCTATACTAGGACTGCCTGCAAACTGTTCTAGTCTGGCTAGAAATCATGCTCTCAGGGCTCATACTCTTATACGGTAGAAAAGGGAGAAAAAAACACCCCACTGAGCACTGAATTCCCAAGCAGAATATAGCTGAGCTTATCTGCAACTGAGTCAGTCATGTATCTCTGCTTGCCTCAGATCCATCTGTGAGGATTTACTTCCCACAGTTCTTTAGATGGTCATATCAAATATAACACAATTTGGGAACATTATTATTATTCCAGGATAATTTCTTAAGTACATCACTAGTGTGTTTTTCCATTCAATATAAATAGACTGGAATGGTTGGTGGGCACCTAAAACTGATGCTGAGATGGGTCCTGTGCTTGGCTGAAGCCACCAAGGGAGAGATGTGGGGCAAGGGGAGCAGTCCAGCCAAGGGCCAACAGAACAGGTCTCCAGACACCCAAGCCAAAAGAGTTCTGAAGTACTACTGCGAGACAGCGTTTTAATAGTTACAATAATCAATTGTATACTCTTCACAATTTAATTTCTTGTCTTGTGCTTTGATGGGGTCCTCAGTGCCAGTAGTAGAGAAGTTAAGAATTGTTGCAGAAGACAGTCATTATGCTGCTGGACAAAGTTTCTGATAAAATTACATTGTGAGGAACAGAATTTGAATTACTTTTAAATAATCTTGACTAATTACATAACAACCATTTAATGACGCTGCTCTGAGCACCTTCCATCCTAAAGACTGACCATCTAAAAACCTAGGGCTCAGAATGAGAACGTCAGTGGTGGTTAAAAGGGAAGGATTCTCTTCCTCAGTTTCCCACCATGGAGAATGTCTACCAATGAACACAGAGCAAGGCAACAGCTTGCAAAAATGCAAAGTCAAGCTTAGCTGTGGCCCACCTCTACAGCAATCTTGTTTACTCATCAACACCCCAGGAACAATTTCTTCTTCATTCACATTCCTCAACAGCAGCCTTTATTAGATGGTGTACCACATCCTAACATTAATTAGCACTTCACTGGCAGGCTAAGTATCATTTTTCAAACGACTGCAATTAAGAAAATAAAACAAATCCCTTTTTAGTTCAAGCAGGATTGCTTCTTTCCCTCTCTTCAAAGTGATGGTGTCAAATTGTTGCTTTCCTCTTGCAGCTTGCTGTAAACCAGCAGCAATGGAAATATTTTCCAATGCCTGATGGTTGCCACTTGCCTACAACCCTTCACCTGAATATTTTAAAACACTTGGCAAACGCAAAGAGTGGGGAAACATACTGATTTTCCTCGATTTTTCTTCAGTTTATATGGGGAGTTGCAGACAAAGAGGTGGTAAGTAGCTTGCCCTGGGTTACAGAATGACTCATCAGCAGAGACAATAACAAAGCCCAATTTTCTGGACTCTCTGATTATTCTCTTCACAAAATAATCCAACAAATGCAATGATTTCACTTCCATTTGAAATTTGGTAATGTGTCTTTCTTGGGGAAAAAAAAAAAAAGTTCTGTTTGTGCTGGGGAAACATCCTGGTTTATTCATTGTGAAACTCTAGTAAATCACCAGCCCATCCAGCCTTGGAGACGGATGCCAGCCGCGGTCTGAAAGCAGAGCTTGTGAATGACTCTCACACAGCCACCAGCTTGAGAGCTGTCTAGCAACCTCACCAATGTGAAACTGTAATACTACAGCAGCATTAGTCTGCAACAGCTGGGAAACCCTAGAGGTCTTAATGGCAACGAACAGAAAGCAACCAGTTGAAATACTCTGTATTTCTTTGGTGGTTTGCAACATGATCTTCTCTCTGTGGATAAAATCCTTAGTAGATGGCGCTTAAATATTTATTTCCCTATTTTTTTTGTAACCAATGCAAAAAAGAAAATAATTGTTTGACTTGAAGTTTTGTATATAAAACCAGCTTAGATTTGTCATTAAAATACCACAGCTGAAAAGTGTCCACAAAACATAAAAATATTGACTGGTGATGGTAACCCAGCTCCCCCAGGGGCAGCCCGACATCTGCATGAGCCCCATGGCCTCTGGGCAGTATTTACTGGCTGGATTGGCTCTTCTATGGACGTCAACTGGCTTCCCCTCACCAGGGTCACTGCTGGGCTCAGGAAGAAGCATGGAGGTCTGAGACAGCCCCCGTCACTACTCTCACAAAGCCCCATGATGGACTTGTTGGTGTTTTTCAAATTTTGCTAGGTGGGCCTTTCAGCTGATACAATGCTCAAAAGTGAGAGAGAAGGCAAGCTGAGAAAAATACAGTATTACCTCTGGAATACAAATTTCTCTTTGGGGCAAAATTGTTTATCTCAAAAAAAAAAAAAAAAGGAAATGGAAAAAAGAAATCCTATCTTCTTCCCAAAAGGGTCTCAGCCCCTTTTTGCTGGGGGAGCTAACAAGGCAGCGCCTTGAGTAACTTGTCCTCACAAGCCTTAGAAGTCACTTCCAAAATCTCCCTAAATAACCTCAGAAGGGAAAAGCTGATTTGTTACATTCAGTACAGCCTTATTTTGGGTGAAATGTGGGAAAGCCACACGGCAAACGGCACTGCAGAGCCCACCCTGTGGAAGCGCCTTTGCAACACCTCCTGTTGCCAGCAATATCTGTGCTTTGGAATGAACTTCTAGGGCTTCCACATGGAAAAGGATGGTGTTGATAAGCACAGTCCCCTTCCCATTAAATACTCCCACCCTGTGAGAAACTATGAGTCTTTTTAGCATCCGTGAAGAAGGGTGATGTTACACGTCTCCTGAGGATGACGCTGGTCTCTTGGGCAGACCTTGGGCTGCCCACCTTGAAAACTGTCCTGGCTTTTTGGCACCCCAACTTGTACGGCACAACGGGGATTTAATCAACCCTATCACACAAATCTCTCAACTGGGTTTCTAGATGGAAAAAAAAAAAAAAAAAAAGGGATTTGGGAAAGCCATCAGCCATCACAAAAGGACTAAGAGCTACATTAGAGGTATCTTCCCTGCAGGCATTATTCCCTTGAAGAGGCCAGAGTTTAGGGCAGGTCAAAAGAAAGCTGCAGATCTAGAAATAATAGTGCATCCTGGAAAGACCACCAGAGCTGCGCGCCCTCTCCAGCCAGCACCACAAAGGAAACACAAACAAAGATTAGCTGCAAAATTATTATTAACATTATAGCACCCTGGAAGTAGTACTATTATTACTATTATTTTGATTATTGTTACTATTATTTTCATTATTAGTATTGTGCTCAGGTCATTAAAGACTCCAGTTTTCTGTCGGAGAGGTGAAGCAGTGGTTTCAGAGATGCTTTTGGGAAGAGTGGGTCCACGCTGCCTCAAACTGCTCCCTGTTGTGCTGTTTTCCAAACAGTCTTGCTGTAACATAACATCTGATAATGCATTCTATCAACGTTTGCCATCAAACGTCAAAAACAAGACGTTTGCAAAAAAACTAAAAGTTACACCATTTTACACAGCACGCTTAGATATTGGGACAGCTCAATGGAGACCACCCCATCTCCCTTTGTTTCATTGTAGCACCAGGGCTTTGATGTACCCTCTAAAACTCTATCAGAGAAGCTCGTGTTATGTTCTGGGGTGCATGATGTGGCAGGCATCGTGTACCAGAATGGTGGACCAAGTTTTCAACCAGCAGATTTTTTCTACTGGCTAGAAATATTCCCTATCAGCCCACTACCAATGCCTTAGTAATGCCTCACTGGAGCCTTCCAGCCAAACGGCAGGTACGGCCACCAGGTGTAATACTAACTTTAGGAGAAGTCATTTCACACCTATACTGTCTCTTAAAAACAACTAGGAAAGTCCAGTGAGAGTCCATTTGGTTAAAACTTCCCTGAAATGAGGGTGAAAATGGCAGACCCAGTTGCACAGTACTAAGAGGAGGGACGCTACCATCCTCCTCCACCAACTGGCTGCTCGAAAGCTCACACAAAGTGAAGAAAGGTCAGGAATGGAAAACCACAGACGCTGTTTTGGTCTGATTCATCTTTGTCTTAAACTTTAGGGTTATGGCCATATACTGGCTGGGTGTAAAGTGTCATGCAGAGGAAATTGGGAGAGGCAAACAAAGTAACTCATGGCCCAGGAGACCCAATTGAAGCAAGGACCCCATGGACAGCAGGCTCTGGGAATGGTCCTATTCACCCCTCATCCCACTCCCTGCTTTCCTCCTCACAAATTCACTAGAGAGAAAGCACGCTGTTGTGTGGGATACCACACTCAAAAACCTCCCATCCTGGGTTCAAACACAAATCCTGGTCCTTGAAATACATTTCAAGTCTTCTTGCTCTGATACACCTGTACTGCACTGCATGACCTTCTTAGCCATCAGCCATAGGTAACTGAGGACATCAGACATGGAAGGCCTCCATATAATTTGGTGTTATTTAAAATCCTAGTAAAATGGCACAATAGTTGCTTTACAGTAACTTTTACATAGTGACACTAGTAAAGAGTAATGACACTAGCTCCCAAGGCCTGTGGAAATGGATCTAGAAATAAAGCAGATGAAAACAATATCCTATAGTATGCAGCCTGCATCCATTGAGGTAAGCCAGGAGACCTAAAGTCCTGTAGGCATGAATGGAGGCACCTTTCTCTTCACACGAGCATGTTTGGTAAATAGAAGAAATATTGCAAAGCATCCCTTGCCTGGGTCTGAATGTACATCTTCGTGTTTTGTCTCAGAGTGCTGCATGCAGGCTGGTCAACAGACTCAGCCAAATAAATCTGGCTATGAGGATCCTAAACCGTGTGTATCCTCAAACAGCACAACCAGGAAAGTTTAGGCAAAGGTGCCTAATGCTTCATCAGGAATGGTTTGTACGTGTCTGTGCACAACTACAAAGGTACAGTGCTTCAGTGTATGACCAGAGCATAGCCAGAAAGGTTACCATGAAAAAAGCTGCATATTAATCTATAAATATTGTTTCCAACCATAATCACAGTTTCTTTCCCTATGGATAAAAAAATCCCAAATTTAACTTTGCTCCTGTCAGCATTTTAATGTCATTGTAGCTTTGGAAAAGTGACTGACTCTGTTCATAAGGTGTATCACCTACAAAACTAATACATCTCTTTCAAATACAAAATCCTCATTGTTGTCAATGAGAGCATCATAACATGTGCTGCTGCCTTAGATCCTGGGAGGAACCTGCCAGAATGGCTATAAAAAGAAAAGTTTTCACTAGTAAAGTGCAGTGATTATAGGTACACAAGCTTGGAGCATTCACTGCCTTTCTTTGCACCTTCGACCCACAAAGGAAAAAACAGGCTTTAACCATCCTGAGAAGATTTGTCCAGACCGAACACGAGGGTACACAGTAGGGCAGTCATGTGAAAGATTCGCATTTCCCTGGCAAATATGCTTCCTGCAGCATCGCTCACCTTTTGAATATATTTGAAAAAATACACACTAGAACGGCATGTCCCTGTTTCCTTTTCGCGCTGACAACTGCCTGAGCTCAGGTTACAAGTACATCAAGTCCCCTATAAGAACGCCAGAGATAAAAACATGCTGCTTCCAAGTGAATGTGGACTTTCCAAAAAAGCTCGTACTATTCCTATCCTGCATCAGTTTTCCCCGGGTGTGATGTTCTCCCCTCCACAAAAGGCTGGATTCTCTCAATGAGGGACCAAGAGGGATGATGTGTACATATTCAGGTGACCCTTTGCATCACTGAGAGTTTCAGTGCACTGTGTCTGTGGGGCTCAGTGGGTAGGACACGTCTTTTTTGATGGTAAACCTGGATAAAGCCATTCCTGGGAACTACTGGATTCCTACTCTTGTTTCCTTTCAAGGTATTCTAAGGCACATCAGCCCCAAGAAGAAGAAAAAAACCCAACAACTAGCCTTATTTCTGCATTTGATGTATGTTTAACTTAGCATTACATTAGGAAAGATCAATTCGACTCTGTCAAATCAAACTGTTGAACATTAATATTAAACAAGTCTAGTAATTTCTGTCAAACCTAACACGTCAACAAAGATACATTTATATATACACTCGGTCTATACCATTTCGAGTTAATTAGAGCACAAGCCTTAATAGCTAGTGACACACCATGCACTCCAGCCATCTGACTAAATCCAATGCTCCTCTGAAACACCTATTTTAATTTAAAGTTGAAGAGCCACACCACAGCCAGCAGACGAAATGAGAATGTCAAAGACAGCCCTACAACAGTCATATTTCTCTGAATATTTTCACCCCTTCACATTAACTGTAATTTCTTTTATTTTTTTGATTACTACAATTCAAATAGTTCTTCTCCTACCCTAGGTTGTTTGGTTTTTTCCTTATTCCTGCTGAGAGAGCTTTACTCACAGTCACCACTTCCTTTACACCACCAATTAGTCAGCCAGCTCCCCCTGGTTGTGTGGGCTTTCCATGTGAGTGTGAGAAAGCAGGCATGAAGAAACCTAGGAAAATATGAATGCAAAAGCCACCAAAAAAATGGCAGGAATCACCAAAGCCAGGTGCAGGCTCTGAAACCGTATGTAACTTAGTTCCAAGTCATCTTAGCATAAACTGGTGGTTAACATTGTCACTGTTTTTTTTAAGGTACATACTAAGAGGTTCAAGTTCCACCCACCAAAGACATTTAGAAGCAAACATCTAGTTGTGAAATTTCATCAGGAACCAGATTGTGGCTTATTGATGCATAGGGTATATATATTTTTTAAATCAGATCCTCAAGTTCTTCAAGCAGTATTAAAGGGACTGCATTATTCACCATAGTTAATAGTGCCCAGTTACCCCCCTTACTGTGTCCTCATTAAGCTGCAGAAAAAGCAGAGGATTTTCAGGTTTTACCCTTTCCTTCTCCCTTCCTGATACGATTTTTTCTCGTCAGAGCTTGCTGCCCACTCCTCTGGCTGACCTTCCTCCCAGGGTACACACTATTTCCTACTAGCCCTTTTCTCTCCCATCCTTACTCTTCCTACCCCCCCCCCACAGACATCCTGTCCAAAGCCACTGGGTTGAGGACCCTCCCTTGCTCAATGGGCTCTGGGACAGGCTTGGTTGCTCTTTTTGAACTGGCATGGGGGTGGGATTTGTGCCCAGCCACCCAGAGCAATTGCCAGGAGCAATCTCCAGCACTTTTTGTGCCCTCTCCCTCCCTTTTCACTCCAGTTGCCAGAGCTGCTACCCCTCCTTTCTCCCTGTCCCCAGGCATTCAGGGCCACAGCTGTTTGATCAGGTCACGGTCCCATTCTCTCACAGGGCTGCCTCTGCAGTAACTGGCATGATAAACCTCTGGTAGAGAATCAGATTTTCCTTTTCATTTTTTTTTTCCACCAATGGGGAACTCTCCTGTTCATCTGAGGGTACAGTGGCCATTAAAGCTGTGTGGTGGCTGGCTGGCTGGCTGGCAAGCCATACACCAGCTAAAATCAATATATCTCATACTTCTTTTCCATTTATTTCTCCCTCCCATTTACCCTTGCAGGCATACAGAAGGAAGAACAGTTGAGCAAGGCCACAGAGTGCTGGTCACACTACTGCTCCTTCAATCACGTCATGAATTATAAAAGCAGATTGCTTTGATTTAGTGTGAGATACCAGAAAGCTTTTGGATGGTCACTGTTGTATGAGCTCACGCTGACAAACCACCTGCTAGTGGGCTGTAACAACCATAAATAGGTCCTGGGGATGCTTGGACAAAGAACTGTCTTCTTTGTTGTCCCAGGAGAGCTGATTTATCAATATACAATATCTATTTACTCTGCAGAAATTGCCATTAAAATATTAGCCTAGTAATATTTTCCATTAGTAATTTCTGAGCTTTCTATGCTCTCGTGTACATATAAATATATGTACCTACATAAGTACACACTGCAGTCTATTGGAAGAAATGCAAGTGTACATAACACTGAAACATAAAGGGGACTGTTAAGGTTCAGCTGAGATCACAAAAAGTAGGAAATGGTAGAATGAATTCTTAGAAAATAAAAAAGAAACAACCAACAGCCAGCATCAGGAATAGATAGCAATGAAGATTCAAAGTCAGTTGTATAACTTGTTTATGATTCCACTTCAATTCCTTTTTTTTCCCCTAGGTAACAGAAATTTTGAAATCTAACTTCCAGAGCTTTGATTTTGATACAGTTTTAACATACTTATTAACAGATTCAATAGGGGATCAAGATTTTTATTTTTTAAATGCAAATATGGACATTTCCATAGCCTTTTCTGCTTTATTTTTAATTCCTTAAGGATCATTTTCAGAAATGAAATATTGATGGTTACATTTTTTTATTTTTCCCCTACCTTTCTCCCTTTTCATCTATTTTACAGTCACCTTTAAGAGATAATCTAGTAGGCTTGTACCATCTCTTTCCTTTTCCTACTCTGTACTTTCTTTTTGTTTCTTCAGGTTTTGAGAAGCCATAGAGTGGCAAGAAATGAATGGCCCAAGGAAAAATCAGAACTCCACTCTGCCCAGCATTTTTTAATTCATAACGATAAGGAGCAAAGAGAATTGAAGACACGTAGTAATGACAACGCTGCTTCTGCTAAAGTAATTCTCTTTTGAATATTGCCAAATAAAAAGAACTGCAGTGTTTCGGAATGTTTCTTAGGAACACATTCATCTTCTTTTGTCAAACCCTAATATATGCATGAAAACGAAAAATCTGGCTTTTGCAAAACAAGTGTATTTCACTGAAAATGTTAAGCAATCTTGATGATAACACTGTAGAGAGCCATTACAAAAACACAGGCCAAGAACCACCCCACCCAGAAATGGGCACCTGAAGCACCTCACAGCTACCAGAAAGGGCTGGTGCTCTTGGAGCATATCTATTCCAGGGAAAAAATACACCTGACCCTTTTCTATCTGCACCAACTCTCTGATGGCTCTGCAGACACCCTGGTCGTGTTCACAGTGTGGCAGAATTGGGAACAGGAGCAAAAGGAACGGGCTTTCTGGATGGCTGAAATGTCTCCATCTTAGAGCTTAAAATCAGGAGCCTTTTATTGGTCTTCACCTCAAGTCTAGCGGAAAACCTCTTCCTCAGACACAAGTCTTGTGCCAGTTTTGAGATAGATATTTCATTCTGTGTTGGTTTTGGATGAGAAGCCAATATTGGCCTAATCATGGAAACCGAGCGGCAGCTTTACATTTGGAGAAGCAGCCATTTCTCCTGAATGCTTTTAAACATTTTCAGCTCTTTGGATGAAAAATGCTCAAGCCTGTTTTACCATTAGTCACTTGGAGTAAGACCACTGGCTTGAAAGGACCAGCTAAACCCTATGAGATCCACAGCTTCTTCTTGAACATCCTTTGTATTGCACTAAGTACCTAAAGAAAAGGTATTTATACAAACGAGTCATGTGCCAAGCAGTGTTTTCTTTCATTTCAAACAAAGATGCAAGTTTTACATACATAAAACGCATAGCTCTGAGTGCCATACTTTTCCCAGTGTGTTTTCAGGCAAAATAACATGCTGGATGCCAAGATTGCAAGCTGCTCAACAGAAAAATCCAGCTATCGTTAATGCAGGTATCCATCCTCCAGTGGAAACGGTCTCCATCAACAGCAGAGAGTCGTGGCTCTTAATTTAATTCGGTGGCAGATAATACAAAGCGGTACTTTCACAACTGGAGCACGGATGAAAAATGACAGAGTCCAGGAACATGACAAATAACAGGCCTGCAGGGTGAAGGTCTGACTGGCTTTAACTGGAAAGCTTGTTTTCTCTCAAGCACGCATGTTTGCCAACTTCAAATGGCACTTACTATTTTTGGTAAAGTTGTTGCAAACCCTCAAACACGCTTCATCCAGCACCAGTTCAATAGTATATGATAATAATTTGGTATTAAATGCTGGCAACAGAGCCAGAAGGTTTCCTTCATGCATCCTCCTACCACTGCCAAGGCAATCAAATTAATTCTGTTAACAGCCTGCCAAGTCAACTAGCCCACTAAACTGTCCCGTCTTAAAAATGAAATCGAGACATTCATATCAAACCGTGCCGTTTCCCCACTGAGTGTGATGGCTGGAGCCCTGCCAGTGGGAATGACTGCTATCATCATACCATGCCATATGATGGCTCTAATGAGCTGACATTTCCTGTTGCTAAATCGCCACGTCTGAAAGCCAAACCAAATAGTGTTCAACCTCTTTAGAAACCAGACGATGGTTTCTGACTTCTCCTTCTGCCTTCTGTTTCCTTGCTTTCCACATTTCTTCATCCAAACCTGCCTAGATAAAGAAGTCTGAAGTAAAAAACTGCTCCTGAACCATATGGAATATATCAGACTGCTCTGAAAAAAGAAGCTGTCTCATGTTGCTTCCCCAATCTTCATCGTCTGCTCTGCAAACTGAACCATTCCCATCTTAATCAAAAGGAGGGCTGCCCTGAAACCGAACCCCATGGGTACAAGTTGCCCCCTCTGGCATGGCTATACTGTTTTGCCCTGGATACACACCTGAACTTGGTTTCCTTCCATATATTTCATTCTCCTCTGGCTGCTAGTTTCAGCAACAATCAACAACAGCAGCAGGAAGAAGATTTCAAATACTGTTTCCATGATCTCCAGGGAATCACTGCAGAGGATTCAAGTCACTGTCACCATTACATCTTCTGAGTCTCTCATAATCACCATTTGGCACAGCAAAATGTTAATGCCTCTCTTCAGAATAATTGCCTTAAGTTTTTTACCTAACAGAATACTTTTTGGTGGGTTAAATCACCCATGCATGTTGAAATCACTGTGGTCTTAAGTCCAGCAGTGCTCATTGATGCAAATGGTTCTTCGGAAGCAGAGGCACAACAGCTACACCCAAAGAATATTAATGGGAAGAAAAAACACAGGCTCAGGCCTCCCATGGCATTACAGAGCTAAAAAAACAGCCAGTAATCCTCCCTGATTCTTAACATGTGCCCCTCAGCATAGTTAATGAGCAAAATTGAGTTGAACAAACAAGAAATATATTTTGCTAGAAAGACAATGGAAAACGTGAAGAGTTGCAGACAGATATTTTTTTCACCCATATAGAGAAGGCCACTAGGTCCAAGGCAGTGTAGTTTTTCTATATTGTTATTTGCAAAGCTAGGCTAGGATTGAAGAAGAGACTTTTATTTATCTGCACCAAGCTGCTCTATTAAGAATATGAACTAAATAGGGGCCTGTTTAGCTGGCAGTATAATTTTCTTCATAGCCTTTACTTTTGCTCTCTAAATGGTATATGAATCTCAGATACCTCAAGCTATACTTGCAGAATTTTCCCTAATCCACTGCACTGGTAACGTTGGCTATCCTCCATCAACCTAACTATTAAGTCTCAAAACTCTGTTATAGATTTTATAGACTTGGGGGAAACTTATTTTGCTAGTGTGCAGGCTACTTGCAAAGGGCTGACACTCATCTGTTCAGTTTGCTTTGCTCTCTTCTGTAGTGACACATTTCATGTTATTGGCACTAATAAATAACTAAAAAATATTCCACCTATTTCTTTGGGTTAGGTTGAATTCAAAGAACAAAAACTATCTACTACAGGGAAGCAATGTGCCTTATACAGCAGCAACACTGAAAAAAATCAACAGTGCTGGTAAGAACTGAGTGTGTCTTCACAATTTTCTGTCATGAACTGAAGTAAGCCTCCTCTTTGGGGCTGCAGAAGGTGACAAGAAAAGACCACCAAAAACATGAACACTAGGAATGAAAATCACAGAATATCAGCTTGGAAGGGACCTCACTGATCATCTGGTTCAACCTTTCTTGGTAAAAGCACAGTCTAGCGCTAGTCTGGCCTAGCACCATAACCAGCTGGACTTAGAAGTGTCCAGTGGTGGAGAATCCACCACTTTCCTGGGAAGATTATTGCAACGGCTGATTGTTCTCACTGCGAACAATTTTCCTCTTGTGTCCAATCAGAATGTCCCCAGAAGTAACTTGGATGCATCACTCCTCATCTTTTCCATGTGACTCCTTATAAAAAGGGAGTCTCTTTCTTCTTGGTACCCACCCTTTAAATACTGGAACAAGGTGATCTAGTCTTCCTTAAGACTTCTTTTCTCAAGGCTGAACAAACTCTTCAGATTTTGGTAGTTTAAGAGGTTTTCAATACAGGTCTTATTCCAGAAGAAAAATAAAATGGTAATACCCCAAAGATATTGTAACTAGACTTTTACCTTAGACAAGTCCCATAAGATAACCTATTGCTTTTCTGAGAATTCTGGGGTACAGAAGTGAGTTCATTGTGGTTCAACATAATTGCTATGTACGGCATATATTCCTTCACATTTTGAAAGCATCCACTTCATCCCTTACCACATCAATATGGCAAAGATTTCCAAGGAGTCTTAAAACATAGAGAAAATTAATGAAGAAAACAGATATTGACATGGATAAAAATAATTTTCCTTTCAAAGCACAGATAAAAGCTACTGATGTCATATATTGCTCTCCTTCCCACCCCAACCACTTCCCTTTACTGGGGTTTCCATTACCAGGATACTGCAATCTAAATTACAAGTCTGCATGGTTGTGAAGAACCAAACCAGCCTTCTGCCTTTGTGCTTAATTAATTTTGAACTTCTGAAATCACTAATTAGGAAAAACTGATGCCTATCCTAGGCACTGATCTATTTTGTGTAACCTGGCCAAAGGCCCATCATATACAAATTAGATGTAATAAGCTGTGGAGTTTTAATAGAACTACCTATTGTGTCAGAGGATTTTAAGGTCAATAATATTCATACACAACTCTCACTCTGTCAGGATTTTCTTTAAAAAGCTTTATGTAGCAAAAAGCAGGCAGCCTAAATATAATACCATGCCAGTTAGGCAATGCAAATAAGAATTGGGTAAATCATGTCACATTGAATAAAAACTACCCAAAATCTCAACTGGGAACTGAAAATCAGTTCAAGGCAAGTGTGCTCAACTTAGCCAGTCCTAAGAAAATGTTTGGATCCTGTCAGAATAAATGTGTACATGAAATCCCCAACACCCTGATTTTGAATAGTTTGGAAATATAGCAAGGATACAGCATTACAGTTAACTTGATAGCATTTCTCCCTCAAAATCCAAATAGGAAAGGGCTTCAACCTTATGTGAAAAATTAGTAAGTACTAATTGAACCTGCCAAATTATTTTGTTCATGTTCAGTTGAAGCTCCAGATGAAAGCTGGCTAGAGTGCCGCTGTGAGTGCTTGAATGGAGCCATCTGAAAGTTGCAGGGGCCACAGATGATACTCAGCATTTTGAAAAACACAGTCACTCTCTTAGATGCCACAATATGAGCTGAGATCCCAAAAGTAAGTACCCAACTCAAAATTACCTCAGATTATTAGATTCATAAGTCTGAGGTACACAAACAAGCAAATAAAACCTGCAAAACTCTCCCCATACCAAGAGCACATTTCATCCCTATCAGGACCAAGGTGAACTTTTCCATGCACGGGAGCTCTTTCTGAAATTCTTAAAGTGCACGTATAGGAGTGATTACCAATTTAAAGACCTTCTTAAGAGCATGTATGTGTGCCTCATTTCCTGCCTACTTAGTGGATCACAAAATCTTGTCATTCTAGCTCAGACAGAAACTATCCCATTCCCATCACAGCAAAAGCTCAAGGCTTTGTTCTATATGTGATGTTAATATTAGAAATTTTCTTTGAAGAGACTATGCTGTTTAATATCTGGCATAGGTAGTGCTAAACACCATGATGATTGGGTTTTGATGTGATAAGTGACAAAGGACATTTAGCAATTAGCTTCAGTGTAGAAATTAGTTTTGGTTTAGGGGGAATATCGCTTGAAATCCTGAAATTTAAAATATAGGAGGAATTATTTGCAATGTATGTTAATACAGACAGGGTGTTTTTCCAGCAAGTGTGTTATGATACATGTTACTTTCTGCTGACACTTTGTTTCTTTTCTGATTCAACAGTTGGGTTCATAATTGCCTGCGATCACCCGAGGTGATCTTTCAAATTACTGTTTCTCAGAGAAGTCCCAGAGAGGAAAATGAGACCTTGTGTTAAATAAATGCCCACAGGATCAGCTCTGCTCTCTTTTGACCAAGAGGAAAATGCAGGAAGGCAAATTCAAGTGAGTTTCTATTCCTATTAGCAGGATATTTGCTTTCGTTAACAGGCACATGTTGGAGCACTGACCCGCTGCTGGAAGGGTGAGCATATTTATGAGACCTTATTTATGCTTATAAGTATCTAAAGGGTGGGTTGAAGGATGTTGGAGCTGGACTCTTTTCAGTGGTTTCCAGCGATAGGACAAGGGGCAACGGGCTCAAGCTGGAACATGGGAAGTTCCATTCAAATATGAGGAAGAACTTCTTCCCGGTGAGAGTGACAGAGCCCTGGAACAGGCTGCCCAGGGAGGTGGTGGAGTCCCCTTCTCTGGAGATCTTCAAGACCCGCCGGGATGCAGTCCTGAGTGATGTGCTCTGGGCAATCCTGCTTAGCAGGGGAGTTGGACTAGATGATCTCTAGAGGTCCCTTCCAACTCTAACAATTCCATGATCCCATACGGGAAACAACAAGAAAAGGAAGGTTACGTCCTGAGATGATGATGCACATTAATTGATTAAGAGAAAGTTATGTCGTTTTTGAATAGGCTTAATGTCAAACTCATGTTTCCCTCAAACACTGGCAGCATTAACAACATGCTGTTGATAATATAATTCAAGGTCTCGCTAACTTTGACAGCTCTGCAAGGGTATTTTGGAAGGATTTAGTGGTTTTGAACAGCTTATTTCACTAACCCATAAAGAAACCCTTTCCTTCAACACAAGCATGAGTGGTTATTTTCTATACTTAATAAGGCTAAGGTAAAGAAAACCCAACTGTGTATTTTTAAATATTTTATCTTTATACAAGCCCGAGTTATGCAGAGCACAGAGCCATATGCATACTTTCACAGAGCAGGTAATAATATCTGACAAAATCATAAGAACTGCCTAACTCACATGTCAAATTTTTCAAGCAGGAGTACAAAATTAAAAAAATAAAGAGCCACAACAGAAGTGTTATTAAGGATAGGAACCTCCCCGTCTGATAAGCAGCTGCATCTTCTGGGGGTAGGGAAGCAATGGAAGGGCAACAACTTCTGTGTTTTTTCTACGGTACTGCAGTATATTATTAAACAACCATGTTTTCTTTTAAGTGTGTAAGAGCTATGCCTATAAATGATCCTGCAACCATATGCAGGACCTGTCTATTTATCCTAGAGATTTCCTAACTTACAGGGTGGGAGTGTGGGAAAAACAGAGAGAGAGCTGCAGGAGAGAAGGAATTCAGACTTTTTCCAATACTCTTAGTAAGTTTTTCAGATGCCCCTGTTCTTTGAACTCCTGTTAACGTACTGAAGTCTCTTTCTATCCATTGTCAAACATCTCATGCAACCAGTGTTGAAAAGTTAGGTTTAATTTCTTTTCTATTATTGTTATTACTACTACCACCACTAGTACACATAAAAGTGATTCAAAATCCCTCAGTGTGTCACATAACCTCTCTCACACAACATGAGAAACACTAGCAGGCTAAAGACTACTACGAAATACGCTACTACAGACCGGAATGAATATCTAACATCTCTGGCTTGCCTACACAAGCAACGTAAGGGAAGAAATAGTAAAAAGCAGAAATAATTAAAAATAACCATCATCTTCTACCTCTTTTTGAGTTTCATTAGTCACGGAGTTTTTTGGTTGCTATTTTTTCATCTTCTTTAGATTAAGGGTCGTGGTGATGCCTTGACATCATCACAGTACTGTGCGTGTGTGCCCCAACAACTCACAGAGACGCGTACATTGGAAATTCATTAAAAACAATAATTTATACTAGCTTTGGGTTTCTTCAAAATAAACTCTTATCTTCATAAGAGCCTTTAAATACTTTCTGAATGGCAGCCAAGCCCTTTTTTTTGGTGGGTCAGCGGAGATGGTTGTGTCCCCCTTTTGCTAGGGCTAACAGTAGTTTCAGATATTACCTTCTTCATATCCTGCTCCACGCTGTCCCAGTAGATCTGGGATCCATTTGGAGCCCTGCACTTAGTCATCACATTAGTCATAGATGACAAAAACATTCTGTTCCTGTTCGCCGGCCAAACACTAAATCCCTGCCCTGGAGGATACGCAATAAATACAAGACTATTGTGCACCGAGAAAGCCCATCTGGGCTGGGTAATGCAGGAAGCGCATCGTGTGATTAACAAATAGACATTAAATGCTTTTTAAGAGTAAACTTAAAGCTGCAGAATCTATATGATCTCCCCTTGGTTTTCAAGCAAGACCTTCAGGGGTGTTAGCAGAGAGAACAGGGATGCAATGAACTGGCACGTAGGAGTGATGTGTGTCTCATTCCTCAGTCAGCTGCACTGACGCTCATTTACACTAGGCAAATGCAGTAAAAGGAAAAAATAAATATTCCAAATGCCATCATAAAACTCTATTTTAATCGCTGTGTTTTACAGAAAAAGACTGTAAGCACACGGAGCCAAAACAGAGTCTCCATAGCTTTGACCAAGCACAAACACTGACTGTACTCACTTCCAGGATTTTCTGTAGCTTTTGACAAATATCTTTACTCATTGTTTGAAAATAAAGAATAAGCACTATGGTAAGACCTGTGAAAAGCAACCAAATTAAATGCCATCTAAATAAATCTGAGAAAAATCTGAAAACTAAAAAATGCCTCCGTCAGAGAATTATTACAACACTTCACTGTTATAATTATTGTAATATTATAATATCTTCCTTAGCAACAGCCTATGGTTTGTTTAAGCTACATAAATTTTGAAGAGGTTGACACTGTGATGATTCAGTGGATAATACAGTTGGGTTCCTGTTAAACCACAAGTAAAATTTAATCCCATTTCATTTCACAAATGACACCTGATTAAGCTTGTCCAGCATCTCATATGTCAGAGGACAGCGATCCTGATAAACGAGCCAAAGTGACTGAGAAAAATGACTGGAAAGGACCAAAATAACACCCATAATAATTCATTCTTCTATTTCAGTTTGAAAAGTAGGTGACTATTCCTATCTTATACAGACTTAAGAAAGTGACTTTCTCAAGGTCACCCAACAGTACATGGACTAGAGTCCAAATTGCTAGGATCCTACCCATACTCTCCCTGTTAGGTCACAGAAGAGATGCTATCATTTATTTTGAGCAATAAAAGCACACTGTACCTTCTCACTTTGATGTAGCATGCTTCCCGTTTGCATGTTTTAATTCTGGAGCACCTTGTTCCTCTCCCATCATCACCTACATGTTAGGGAACAGGTAGTTCCCTGTGTATTAATGTTCACTTTCTCTCTCATTGCACCTGTATTTCACAACACTGTTGGAATTAGCAGTTTCTAAGCATTCACAAAACAGTTTATTTCACTACTGAAGTTACGCCATAATAGTAGCAACCCTATTGCTCTGTTCTCAGTGGTGCTCCTCAAGTCCCTGGTGTCTAGAATGTGGTACATTCGTATTACACAGCGACTTTTGTAGTCAGTAACTGAAGGTCCCCAAGAGTGGTGCTCAATGGATTTAAATTCAGCTGGCAGCCAGTCACAAGTGGTGTGCATCAGGGCTCAGTGTTGGGACCATTTCTGTTCAACATCTTTATTGATGATCTAGATAAGGACATAGGGCGTATCATCAGCAAGTTGGCAGATGACACCAAATTAAGCAGGAGTGTTGAATCACATGAGGATAGGGAAGCTCTACAGAGAGACTTAGATATATTGGATCGTTGGGCCAACATTAATGGTATGAGCTTCAACAAGGCCAAGTGTCAGGTCCTGCACTTGGGCCACAATAACTCCACGCACTGCTACAGGCTTGGGGAAGTGTGGCTGAAAAGCTGCCTGGCAGAAAAAGATGTGGGGGTTCTAATTGACAAGAGGCTGAATATGAGCCATCAGTGTGCCCAGGTGGCCAAGAAAGCCAATGGCATCCTGGCTTGTATTAAAAATAGTGTGGCCAGCAGAAGTAGGGAGGTGATTGTCCCCCTGTACTCAGCACTGGTGAGGCCACACCTGGAGTATTTGTGTCCAGTTCTGGGCACCTCAATACAAGAGAGACATCGAGGTGCTGGAGCTGGGGCAGAGGAGGGCAACGAAAGTGGTGAAGGGCCTGGAGAACAAATCGCATGAAGAGCAGTTGAAGGAGCTGGGGTTGTTTAGCTTGAGGAAGAGGAGGCTGAGGGGAGACCTCATCACTCTCTACAACTGCTTGAAAGGACACTGCAGAGAGGTTGGTGCTGGTTCTCTTCTCACAGGTAATGAGTGACAGAACAAGAGCTTCAAGCTCCAACAGGTTAGGTTTAGACTGAACATTAGGAAAGAATTTTTCACAGAAAGAGTGGTTGGGCATTGGAATAGGCTGCCTAGAGAGGTGATTGAGTCACCATCCCTGGACGTGTTTGAGAGTCGTTTAGATGTGGTGTTGGAGGATATGGTGTAGGGGAGAACTTTGTAGAGTAAGGTTGATGGTTGGACTTGATGATCCCAAGGGTCTTTTCCAACTGAAATAATTCTATGTTTCTATTGTGTCTCCCCCAGTATGAAATCTCCTCTAACTCAGCCACAACTCAATTCTTCTGAGTTTCTAGGGCCATTCAGCCATTAGAACGTTAAGGTTGGGGTTTTCTACAAAGCCTATCTATAAAGCTGTATTCGGCTTTTGGTGACAATTCCCGTTAAAGTGACCTTTCCTAACAGCAGCCATCCTCAATCAGTGTAGAAAATAAAGGAATAGATTGCTTCAGGAGGCTGTGAAAGCAAGCACAGAGAAGCCTTTGCTGTAGTGTTGGTAACGCCATATTCTGCTCCCCCACTTTACCATCTGGAATGACAGTAAAGAGAGCTGAGAAGTTACCATGGTGGCTGCAATAACAGCCAATTGCTTTTTGCTGTCTGGGAGCCATCTGATCTGTTTTGCATTCAAAGTCTTTGCTGGAAGGAGTTATGGCTTTGTGAATATTGTCAGCTCCTTAGTCATACATTTGTTAGATACAAAATATTTTCACTGAGCACTTCTTAGTATCATTATAAAGCACTTTAACACTTTTATTTGCTTTATCCAGTCCTATTCTTTGCCTTGATGACTGTGCCTCCCGCTATCCCTTTACCCAAATAAATGAAAATAATGATTCAATCCAGGAGACAAATACTGAGGGCATCAACAGATGTGGTTTGTCTTCTCCACACTCTGATTCAGGGTCTTCTCCAAATCCCCAGACTAAGTCAATGCAACCGGTTTCATTGCTTTGGAAGACATTTGGATCAGGCCTTTTCCATGATCCTGGGGACGTCACTTTGACCCTTCTGTTCAGCGCACACTTTTGTGAAACAGAGATGGCAACAGGAACCTGCCTTCAAACTCTTTGCCTGGGAGCTGCCATGTAACTTACTGCTATTACAACGATGGATAAGGAAACAGTTAACAGTCCAGCCATTATTAATACAGGTTGGAAAGAAGTAATTTTTGTTTATATCCTGTTGTTAAAAGTACTCAGAACTAGGAAAGGAAATATCTAATGATTAAGGATGTGTTTTTATTGACTTTCTTCCCATCCACATTTTCCTAACATGAAGAAATACTTCCTCAGCACAGAAACATGGTGTCAAAAGGAAGGTGTCAGAGGCCAGAATAAAAGTCAAAAAAAGCACTTTTGCACCAGTGCTCTGCTTTGCAATTTTTAGGACTTGAGCATGAGGAAGGAGTCATTTCCCAGGCCCGATTACGGCTGCTCCAGTGACACTGGTGGTGGCTGGGTGTGCTACAAGACCCTGTAGGGGCACCTCACCTGGCATCTGGCTGCCCTGCTTGGAGATGCTTGGCTGCTGGGGGATTCCTGGTCCTTCCCCACCCTGCTTCTCCACATGTCCCTACCTGCTCATCGCCCTTCGAGTCCTCCGGCTTCATTGATTTATTTGTTCCTTCATGCAGAGATCTCCAAGCTCAACCCTGAGCCACAGGCAAGCTCCAGGAAAGGCCACAGAGGAGGAGAGCAGCAAGGCCTTAAAAGTGAGTATCTCCAGCCTTTGCAGGAGGTGGCTGTGCCAAAATGTGAAATGATTGCCCATCCCAGCTTTTGCAAAGCTTTACGGCTCTGTTCACACTTCCATCTGTTTCCCTCCCCCTCTCTCTTTTTTCTGTCGGATGCTTCAAGGAAAAGAAAATTTATGGAAGTGGTTCCAAGAGCTGTTTTCTCTGCCTTGGTGCTAGTCGGTGCATGCTCCTGGCTGGCTCAGCCCTCCCTTCTCCCTGCCCGGCTCCAAAACTCCTTCACCCCCAACAAAAGATAGATCGTGTTACCATTCATTAGCTGCCCCCTGGGCCCCAGCCCCCAGAGCTGGTGAGTGGAGTGCATCCTTACTGGTGCCAGGTACATGCAGCTCCCTGCCCCCTACACCTCCTTTACAGGATAAAATTCCCTTTCCAGATTTTCCATCCTGGGAAACTGTGAATTTCAAGTCTTTTCAGAGAAAAAAAAAGTAAATGGTGCTAACTTTCTGCACAGAGATACGTGGTAGGAAAAACAGGTTGGCTTTGCTTATGGTCTAATCAGAAGATTGCTTAATAAATTTAAGCTAATAATTCCCAAGGAGTGATACGTGCTCAGTTTTGAGGCCAGGCTGCCCAAGTGGCACCATGCTTGTGCTCTATCCCCAGGGTCAGCTTCAGGCATGTTCCAGCAGGGAAGGCAGGACCCCTGCTCCCTCCATCCCCTTTTCCTGCCTCAGCACGCCACTAAAGAAACTTGCCAATTGTGGATGCAATATTAATTTTGCCAGGACTTCTGAACTTGTTTGGGCCATCCAAGCCCAGACAGCACAACTTCCCTTCCCTTGTCCACACCACAAACATAGTTGCTGTTTAGAGTACTCAAATAAAAGCTATTTCCTTTATGCAGTGTTAAATATTTGTAACGATCAGTTTTTATAGAGAGAGATCTCCAAATGGCCTAGTCTGAATTAATAGTTAACATCCTGTACAATATTTTGAGTAACAAATTCATAAAACACACTCAAAGAATGTGTTTGACTAACATTGGTATAAAAAAATGAGCTCAGAAACTAAGATCTTGTATGACAGGAGTCAGCTGAGAGTGATTTTTCTGGAGGTGAATGAGAAACCTAAAAATGAAGCAGCAGTGCTGCTGGTCCCCGAGTCTGCTGAAGCTAGTGGTGCTGTTACAAAGACTGGAAGGCTGAGATACAGCAGCAGAATAAAAACAAGTCCATTTTAAGGTTCTTTTCTTGGCTTTCTCTCCGCAATGATGTCTCACCTACAATATAGCCAGTGACTCATCCTTCAATTATTGCTGCTGTCATTCTGGTCCAAATTGCTTAGAGGAAGGGAAGTACTGATAGAGACACTTTGGAAGATTAAAATAAACTTGTCTGCAATGCTTTATAACAGCTTTGCTATATAGACCTGCTTTCTCCATGATTACTTTCTTATGAATTCACTTGTGCAACACATTCTTGGAACAGCACAATTTGTTTCTGGAAACAAGAATTAGTGACAGGAGATTCATTATAGACAGGGAATATTTTCCTTAAAGAAAAGCTGTCAGGTCAAGTCAGGCTTTTATATTACTGTTTGTAAAACAAGGTGTTTACATACCTGTAAACCTGCCATATATATATATTTTTTTTTTCCCCTGACGAAAGTCACCTTTAAAAAAGTAGGTGGAAGCAGTTCTTTGGCACCGGAGACAGAGTGAGAGCAGAGAAGGCCAAGCAACTGCGCATCCCTGCCCCTTCCTCCCTCTGCAAGGTGCCAGGTGGCCGAGCACCTCATACTCAAAAAAACCTTGCAAATGCAGGGTTTCTTGCAAACCCTGCAAGAAACAGGGATGCGCAATGCGGAGCCCACTCTGCCTGCGCTGCAGCACTGCCTGCAGCCTCCCTGCCTCCTGCCCATCACTACATCTGTCCCTAGGTCCATGGGAGAAGCCCCAGTCTTTGTCGTAATGCTAGTAATTAAGATACTCTAGACAATAAATCAAAGTGCTAAGAGTGCAGCGTGCTGTGTATTCCTCCTCTGTAGACAGCTAGTCAACCGTTTCATCTAGGTTATCATCTCTGAAGGAAAGTATTTATAATTTGGCAATCGCGGTCAAAGTGTTTAGACAATTCAGTCAATGGAATACCCTGAGCAGGAGGTGGGGGTAAGAAAACCCTAAAAGAAAAACATGAAGACAGCATATGTAAGGGGAGTGCAATTCCTGCCTGACAATCTGTGTCTTTAAGCAAAACCCAACCTCTCTTGCCCAACATAAGGACTGTTACTTTCTCAGCTTCAGTGTTTCCCCCTGCAAAGGTGAAGGAAAGCAGGCTTCCTAGATAAACAGTATAAATTAATATAGAAATTAGATGCTCAAATCAGAAACAGGAAAACCAGAAACCACACAGGATCTCTGCTCTTCTGCTTCCCTTACTCCAGGGCTGGTAGAGTTGCCACTGGAGATTTTTATTCCGGAGTGAACACTTCTGTCCCCTAATTTACTCTGCCATTTGCCCACCCCTAGGAAAACAAAATTTGCATTCAGATAAACACAGACCCACTCCCAAGCCTACGCAGAGCATTTAATGAAGAGTTTCCAAGTGAGAACTGCACATCATTTCCCCAAATTAAGGGCTGCTGGATAGGAACCCTCCGTTCTGCTCTGGGATAAACAGAAATCGGGAGGCGAGGGGCCAGGTCACCTCCTGAACTCCCACCCCTGTGCAAGCACCAACCATTAGGGCTGAGACTCTCCTGGGAAAAATAAAACCGTCTGGGTTTGCTGCTGGCCTGGCTCC
Organism: Gallinago undulata; assembly: GCA_026546715.1. NCBI lineage: Eukaryota > Metazoa > Chordata > Aves > Charadriiformes > Scolopacidae > Gallinago > Gallinago undulata. Next base: position 7,334,144 of record JAOTQQ010000032.1, read on the forward strand.
GGTGAGGGTGGAGCTGGCTCTGCAGGTGTAGGGCTGGAAATGCCTGTCTCCTCCGTGGTGAAAAAACTGGAGGGTGGCCAGGCTCTGCTGGTCTGACTTCTGTGGGGAGGAAGGAGCTGTAAGCCAGCAATTAGTAATCCTGCTACTAACAGGAAAGATCCCTGGGAAGTATAAACAGGGTTGCTGCTTATATGTAAGTTAGCGAAGGAAGTCATGTTGAAGATGGTTGAGGGTTTTTTCTCGGAAAGCTGCCTTCTCTAGGAAAGGAGGTGGTTTGTGAGAATCACAGCGCCTGTGGGAGGAAGAACTTCATGGAATCATAGAACAATTTAGGTTGGAAGGGACCTTAAAGATCATCCAGTTCCAACCCCCCTGCCATGGGCAGGGACACCTCCCACTAGAGCAGGTTGCTCAAAGCCCCATCCAGCCTGGCCTTGAACACCTCCAGGGATGGGGCACCCACAGCTTCCCTGGGCAACCTGTTCCAGTGCCTCACCACCCTCACTGCAAATAATTTCTGCCTAATATCTAATCTGATCTAATCTTACTTCATGCACAGAGATTTACCTCACGGATATTATGCATATATAATTGCACATTAACAAGCTCAATAGAATAAAATGTAACATGTAATCCTTTGGTATATACTGAGTTTTATGCTTATACTGTAGTGTGCAGTGGGAGAGTCTTGGACTTTCAAAGTGATCGTTTTTTATTTTCCCTCCTTCTTTTAGTGGCATTCAAATGCTATCACATACACACAGATCACCCACAAAGATCCCTGCAGTTTTTGGAGGGATAAGAGCTTTTCCAAGCAGCATGAAAAATAAACTCATGAATGATACACAAAACAGTCATAATAAGCACAGAATTAAGGAAAAGAAAGACATTATAGTCTTTAAAAAGGGGATTAGCTTGTGTATTTGTGCAAACTGTACAGCAAAAAATTACGACTCTAGAACTGTCGGTATCACTTAATGATCCAGAGGCCTGAGATAAAGAGAATATAAGGCCTAGAAAGTAACTGAACTTCTAATTTTCCCCGGCTGCACAAGTATCCATTGTCACCAGTCACTACTGCTTCTCTTTCACTCGCGCGGTTCCTCCAAAAATCAAAGAACTGTGCTGCTAGGGTAGGAGAGTGCGGGCACCTTGACCTCATCTGTACAAGGTGGACAGAAGCTGGGGAGTAATTGCAAATAAAGCCCTAGATAAGTTTTTTTTGGTCTGTGTGAGAAGATAAACTCTAAAACACAGAAAGTAGAAATGGGGACATCTCCTTAACTTTCCTATCTATCTATTCATCCATCGATCCCCAGGAAAGAGAACGGATTTCACAGGGGTTGGAAAAGGAGCCAGAGCTCAATTATTAGTTTCTCTAAGCTTTTACAAATTAGGAATGTTAATTTATTAATAATGCTAAAAATGAACTACATTAGAGGCTAGAGGACAATGACAAAGCATGCCCCTCCGACCATCATCTCATACATTTAATGCAAATTTGAAATCAGTCTCTTAAGAATACCAGATGTGTCCCCACTGGAACTCACAACCATGTATAGTTTTGCCTGCCCACCTAACTGGTGAATTAAAGGAGAAAAACATATATGTTGTGGGTTGCAGGAGTTACTAGTGATGACGTGTCACAACAGGAGTGATAGGGTAGAATGACAACATAAAACAAGGAGGAAACTCTCTTTAACATGCCCCTCAATCTCTTTGATGTCATATCTTTTCTCATCCAAATTATGTCAGGATCTCAAGTGCAATTTGACTGTACCTGGAGGACATGACCTTAAAAATTTGCCAGTTTTTTCTTAGTTAAATAGATACAGTTTCTTCAGTGTTCCCTGCACTTCCTGGTATTTACTTTAGAGAGTGCTCCTAATCTGAGGCAGTGATATTTAGCTCTTAAGCAACTGGCAGGTTTTAAAGGATCGTTGTATGTTCTCATGCTCAAGTGATAAATCTGGATGTGAGCTCCTGGCACAGACAACCAGAATGTGGATGTGTGCTGCAGAAGACAGGTTTACAGCATTAAAACCTGGGAGAATTAATTACGTGAGCCACTTTGGATGAAATCATAATTAAGCCTCATTGGGGTTTGAAAGTTTGGATTTACAATGTATTTCACTTACCATTTTTCATTTTCATTAACTTCTGGCAGTTTTTGCTTCCAGCTGGGACAAGAAGCAAAGTAGCTAAGAGTACTATGAAGAAAACTGTGGGAAACCCATATACTTGCAGGAGGGCACACAGGCAGCCTCAGGAGAAACTCTGTTCTTTTGAGGCACAACCATCTGTCATTTGTCAGACTGAAGAGCATGAAGTAAAAATCAAGGAGCTGAGGGTTCATTCAAAGTGAAACCCTTCTCCATCCAAAGGAAAGAAAACACCAGAGGTTCGGTGGTGTTTTTCTCCAAGGAACCCTTGCCTTGAGTCAGGGCACAGCAGAAAATACAAAACTCCCATTCTGGGCAAGGATTGGAGAGAAAAAAGAACAGCGTTCCCTCAAAAAGGAAGTATAATGCACTGGTCTGGACCTTTGATCATGATCACACGCACCAGTGTTGCGTTCTCCAGTTTCTATGCACTGTGCAAGCAGGAACAGTAAGTTGGATACAACAGGAAGGACTGCCCTGATAATATTGCTGATAAATTTGTATTTCAAACAGCACTGAAAATGGTTAACTTGTTGTGTTAAATATTTCGCAATATTATTCCTTGTATCATTAGTGCATTCTACTGCCAACACCAAAAATTGGAATTTTAAAGCCCTAGATTTCATCCCAGGTCTGAAAAGTGCCACAAGAACTGGACCATGGACTCTTGGCAAAAGGGAAGTACGTAGAAGTCCAGGAAAGACTTAAAAAATGTGTTCCATTGTCAGATGTATTTTCGGCACTTCTCCATGCTTTGTGAAACATCCCAGACTGTTTACGTGCTCACCACAGCCACAAAATGACTTCACAGAGTCCCATGTGAGAACTGCATCCTCCCTAGACCTCTGATCAAAGTGCCTATAGGAAAGCTGACTCTGCTCACTGTCACCTTCTTGCTTTTTCAGATGGTGAAGGAGGTAGAAACTCCAAAACTGGGCTTGCAACAGTGTGACTATGCACTTGTCTGGAACTTTGGCCAATATGTTCATAAATAACGTAAATATCAAAGAATGCAAAATATTGTACAGTGGCAACACCCATTACCTCCAGCACTGGCAAGGATTATACTATATAAACATTTATGTAATACAAAAATTCCATTAATTTAGATAATAAAGATTAATACACTAATCTAAAACCACACACCCCTGAAGAGAGCATGACTGTTTTTTCCATTAGATCCTTGGGAATAAACAAAACAAACCTGAACAACTTCTGGTTTCAAGTGCTTTGAATAGAGATTTGCTTTCTGTGTCATTTTAAGTACAGAAGTTGGATTGTAGCTGCCTTCATGACTCGTGTAGAATTCATAAAACGAACCTATTATCTCCAGAGATTATTGGGATAGTCTAAAAAGAGTAGATGTTCTGGCAAGAGAAAAAGCAAAGAAGTGGTGGAGGTCGAGGCCCTGAATCAGGAGAGTGTCTAAGCACCTCTCTGTGGACTTCTGAGCTCGGAGAGCACTTTCTACTCCTACTCAAAGCTAAAGAGATGATAACTTTTTTCCGGAACAGGAACACTGGAACAGGCTGCCCAGAGAGGTGGTGGAGTCCATCTCTGCAGACATTCAAAACCTGCCTGGACATGTTCCGGTGCAACCTGCTCTAGGTGGACCTGCTCTGGCAGGGTTGTTGGACTAGATGATCTCCAGAGAGGTCCCTTCCAACCCTACTTCATTCTGTGATTCTGTGAACCCCCATCCACAGGAATGAACACAGCCCTTGCCCCCACAAAGGCAGGTCCACCCAGGTTGTTTTGTTCCTACAGACTGCAACAATCCCGTGAAATTTTAGAAGATGACAGCGCATCAAGGACGAAACATCCTAGATCTCACTCACAGGAGAGCGCCCTGCCAATTCAGCTACCAAATTTCTCATTTCCGGCTATGGCAGAGGTCACATACTAATCAAGAACTAAAAAAAGAGGTGCAGGAGGATAGCAGTAACTTGGTGGATGGCCACCAGGGACTCAGCCTTCAAAATGAGGGCTGTTGTGAGCTTCTCTCTCACCTGCAATACAAGCAGAGTTCATCTACGACATTTCCCAGTTCAATTCAACAGTTGTTTACCAGGTTGCTAAGTTTAAATACACGTGCGAAGATACACTGTGGACTTCTCCTGGGCTTGGAACTGGGCACATATCTCACTGCCTTAGAGAATCAAGATTTAATAGCAGATTTTAAGACTTAAAAACCATGCAATGCAGAAAGAGTGCGGAATTAGGCTTCCACTTCAAGCATCTCAGTAATCGAAGCAACGTCCAAACCCTGGGTCTGGTTTGGGTTATCTGGAAGTAGTCCAGCATGCTAGATTATCCAGATAGATAGTGAGTTATATACGTTAATGGGCAATTTAAGTAATACGATTTACAAATGGCAAGTACACACTCCTCTGGTTTCCCAGCTAAATCCCAGGAATGCATTGCTTGGAATTTCACAGAGCAATCATAAAACCCCCAGCACGCTCCTTGTATTCCTTCTTAGGGAAATATAGTACCAAATATCATTATAACTCCCTTTTAAAAAATGATTTTACTACTTGGTTCTAATTCTATAAAAGCCAGCATTATGCTACATTGCAAAACCGTACTTTCATCACAGCATTTGCATTTCATTATTTTTTTTTCTCATTCTTGCACACCCTACAAATAGCAGAACACAAATGAAGACCGAAAATAACCGACTAAGTGACAAAGACATATTAATATCGATTTTCCTAATAAAATCCCAAACCACTCCATTTCAGGCTGAGCTTAATACTAAACCGGACAATCTCACATGGTCGTGGCAGCATTAGCTGCTTTCTCTTAGAAACAACCCCTCAACCACTGCTGTAGACATAGCACCTAAATTAGGTTGTCTCTCAGCTGTGTATTGCATGGCACCAGAGAGGAGTAGAAACAGCCTCCTGCAAGGACAATGAAATGCACACTGTAAACTTTTGCTGAAACTATACACCTTTCCTTATTCTTCTGTTATCAAAATCAAGTTTATAGGAGTTTTATTTAGGAGCGTATCAGCTATCTTTCCTTGTAACATTAAGAAATGCTGTTAAAGATAACAGGTAAGAGGCAGCTGGTAAGAAGGAGAAGGCGATAGCTCTGACTGATGTCTTTACTGGCATGGGACTATGGAGCATTTTATGAAGCTTTTCTAGTGGTGGCCCTAAAAACAGTCAAGATCGGCTCCATGATGTCTTGCCAAGAATGCTATAATCTTCCTCTGCAACCTCTTCAGCAGGAGACAGTAGCATAAGAGATTCACAGGAGGTCACACTATTGCCTCAGCAGATGTGCATAGGCATAACATATTCATAGCCTTAAGTCTCCCCTGAAAACTGGGTTCTCTTTCTGGGGGAGAAGGAGCATTTGGCATAGGTTTAACGTGGGGCCAAAAGGGTCTGTTTCTTTTTGAAGTGATTGGTATTGGGTGTACTACTCAATGAGGAACCATTCTGGAGTATCTATCTTGTTGAAATTACTGCACTTGTCTAAGTGTGAGGATGGAGTTAATTTTCATTCATTCAAAGGGGCATGAGCGGGCCCTGATTTTCTGGTGGTTCATGGCCATACTGTTTGTGTTTTCTGCAACCTTCAAGCAATGAAAAGGGTATAATAATCTGTCTGTTGTCTCCCAGCCAAACTGTCAACTCAGCCAGTCCAGTGGATCAGCAGCCTCTAAAACAACTTCCAAGCCACACATACGAGATACAGGGTAGTTTATAAAGCAAAACCAGATCATTTCTCAGTCTAAAGCCACCCGTGAACTGTCAGTCTACAGGAATCAATTCACACATGTTTTAATCAACTTGTAAGTTACACTGGATATATGGGAATAGTTAAATTTATAGAGCTTGGAGTCTGGCCCACTAAACTCTGTCTATACTGTTCTAACACTTCTGGAAGCCTACACTCAAATTTGCCTCGGGTCGTGATTGAAATGAATACTCCTAGTTCCAGCGAAATACCCAGCATGGATCCATCAATGTGTACTGAAAACAGAACGAAACCTTCCCCATGCCATCTGTGGGGACAATGGGGCTGATGAGGGACCAGGGAACATAGGGATGCCCGACCACTGAGCCCACAGCTCTGGTTTGCAGGAAAACAAACCTCGCCAAACATGCATGAGCAGAAATGTGCCTTGCTATCATCAGCTGAGATGAGACCCAGCTGTTTGCTGGAGCGATCTCAGTTACTGACTGCTAATTTGGACATTTTTGAAGTGTCTACTGGTTTGCTTTTATCGACAGGGTAGGGTTTTGTACTGCATTTTCTCTTGGAGCAGATTTGGCTGATAGCATCAGCGTTTGCAGGGCAGCATTAACAGCCCTGCCTATGCAGGTACCGTGGAAACCAGAGACAGGGGGTTTGCCAGTCAGGACAGGAATGTTTATTTAAATGTAAGGAGAGAACCAGACCTGCAGCTGCTATATCTGCAATGAGTCTTGGAGGGGTACCCAAGGCAAAAACTGACTGACTTGGAAAAAACCCATTGTGTCCTGTGAAACGGGAAAGAAAACACCAAAACTCTTGCAAGAATATGCACTACCTATACTTAAAATGCATTTTTGTTTTCCAGAAAAGATGGCTACAGTATGCATGCCTCAGGTTGCCCAATGACAGGCAGGCTTATGTGCTGAATATAAACACGAGAATTTGCAAAGGTAATTACTTCAATCATCTTGTTACCTTGGCAACCACATAACACACACTCGGGCTTTAATGAGTCATCTCAAACCCACCAACCAGGGCTCCTGAGCAGATACGTGCTCTCAGGCAGAGCAGGAGCCCTCTCTCAGAGCTCCAGCTTGATCTGCTAAGCCAGAGAGGATCGGGGCACCTGAGGGCCTCCAGCAGCACCTGCCATCCCAACCTCCCTTATCTTCTGAGCCCAGTCATGGTGTTTATCTGAGGCTGCTGAAGACACTGCCTTGCTGCCTTGGACAGACAGGCAGCTGGTGTTTGGGGATGCCCATCAAACCAAAGAAGCACGTGGGCTTTTTTTCCAAACAGGCAGTTTCACAGAATCACGGAATAGTCCAGATTGGAAGGGACCTTAAAGATCATCTACTTCAACCCCTCGTGTTATGGGCAGATACACCTTCCACCAGATCAGGTTGCTCAAAGCCCCATCCAGCCTGGCCTTGAACACCTCCAGGGATGGGGCACCCACAACTTCTCTGGGCAACCTGTTCCACTGTCACACCATCCTCACAGTGAAAAATTTCTTCTCAATATCTAATCAAAATCTACCCTTTTCTACTTTCAAGCTACTACCACTCATCCTATCACTGTGTACTTTTGGTCTATGGCTTATAGTCTTTAATATACTACTGGTGACACAATTGTGAGGGTACTGGGTCAGAGCAAGCATCACTGTAACCAAAAAAGCCTAATGTCAATTAGTGTAAAATAAAGCAAATATAAAAAAATGTAATTTCAACTTTTTAGGTACACAGACTGTATATAAAATTGCCATTACGGAGCCAAATTCTGGATCTGAGCTGGCCTGGATGCCAGCGGTGTGAACACGGAGTAAAATCACTGATTGACTGCAGCTTTCCCGTGTACAGAATGCCAGCTGATGGATAAACAGTTGTACAAAGGCTATTCTCAAAGCACCGCACTGCATAGCCTGCATAACTTATTTTATGTATCTTAGCCAAAGCATACAGAATATATAACCTTCACATCTCATTCTATATTGTATGTGTCTATACGTACACCTCCATATCTAGGCATAAAATATTCTGAACAGATAGGTTGATTTTGATTGTCTTATCTTAGTTACATAGCAACTGCAAGTATCCAGAAAGAGTAAGAGAAATGATAAAAGTTCCTGGGAAAGTTTGTATTAAGATGACAAGAAAGAAAAAATATTTTATGTATTCAGTGAAGGAATTGAGTAATAGGAAGCATAATAGAATGTATGAAACAAGGCTTGTGATAATGAAATGATAATGAACCTGGGCTCATATTCATCTCTATGTGAAGTTTGACATGAAGATGACCTGAAAATAAACGGAAAACACAGACATACATGTTTTTGGTGCATAATCCCTTAGCACATGCAACTCACTGCAGCGTATGTGCAGATCATGGTGTTTTAGAAGCACCATATACTTACTACACTTGCTAAATCAGAAGTTTGCACAGGAAGCCAACTCTCATGTACAAACTGACCATGTGGGTGGGAAAGCTCAGGAAGGAGTCTCACTTCAGACCAAGTAAATCCCTCTCCAGCCACTTTTTCATGAAATGTTAATTTAAAACTCAACAAAACCTGCTTTTGTTGTAATGAGGAAAAAGCAACTGAGAAAAAGAAAAGAGCTGAAAGTTTTGGAGCCTGTGAATATTTTGTGTCTGAAAAATTTGTTTTACCACTATGCCAGGTGGAACATTTACCATTGTACTCTTCATAGGTACAATCATGCCTACAAACTGATATTTTTTTTCAGTGCTGGCAGGTGAAAGGCTATTTTGCAGACAAAAGGTACCAAAACATTTGCGTGGGATATTCAGAGGTGACAAATTCAGTCTGAGGTACAAATGTCATATTGAGTTCACATCTGACTATAAGAAATAAACATTCCTTTGATTCTCTTCTTTTTTACTCTAGCTTGCCTAGCTTTTATTTTAAGTTGGAGAAAAAAAAAAAATCAGAAAAATCAGCAAATAACTTTGTAAGTAAACTGGAATAATTTTGACTACCAACTTATTAATACTACTAGCCTAAATTAAGCAAAATGGCAGAAACACAGCTAGGGTTACTGCATATATTTCCCATTTAGCAGGCAACAGAAAAGGAGAGCTAGGACCATATACAGGGGTTGAACGGATAGAAATCTCGCAAACCAACTACCTGGTGGCAGCATCTATAAGGCACAAAGGTAACAACATTTCCCCATGTAATCACAACAAATGATTTTTAATCACAAACAGATGAGATTTGTAATCAGTTTTCTAAAGTCAGTCTAATGAGAGCCCAAGCAGCTCCCAGCTGAGGAATTACTTTAGAGGGCAAGGGAATACCTATAGGTCAATTTACATACCTTGGCAGCAACATGCAAGCCAATGGGGATATCCAGAAGGAAATAAGGTCACAAATTGGCAGGGCGGCAGCTGCATTTACCAGTTTAAACAACATTTGGTTGTTGAAAATCTACATCTTAAAGGCCACATCAGCAACTCATAGACCAAACTATGAATCTTCAACTCAAATGTTATTTCCATCTGAACATATGGATACGAAATGTGAATGTCCTTCAGAGGCACAGAGGCGGGCAACTTACAGGTTTTGAAAGAAAATGCCTCAGAAATGCTAAATGGAATGAAAATATGAAATGGAACAGATTTGTAATGAATGTCAGGAGCTCGATAGCTCCGAATCTCTGGCAAATGAAATGGATGCATTTGGGGCACATGTCAAGAATGAAGGCAAACATCCATCCCCTTAGAGATGCCGCAGCGTAACTGGAGAAATGGATGCATTAGGGCTGACTGCACAACTCTATCAAACACGCTCGGAGGATGCAGGAGAGCAGCAGGAGGATGGATGTGCACGATGGCACTGCCTGCAGCAGCTGAAACTTGGTGACACAATCTGTCAGACTCATGTAGGACTGATATCAACTGATCAACTGATCTACCCAACTGTCTCCTGTCATGACAAAACACGATATGACTTACACATACTATATTGGTCCTAATTAACATAAGGCTCCACAGCCATTTGCAAATTGCTACAGTAATAAATTTCAAGATTTGCAGGTACTATGTAAATGAATCAAATTTCTCTAGTCCCTTTTCCTCCCCCAGGACATTTTGGTTAGACTGTGTTATGCTTTTTTGGAATGTTACTTGAATCTACAGGTTCCTAGAAATATTGACACTACATTGAACTGGTATCAGAACTCCTGAATTTATAATTGATTACAGCTTAAAGGGAAAGCTAATTGTTTTTTAAGAGTGGATTTTTCTTAAGCATGAGAATATGTTTTTAAAATCTTACATTTATAAGAAAACTTCTGTCTTGTAACCCCCTTAGATAGCAAAACCATGGATAGATTGATGTCAGCAAAACTAGCTCTTTTATCTAAAAAATGCACGAAGGACAATTGAATTCATACTCACAAACGCCTCCAGCAGCTGAGGTTGGGGAGTCACTCAGATAACTTTGGTTCCTCTGGGAAAGGGGCCTTGCAGCACCCTGGAAACTCACATCAAAGCCGGTGCTGCTGCTGAATGGGACTCCAGGAGCAGCTTTCCCCCCAGCTCCCTGCCCTGCTGGAGTGATCTCCTACCAGCTCTTCACGCAAACCTACACATCCAGCCTCCCTGGATGTGGGGTGCCTACAACTTCAGCAGCTCTACTGCCTATCCTGGGTATGGATTTAAACTGTCACTATGGAGTTACATAGCTAGTGCACAGGCTGCTTTACAGGTGACACAAACAAGCTCTGGTTAGAAATCCTTTCCTAGGACATCTTCTTACAGTTGGGGGAAAATACCTGCATTTGTTTTCTGATCTCAATGTGAGGGTGTTTCAGATGCTGTGAGCAATCCACCATCTTGGTCTAGATACACAAACACAGCAGGACGTAACTCACATTCAAAGGAGAACAAGAGAGAAAATAATGAATTACTGGAACAGCACTGGCCACTTCCGTAAGAACACCAGTCGCCTAATAAAAATATTGACATTTATGGGAATCCACAGACAGAGCTAGACATAGTTGTGGTCTCTGCTACTGTATCACTTTTCATAATGTTTTATTTCTGTTTACCTTCCAAAACAAACTACTGTAACTAATGTGTTTATAATAATTAAGGAAGAGACAGCCAAGTTGGAGAAAAGAATGGCCTCTGAAATTCATGCTTTTCCCAGCTGGAATGCTTAATTGGGCTGGGGTGTGCTTTTTTTCTTCCTAATCTGATAGGAAATCTGGGAGAAATGAACAGGGGCCCTAATTATTGCTGGTATAACTTCATGAAAAACAATGAGCATACACAAGGGATTCATTTAACGCATTGTCCTTTGCTAATCATACAATTAGCGGCTAAATATCAGAACTAATGTATTTGTGTATATATATGTGTCTGTTAGTGTGTGTGTATATATATACACATATATATATGTGTGTGTGTATATTCCTACATAAGAATGTTGTATGTATGCCATCTTGGTCACTTCTGAAGCTGGAGGTTGCGGTTGGTGCCCTGCATCAGTCCGGTGATCGGTACCTCGGGGACAATCTTCTCTCCAGGCCTCAGAGCAGCTTTTGTGGTCTGTCATTGCGCTGGGACTGACAGTGCACAGACCAGGCCTGGCAGGAACAGGGAGAGAGCTTTCTCAGGGAAAAGGCCTGTGATTATTTTGCAACCCGAAATTGTCCCAAACCTGAGGGGTTTCACTTCAGGAAGAATGTGATTGCACTGGGTGTTGGGAAGACATGACGCTGTTTGTGGTTTTGCAAGACTGACTCGGGCTGATGGCTGCAGAAGGAAAGTCTGTCCCACGCACGCCTTGACTCTGATCTCTTAATCTCACAGAGAAAAACATATTCTTTGCAGGTTCTCTTAATTACTCAACAGGGAAGGCTTTGCTCAGCATGCAGCAGGATTCAGCTTCTCAGACTGCCTTCAGTCTTCTTGCTTTAGGAGCAAAATGGAGCTCCTCTTCTTGATCTACCAGTGGGGAAGCCTTCCTCAGGTCTGACTATACGATGCTTCTAAATCTGGCTGTCACCGCCAGGATAAGCATCTATCAGCCTCCCATCAAAGGCTTCCACAGTTTTCCATCTGCCCAGCCACGTTCTTCTGTGGCGGGACTGGAGAGGTGATTTCTTACAGATAATCATGATGTGGATCTGCCAGTTATGAAGTAATCTTTATTCCTTCTAGATCAAAAAATTGTCAGGAGAACGTGCTTTAAAGCCAGGGCGCACACGTCTCTTCTTCCAAAAAAGCTGCATGCCCTTTCAGTAGTTAGCAAGCTATTTTTTGGCATTTATATTAATCTTGTATGTCAGCTTGTTCCTTAAAAGTATTGATTTTTTTTCCAAAAAAGTGACCAAGTAAAGTAATAAAACCAGTCAAATCCAAACCAAACAGCGAAGATTTCCTTAACTGAAGATTGAAGGGTCTAAAATGAGCCTGACGCTCACCTTAAACACTTTGTATTGCTGAAAGAGATTAACTGTCACACAAAACCAGCAGGCATCAGAAATGCATTTCTTGCTGACAACATTTCTTTCCAATTTTAAATTACAGGGCACGCACAAAAGATTTCTTCAGGTTCTGTGCAGAGCACAAGGGAAAATATTGACCTTGGAAATGTAACTCTCTCTCACTACAGTAAACATGTTCTCTTCTACAGCATAATCACTGTTGTCTGAAGTCATTTATCATTTGAAGACTACCCCATAGCACTGAAAAATACTACATTTCCTATTTATTTCTAAACAAACTTTTCTGCTATTTGCGGATCCTGAATGATTTACACAGTGGTTACAATTAAAGCATCAGTTACCGTGTAGCTACTGGAATAAGTCTCTCATTCTAAACATAGGCAAGCACTGTGTGGCAGCAAAAAGTTTAAATCATTTTTCTGAAATAGACAACCATGTTTAGAATTGGGCAAGGATGAAACTAATTTGAAATATTCAATTTTTAAGAAGGACAGTGGAAAGGAGGAATTTTTCCATTTATCAAATCTGAGAGAAGTCTGATTTATATAGCTTTACAAATTACGTAGCAGTTATCCTGGAAAGGTATAACACATCTGTAATACCACAGCTTTAGAAGAATCATGATAGAGCTTTAAATCAAAGTACTTCATACTAGTCAACCCTAAATCTGCAATGGTAGAATACGGCAATTTAAGGATTCTATAACTGAAAAGGGATTCAAATACAATATTCATGTATTCATTCAACCCAATGCATCTCCATACATTCTCCTAATTTGAATTGGAGTTGTGTTTGCATGGCTAATGATATGAACAGTTACTGGTTAAAAATGCTAGAATTTACTTATGTGTCCTCTTCTGAGGGCAGGAGTCTCTGAATCAGGAAAGCATTTAGGTTTCACAGAAGGATACGAGAAAACATTCCTAATAAAGTCTCTGCACTCCTACTTCATTTGAATTTTTGAATCATGTGTTGCAAGCTGAGTAAAACTTTGAGAGCGGTGCACATTCCAGTTCTCAGCTTTCTCTGCTTCTTGGTATGTGATAGGTTCTCCACCATTCTGCTGAAGGCATAGCGTTGGGGAGCCCCATCCACCTCGTGAGAACTCTTGCAGCACTGTCTATCTGGAAATTTTTTTGAATACAAATATTAGGAGAGAATCTGTTTCTTAAATCTGTTTTTGAAGCTTCCTGTGCTATTTTTTTTTCTTTGCAGGGTTTATCCCATGACCAATTTTGGATGTTAATGGCTTGCATTTTAGAAAGTGATCTTGCTGGTTATTTATGTCCTATATCTCTATGTCAGTTATGCATTCAGCAGCTGGAGTCCATATGGAAATGTTAGTCATTTCAACTGAGTGAAGACCTTTGCAGATAAGGGACAGGAAATACGATCTTTTTTTTCCTATTTGGTTCCTAATCATATGCCATTAAAGAGAAGTATATATGGAACAGGATATTTTTCCTAGTATTATGATTTACTATATCAATTTCAACCAGCAACTTGGGTCCTAGCGTAAGAAGCAAAACAAAGAAGTGTTTTATTTTAGAGTTGTGAACAGAAATTAACAGGACTGAACAATGCACTACCAGTTTGAAGGAACTCAGCCTTGAGCTTACAGGCCTTTTTCCTGTAAGAATTGTCATCTTTTTCACTTTCCTACCTCCCTCAGAAACATTTCTGCCTGGGAACCAGCTCATAAGAAGTCCTGCCACCTCCAGGAGTCACAATGGTTTGCTAATATACACCAATACTGGACTGAGCTTATGAATACCTAAACAGAGATATACTGGCCACTTTATTTGGGTGGCATATAAAAGGTAGCTCAGCTGTACATACAACCCAAAGTAGTTTGCAGTGATCCAACAGAGACTCAGAAGACCCACCTGCCTTCCCAACAAGTGTCCCACTGTAGACCCTGTGACTCTTGCTCAGCCCTGCTATGTGGAGAAGGTAACACAGCAGCATTGACCTTGACTATCTACTAGCGAGGCTCCCAAAAGCACATGTGTCCTACAAGGAGTGGGGAAAATTGACTAAATCTTGTCCTGGAAAGCTAATAATCTTTGGAAAGATACAACAAGAGATAGAGTGAAAGGCAACAGCTAATGAGAGAGACAGGGAGAAAGTCCTCAAGGTGATTCAATGAGTGCGTGTCTGCTGGGATGGGAAGAAACATGGACATTCAATAAGGCTAACATCACTTCAGTGCAAGGGGCCAGCAGAATCATTTAGTCTCACAGAACTACAATATTTTATTTCTATTAAATATCCAGGTATTTCTATTAAGTATCCAGGTAACCTTCAAATCCAGGTAGCTTTGTCAGGACAACGGGGTACTATGCTTCCCTGAACAGCCTCAGGTTTGGTCAGCAAAAGATGCAAAGGATGCTAAGAAGTGAAACAATCTTGGTTTGATTTTCTTTTTACTTCAGGAATGTAAATGAATTTCAGTTTCCAGCTAAGTATCAAACATCTGTATGTTCCACTTCCACAAGAAGATGACAAAATAAATTCAGCATTAAAAGCAAGAAGAAAATGAGTCTGACAGATTCTCTCTCATCTGGGCATCCTTTCCTGGTTTACTCTTTGCCAAGCCATGATTACAAAAGCAATTCCTTACACCCTTGAATAAATGCCATAGAGCTGTTCCAACAAGTACAACCAGGTAAGCCAACATGGGGGTACTGTATTTAATAGCTGTGTGTCAGGAGCAAATGCTGGAAGTCCGAGGCACCAATGGAGCTGACAGGAAAATCAATTACAGAGCTACAATGAGGCAGTGGAAAGAGAATGATGGAGAACTTGAAAATTATAAAAATAAATATATATACTAGAATTTCAACTGAATAACCATCTTGCACCTGCTATGCCTACACAAAAAAAAGAATGGCTTGTGCAAAACTTCCTCAGTTAGAAAGGAGGAATATGAAAACCATAGCCTAATGTTACCAAAACTTTTGAGGCCAGATGGAAAATCCATGTAAAGAACATAGCTGGTCTGCTCGTTTGCAAATGGAAAGAAAACAAGCTGCACATCAGCTTTATTAAGCTTATAACAAGCAATGATTTTAGACCAGTTTACCACAAACATCTGGAAGATGTTGCCAAAAAATTGCAAATGTCCTCACAAATCCTATACTTTAAAACTGTCAGTTTTTCACAGAAATTCAAGTCTGAGCAACCTGAATTAACTTAGCAGTCATTTTTCAATAGCAAATGCTTAGTGAAATACATTATTTGCTTTCAGAAATATGGAAACTGCTGCACATAGATGGGCAAATGTTTTCATATTAACCTCTGGTAACAAAAAATTTCTTGGACATCTAGCTTTTTTGTGCAAGTCAGTGTCAAGTCCATCACTTGTTTCAGGTAAAGAAGAAACCTGGGGAATTTCAAAACAAATTTTTTTACTTTTCTATGTTTTATGTTTCATTATGAATATTGTCTGAATTAGCGACATAGAGAGAGCATGAAAAGAGAAGACTAAAAACAGGGCAGGTAACTGTTTTGCTGCCTGTTCAACCACAGTATGACATTCACAACACCACAGTGGATTCTACTTGGCCAAAGAAGAGAAGCTCAACAGGTAAAGGGGGAAGTGAGGTCGTGAGCTGGCCCCTGGCTGTGTCCTACTTGCCAGCCCCAGGCTCTCTGGGAGCAAGGCAGGAGCTGCCACTTCTCACTAGAAGATGGATGTGGGTCTGGACAGCACCACTGGGGCACTTCAGGGGGAAAAGTGGCCACCATGGTGACACCATGCTGAAGGTCTGGCTGACATCAGAGGGCAGCTCAGCTTTTGCTTGCAGCAAGTCTGGGTTTTCATGGTTTTCTGCAAGTATCATACTTGACTATTGGCATGGTATCAGACCAGCTCCACTCAGTATTCGTATACCTAGGAGAACTGACTTCACCGTTGCAGAATTTGGAAACCAGAGATACTTCCCATGAGACTGGAGGTTTGTATAAATACAATCCCTACTATCATACGTACCATAAGAGTTCAGGGCAAATAGCACCACTGCTATTAACGGCAGCTCACTGGGAGTGAGACACTTTCCACGAACAAACTAGCTGACAAGCAGTGTTTTAACTATGTGTCTCTTCAATAGGCTTTTTCAAATAGCTCCTGAAATTTTTTAATATATTTACCTACCAGGATTGGATATTTGTTGCTCACTATAAAACGTAAGTCTTCCATAAATATAGATATGACAAAATTTAATTGCTGGAACTGAGTGGGCATTGGCATTCTTATTCATTTTGAAGAGGAAGAACCAAGTCTGGATACGAACAAACGTGAATGCTGTTTCATCATAAAATATTTTGCTTATACACCTTATAATTAGGTGTTTCCACAGCCTGAGAGTATGCCATGGTGGAAGTGTTCCCTGCTGCGTGGTTCCCAATGTTTTGTCTAACTGATTCGTAAGGGTACCTAAGTGGAGCATTTTCTGCTCACTCTTATTAACACATTATTCCAGAGCTTCATAATTTTCAGGATTTAAAAGTTGTTCCCAGAAGCCAAGCCACATGTTACTTCATTCAACGCTTCACAGCATACCCAAGTTCCAATCTAAACTTAATATTGGAAGAAAAATTGGGAATGCAGTAAGGAAAGTAAAGGAAGTCACTACTGCCTTATTTATGTTGCAGAATGAGCGCTGATAGGGTAAGTCTTTCCAAGGTTTATACAAATCTTGTGATACCAAGGACTAGGATTTCAGATCTTGACAGTTCTAACCTTTCCCAATTAAAAAAAAAAAATCCCTCTGCCCAAGTTTTATTATCAGAAGAGCTTCTCACCCTTCAGATCTTTCTAGAAATATCAAATACTGCCTTTTCACATGCATAATAATGCTTGCTTAGTTGACAGTTCTGCTTCAAACACATACACTTTCATCATGATTTCCTTCAGGCAGAAGAGGGGCAGGAAAGGAGCAGATGTCCATGCTGATTTTCAGTTTGATCCATAAATAATTTGGTTACCTAGGATGCACGCGATACAAACAAGTGAAGCAGCAAAGCAATGAGCCACCAATATCCAGCAAAGCTCAACTTTTTCTCTAACATAGCCGGGAGCACCTCTGTGTATTGCTTTAAGTCCACTGATTAATTTAGGAGGGATTAGTCCATTATTTTGATAGAATGGAGAATCAAAAGTACAATTTCTAGTAAAACGAGCAATTCTATGACTTAGTGACTTCTAGGGGAAAACACCTTCACTTTGTATATTTGATTCTTCTGCTTCAGTGATCTCCCCTTTACTTGAGGTCCCAAGATCTACTACTGCTTGGCAAAGCCAGAGCACAATCAGATGAGTACAGAGCTGCTGACAAAGTTCTCGTTCAGCAGATGAGTTCAGTCTTGTCACCTGAGTATCTTGATCTCTGCCCAGCTAGATCAGAAAACACACCACTCCCAGGCTCCTGCCACAGACGCATCACAGTGATTTGTACAGGGGTGACGCAGTGAGGCACGCTACAGAACTTCGAGAAGATGCCTGCAGAGCCTGCCAAGGAACATGACCTTTTTTTCCCCCGTCTGCCAGCTCAGGGTTCACAAAGGAAGTCATTAAATTGGAGCCAAACATTCCTGTTGCAAAAATGGAGAACCTGGTAGGCCAAGACAACAATCGCCAGACAAGTTTGAGCCACAGATGTTTAACACAGGGTAAATACTTCAGTTTGGGAGTTGATAAATATCCTAATAAAAGATTGCATCATTAAAACAGAAATTTATGCCAGGCTTATGGTGTCTACTGTGGAGCACGGTTGCCTCGCCAAAGTTCTCTGTGTACTCACAGAAGTAAAAGAGGATGCTGAATCTCGGCCTGAGGAAAGGCTCAGTTTCTTCTTGGCTAGGTTTCTCAGGTGTGCAGAGTCTCTGGCAAACTCTGTCACATTGTCCATCCATTTTTAATTTTTTTTTTTTTTTTTTACACAGGCAGTTTTGCAGTATGAAGTCTGTAGAGCTGAAATAATATTGTAAGAAAAAAAAATAGTCTTCCTTTGCAAGGTAATTTGAACTCCAAACTGAGTTTGGACTTAATGATGTTTGCAGGCCCATTGTGTTCATTTTCCAGCTGCCTTTGTGAGAATACTCACGGAAAGTGAATTTTAGGTAACAACTCACTTTGGACTTCGCAGTTGACTTTTATGCTTGCCCTTTGCAAATCTCATCATAGCAATTAGTTAAGATAGATGGCGGAAGAATGAAAGCATCCCGTGGTTGAAAACCTGTGTCTAGTGAAATACAAGGAGAGTTTTGCCAATGGCAGAATTTCAGCCCATATTTGTAATGTGACAAACAAGGCAGCTGCAAATTTCAAAGCGTTCATGACAGGCAAAAAGATTCGCACTGTAAAGAAATTAAAGTGGGTGCATCTAACTCAATTTGCAGACAGGAAAAAAAAAGCAGTAGTTGCTTATTATAATGTAAGTTATTGGCTCAGGCTAGAATTTCAAACCAGAACAATTTTGCCAAGTTTACAAAGAATTTGAGTCAATTAAATCTGTTGCATAGGCACAGCCCCAGTAGTTGATACAGTTCCTAAGATGAATAACTTGTACGGTGACTTTTTTTTTACAGTTTGTAAATTGGGAGTGGAAAGGAAGCAGCCCTCTTCTCAGACCGCATTCAGAACCCCTGCAAAGCACTGTGAGGAGCTGCTGTGTGGTTATGATACCAAACTGCAGATTGACTTACAGAGGCAACCTGAAGCATGAGTTGAGACAGGAGTGATGGGAGGGAAAGACGGCCTATTCCTTCCAATATTTCACTGCTACCATTTCTAACAAATTACTAAAATTAAAATAATTGCTTTTTTCCCCCCTCCTTTTCCTAGAACAGGTTTAATCTTGGATTAAACTCAGAACAAGTCTTGAAATACTCCAACAGATTTTCTCCATTAAAACCCTTTTTCCTGTACGGTGGGGTTTGTTCCAGACCTATTTCTTTGTGTAAACAGTGGATTAAGTATAAATAATGCAGAACTTAAAGAAAATATTTGGCCATTTAGTCACCGGTGACTTGTTTGGATAATTAACTGGAGGGCCTACATTGATTTTTCCCTCAGAGGAATCTATGCCTGTGCAAAAAGTTGTTGTCTGTCTAAAAGCAGCAAAGTCTTGAGACATTTTTTCCTGCTGTTAAATCAATGTGCACTCGCTAATGCCCATCCTCATCACCAGGCTGGAAAGCGTGGCTGCCCTGGTGGCACCCTACACAGCACTATTTCAACCCGCGCTCTTTTAGGTGAGCACCCATGTCTCAAGGCTTTAGGGAACAAGAGGAAAGTTAAGTATGGGCTATAAATTGACAATTTGGAAGTAGTCTCTCCCCCCCCGCCCCCCAAAGGTGAGTTTGTGTCAGGAGAAGTGCCAGCATGCAAAAATGACATTTGGAAGGAGCTGGTTGCACAGCACTGGGTGGCTGGACCATAGGCCCTCTCAAGGTTTCACAGCCCCAGCACTGTTTTCTAGAGTACAGAAACAAGATGGGCAACCTAGACGATTAACACAGAAGTGCAGTGTCTCATTTTATAATCTCTTTACTTTATTGGCTCTAGGGAGAAAGGGAATTATTCAGAGAGGAATTGTGTAAGTGCTGTCTTTGTCAAACATGTGCAAAATGAGAAATAAACATTTAAAACAGCTGAAGGGCAAAGAAGGCACTGCCAAAAAATGCTTGTTGGAAAGAAGAAAATTAAATTTAAACCAAGTGCTACTAGTATTGCAAAAGAACAAGAAACAGAACCTTCTTCTAAAAACAGCGCAGGAGCCACAATGGAGAAGGTGGGTGGGGAAGGGAGGGGAGGGATGGTGCCAGCACCGAGGAGGGGAGCAGCACCGGCAGCCTACGTGCGGGAAGCCAAGTGCAAGCTGGGGCTGACCTGGGCAACCTCCACAACAGTTTGGAGGCCCAAACAGAAACACACAGTAAGGTCTGAGATGCTTCAGAGTCTTACTGTTTATGACTACAGCACAGCGTGTTTTCTTCTACAGCTCCCTGTCCAGATCAAGGTCATGTTTTAAATAACACCTTTTGGGGGTGCCTCCATCCTTCTACAGCCTCGAGAACTGCTGGCCCGTATCTTGAACTTCTGGTCTGCAGAAGGGACCAGCACCTGGCACTTTAAGGGCAGATGAATTCCTACGCTAAAACACCAGACTGGCAAGTCTTTGCAAGCTATATTTAACTGAGTGCCCTGTTTGTGGAGGACTAACATAAAGACATCTGCACTTCAGGAAAGGCTGTTCTATACCACGCTTGTAATCACACCTTCCTGCACAGCTCACTACAGGCTTGATTGCAAAGTGGATAATAAATAAGCTCAGGGAAAAAGCTAAGGAAACAAACAGCATGGCTGCTTAGAGCCTAGAGGGTTGCCCTAGCCAATACTTGGCCAGGATGCTGAGGAACAGGACCCTTTCCCCTCTTGTAGGGATGGTGCAGCTCCACAGTAAATGGCATACAGCCATCTGCTGCAAGGAGCTCCTCTCTTGGGAGGAAATATCTGCGCTTGCCTTACAGCCTAAAACTTGCTCATCCCATCTGATTTTTGTCTTTCTGTACTACTTACAGGGATAAAGAACAGCCAAGATGTAGTTTGGCCCTGCTTCTGTCTTTTTTGTTAGGATTACAAAATATCATATCATCTTGGTCAGCTGAAGGAACGTGGTGTTTAATTTCTCTCTTTAATGGACATGGGCCTGAGCCATAACATTTGGATCCAGCTCCCATGTTGAACATTTTCAAAGCTGCGGATTGTTTGGACGTGGGCTTCCGTCTCAGCCCTCTCCCCTCATACCTCCCCCTGTGTGCTGCCAGCACCGTTTTGGATTTCACAGAAGGACAGAGATGTAAAACCTGTGCTTGAGATTCAAGATGGTATACTGGGGTATGACATCTCCAAACAACATCCATTTCATTTTTAAAGTGAATTTCAGGTCAAACCCTGCCCAAACACATGTTTTCTACAAGTATCTGACAACTGATGCTCTGCTCATTAAAGTATTTGGGGTGGAAGGGGAAGAATTATGAACACAGAAAATCAAATATTTTTAACCACAAAACAGACGAAAGCTTTTAAGGTATGACGTTACTTCACTTGCAGTGCAGGAGACCTCTAACTTCTAAATTTTGAGTTTCTGGTAGACAAATGAAGGGACAGAGCAGCTGGAGAAAGGGGGAAGTTGTGATGCTGAGAGCAGAGCAGGCTCAGCCCTCCACTGCCGGGACAACCATCAGTGTTGGAGCTCATGCTTCCTTTGGCAGAAGCCTAGAGAGAAACACAGGCTTTTCAGGCAGCCAGGAGAAAGAGCTACAGAGAAAGTAGCTGCTTCTTTCTTGCTGGTGGCAGCTAAGGAGGCAGAAAAGGAGGAGAAAATCTGTTCTGGAACTGCCGTGTCTACCAGGCTGAAGGGATGGGCGATGCTCAGATTTGATCTTGTGGTGTCTGACATGCAGTAAGCAGGGGCTTGGGGCAAGAGGGGGCTGCAAATGCCTTTTGAAGGTTGTGGAAGAACCAAAGCCAAAAGAGGTGAGGAAGGCGACGGCAAAGGTGGTCAGAAAGACCCAAGGATAGAGGGAATACAATAAAGAAGATGGGTCAGAAGGAAGAAAGTGTAGAAAGAAGGAAGTGAAAGAAAATGCCTCTTATGCAAGAGGGAGGAAAATCTGAGGAATGGACTGAAGGGAAAATTGCAAGGAAAGGGGCCAACAATGCCACAAATGGCAGAGAGTACACTGGGCCTGTCAGAAGAGTAATCCCAGGAGATCTGCTCCTGAGACTTTCCAGAGACTGGTCCCAGAGAGAACTCTTCCCCAATGTCTCAGAGCTGTGAGATGAAGATAAGAACCAGGTTGCATCAGGCATCAACTGCAACTTAGAACACACCGCAAACATGTTAATGTCAATAAAATAGACTACATTTGAACCTTTTTATATAATAAACTGGAGATGTAAATTAAGGGATCTTTCAGGAGAATATCAATACAGGAAGGGGTAATGGGCTGATCTTAGGAAACGCTCTTCCTTCACAGCTCTAATTGTGGGAACAGCTCTTTAAACTCTGCATCCAATTGTAAACTGAGCTACCCGAGTTTTGCCCCTTCACTTATGTATGTCATATAATCAGGAAATGGGAATTATACAATCTGCCTCTGGCTCCTGTAGCTAAGCAAAACACTGCACAGGCTTACTGCAACAGACTAACGAATTCCTTAGTAACCTGGAATGCAAATTAAATGAGACGGTTTCCCCTTTCTGATGATAGATGTTTTGCATGAAGAAAAAAGCCCCTAACATTTGAGCACACGATTATGTGTGAATTCCTCGCTGAGCTGTACTTAGTGTGTTTTAAGATGGTTCCAGTATCCCATCCAGACCCTTAAAACCAAAACAAACTTAGTTTTTTCCTTTTTTTTTCTCCCCCTGGAGTGGATATATTACTATCTAGAGGCATGTAAATCTGTACGAATTTATGACTATGTTCTAATTCAGTTTATTTGTTGATTTATCCATTTCACCTCTTTAAAGAAAATAGAGCTAAAAGCGCTTCAAAAACTGTTTATGCTGGAGGACCACAGCTACAAACTCACATTATACAGGCAGCGCTCAGCTCTCTGGACTCTGGACACAGAAGTCACCATCTTGTTTTAAAGCTCATGGGCAATAAATCAGTCCTGCCTAATCCCAGTGCATGGCACACTAGATATTTTGTCTGCATAAATGAAATCGATGTCTTTTAATTCACCTTCTGCGCTCCATACTTTTGTTTGGGGCATGGGGGTGAAAGAGAGGAGATGGGTGTAGTGCATGATTTCCAGGCACCCTGGCTTCTTGCAAACTTCTCCCTTCTGTGGGAGAGGAAGCTGATGAACCTTCATTGCCAGCTCTCACCAGTACCACTCTCGGGGGTCTGGCAACAGGGTGTGATCTCAGCCGCCTCCTTCCTTCCTTTCCTCTCCTCTGCAGGGACCCAGGACCTGATGTAAATCCACTGACATCAATAGAAGTCTGACCAAAGGGGTCAGGATCAGACCCCCAGGGCATTGCCTCCAAGAACTATTTATTGCAAATCAATGTGACTTCAAGGAAGTGCCCCGACTTCAAAATGAAACATAATTTAATTTTAAATATCAGGTGGAGCAATCTTCCATTTAGGTCCTGATCCAGGAAATCATTGAGTACTTACTGAACTTTAAGCATCTCGTTAAATTCTGTGCTGTCCAGCATGAGACTAGAGTAGGGGCATTACGCAAGTTCATAAGTCTTCGGTTTAAGTACATAATTAAAGGTAAGCATGTGGCTAAGTGTTTTGCTGAATGGGGATGAAATTACTTGCATGCTTAGATGCTGTGCTGAACCACTGAGACAGGGGCTGCTTTGTACTTGCTGAGAGTAGAGAGAACAGGGAGCCTCTACTGTGCTGCCACAGACCAAACAGCGAAGAAGGGAGCAAGGCACCAAGCAAGCTTGAGGAGATGCTATTTCTTAGGGAAATCAGTAGGATTTCAAAACCTGTTGCAGAAATATGGATAGGAATGGGGAAATCTGTGTAAGCCTTGTCTGCAGGCTTTTCTCCATCTGGGTTTTCCTCCCTCTCCATTACCTTTCTAGAAGTGTCTTGCAGGGATGCCAAGAAAACCCAAGCCAAATGCAGAACAGCACAAAGAAAAGCAAGCATAAAACCAAAACAAGATGGAAAATCATCTGAAATCTTTTCTAAGAACTTGCAGGCTGTTTAATGTTTAGCTCCTGCTGTAAGGTGAGTGGAGAGACCTAGCCTGCCTTCCTTTGGGTCTAGGGGCACATCCCCAAATTTGAAGTTTTTCCTCGATTTCCCTTGCTGGGAAAGCAAAGTGCATGGCTGCTGGCTGGCACTACACGCGAGCTAAAAAATGAAAGGGTGTTTCTTAAAAAAAAAAATAAATTGTGAAAAGAGGTTGTTTTAGAGGCCGGTGCGGCGGAGCAGGCACATCGCTGGGGCGCTGGTGCCACCTGCTGACCCGCCGCCTCTCCCGCTCACCGACCGGCAGATGGGCTACTGGGGGGGCCAGCACATGAAATGGAAATGTCACTGCCCCTCTCAAGAGCTCCAGCTTTCTCTTTGCTTAAAATCTCAAGCAGCAAAACCCCCTCCTCTTCTTTTACCTTTCCAGTTTGAAACATTCAACTTGATCACCAAGTCTTTTAAAGCAAACAACGCTCAAATCCAGGCTTACCAACATACTATTGCCATTAATATTCCTGCGCTAGATGCCACAATTTTGTTTAACTGCACCTTTATCTCCAAACCTGCTGAGTTTTGCAGAAACAAATCTGCACTCACGCAGGGATGGGAGAGGTACCCAGCCCACCCACGCACAGCATCTGTGCGGAAGATGAGAAAGATGTCCTACACAAACTACATCCTCTTAGGTTTCTTCATGAAGCTTTACATCCTGCACTGGGATTGTCATTTGCATGGGAACAAGTTGTCCTTGGAGTCACAGAAGTGATGACAAGGCCCTGCAACAGTGCATGGGAAGAATTTGGTCACCTTGTCATGCCAGAGTGATAACATGACATCACAGTAAAAGGAGGGACAGATTGATGCAGAAACAAATTAGTGTGAAAACACTAATAGTGGTGAACAATGCAGTTTGGACAGTGCGTGATGCCCAGAGTGAAACCTCAGTTCATGGAAAACACTATAGCAACATGGAATTTAGCTCTGGAGACTTGCACAGGAGCTATATCATTCCTATATTTGTGGTGCAGCAGGCCAAGCAGTGGCATGTAGCCATGGGTCTGTGGATGGAGTTGAGGAAGGAGTCACCCAAAAAACCTCCTCTGCAGGACCTGCTTTCCAGGAGCAGGGCCTTCCCTCAGCCTGGCTAGAGCAGGGAGAGCCTTACTGAACAGGATGATGGTCACATCACCCGCATACATTCCCTAACAGAGCAACCCAGCAGTCCTCCTGTGGTTTTAAAATCTAAGAAAACCATGGTAGCATGTTACTTTTACCCCTGCAAAACACTTGCTGGTTGATACTCTGGGTTCTGCTGTGGAGAAATCTTTTACAAACTCAAAGTGGCTGATATTTAGGGGCATGTGGTGCACTTCACACCCCTCATGCCCCCTCCACGCCCCGAGCAGGCTGCAGAAACAAAGCCAAATTTGCCAGGTTCACCCCCACAACTCAAGACAGCAGCTCCCGGGGTTCTCACCCCAAACATGGAGAAGGAAGAAAGAGAGAAGGAGAATAACAAGCCTCTGGGTATCACACCATGCCAAGGAGCCCCAGAGATTCAGATGGGCTTTTTGAAAAAATGCACATTCAAAACATCTAATGCAGCACATCATGCGTATACCAACAGGACAGGGCTACACATACAGAGAATCCATTCCCGGTCTGACACCCAGCTTAGTGTCCAAAGACACTTCCCTTCAAACGTTGTGCACTTGGATTTATTAGGCAGCTTTATGGACTGATACTTCCTCATGTTTTACTAGTTTGATTAATTCAGCTGGCACCTCTGATCTCACTTCCACTACTAACATTTTCTCTTGAATGGGATGACTCTGTAGTCTCACCATTCATGTGCTTGAGTCAGATTTTACATCAAAGATGTGCTGGGTTTTATACTGTCAGAAGCAATTTTGTCCCAGAAGAATGAAGATTGTGATTATCCCAGGAGGAAAGCTGTCAACTCAGCTGTGTAGAAAAATTGCTGTCTACAAAAGCTTATATTGGACACCCTTTGGCAGACTGCCCTCTTTAAAAAAGTCCACTGTTACCTACATGAAAGACTTTTTCTAAGAGCGTTTATGTGCTTGCTGACTTGGTTCATATAGCCAATTCAAATGAGACGAAAGAGAATACGTATGCCTTTCTAATAAGCGCTCATTCTTTTTCAGGGCAATGTATAGAAAAAGAGATAAAGGGCAGTTTAATGAAGACACCTTTTGCAAAGGGATTGACAGATTCTGAGCTTTGATGATGCTTTCTCTCAGTTAGTTCCAAACCACTACTGGATCACACATTTTCAAGAACCAACCAAGAATCAGTTCCAACTCTCCATAGACCACCAAGACTGCTCCAAACACAGGGCTCTCCCAACCTTTGCTCATTTCAGCAGGTTTTGTCTAAGACACACCGCCATAGTCTGCCCCTGTAGATGTTGGCATTTCAGAGTGGGACACTACGGCACTAGCTCCCAGAGAGGCAGCTACATCAGGGTACCTATGAAGCTGGATTGTGCAATAAACTCTCTCACCCTGAAGTAGGCTGACTGCAAGTTGGTTAAAAAACAGCACACACCATATCTTAGGAGAAGATCTTTCTTGCTACAAACCCGGCAGCATTTCTGTTCTGCTGCAGGATGGGCAGAACATCTCACAGGGGTTTCTTTTCACATAGTTAGGAGTGTGGGACACTTTCCCACCTTATAAATGAGCTTTGTTTCCAGCGGAGGCAGTGTCATCATCCAGGAGTCTGAATGCCAATGAAATTTCATCTAGTTCAAGGATTGTTTTTTTTCCTTTTGACTTGTTTTCTAGAAGTACCCCAGAAGAAAAGACTGCCAATATGTTGACATGAGGTCTATGAAGTGAACCAGGAGCAAGAAATTCCCTCACCCTAAAGTGAGACTGAAGGACCAAGATTTTGTTGTGGTTTAATGAAGGACTTGAGCTAGACCTTAATACCCACTGATTTCAAGAGAAGGCCAGTACAAGCTTACAGTGGGATATGTGTTTAAGTGGCTTACTGATTCCAGGCTAAATTTTGCAAAGTGCAGGAACAGATAATGAAAAAAAAATAATTGTGAAAGACATAAAAAGAAGAATGCCAAAGTCAAAAGGTAAAGCAGGTAAGGCAACTAGAAAATAGCTATTTTGAAAAATCTACAATGTGAAAATGATAAGCTGTCTTACTGTTCAGAAACACAGGTTTCTCCCTTTAAATGCATGCCTTCCAGGCATTAATCTAATATGGTGGAATTTTGTATAACTTTAAAAAAATCAGCTTAAAAATGACAGAACAGGGTACATTTCTATTGCTGGAAATGGAATTTTAAGTACCGAGTTTATCTTGTCAGTTTAGCTCAGTGGCGATATGAACTTGCAAGGGGGTGAAGTGGATCACTAATTGCCAGAAAGCATGACAATAAACTGATAAGCACAGGAGCTAAAAAGTCTTTAGACAGGAGATGTTTCAGTCAAGTGGGGACTGTTTGAACAGGTACTTTTTCTCTGCAAATTGTCTTCTCCCACAATTCAGCAGTGATTGCCTGACTTTTGTTCTCTGATCCCAAAAAGGAGCACACTGGGGATTGTTTGGGCCAAATCAGAGAGACAGGTATATACCTGTACCTCTCTGCCAATGCCAGCTCCACCCTGCAAATCTTGCAGCTCTGTTTATGCTACATTTTTCCATGGCTCCAGACAGCCACAGTTTTAATTGGACTGGCTGATTGTTTTTTTAACCCTTTTTATTTATTTTATTTCATTTCATGATGCTAATCTTGGCACTGAAGAACTCCTGTAATTGAAATTACAATATCAAAATACACATCAGCTAATATAACAAATGGCCATTCACCTAAAATTAGGCAACCTACCATAAACAATAAACCAAATTAAACCCACGCTCTTCCTCTCTTCCTTTTAGCCTGAGCTGCTCCCCAAACATCTAAGGAAGAGACTTCTTATTTGGAGAAGGTTAACAGATGCAGGAAGGTAAGAGGGGAAGTACCAACCCTGCCCTGGGCTTTCAAACCTCGCAATGTATTTTCTGCCTCACAAAGAGTGTGCAGGGAGCAAAAACAACTTGGCCAGCTGTGAAAAGGAAATCCTAAAAGTGGCAGGGGACTCATCGGATACAAGCTTTTCCTTCTGAAGAGTTGCCATCATTGGCAGGAGGAAAATTAAAGGAAGGGAGAAAGGGACTGGCCCCATTTTGGGTGCTTTGTTCTTTGGGCGTTTATGACTTGCCTCCTGGAGCTTCCTCCACACCCCCCAGTCATCAGCTATTAGAAACAACAGCAGCAAATGAGTAAAGCAAGGGTTTCAGGAGCACATGAAAACCCTAACTCCCTCCCCTCAGACCAATTATAACAGGCACAATTTTGGCAACCGCACAGAAATTGTGTTTTCTCTCTTTTTCTTTCTTTGCCACCACTTTTCCTGTATCTCTTGACATGAAGTGACCTAAGTCAAGCGTTGATCCTACCAGCAGCTTATGCTGGCAAGGTGGTTATGGCAGGTGTCTTAGTGGCTGTATTCACATACACAAATTGGAGGCTCCAAAATGGTAAGCCTTTACAACCTCAGTCCCTCAGGAGAGAGTCTGGATCTTAAGCTTGTTCTGGAAAACACACTTAAGACTTGGGCTGGGCTATTCAAGGGGTCCACGAGGCAATATTTGAGCCTGGGAACTTCAGCATCTCCCAGCAGTGACAGCAGGCAGGGGTGAGTCAACGCATGCTGGTACAGTGTACTTAGTGTTTTTCCTTCAGGTCTAAGCAAAGGTTTCCTTCTCATTCCTACTTGCTCAAAAGGTTATTTATGAATTAGTGAGCTAGTTTTATGGCACATAGCATCTCATAAATTCCCCTAGATCCCACTGGACTACTCCATAAAATACTTACATATGCTACCGACTGTCAGAATAAGAAACGATTTCCAAATAGCCTGAACATTGGCTATCACTAAAACAACCCAAAATGAGTTTCATGGAGGTTCTCATACCTCTGGCTGTTACCTCAGCATAATAAAAGGTACCAAGTATTGTGTTTCCCACTGAGGTTACAATTCTCTCTGTATGGTTTACAGTCTAAAGGAAAAGTGCAAAATAATGTGCCAGACAAAACTTTAAAAGCATTTTTGTTTAAGGTAATTATGATCTCTATTTATGCCTATTAAATTACAAAGATTAATATTAAAGAACACACAAAAACTGCCAGAAGGCAACACCTGAGCTGTGTGTGTTTAACACCCATGCTGTTTCTAAAGTAACTGCTCACTCATCCCCTTAAAGCTGCCTAGGTAATTGCAACTTTTCTGTCTAGAGTTCATTTGAAATGGAAGAAAGCAGGGATTTCCTACTCCCTAGCCTGGGAACGCTTGGTGGACTTTGATCCACTGTTTACATACTGTGTCTTTGACAATGCCTTACAGTATGGTGAGATTTTGTTCACCTAAGCATGGTGGGATGTTTGCTGGAGCCACAGCTGTCCCAGCTTTTCCATTCCAGTCTTGCACAAACGCCATGATTTTCCTGAGCCACAAATAGTCACAGAAAAATAAAAAATATATTTTAACATTTATATTACTTGGGCATGCACGTGCTCCTAGTGGCAGCAGTAGTGCTGATATTCACCCTAAGAGTTTTCTTTTCAAATTTCTTCAAAGGTTTGTGGTCAGTTTCCTCAGAGTTTCAGCTCAAACAATACTCTAAAGTGAGTACAAAAAAAATCCTGTACATACTGCAGGTTTTTTTGTAGGTGAAAAAAAAAAAAATCTTCAAGTTGCAAGGAAATATTAGAAAATAAATTATATGAGAACAGCTAGACCAATTTAGATATATCTTTGTTGGCTTATATGGAATTAAGACAAAGCTTGAGAAGAAAAAAATGAGTCATCCAGATATTATGGATTTCCAAAATGAGCTTTTTCTATTAAAATAAATATTCTGAAAAGGCTTGTATTAGACAACATTAGACCTATCTATAGAAGATTTAACACAACAAACACCTTGCAAAAATAATTCTCCTATTAATCCCTATTTTTTTTAGCAGTTGAAAGTAAAAAGGACTTGTACAAATACCTTCATTTACACAGGGTCATCAGCATGGGACAAACGTTGCATTTATTTCACCTATACCAGGGCTTTTCTCCCACCATCTCCCAGTGATGGAGAGAATGGTGGCAGCAGGCTGTGGGTACAGTCTGGGAGGTGATGGGCTACGGCGAGGGCTGCTGCTGGGTGGCAATGCCCTGTTAGGCTTCACACACGAGCAAAGAGAGTGAAGTTCTACCATGCTGTCCCAGGGCACCCAGAAGGGAAATGACATGGGCAGAACAGAGTTTTGAATACTGCTTATCACGGTGATTGACCTGTAAGAGATGCTAGATATTTTCCCCATTTCTACAATATATAGTTGATTCTACTGCCAAACCTATTCAGCCCGCAGACATCTTGGTTGCCATTTTGGTTTGTAAGACAGACTGTGAAGATCTCCATCCTAACACGTCCCAAGCCTCCCAAGTGCTGATCCCAGTGAAAA
This sequence comes from Gallinago undulata, assembly GCA_026546715.1. Lineage (NCBI taxonomy): Eukaryota > Metazoa > Chordata > Aves > Charadriiformes > Scolopacidae > Gallinago > Gallinago undulata. The sequence goes on from JAOTQQ010000032.1 coordinate 7,364,775, forward strand.
CTAATAATTTTGGCTGCTTTACAGACACCACCAGTGAAATGTAAGCTTTTTAGGAGTAATACTGATTTTTGAGTGTTATTAACAGCTGCTTCAAGCCAGAGTTGGAAGAAAAAAAAACCCCAAACAAAAGGAGAGAAACTTGGCATCCTCTGTCCCTCTGCTTGAGCTGGAAACCTCAGTTATGAGAACAGGATGGATAATAAATAGCTCTGCCCAAGTCTCATGTAGTCTAATATGATTAAAAAGATAGCGCATCATTCAGTGTGTTTCTTTGGTTCTTCATTAATGAAAGATATTCAGCTCTGCTGGTACGGTGTTTTATTAAATGCCAGAACCTTATATTCTGTTTGCAACTATTGATTTAATCTGCCCAGTCTTCACTTCTGTAAAGCTACTCACACTTCACATCACAGGTACAGGAAGAATAGCTGGATACTTCACACCTTTCAATAGACAATAAGAAAACCTAGCCTGTCTGGTAATTGCTATAAAACTCTAGCTTGGGTTTTTGGGTTCAACATACGCTCTCTGGCACTGAATCTCATTTTATCAATATTTTTACAGTCTGCAGGAGGAAGCCACAACAAGAGTGCCTGCTGCCAGTCTCCAGCCCAGGCTCTGAAGCATCTGCCCAAATTTTGGGAAGGGTTAGATAGGGAACTTCTGCATTCATTTTAAAAGAAATGAACTAAAGGAGCACTTATGAAAAAAGCAGTTCATAGCATGAAATAGGTCTGTGAGGGAATATCATGTTTAATTTTCCAATCAAGATCTTTTCCTTGGACTTGTCTTTGAACTATAATTGTGGCCAACCTGATGCAGCAACAGCATGCGATGCAAGGATGAAATGAAGGAGAAGTGGGAGGACTGGGGTTAGGTTGGCCAGGGGGTTAATGAGAGTGCTAAGCTGAGGTTTCCCCCTTGCAGCACAAGCTCCATAGCCTTCACTATTTAAACCATGAAGCAAGTATAAGAGATCTTTAACAGAGTTTTCAGAAGACCAAGCCTCAAAGAACTCTCAAAAGGGGAAAATGTGGATTAGGCCCTGTTTAAAGGTTCTTGGGGGGCATTCTGCTCTGCAGCTGGGAGCTTGGACATGTTTCAGGGTGTCCTCAAACTTAGCTGAGAAGGCCAGCCCTTACATACAGCCCGTGTAAGAAGAGTAAAGTGGAAAAAAGAGTTTAGATCTTGCCAGGAAGAAATTACATTTCACCTGACAACCAGACCCATCTCCTGTCCTTTGACTTACTGCCCTGAGGAATGGTTTCAGGTCTTGAAATTCATAAGGCACAGCACACAAGCACCGAAGTCCCACAGCTATCACCACTTTTTGCTACAAAAAGCCTATGGCTATGCCTACAGGGTTAGGCAGGTTTGCCTCACACATACAGTCAAATATGGGTTGATCCTTGATATGACACATCTGACGAGTTTTGCCCAGGGATTCTGCAAGGGATAGTGGCAAGGTTCACGCTTAGAGGGACCAAGATGTGGAGAAGCGTAGAGGGGTATGGGCAGTCCTGGAGCATCCCAAGGGCTTTCCATGGGAAAGTGAGCAGGGCGCCTCAGTCTACCCTCAGGAGCAATCTGACAAAATAATGCTTACATGACCAGTGAGATCCCACTGAACGCTTTCACAAAACTCATGAATTTTTCAAAGAAGCATCAGGAAGAATAAAATAAATTATTTTCAAATTTGTGTAAAAATTACGTCTCCTGTATTGTTTCTATTATGAGCAGCTATCTTTCCATAACATTTCAATCAATAATTTGCCAGCAGTGACCAATTCTACATGCCAAAGACACAAACTGCTCCTTTCTCATATCCTCCCCTTTCCTACAATTTCTACCTGCAGGTAGGAAAAAAAAAAAACCCACACACCTCTTCAATTTCTTATTTCAAGACTGTCATCAGTTCGCAGTTTTTCTTCCTACCAGATGACCAGGCAAGGTAGAAATTATAGAGCTCCCATGGAAGATTATACGTTTAGCCTTTCGGAGTGGGGAGGTATGTAACCTTTCTTTCAAGCATCCCTCTGTCACCTTCCCGCCCTCTCCCCGAGGCTCATTCCACCTTATTCACAAATCAGAGGTAACTGACAGCAGCAAATCAGATCACATAAATCACTCGCTAGCGGGTGAAGTGCTGCAGCGGGGAAGGCAAAGGTGAGCTGCTGCTGTGTGAACCAGAGGTCACAGAGATGCTCCTTACTGCTCCTGAGGGCTCCACTGGCACAGGCATCCCCCCCCACCACCCCATTCCCCTTGCTCACATACAGGACCACGTCCAAGACCTTCACCCTGGCCATGAGAGGAATCTGTGACTTCAGATATAAGCATGAAAAACATTGAGTAGATATTTCCCCCCCCTTTGCTGCTATACTTGATATTTCATATCTTCCTTAGCCTCTACTTAGTAGATTTCTGGGGAATATTGTCTTGTTGTGTGTGAAGCATTTGCCAGACAACAACTTTACCATCATACTTATCTATATTTGTTTGAACCTTTATATGTTTGTTTTTGTTTTTTTTTTTTTTTTTTAAGTATAGGAATGTCATACCTATTGAACAAGTACACTCACAGAAGTTCCCATCCTAGGAACAGGCTGCCCAGAGAAGTTGAGGATGTCTCATCCCTGGAGGTGTTCAAGGCCAGGCTGGATAGAGCTTTAAGCAACCTGGTCTAGTGGAAGGTGTCCCTTCCCATGGGCAGGGGGGTTGGAACTCAACCTTTACGGTCCCTTCCAACCCAAACCATTCTGTGAATTACAGCTAAGCAAAGTTGGGAGCTTAACAGCATCTTTAAGAAATAAATCTTGGCTTGATCCTCCCTGATGCTCATCTTTTCAAAATAAGGCCACTTATTAGTATGCTTCAAAACAGGTTTTGACACCAAGATCTGCATATGTTGGTTTATAACTCCAAGTTAGGGAGGGAATAGCACCATTCTGCATTACCATGACAGTATTGTTAAACAGTGGCTACCATACAGGTAGTTTTAATAATATCTGCCACACTGAAATGAGTGAACATAAACTGACAGACACATGAAAACCACCATGCTGAACCAATAAATTATAAGTAAACAAGGTAGTAAGCAAGAGAAACCCCAAAAGTAATGACGGACTGTTTACTGGCTGAAGCCCATCAGTGAAATGATCTGCTTCAATGAATCACTAAATTACCAAAAATGGGGCAGGGGGCAGTTAAAGTTGAATATCTTAACACCATTTTTAACATCAAAGAGTTTTCATTTTGCCAGAAAGAACCCCCGGCACCTGCAGACTGACGTCAAAACAAATAAGTAGTTGCCACTCTACTGTCATTAAGAGAGTTTTAGCTGTTTATACCATATCAAAACTTGACTGACCAGTTTTTGTTGGAGAAATTGCTTTCTCCACCCTAGGTACCTACCTAGGTCCTTCCCTTTAATAAAACAATAGCTTCTGCCTAGAACATACCAAAAAGCATGTGGGTAGAGATGAAGTGTAAATACAACTGTGAGTTTTCCGAGATGCTCATATCTTCAAATTGTGGTGAAAATTTTGAGAGGGAAGAAAAAGCCACCAGGAAAAAAACCTAACCTTCCCTCTGTGAGGGTTTAGGCACTTGAAACTGTTTTTCAAGTTGAATTTAACACAAAATCCTCCTAAATGCTGGTACAATGCTGATACTATTAGCCCTAGAATGAGGAAAACAAAAAGGAATTTTAAAAAAAACAAGAAACTAAAGCAAAACCAGGAACTCCCTGTGTGCTCCCAAAATACAAAAAACTTGAATTAATTTTTGTGTTCTCTTATTCTACTCCGTGCAACTTTGTTTTAGGAGGCTATATCCTGTTTCCAAAGGATACTTAACTACTGGCTCTCTGAAAACTACTCTGGTGGACTCCACACTGTCAAATAAATCACATAACAAGATGAAAACAGCTAGCTTTATAAATTAGTTTTACAAACACAATATACCAATTTGCATTATACGGGACCAAAAAGTATTATTTCAACTGAAGACATTTCACAAAATCCTACACCATTAATTCCTGTCATTCATGAATACAGCACATTAATTTCCCCTTCAAGAGTTGTCCATCTTGCTAATTAACAGAGCTGGGTGCAAAGACTTTAAACAACTTCCTGTAGATTAAACAAAGCCACAAACACTAGATAAAGGCCATTCTTCTTTTGATGGTATCAGAACGTCCTCATCCTGCATTGACCAGGTGAATGTTGGAACACAGTACCCCTCAAAATGAGGAATTCACCCATGATGGGGTTAATTTTGTTTCTAACGTTATGGTCCAGTGAATATTTTCTTTATCGTTATTTCTCTCTTCTTTATGTCAAGATCAGATATTGAAGTACTACAATGCTAAGAGAGAGGCTCTTAGCTCTAGAGTACCTAAAGCAAGAGAATGTTTGAAATCACCTATTGTATTTCCCAAAATAAGGAATATTTTCTGTATTAAAACTCATATGAGAAACCACAACAGCAATAAGACGTTACAATTTGCATTCCTTTTATCTGTTGCTAATATATATAAATATAGAAAGAGCTGTATAAGGCATATAGGTGGGTACCAGAAGCCACGACAGAAGGCTCTATTTTGCTGAAGCAAAAGCAAAAAGATCAAAGATTTAGAACCTGATGAAAGAGAAGCTTTAGGAAGCTCAGTAGAGACCCTATAGTTATTTTTAGCCCCTGTATTTCACCAGTTCCTTCCTCATCCTGTGAGGATGCAGAGAAGATGGTATCCTATGTCCTGAAGCAACTTTTGTAATGCATAAGGAATTACTAGTTTACCCCTAGAACTATGCCCTCATGCAAGAAAATACGTCATTCAGTTCTATACTGTCTTGCTTTTATAAAACCAATAGAAAAATCCTAATGTCAATGGCGAGATACTCTGCTGTTTATCAGAGTTTGGCAATTCCAGTCTGGAGGTGTGGTAGCTGGATTTGAAGAGCATGAGTTACATTTTAAGGATGTATTCACATGAAGCATGGCCACCAGGCAAGAGGACTAATATTCTTCATTATCTATAATGGATTACTATAGTCTCTGGGTGTCTGGTACCTGCTCAGTTTGACTTAATTCTAAACACAGGGTGAAAAATCCACCCCAATCTATTAAATCTTTAGAACAACAGTTGTGCTGTTGAAACTGTTACCCAATACTTTTCTACTGCAGTATTTTCTCAGGTTTCGATCTCCAACTCCAATTGCTGTAGCCTAATTTCTAATCCTAGTTTCCCCTCACATACCTTTTTATGGCTTCTTTTCCTTAGCCAGACATTTCCCTGGTTAAACTCTGCATTGCAGGTCTTGGACAAACTTGAAGGATCCTACCTGCTCCTACCTCCTTAGATAATTCTTAATTACATTAGTATCAAAATCTGAATTTTGGGAGAAATGAACCTGTCTCGAAGAAGTGAAATCTAAGGAGCCTTCAGTCTTATAGAATTAGACTCAATTTTGAATTGGAACATAACATCAGATGAATACTCCTCTCCAGCCTTATTCTGTACAGGGAGCTATTGGCACCACCAGAACAATACAAAATATTTCCTGTATACCAGAAACCTGTTTGAAGTGTTGTCTTGTTTGTTGGTATCTACAGCACTGTACAATGTTCTGTTGAACATTTTTGTCAAGGAGGTTAAAGCCAAACAAAAGGAGAGGAAGGAAAGAACATGCCACAGATGAGCTGCGGAAGACACCCCATCACCTAAACAGGGTTGTAAGCAATCTGCCTCCTCTGCTGCAGGTCAGCTTGACTTTCCATCATATTTTCTCTCTTGGAGGAATTTTGACAGGTTTATGCGGGACACTAGGTCTGTAATTAGATGCTGCACAATCAGCTGTCTCCCACTGGCAACCAGTCTGCCTTAAATCTGCCATCAGGCTTGATCAAGAAAATGCCTCCAGGCAGGCCAGTGCCTCCACAAGCTGCTAACCTGTCATCTGTGGGACTTATCTTTAACACATACTGCCACATCTGTAAGGGACCTGCCCCAAAATTCACAGGATGGCCACAGATGGAGGTAAGCATAGTACTGCTCCAGTATGGAACAGGGAAAAGCTTTTTCTCCAGCAACAAAGAGTGATCAGAGCCCCAACCTGCCACCTCTAAAGCCATGAGCAGGACCCCTCAGCCCTGCATCTATAGAAGCATGTTACAAGATGTTTTCAATAATTTCAAAGAGTTTTAGACTAAAAGTGGGTTATTATTTGAATGAAACATTCTTAACCTGTATGTTCTACCATGCTTACCAGCAGACAGCTGTTGGTTTTCATCTGAACAGAAAAAACCAAAGTATTTGAAACAGTTGAAACTATACAATGTGAAAGACAGGCATAACAATAAAATAGAATAAAGCTTAAGGAACATGTGACAGGACAGACTGTGTTGAATAAATGAATTGACAGATTTTTCCATATAAAGCCATTACAATATTTATAATTTTTTGTTATTTCTAAAATGTCACCTACCAAAAAAAGATGCATTGCTTATTGGAGAGGTATTGCTAAATATCCAAACACATGCACAAGCCACATGAGTGCCATAAAACTTCAAAAGGTGGCTGCCTAATTAAAACACTAATGTTTTTAAATAATACATTTCTTGGAACTGGTTTTAATGTACTCAGATATATATAGATATGTACTTTTCAAAAGTGCAAAAAGAGAAAACAAGTACATGTACTGTGCACGTCACTGAGACAGTAGTCAGCAAGGAGAAAACACATTCAGAGAGATAGAAAGGAGCTGCAGTTGTAGACTCCAGTTCAAGGTGGGGCACCATAGCTGTCCCAAGTTTCTTGGACAGGTATCAGTGCTTTTGGGAAGGGGGAAAGATCTTAAACCCAAACTTCCCTCATTGGAGTCAAAACTGAGGTTTGGATCTAACTGTTCATGGACTGCAGAGGCAGGTGTGCATCTCGCATGATACACACATAGCACCTGAGACTGGGTCCCCACCATGGGGACTGATGGCAGTTCCCTTTGATGCTGCCAAGACACAGAGGAGGCATGAAGGAGTCCTCACAGGGAGCCTGACAGAGCACAGAGGTGGAACAAAGGTGTTATTTTGTTGTCACTGCCTCGTGCCGCTTTCTTCTTAAGTTGCTCTGTATCAGCAGTGATGGAAAACTCCAGAAATTAAGCATTTCTATGCATCTTTGGAGTTGTTTCACAGCAAGTGTTTCTTCTGCAGCTACACAAAGCTTTCTTAATCATAATAGATACCTTCTTAATCATAGCAAGTGCCAACCAGTTGGTACTGCTTTACAGCCATGGTTTGAGTTTAAATATGTAACTACTTTTTATGGCATTCAGCTCTTCAGACAGCACAGCTCAGTTTCTTTAACTGCTTCACTACAGCATCTGTTTTACAGAACACTAAAACCCTTGGAGATGCAGATTGACCATAAAGATCTTAATAAAATATATTTTTTTTATAGAGGAAAGGTAGCTTTTTAAAAAAACAAGCACCCTAACTCTTTGAAGGAAAACTGGCCTTACAAGGCTTTGGATCTATCAATATCCAATATATAAACAGAGGAATTAACTATACTGGCATAAATTGAAGATGATCATAGGCTGGCAGACATTCATATCTATAATTTTCACCTCTTTGCTCAAATATCTTTTGACCAAAAAAATGTAAATGAAGTCACTAGTTTCAGTTTGATCTTTCATTAGACCTTGATCTGTGAAGCCTTCTTTGTCATATTAACAAGGCTCAATTTAGTCAGCTTCCATTCTCTCCCAGCAATAAACCAAGCAGAGGATTGGATTACCAAAATCAGCCAAGTAGTTTTGCCAAAGTGTGAGAACCAACCCAAATGCTTGCTAATTAGCAATCTTGTGTGGCGTTTGGAACCCATGACCTCTATTTAGCCAAAGCTCAAGACATATGAAAGTAAATTCAGAGACCACAAAAATTTGGGTACAGGCAAGTCTGAGAGTGAAATTCAAGAGCAGAGGGAAATGACAGAAATAACTGTATAATTTATCTGTCGTAGGAAATTTTAACCCTATGTCTAGGATGACGTCACCATGATTAAGAGCTCCGGGAACTAGACAGAGCTGGTTAAAGTTTGTCACCATCCAACACAAAATTCCTGGTCTGAACTGAGCACAGAATCTGAAAGTTTTTACATTTTAAACCAAACACCCACATAACTCAGATTTTTGAAGATAGTATTTTTCAATTATGTGTTTGGAAAAAACCAGACTTTCCCAAAAAAACGTGCACAACAAGTGTTTCACTGCAAAGAGACTTAATGAAATTTTTTGTCCAGCTGCATTAAACTGCAGCATAAAGACAGGAATAAAACACATGGGAGGCAGTATCCTAAAGCTAATCTGCAGATAACTGAGGGGAAGGTCACACTGTTGTGATGAGGCATTGATGTAGGTCACCTGTGAAAAGTCATGTAGTCCTCTCATAACAGGGGAGAGGGTTCCACACACTTAGCTCCCTCATCTTTCCCGTACTTCATCCTGGGAGGTTACCTTCTGGTCTTTGTCCTTTGAGCAGGGCAATTCTCTAGGTTCAGTTGTTGTCAGAAGGTACTCAGCTACCTGCTGATGAAATTGCTGTTCTCATATCATTTGGTGGGGTTGAAATCAGCTCAAAATCCTGAAAAAAACCCCAGCTTTGCCAGGCTGTTTTTTCTGCTGAACTCCTCAAATTTCAGTCTGGGGATTTCACAGTGGTTTTTAGATTCCACTTGCTTAAGGATCACAAGTCCAGTGTTTGATCTGGGGTTTTCACTTGGTGAAGCTCACTTTGATGGCTTTTTATTCATACCTGATATAAAAAGCAATATTTATACTGAGATGACTGCTGTGCCAAAAGAATTGAAAAGGCAGGTGGTACTGGATTTCTGTAATGACATACCGATTTTCCCTTTCGTTAGAGAGGCAATACTTAAAGTTATCCAAAACAGAGTACTTTTGTGCCCTCTAGTGGCGTCACAATTTAGTGTCAATTCTTTAACACCATTACCAAACCGGCAAGTTCAAATCCAGTCCAAGGTGTTACCATATGTTTTCTTATTACCACTAAACATTTTTGTGTCGGTATGTCAAATTCAGAAAGACAGGAACATCATCCAAGTGGGACCACAGGCTGCAAAGCTCCACATACAGTCCCAGCCTCCGCAAAACACCACAGAAGGGGCAGCAGCTCATCCAGAAACACCTTGGATAACAATTTCGATCAAAGTGCCAGCAGGTGCCAGCATCCTTTGCAAATCAGACAGCTTCCCTCTTATTTTGTTTCTTGCTCCCAGCAGGACAATGCCACTATCCCATCTTTGGGCTGGGAGTGACAGGCACATCAGCAGGATTTTTTTTTTTTTTTTTGACATGTACATGCCTCTGGCCCCGTCTTCTCAAGTCATAATGTGACAACTGAGAAGGGCAAATGCATACCCTTTCAATGATCTCCTCTTTAGCAGATGTTCTCTGGAAAGGGGGTGACATTTCTTTATATCCTCTGAATTAACCTTTCAGTGCTCCATCTTCTCCCCTGCGTAACTCAGAAAGGTTGTGGTATAGGACTGGCTTCCAGGCCAGTCCAGTCACAGAAAAAAGTTGATATTTTGCCTCTGGCCTGACCAGAAGTTCACAGCCCCAAAGGGGTTTGGAAGAAGGATATGACTTCTGAAAGGAACAGTACTTTCTTGAGTAATTAATGCAAGTTCTTTGTATTAAAGGGGTAGTAGTGGCTGAAGACTATGGACCATACCGTTACCAAAAAGCCATCCCTAGGAGTACTACCAGCAGCTGCACTTGATTCTGCATACAAGAGTCAAGACCTGATTTTTTGGTCCACTAGGCATGGACTGTCTAAATGTGCATGGAGGAAGAAATCTTCAGCTTCTGCAATTATTCCTTATCTACCCTTTAGCTGATAAGAAAAACCTCTCTATAAATGCCTTCCCTGCTGCATGCACACTGCTCAGATGAGTCACAGTGCCTTGGGTAGTCTTCTCCAGGTATTTTGGTGAATGCCTCCTCTGCAGTGGAGTCCACAGCTTTTACATGCAGCCCCCAGAGGAGAAGTTCTGGTATACTCTATGCAACCAGAAGACACTGTCATGCTCTTATGAAAGCCTTCATAAGATAAGGGTAAATAAACTAGTCCAAACACTACTAAATTCTAGACAAAATCCCTCAAGAATTTAATGATACGTGTTTTTAAAGGTATAGTGAGGTGTGAAAAATTACCCCAAATTAATAAATGCCGTACTTAGTTTGAAACCTAGGAATACTTCCTTTAAATAAGAACAATGAACTCCCCCTTGCACAGCAAGATTTACTGATTTCTGTGAAATGCCTGCTGGACAAGAGACTTTACAGTGACTTAACCTTGCCTTCTCAAGTACCATAGCAGCCTACAACAGCGATACAAAACATAATGTCGTTTTACTAATACAGTGAGCACAAGGAAACTCAATGCTTTCAGTCAGACAGCACCTGGGGCAGTTGAAGTGGAAAATAAGAAAATTCAGAGCTGTGCCATGTATGAAGAATCAAAGCACCAGCTTGAAACATGCTACTCCTGTCCTTGTCCCCAGTGACTAGACCCCACTAGATGGCATCCATGCCTTGGCTTTGTCCCTCCAGGCTCCTGCTCTGCACTGGGAGTTGTGTCCCTTGGCTGCTTTTAAAATTAAGAGGCACAGGAAGCATTTCAGGGTCTTTATATAAATATGTTCCCTCTTGTTTTTTTCATCTCCTTTCCTTCTGATGGTTTAACTTTTTTTTAATATGTAGTAACAGATTTTTAAATGAGCAGTTCTTTTTGTAGTTTAATGCTTGAGTAGAAAAAGTTTTCTAGTACAATACACATTGTTTTACAGAATAAATACAAACCTGGATATTTTGAATCCAGACAGCATTAGCGCATGCATTTTGCAATTTATGGTCTCTAATAACAGCATGAAGAGTTGGCTTCAGATGTACAGAAGAGTGAATCAAACATAAATAGTTACATCACAGAAAGATAACTTTGTTTCATCACTCAAACCTTTTGTCACTGCCTGCTAAAAAAAAAAAAAGAGCTTTACTCATCCTCCTCTGTATTCATTCTAAAGAAGTTGTTTCATGGAATGTTAAACACCTAAACAAAAAGATTATGCTTTTTTTCTGAAAAAGTCCTAAACTTTAATTTTGCAGCAACAGAGAAGTCACTTTTATTTAGAAAACTTCATAAAAAAAAATGAAATCCTTCTGTATTAAATCTGTAAAGGAACTGTTCTTAGTCTGTCCTCTGTTCTCAAGGTATAGATGAATAATAGCTTTTTTTTTTTGCTTTGCAAGGATTTGATTGTAAAGCAGTTGGCATTGACTCCAATGCAGACACCATTAAATAGGAGTTCCTGCAAATTAATGAGGACCATTCTTGTCTAGCTATTTGTTCACAGAAAAGCAGAGTTAAAAAGCTACAATGCAACAAGCTGCTTACATTAGCAGAAAGAGAGTCAGGAACTTTTGATATTCAAATGTCACGTAAATCTTTAAACTGCAGGCTGGGCACTCATTTTATATAAAGCCTCATATCCACCAGCTCCCTGAACACAAATTACCCCACTGCACAGTCCTGTATTTTAATCCTTCAGAAGTTCCCCTTCAGACTCATTTGTTCTGTCATCTTCTTCCCAGAATCCCCCCCACCCAGGGAGTCCCTCCTAAAGCCAGACACACAAACCCACCTCCTTTCTCCCCTGCACAGTGGGGTTTCAAACACAGCTCCTATGACACCTTTGCATTTCTCCCTCACCTTGATCTCCTCTAACTTTCCATCCTTGCTTTCTTACCAAAGGTGGAGTGTAAGAACTGAGACCAGTCTGATTAGCTGGAAGGGGAAAGCTAAGACAGACTCACCAACCACTCCATATTTATTTTGGAGATGCCAAGCATGATAAACAAGAAACAACTTATAATAACAAAAGAACAGATCAAAAAGATGGTGCGTTTGTCAGGGTCAGATCACCGATACCTGTTCAAAGCTGTCTCTGTATTTGCAACCCTAGATGCTTCAGGGCTGAAAGTGAACCCAAAATCTTCCCAAGACTGCCAATTCTGCCAAGGTCAAACTCAACACTAACAGACATAATTGGATAGACCAAGCTTATATTTGATGATAGGAAAGAAACTGATGCTCTGCAGCTTTCATCTAGTTGCACTACTAGATCGGTATTAGCACAGAAACGTATCCAGACTGCTCAGACACTCAGGTTTTCCTACTGAAGCATCCTTCAGGAAAACGTTGTCTTAAAAAAATAAGGAAAAAAGTGGTGGGTTGGATTAACAAGTCCATTATACGTCCAATAACGGAGGGAAGCGAGATTTAGAAAGAAGAGACTGAAAACCTAATTTTTTTTCCCAGAACAGAGGTAACCTACAGAGCAAGCAAGTGTTGGAAGCAAGTGGGAAGTCCCATCCCTTCTAGATGGTCTCACAAGCCAGTGACAAAAACAAAGTTGGGTTTCAGGATCATGACAGCTGCAAACATGCCTTCAGCTCATAGGACATCAGCCTGATAAAGCCCCAGGAGGGCTACAGGGTAGACATCAAGTCTTTAGCACCATCCTCTCACTCCACAGATCTGCTCCTCAGGGTCCAGGCTACTGGCTATTATTATCACCTAAAAAGAAGCAGAGTCAGGGCCACAGTAGCATCAGCCACCCCAGCACAGGTGCTCTGAGCTCATGATGCTCTCCAAGAAGGGGCTGTTTGTTGCTACAAGCATCACAGATCCATCAGACTGACCCAACCCCTAAAATTCAAAAACCCCTTCAGATCATCTCCAAGTCAGAACAGAGGCCCAAGCTACTTTTTGGCAGCTTTAGTTTTGACAGAAAGACATAACAAAGACATAAGGTTGAGGTGAAAGAACAGAATGGGAAAGCAAACAGTTTCCACTGAAGCTAAGAAGAGATGGAAGAAAGTGAAGATAGTGAAGTCGTGAGCAGTAGAAAGGGTGCTAACGGAAGTGACAAGACCTAGCAAACCCACTCTAGAGGTAGAAATTTAGTGTTGTTTGTTTACATGTTTAGATTAACTGTGTTTTCATGACAGAGCTGGAACACAAATGAGGACTCATTGCAGCAACAAAACGCAGAAGACTGTATTCCGAGTCACACTGTCGACAAAGAGCTCAGACAATCGTAGGTTATACCCTCACTCCTTTCCATCGCACTGCAAAAATGCCTTTGCACGCCTGACTGTTCCCACCACCGGTCTCATCCTGATGGTGCGGTGCTGGGCCCAGCTCCTATACCTGGTCGCATGTCAAGGCTGCGGGGACAGGCAGAGCCAAGCAAGTTCAGCCCTGCTCCAGGAAGGGCTTTGAGAAGTTCCAGTTGCAGCCCAAGCCCAGCCCTACAAGCTAAGATGCATCTAAACCAGCATCGCCGCAGCTCTGGCCTGCTGGAACAAATGATCAAACACTAATAAGCTCCTTTTGAATGAAAACAAGCAGCTACAGTAAACTTCCTTCCCACTTCCAAAAGCAAAATTTCCTCTAATTTCATTTAGAATAGCAAATCCTTTTCCCCCCAGCTGAGTACAAACAAACATCTGGAACTGCTGTGTTTTAGCTTTTGTTTATGTAATTATTTAGTGGATGGCCAGGGGGTTAGAAACTGCCAAATAATTCTAGTCTCAGGAGTTTATATTAACTAATTTCCGTGTGATTCAGCATTCATTTGCCAAGTTTCAGATACAAGCAAGGCTTTTGTGGTTCAGTTGCAACTCCTGGAAAGAACAGTCAATATATGGAAGTGCCAGACATGCATCCCTAATTCATCCTCATTCCCAAGTATTATTGTACTAGAAGAAGCTGTAACATTTAACCCTGCATGAGTTATAATGAATCAGAACTGGCAAAGAGCTTAAGCCACTCGTTTGGTCTCAGAGTTGTCTTCGGGGGAGAGAGTGTGGGGGGGAAGATGTGAAAATGACTTCAACATGGTTTTCTCTTTGGTAACTTTAAGTTTATAGATAACTAAACTTTCATCTGAATTTCTACAGGGACAACTCCTATCACATTATCAACTGCCAAAAAAAACCCAACCAAAAAACAATTCACTTGGTCAGCTCTTGAAAACTCTAGATCCCTAAAAAGATGGACTTTGAAACCTGTATTTGAGCAACAAAGTAGGCAGGATTCATAAAAATACTTCAAGTCTAAAACTTCTTGCAGAACTAAACCTATCAGTGTAACAAACATTTGGCTGCAGTGCTACCCACACGTTGGGAACATAAGTGTGTTTTGAAATAGAAGGTTAAAGAAGTAAGGCCTGTTGGTAGAGAGACCACAGGATCTTAATATTATAAAACTTATAACTCTTGTAATCTTACAAAAAATAAATCAGTTAGGAAAAGCTTAAATGACATGACAGACAGACCTGATTCCAGAAGAGAAAAGCATATCTAATTTATTTGTTGTAGAGATAGATTGCAGAAAAATTATTTAATGTAGACTAGCTATGTTTGTGTGCCTACTTACATATCTATGCATATGGATATATGCATCACAACTGTCACCTAAACAATGAAAATTCTGCAGAGAGAAGAATGAAAGTGTTTATTTTAAAATAAAAACAATTGGCACAGAAGTGTATTATCTTTCTATAGTGACAAAAATCTATTCAGGTATTACTTGCCCTAATGATACCTTAGTTCTCACCTCCTTACAGCTATCTATAACTGGGATTTTTAAGGCATGGGATTAACCAGACATTCCCAGGCTGATTGTTTCTAATCCATAGGCCTTGAAATTGCATGTCATTGCTGTAAATTCCTTATTTAAATCAGCCACTGCTTCCCATTCCTTCCCTTCCCCAGCCTGCTGTCTCCAGGACCAGGAGGCGGCAGAATATGAACTCCCCATGGTGAACCCAGTTTGGTTTCCTATGCATTTCCCTTCTATTTGGGAGCTGTTCTAAAACCTCAGATTTTCAGTTGCCAGATATATGCTCTCAGTTTTGCCTGTATGTTTGCACAGCTTCAAGAATTTTGATCTGACTAAAAGACTTCCCACTGTGTCAAACCCACACAAGCACAGACATTTGAGTCTTGCTGAGAATTTAATTTCTTCTTACAGAATCCATTCATTTGGGCAGGTTTCATTTTATACACATTTTGCTTCTGTTCTTGAAGATCTATTTTGATCCTCAAGGAAACAAATTCATCTCACCTCTAGATAGAAAAGCTACTGAAGATCCACATGTCTGTGTTGTTTCCCTCCCTATAATTTTAGTGCCCATTTTTATTTTCCTATCTACCCATTAATCTCTAATATCTGAAGCACACTATGCATCACAACATAGACTTGCAAGTGTGGGTTTTTTTGAATTCATAGTTATTTTTGATACACACAAGTTATGCAGAACTTTGATACAGAGGTACAGAAAGAATTCCACCAAGGGGAAAAACAGCACTTGAAGTTTCCTGTGTGCATTTTGATGGCTACTTTTGGGTTCTTGGTCGATTTCATTTTCCAAATGAGGCATAAATCAAGAATTCCCCTTCCTCCAAACTGATGTACTGAACCACAAGATAAAACAGGAGTGTGTAGTTTCCTTTTAGTTGCATCCTGTTGTTATCAGGTTATTCAGGAACAGATTAGCTTCCCAGACCAGTGATGAGCATGAAGTATCTCATTTTAAAGAAATACAACAGCTAGAAGAAAGTAACAAATCTGTGATATAACTACCCAAAAACATGTTATCATGGGTTCACAGTTCACTGAGTTTGTATCTGAAAAGTGTTAATATGGAATCCTTCCTGATTAAGTGTTAAATATAGACTCCTATCTGCATTTTCAGCCACAGTTAGCAAGCTGACTCATTTCTGAAGAGCTATTAAAAAAATAGTCATAATGTTATGCTTACTAGTCTTCAACCTAACCACCGCAAGTATACCGAGAAGAATGCAAGTTGTCATTTGAGTCTTTCATGGGGTACGGTAGAAAGTATTGTAATAGGAAACAGTATGAAAAGAAAACAATACCATTGTTTCTTTAATAGATTCCTATTCTTTACAACATACAGGAAGTTTCTAAGCTTGCATTAATAATGTGCCATTATCTTTTATGCATAACAATACCAGAAAAGATTTGCAGTAGTTTTCAAGGTAAAACAAGAAAAAATGAAACTAGGGCACCAGCTGGTTTAGTGCATTTTTGAAAGTTAAGCCTTTTAAGAAGGCGGGGGGGGAGGGGGGGCAGCTTGTTCACTACAGAACCTTAAATAAGTCAAGCAGAAAATTCTAATCTGAAGAAAAATAGCTTTTAAAGAAAGCACAGACTTGCAGCATTTTTCTTTAATTACTGAAAGATTTTGCATCTCACAGCAGTTCACCCACTGAATGGTAAGCGTAGGCTTGGTAAAGAATGAAATCATTTACATAAATCAAAAATTTTCTTCTACTTATTCCAAGATTTGAGAGCCTAAAGTTCTGAAAAAAAATATCAGAAAAATAGCTGCTGTTCCTAACACCCCCTGTCCCTCTTGATTTTCATCTTTTATTACTTGATCTTACACTGGTGAGCTGATTTCAGCAATAAAAATCCCTATTTTCACTGAAGGCAGAATTCCAATGTTATTCACGATCAGAAGAGAGAAGACACGGGAGACAGCTTTTCTAAGGACAGTGGATCAGTGAATCCCCCAAAGCATTAGGATAAGTTAAGAGGTCTAAAACATCAGTACTCAGACTTAAAGCCCTGAAGAAGAGTCCAGTTTAAAAAGTTTATTTACCACAGAATTTCTTCCTTCCCCTTCAGTGGGATCTACTGATTGCTCAGCACTTCCAAGAATGGCCCTGCATTTCCAATAGCCTTGGCTTATATGTACACCCATGGTCTTCACTCTAGACCCTCTCCTTGTGATAAATCATGAAGCTGCTGATAAGACTTTGGTCTCATCTGACTTTCTCAACACGACAATGGCAAAGTTCAGAGAACAATTTAAAGTAATGAATTCACAAGGTCTTAATGTGGGGAGATGAGGGATTATACTTTGTATAGACTGCCTTTTGAATAAGATTTTTCTGTATAATGAATTTCTTTCAGAGAATGACAGATACTACAGTATCTTGCCTAGCTATGATCTAGTTTTACACCCTCTGCAGTAGTCCTAAAGCACTCAATCCCTGCAAATTGTGTAACTTCCATATAAACACTTCTGCCTCACCTTTAAGTTTGTGTAAAAAAAATAACCAATTGTTTGGTTAGGAAACAAGATTGTTTCCTTGCCTTGTCCCTCCTACAGCTAGCAGCCCACTTTCTCAGCCGTTATCTCCAACTGTTTGTGTGACAGTCACGATTTTCCTTAGTTATTGCTCCACTAAACCATAATAATCTGCCTTGATAAGTCTTTCCAGCCTTCCTGATGATTCTCATGGCTTTTCTCCAAATTCCATTCAGGTTATTCAATTTTCAGTGTAGAAACTGTTTTTCTGGACATTAATTTGCAATATTACTTAGTTTAGGGAAAGTTCTCAATTGTTTCTTGGGTAAGCAATAACAGTCTTTCATGTTCCACATTTTGGGAAAAAAAACCTATAAAAATTTTCACCTTAGAAATATTTTAGGCTGAAGATGTGAGACACACTGAAAGAGCATTGCATTAGGAGGAGGTCGTACCAGTTTGCTGTTGATGCAGTATTAGCCTCTAGTCCACTGCAAGGCTAGTCCAAAGCCAGATAAAGACAATGGAAACAAATCTGTTAAACCTATTAAAATTTTTGGTGGACTTCATTGAGTTGAACTCTAGGCTAGTTGTGTTTGAAAAATATTATGACAAAATTAAAGAAAGCTGCATTGTAATTATTAATAAACTACATGCCTAGTTATCGTGAAGTTTAGCGTTTACGCATTGACTTGACTACATAGGAATTTCTGAAATGAGTTGTAGGAACAGATGAAGACAAGACATTTCACAAAATGACAGGAAAAAATGTCTTGAAACATGGGAAAGGGAAAGTATTGTAGAACGTTCCCCAGCCCCCAAAAATTCAGGAATACTGTGCACATCTACTGCATTTCCTTGCAGATGTGGAGGTAGACTTAGCAAAGCATTAATTGCTGTGAGACTATGTTAATCTACTGCTTTCATTGTGAATCCAGCAGCATAGCATTTGCAATTATAACACCTGCAACCAAAATTAAATACCTGTTAAAATATTCTACTTAACTGATGATTGTAATTTAATCAAGGTAAATAACAAAGGTGTCTCTTTTTTAAAAGATATTCCATGCTTTTCTAAATAAGTTTGTTTTCCTTGTTTTTTGCTTAAGTGTTGAAAACTCTTCATTAAAAGAAATGGGAAAGGGTGTTGGTATCTATGGAGGTATTAAGAGTGGATAGAGGAAACAGCCTTGGTATATATATTTGTGGCAGTAAATTGTGCCATTTGTTACTAGGTTATTTTGCTTATGTCCATGCAGCAACCTATGCCAGAAAACTGAAAGCAAGCAGAAATCATGGTTCTTCATTACAGAGCAGGCAGACGAACAAGCAGCTAGATTAAATTCATCATAGTGTTAATAATCCATATGCAACTGTGAAACAAATGCCCAGTTCCTGGGTCCAGCCTGCCATGAGTAATTTCAGACAGATCATCTCCAATTTGTTTTTATTTGTTGTGCTGAACTTGATTACACTCCACCCCTTTTCATTTACCTAGGTACCAGAGGAAAAATAATAAGATTTTTTTTTATCCATATTGACAACCATTGCACAAATTGATGAGAAGATTTTGACTTCTGACAGCCAGAAAAACCCCACAGTTTTCACTAGCTGTATAGGAGAACAAAATATCAGTTTAAAATGTATTATTTAGAAGAAAGGAACCGTACAATCCATATGGCATATTTCTAGACTGAACAGTCTGGTCAGTACCATGCAGAAAAAAGCAGGTTTACTCCATGCGATTTCAAGGCTGGAGTCCCTGTTAAGAAGAGCTTTAAGCATCAATTAACCCAGGAATGGATTTCACCCCAAGTGAACACATTAAAATAGCAGGACACAAATGTCTCCCTACGATGTCTATGAAATTTACTTCAGTAAACAAGAGGCAAGGGCCAGCGGATCTAACTGGAGAGGCACAGCAGCACAAAGAATGCGTGGTTACAACAAAAATGTATTATCTTAAGCAAATCCCAGGAAGAGGACCTTTCTGGTCCTGGAAAGCATTAATTCCCAGTCACTATTTTTAAACAGATAAAAACATATGTATTTGAGAGATTGCCAGCTGCTGGTTCAGCATTTGCTACATAACACTGTTGGCAGCAGCAACTGCAAGCAACACAGCAATGGTAAGGCAGAGTAAAATCTGCTATCTGCATCACCATCTAAGAACTTACTTGAATTACACAGGATGGAGAGGGGTCTGCGCTCATTTTCACCACTTACACCCCCCCCAGACACTACTGAACATCATCTTGTTTCCCTTTGAGCACAGTACTTGAAGCCATCAAACAGGTTGGGCTCAGGGCACAATAAGTGATCCAGCACCTTTTGATAAAGGTCTCTGTACTGCACTGCTCGGACCATAGAATGGTTAGTGTTGGAAAGGACCTTAGAGACCATCTAGTTCCAACCCCCCTGCCATGGGCTGGGACACATCCCACTGGATCAGGTTGCTCAAAGCCCCATCCAGCCTGGCCTTGAACACCTCCAGGGATGAGGTATCTGCAGTTTCTCTGGGCAACCTGTTCCGGTGCCTCACCACCCTCACAGCAGAGTATTTCTTCTTAATATCTAACTGAAATCTACCCTCTTTCAGTTTAGAACTGTGACCCCTCATCCTACTACTGCACTCCCTGATAAAGAGTCCCTCCCCATCTCTCTTGTAGGCCTTCCTTAGGTACTGGAAAAGGGGATCTAAGGTCTCCCCAGAGCCTTCTCTTCAGGCTGAACAACCCCAATTCTCTCAGCCTGTCCTCATAGCACAGATGCTCCACCCCTCTAATCACCTTCACGGCCCTCCTCTGGTCTCGCTCCAATCAGTTCTTGTCCTTATATTAGGAGCTCCGGAGCTGGATGTAGTACTCCAGGTGGGGTCTCTCCAGAGTAGAGTAGAGGGGCAATCACTGATAGCAGTAGGGCTGTGCAAGCCCAGACTTCTTCCCCCCCACACCCCTCCAAAAAATACCAGCACATTCAACAGAGACACCCCCCAGTCACCAGAACCATACTACTAGGAGCACATACATATATACACACAGAGTGTTTTGTGTTTTCCCAAGACTGCAGCTGCCCAACAATAGCCCTTCCAATGCTCTGCTCACATACACAGCTTTCTGTACATATCAACAAGTGCCCTTATCCCAGTGTTTGACCGGGATAATCCTGCAGAGGCGATGACTCCTAAAAAGGCTCCCCGAAACATTTGTCAGGTCATCCTGCACCTCTGTTTTCTTCAGGTTTTTCTTCTGTTGCCACAGCATGGTAAACTTATAATGAAACCTCATATTTTTTTGTTTGCTCATTTGATCAACTGCTCTAAAGTATTGTTATTTTTCAGGACAGAGTGCAGGTTAACCACTGACTGTCTCTTACTACCTCGTTGGCTTAGATGGGCTGATAATTTGTACATTTAATGCCTGTAAACCACTTCCAGGTATTTTTACCCCCCTAATTTTTCAATGCTTGCTACACATTTATCAAGGGAGGCCAGTAAATAATACCTCAGGCAGAGTTTTTACTGTAATTCCTTAATTTGTTAACAGTCCATAGTTATCTGGACATACAAAAGGAATTATTTTCTATCCCCCAATTAGCAAACCAGGAGTTCAAAAGCCTCTGCGACTGTATTAACACTGAGAATTCCTTAATCCATAAAAATTAATGGAGATTATGTTAAAGAGACTTAAATATTTAAATCCTCCACCACATTAGTCACTCTCTTTTATGTGTAGGTAACTCCAGCTGAAGTCCTCAGGAGCCCCGTGTGTGTGTGTGGCAGAACAAACTAATCTCTTCAAATGAGAAACGTGAGCTTTTTACCAGCTCTCCCCCGATGGCAGAAGGTGGCTGCTTTCTTCGCAGCTTTTGAGGTCTGAAGCTCTTGCCATATGACTTTAACATAAAGGCTTAATTGGCTCCAAAAGTCCTAAATGGAACCATTTATTAGTGTTGTGGGTGGTTGTCCCGGTTACAGATAACTACAGTGTGTAATTAAATACAACTGACTTCACAGCACCGCCTGGCTGCCAGACAGGAGTTCTGAATTTTCAGTTTTGTTTGGATCCAAAATTTGGCTTCACCGCCATCTTATACCAGTCCCAGGACAATATCAGCCCAAAGTACTCATGCTGCACAGATACTTTATACAGCTCTTTTTATGGCTGCATAGTTTTCACACACACCTACTAATTGGAGTTATATTAAAAGGTTTTGAACTAAATTTTTCCTCTTGGCAGCATAACTTTAAATAGACATATCCTCAGAAACAGAGGAGATTTTTAGAACAGGGAGTAATTATCTTGAAGATTAAAAAAGTTGCATTTCAAAGATTTGCTAGAGGGTATTTACTGAACTATACCTGCCAAATAAAGTTACAGAAGTGGGATTATTTCACTCCCCCTTTTCTTTTCTTCCTTGCCTCTGAGTGTATCTCACAGAATATTTGGTTTCTCTTGAAGCCACAGCAGCTCTTTGTGCAAGCAATGAAGGGGCAGATTTCTTATCAGTAGATGAAAATCCACATTTACTCAGCCTGGTTTACACCCAAACTCACAGCTTTACTTTGGACTCAGTTTCTCTTTGGGTAGCTGAGATACTACCAGCAGCAACCATGGTCTCCAAAAGCTTCCACTACTTCAGAGACAACATTCGTATTTCCCCACGGCATTTTGTGTGGGTGCTCCCCTCCCTCTGTGCCTGTGGATGCAGAGATACAGTCTTTTCCTCCTCACGCCTTCTGAGGGGCAGAGCCCCCCAGCTGCACACCCGCAGATACATTCAGGAGCCAGGCCATATATATAGCGTGCAAATTATACCTGAAAGAAGGTATAAGAGAGTTGCTCTCTTTTCCCAAGTAAGAGGTGATAGGACAAGAGGAAACGGCCTCAAATTGCACCAGGAGAGGTTTAGACTGAACATCAGAAAAAAAATCTCTTCACTGAAAGGGGTGTCAAGTGTTGGAACAGGCTGCCCAGGGAAGTGGTTGAGTCACCATCCCTGGAGATATTTAAAAACTGTGTAGATGTGGTGCTGGGAACACGGTTTAGTGGTAACTTGGCATTGCTAGTTTGATAGTTGGACTTGATCTTAAAGGTCTCTTCCAACCTAAATTATTATATTATTTATTTTTATATGTATCACACTCACCTATTACACGCACACTTTTTTTTTTCCTCTTACAGGGGTTTGCAGAAGACAAAGTGCATGTCAGCAAAATAAGCTGTTTCACCCCCAGGCCCCCCGAGAAGCCCACCCAGGCTTGCCCTGGCCCCACGGTTGCCACTAGAGGTCAGCCAGAGCCCAGCAAATCCCCCCACACAGCCCAAATCCGCTGCCCACCCCAGGGCTGGCAGGGGGAGCAGGATGGAGGGAGGGGGATCCTGACCTCCCAGGCTGCCCTGATCCCAAATTAACATCAGGCCAGGCACCTGGGAAAGCGAGCCTTCCAGACAGTTTAAGTTGCTACTTTCAAAGGAAAAGTGTAGAAGAAACAGCAAAAAAAAAAAAAAGTTCAATAAGGTGAAGACTACAAGCTACCCCTTTTATCTGTCCAAGGGAATTCTGCTGCAGCTTTACAGCAGAAATTCAGGTAGCTGCGATTGCTACTTAGGCAGCATTTAATCACACACAGCACCTTTGCTGGAAGATTGAACTCACACTTTCATAAAAGCCTGGGCTGAAGACCTAGTGGCTTGAGGCCTACTCTAAATATTGACAAGATTTATTTCAGGACAGTTAGGACGCAAACAACCATCCCTGCTTAGGAAACTTGGATTGCATTCCCATACAGTAGTTTTACTACCTTGTAAGAACCTAGAGTAGCCGATCGGTTTGTTAGTGGAGTCAATGGTATGTTAGTGCTGTATTTAAAACAATGTAAGACAACAGACTTTAGCCTCTGACATATCATTAGAATGGATGTTACCCAGTAAGTGTACAGCACACAGACTTGTGGAAAAGGTCATGGGAATATTTTCAGAGGATTTTCATCAAGCTCATTTTTTTTCTATTTATTTAATGCTTACAAATTGATGTTTTTGTTAAACACTGTTGTGCAGATTCTACTATAATTTTGGAGGTATTTTGTTCCTCCTATGCAGTTCAATAAATTCCTTTCCCAACCTTTTGGCAAGTATTATCCTAGAAACTACTAATTTATTGTAGCATTGTTTCATACTGGATTTTGCTAGGAGCCTTGCAGACAGATGTACATAGCACGCCGAGAACAACATTTAATTCTTGTGAAATGGGAAATGATAGTGATATGTATCTGAGGTGTGAGAAACTGAAGAGTCCTGAAGTTTTTTTGCAAAGAGAAAAAAAAAGAACAAAAATCAGTATCTCATCTGCTATCTTTTGGTATCTTCCTCAGGTCCCTGGAAGCCTCAAGCTGCCATCTGGTTTCCCCTCAGAAAAAATCACCAAGTCTCCTAGTCTAAATATCAGTCAGCTTTCTGGCTGCTTTTTCAGAATTTGCTTAATGACCAGAAAACAGCAGAAATTCAGACAAGGACTTTTCATAGTGACACTGGAATGGTTTGAACATCTGACTAGGGGTCACCTGCAGTTCTCAGTTTTATGCCAAAACCCCAAGGTTAAATTGTGAACACTTCAGGAGAAACAAATCAAATGTGTGTGGAAGACCAACAATAAAGGCAGCCTCTTAGCTCTGGTGATCACAAAGTATGTGAATGGTAACACATGGAGCAGAGCCTGGTTTCTGGAAAGCAAGTAGCTTATTAGTGGTGCCTGCCTTGCAATTACTAGTAAAGCACTAAGCTACTTAGCAGAGTAAACCAAAAATGAGAGAACAGCAGGGCATGATTCTCCATCTAATCAAGTGCTTTGCAGTCTGTCAGATGTGCAAAACCAGGAGAGCTGGGATTGGGAATTGACAGAAGCTGGGGCTGCATTGATCACAAATTCAAAATTGAGCAGCGAAAGAATGGCCTTAAGTAAGAATGGCTCCAGTGGCATGGGAGCTCAGGCAGAATCTAATCAAGCAATCTAATGAGCTATGTGGCAAACACCTTTCTGTGCACAAAACCACAAGTTAGCCAGTCACTCAAACCAAGAGAAGACAATTCTCTTGTCCCATGCTTGTAGAACTGGACCAAAACAAAGGATCTGGTAGGACAAGCCACTTCCTCTGCCTTTTGTCAAGCCAAAGTCTCTATTGTAGCTCATTAAGATCTGTAATAGGTCTACAAGCCTGTATACACAGGGCATTTCATGAATAACAAGTTTTTGGCAGCTGACCAATCATCCGAATATTTCAAGGCTTGGCAATATTTCAGCACAGTCTCCATAGCAAAAGAGGTCATTTTCTCTGTATTCCCTGAAGTGGTGGCTTACTGTTCAGTCAAATTCCTTCAACTGACCTTTCTGCATATTTAAAATATTTATCTTTTAAATAACTTGTCATTCTGTTCCAGTTTCTTGCAGCAGTTACAGGAGAAAACCACAAACCTAGGATAAGATTCTGGTTAGAGCTCATACCATTACTGAGCCCTCCCCAGCGGACACTGATTAGACATGACCAATTAACAGCCCTCCAGTCTCTGGAATAAGCCTAATTAGCCAGACTGAGGTGTGCCTAGGAAATTAATGACATTTTCCTTATTTGCACAGGAGAGGATGCCCAGTCAGCACAGCTTGCCATCAGTAGCCAAAAGACTCAAGGGGCTGTCAAAAACAAGATAACCACTTGAAGGGCAGAGTGGAAACATGATATTTAGTGAAAAGGACCTTCAAGATGAGAAATTGCAGCATCTTACTTGGCTGGAGCAATCCAGCATAGCTTCACTCAGCATAAAGAGAAACGGTGAATTGAAATAAAAAAGTGGAGCAACTGTTAGACTGCCACATAACAGCTTAGTCTGGTGGCTGTGGACTGAAGGCAACCTCTCACTTGCTAAAAGATCTTATGTATGTCTTATAAGATCTTGCTTATTTTATCTCACACCTTCATAAGCAACATCTTCTCCTTCTGGAGGCAGAAAGCCTTCCAGAGGCTAGTGGTCACAGCAGGTTCTCAATATCTATCTAGGTACCTCTTTCACTCCTGCCTTTGGTATCAGTGGAAGTGGCTGCACTGCAGGGCTTCCTTATGCCCCATCAGCGCTCTGCAAATGCTCTGGAAGAGAAAGCTCACAGCCCACAGAGCTTGGAAAAGATCAATCTGTGCTTTGTTTCAATGATGCTGAAATGACTGGTGATACAATTCAAACAATTACCAGATGAGAGGCCTGGGGCTTCCAGAAGGACAATAGGGTCAAGAAGAGGAAGTTTTCGGGGCAAACATACCGAAGAGTGTATGGGTGTGAGAACCCCTATTATGTGCGATTTGTTCTTTTTTTTTTGTTTAGATGCAAGTCCAGTTTGGCTAAACAGGATCAAGCTGCTTTCCACTTGAATGAACAAGCAGTTTTGAAATAAGAAACAGTCCTTCATAGTTTCTATGAAACTGTAAGACTGACCAAAATCATTTTGCCATTGTTAAAATTACTAAAATAAGATTTTTGACTGATTTTGCTGACTTATAAAATGTGTTGGTTTTTTTTTTTTTTACACAGTAATAAGAGAAACTGTCACTTAAGACTGGAAATTCCCACAGTCGCTAAACTGGAAAAGAGAGCAAAATCTTTTCAATGTCATGCCTTTTGCAAAAATATTTAACAATTAACCACCTCAAGTTTCTTCTGCATTTTTCTAGATATTGCAGTTGTTTTACAAAGACCACTGTGAACACATCTGTGCCAAACCAACAAACAGTTGAGGCCATTGTTGGCATTTTGGCAAAGCTATCTTACAGAAAAGCATGAAAGCCAGCTGGGTTGGAAGTTGCAGATCCAAACTTTAGAGCTTTAAGAAATGGAGCATGCAAAAATAAAAAAGGCTTTATTCTGCCATATTTACCCACACCAGTAAGAGCCCATTGAGACCCACTCTCAGCAGGGGATAGATTCAGGCTTCAGGGCAGACATACTCCAGGAGGAAGGGAGAAAACTAGCCAACATATATTGAGGCAACAGCTCAACAGTGCTGGGACGCAGCCTGGGAATATATCAAACCTCCCAAGTTTTAGACATAGACATTAACCCCAATAAGTCCCTTAATGAAATACAGGGGCGCTCAACGTATACACTGGTCACAAAGGTTGGGCATATTGTGCCACCTCACACTGCATTATACTCTGCAAATGGTCCATTGGTTTCAGTGGCCATTTCCTGCAGCTTTATCTAGAGGCAAAATATCCCCTGTAGGAAAACAGATCAAAACCAGACCTACCAGCCACAAAAGCATACAAACCCAGCCTTAACACTTTATCTAAAGTGTACTTTCGCTATTAGATTCATAGAATGGTTTAGTTTGGAAGGGACCCTAAAGATGGTCTAGTTCCAACCCCCTTGCACTAGACAGGGATACCCTCCATTAGACCAGATTGCTCAAGGCCCCACCCAGCCTGGCCTTAAATACCTCCAATGATGGGGTATCTGCAACTTCTCAGCATTAGTGCCATATGTCATCAGATTTGCAGTTCACAGCAGTTTAAAGCACCTTGAGGATCTAGATTCAGAGCACACTGTCCTGTGGGGAAATAACCTGTGAGTGGTGTTTAATGAGGAGTCCCACAGTCCAGCAGGTCTACCTGATGATGAGACAGAAACCAAACAGCACAATGAGATCTCTGGCCTACTTAATACCTTAACTGGAGATCATGCCATGGTAGAAAAGGTCTGCTTGCAAATTGTAGTTAGTGGGTTAGTGTTTCTGTCACCAGCATCACTAGAGAAAGTACAGATTCCTCTCTCCCATTGGAAAGCAGTTACTTGCAATGAAATAAAGAGTTTAAAATATGGTTAATTTTGATAGGTAGTATTTTCCTTATAGAAGCATGCTACCAGATGTACCCATGCTGACTAGAGATGCTGTTCGCTCCTGCCGAAAGATTCATTGTGATATTTCTGACCAATTTCACACCTCAGCTGTTATCATGAATCATGCAAGCACAGTTCATCTGCTTCAGTGTCTAGTCCACCAGGGGGACGTGGACTGCCACAGAAAGTCTGCAGTGATCTCGTGACAGCTATGTGAGAGACATCACATGTAGAGCCATTGATTACGGACATTGCTGACCATACTTGTGGTTGGCAGAGATTTTTACTGTCTTGCTCATTACAGAAAATACAACTCACCAGCTAGACCTAATAAAAGCCAGTCCTCATAAGCAAAGCAATTACAATGCCAACATTCAAACTGCTAGTGAGCCTACTTTTTTTAAATGGTGGAGGCCAAGAAAACATGATACAATTTGTGTTTAGGGAAGCGGATATTCTGCTGTGATGTTTGATCTGACAAGAAACCATGGCTCCTTCCTGAAAGCTGGCAAAACACTAAACATGAGGAACGCCATGCACAGACAGTCTCAATTAAGCTATCTTTTTCAAGCTGTAAAACAGCACTAGACACACAAACCAGCAGAAAACACATTTGTTTCCTCTCCATCTGCACAAACATATATAGTGGTTCAGGCCTACCCAATTTACCAGACAAGATGAAGAACAAGCACTCAATCTTTGTTTAAGCCCACCGAACTCTGTATTGGCTACTGGAGGATTTCAGTTTCTAAAGCAGTCACTAGTGCCAACTCAAGCATCCTGCCTGTAAAGGAACTTAAAGCTAGAACTAACAAGTTCATTAATCATGGTCTGGACTATTCTAAATAGAGCAAAAGTACAATTGCAACAGGACGCTAGGCAATGAGCAAATACCAAAAAGTCACATAGCTACTGCTTTAGTTCCTCGTCATGAAATTGGGTTAGGCAATGCGTTTTTGGAGCTGAAGTAATACCTCCTTATACCCTTTAAAAACTGACATTATTTATAGGCCAGATATAAATTAAGTGATAGGTTACTTGAAATTATAGCAGTTCATGACATTCTACAACACTTATATGATCTGATGAAGATTTCATCAACCTTGACAATGGATTATATGCATGGAAAGTCTACTGCAAGACAGGAAAATGTGAGCTATTTGACTGTCACAGCAAAAACCTTCATACTTGATATTTCATGTTTTATGCCTTTGCACGTACAGAGACTTCCATAAATGTTTCCATCTTTATGGTGTAAAAATCCCACTGATTGACCTTGGCATTCAGGGTCACAAGGCTATTGCCTAGCAAAAGTGAGAAGTGCTCTATGACTCATGCCAGCTCATTCCCCACAGCTACGCATAGGTACAGTTGTCAAACCAGTTTTAGCACACAGGAAAAAGAGAGAGTAGAAATGCAAGAAGAGGAGGAATGGCCGGTGCTCTGGATAGGGAGGTGCATAACACTGTCTAGGTGTAGGGTCTTCATCTAGTTCCGATTTTGAAAGCTTTTTAGTTTGTGTATGGGTTCTCTAATTCACCAGCCTCCAGCTGTAGAGAACGCAAGCTCTGCTGGCTAAGCAAGGAGCACAAGAAATCTCAGTTGGGAGACTAAGCACGTTAGGCAACTACTTCTTCCACTGTGCTATTTCATTCTGACACGCAGTCACCAGAAAGTAAAGTGAAACCCTATGATAATTGTACAATCCAATGCAAGCTAAAATCTAAGTACAAATTTAGATCTATATGTTGTGTTCTGCTCCTCCCCCCCCCCCCCAACTACAGGCTACATGATTAGTACCACTCAACTATAAGAAGAAAATAATAATATTCAAATTTGGCCTTTGATCAACAGTGTTTTTACATGAGAAAACTTCAGTCTGGGTTTGGCTGGTGCTTTGGAGATAAACAGAAAATTACCCTGCAATTTTTCTGGCAAGTCTGTGAGGAACCAAGCCAACAGTCAGCTAAAATGAAGTTTAGAATTAAGATATGGTTGCTTCACCATTTACCCTCCCTCTGGATTTTACACTGTAGAACTGGGATTCCAAATCTCATATTTCACAATGAGGAACACTCTTGTGTTTCCAGGAATCTCATCCTCAAAAATAAGACTACTATAGCTGCATCTATATTAATGTGAGCCTGACAACTTTCCCCACTGTGGGTATCCCATCTGCTCTACATCCACAGCACAGGTCCCTTGGACATCTCTTGCCTGGCCTAGATGGAGGTACCGTGGACACTACACCTGGGACAAACCCTGGTATCTCATTTATTCCATGAGCAACCATGACAACCCTGTGCCTCTTTACAACTCTTGTCTCTGCTGTGGTGCATGTGTAGCATGCAAAACTATGTGGCCTTCTGGGAAGAGCAATGCACAACAGGCCCATTTAGGCACAAATGAACTTAGCAAAAATTAAAAGTAATCTTGAGCCAGAAATCAATCTTCAGGGCTTTCACAGATCTTCTGTCTGCCTATACAGGATAGCACAGGATGGATAAGTAGCAGCCACCTCCCATGCTGAGATTACCTCAGACACTTCACAGGACAGGGCACATTCCCTCCTTACACACCGCACCATGAGATACATGCAGAGACCACAGAAGACATCATATCAGCCTGACTTCAGAGGAAATTGCCCAACTGGTTTCTCCTGTAGAAGGAACTTGCCAGCCTGGGCCAGCTCAGGAATATTCAGAAAGAGAACAGCATGTTTTCTTCTGGGAGCATCAGGAGAGCCTTCCACATAAGGTGGGCAAAAGGGAGCACAAAAACTGCAATCCTACCCAGAAGCACTAAGTCAAGGGACAAAACACAACAGATTTTTGACAGATCCTCTGCTCGCCTCAAGCAGACAAGTGCTAGAGAAAGTGTAGACCTTTATACTCAGTCCTCAAAGAAAAGCAGCAGCAGAATTGCTAACAAAAGTTACTGTAAAGCTGCCTTTGAACTAGTGCTCTAAGTCTTTCCTCTTTGTAGTATTAGAGAATGTGCATGTCAATCACAGAAGTCATGTGATCCTTCTTATCAACTGTTTTTATGACTAATCATCCTAACTAATTGCAGAATATTATACACAGAATGTCTTCTTGTTTATGGCAGGATTAGCACTCTATCCCCCTAGGCAACAATCCAGTGCTCAAAGCTCCTCTCAAAGACTCTTTAGGATACAGCTGGTTCCAGACTAGGAAATTCTAGGTGCTCGACAGTAGGATCCAAATGACAGTCTACTGAGACTCTGGAGTCTCATGAAATACTGACCTTGGCCAGAGATGTGATAAAATATTCCATTTTAAAAATTGGCACAAGCTACTCAGACACAGTAGGATACAACTTCTGTAACTACTTACCTGAAAAACAGATTAACTGAAGGCACCTGGACAAATGCTGTTAAGAAACTGAGGGAAGGTTTTGCTTACACAAACTAAGATGATTTGGCACTGAATAAGGAATTAATTAGCACAGAAAGAGCAAAAGCACAAGTCCAAGATGCAGAGACAGCATCTGAGCAATATCTGTATCTTAAGACAGCTGACAGATAAAACTGAAAGCAATTGTGATGTGCAGCGGGCTAACTCAAGCCGATGTCTTCAAAAACATCTAGACTACAGTCTACATGAAAACCAGTATGTCTCTTACCAGATCATAAAGTGAAAAAAGATATGACTGTCTGGGAAAAAAAAGAATCTATGCACAACAACCAGATTCCTTCCTTTTGGCCAATTTACCTAATCTGGATGGAAAAAAATTAAAATATTTTATAATTGAGCCTACATCATGGACAGGCTGGAGAAAGCCACTTATTCATTTAGTGTAGAATTGATCAGAAAATAAACATGAAGCTTAGTAAAAGGCACTTGCCACAAAATGCAGAACATGAACGACTTTCACAGAAAAATACAATTCAAAAATCAGTATATACGGAAGTCAAGGATATACACATATGGCTAAAAACTAAGTCCCAATGCAGTGCTATGAATTACTTATTACTGGTTTATATTATAATATAAATATATTGTAAATATATAGATATATTATAATGTTTTTTAGAAACACGAGCCCTTTCCACATATAACACCTGTAACAAATCAAGTGACTGAACACATGTCTAGTAACAACACACAAAGCAGCCAAGAGTGGAACAAATTTGGCTTCCCAGTATTCCCAGCTGTTCAATGGCAGCAAGCAAACCATCACTAACATTGCATATTTTGGCAAAGATACCAAAATAGCAAACCTTCATTCTTTGATAAACAGTATCATCATTCCCCTTGGATACATATAAAGTTGTTGTAACATGACATGTCAATGATGCCTGTCTTCTATCAACCCTTAAGTTTTGCAGGAGCACCTTTTATTAAAGAAAAATCTGTCTGAAGAAAACAGGGTGGAGAATAAGCACTGTGGATTCATGACCACTTCTCACCGAAGACAATCCGGCCTGGACAACCCCTCACCTCAGTCATTCATTTCTCTTTGAGTTTGGCAACAGAGGATTCATGACATTCAATTTAGTTTCAGCATGTCCCCCAATTCCCTTTCAATATATACAGTAAGACAGGCCAAATTCTCTTTTCTCATCCTGAGACTCACCACACACACTGAGCAATAGTATACTATTTTCTTGCAAACCCTTTTCAAAGGTTTCCCTTCTCAGGCCCAGGGAGAAAAGAGGAATCAAGCAATTATTTTTTTAAGGAGAAGCTTTATGAAACCCCTCGGTTCCAGGCACTTTCCTTACAGCAAGGATGTACCAGGAAGTCAGCAGAAATCCTGTCCTTGCATTCCTGGTACAAAATGACATTTTTTGGAGGGCCTGGTAGCAATTAGCCTCAAATGTTTAGTGCAGAACCACCATGACAGAGACAAACACTGTTTTGTCCTTCTATCTTAGTAACTTCAATGTCTTCTACTAGCACACTACTTGAATTTATTATGGTGGTCAATGCATTTCTATCATGAATAGAGACATTTCTACTCTCAGTACTTCTGGAAAGGGGTAAACTACCTTTAGAAAGGGAAACAGAGACAATAAATGACTCTACCAGAGTGACATAAAAAGTCCATATGGAGAAGTTAATTGAGTCCAGAGTCCAAATCTAGCATCTTAAGCTTCAGTCTTTCCCCTTTGTATACT
The DNA here is from genome assembly GCA_026546715.1 of Gallinago undulata. Lineage (NCBI taxonomy): Eukaryota > Metazoa > Chordata > Aves > Charadriiformes > Scolopacidae > Gallinago > Gallinago undulata. The sequence goes on from JAOTQQ010000032.1 coordinate 7,397,011, forward strand.
GAAGACACTCCATATGCAGAAGGATGGCATTTGTCCTTCTGCACTGGATTTTATGAGCTGCTTAATATATTGATGTTAAGATGGAAAATAAGGAGCTTCTACTTTACGAGTTCCTCTTCTTACAGTGCTGAATCCTCAGCTGAATACAAATTAATTTTTTAGTCTCCTTAGCTTTTATGGCCATCACAGGTATTTGGCAACTCTTGGAGTAAGGTCATTTCCATCAGTCCATCCCTCCCTCCCTCCCTCCCATCCTTTCCTCTCAGCTATTTATTAGAGCATCAATCACAGCAGTATCTAGGCACAAACTGTCACCTGACTAATGGTCTGTGGCTTTCAGATACCATAGCAACTTAGCAACACACATCAGCGTATACTTCTGTCACTGCAGTAGGGCATTGTGTTTAAAATACGGCACCCATGCTACCAATGTACACTGCTTTTTGCAAGGCCAATACAATCTGTGCCAGACCTCCTGATCCCTGTGCCCAAGACTGTCTCAGAGTAAAGCCATCTCTTCACAAAGTACAAATAAATGAATTGCTGAAGCAAATGGTTTTCCTACAGAAGGGAAAGAAACCCAAACACTCTAATTTCACCAAGGGTGTTAATGGGAGCAAGAGTTACCCTCATCTTGCCCCTGTGAAGACAAGAAGGAGTAGGTAGCACACTTCGCAGGTAAGAGGTGCCTGCATCAACATCTACATCTAATTGAGCTGTGCATCCTCCTCCCACCAAGCAAGGGGGCATCCAGGCCACCAGGGTGGCTGAGGACAACTCAACACTCTTCAAATGCAATCTCAGTCAATACTGTAAAAACAAAACTCTTTTATGTACTCATCTGAATGTCTGAGTCCTTTCAAAGGCTGCATATCCAAGTCTCCCCACCCTTTGTCACCTTCCTATCCAGGTGGTTATTTGGCATTCAGTCCCTTTGTCTCCTAACTCAAGTCAACTCACAGGCTTGATAGTGGAGCAAATTCCAACTTAAACTCCATACATTAACATAGAAAAAGCAGAACATGTTGGGTTAGAGTAGTTTCGGGGGTGGGGGGGAAGGAAACATTAGATCCAGGAAGACTTAATAAGAATGGAAGAAAGTGAATGGCTTTAAACTAAATTAAGGCTTTTATGTCATGATTTTTCCTTCTTCTATAGTAGGACCCTAACCTCCCCCCCCCCCCCCCAAAAAAAAAGGGCAAAAGGAACCAAAACATAGACATGCCTTACAGAAGACCTAAAAAACCTTCTGAGTGTCATTATTTCAGACTTCAGCTGGATGTAGATACATGCATGCTGAAATACCAAAGCATGGTAATCACTGTACAATCAGTATTCTCACCTGCATTAAAAGCTGATCTTGCATTCATCAGATCAAACCCAATGCTTAGCCTGTGAGTTTATTCAATGCTATAATATATTCAATTTCTGTTGATCCATCTGTCAGCACATTTATGCTGTGTAGAGAGTATGGATAGCTATACAAGGCTCTGAACAGAAGGGCTGGATTTCTTCTTGATCCTCATGGGGAGTCACATGAAAAAAAGTGCTTTACTACTGAGCTTTTCTTCCCACCTGTCTTGGCAGAAGGTCTACATATGATGCACAAGTACCTGCAGCTTAGCAGGCGCTCTTTGATTCTTACTAAGTTGTTTGTCTCTGACTTACATTTGCAAGCCATAAACTTGATGCTATAGTGTAGTACCTCCCCTTTGAAATATATCCGCTTTAGTTATGAATATCCTCACAAGAGCAGTTTATCACTACTATCAATCACTTCCCATTCTCTGTTTCTCCATCAGATACTTTTATCTGAAGTCATACAATAGTTTTGTGTCTTTTGAGCTTCACTATGCTTTTGTCTGGTCTAGGATGCACGGGGAATGGCCATCTCTTCTCACACAAGAAAACTTCAAACTTTTATGAATTACAGAGAGGAAGAAATATTCTGAAGTTTCAGCATCTCCCTGTCACCCTTTTGCAGGCCTTAAATTGCAGAGCTAATGCCTTTCACTGGGCCATGGCTTTCCTTTGAGAAGCTCACACAGCTGCACACAATATAAGGTATCAGTCAGCTTTGCCATCACTCTGCACCAGCACACATTTGGGTTTCCAACCCACAGCAGCACTTCCCAAGGAAAGAACTACAGCTTCCTAAAAGGAACTTACTAGTAGGAAAACCATATATTTCTTCCTTACTTCAAGTGCTAAACATAAACCTGCCAATCCTAAAATACCCAGATGTAGCACCATTAGTGGCGAAGTGGAACTTACCACAACACTGAGTGTAGCAGTTGTCCTGCTAAGGAAAAGCTGTAGTGAGGGGAGAGGGAAGAGGAACAGGCACAGCTTGGAGTAAGCTGGTAAGGAAGCATTCAATTGCTTGGATTTGGAGATTAGTCTGCTCAGTAGTGCTACTTACTTTAGAATTTTAAGTCAAGATGTCACCTGTACTGTCTGAAAAGTAGATTCTATAAAACTAGCTTGTTTTTTGTCTCCTCTCTCAAGGCTTCAGCCCTCTTTGAAACAGTATGGCTAGCAGACTGCCTTTACAATGCTGTCTGCAGGCAGATAACATCTAGAAGCTGCTCTTCCATCTGGGCATGCAGGGTTTCCCTTCCTCTGCCCCAAAACTTCCAGCTCTCCCCAAGCAAGTGCAGGCGGTTCACAGGCAGTTGGCTGCAGCACAGCCTGAGCTGGCTCCTGGGGAGCCCTGCGTGGTAAAAGTCTCTGCAAATAAAAGCCATTCCCCCTCCACATCACCATGGCACAGAAACACGCTTGATGGGGGTATCAGCATTTCCACCAGATAACCTTGTATACATAGTTTTACAAGTGACAAGCTTCAGAGTTGACTGATAAAATTCCTTTCCATAACTGCAATTCAGGGATTCTGTATCACTTTTATTTATCAAACCCAAACCCAAGCACAGTTAGGACACTGCTTGAACCAAGATGTGTATACCAAAAGCAGCTGGAAGTAGGCTTCAAATGAAAACAAACCCACAGCTTTAACTACAGAAGAGCTACAGAGCAAGCAATCCTTCAATAGTTTCCCTCATCTATAAAAATAATCTAGATTTACACAGAGAAATGTTGATCTATTTTCAAAGTGCCTTGGAAATGTCTTAAAGGGCATGAAGTTTGTTTTTTTTTTTAATTTTATATTTTAGGAAATTGTTTTCAACTCTCTAAGGAGACTTCAGTTATTACTCGTAAGTCACTTTACACAGTTCAATTCATCTCAATCTTTTTCAAACCACTAAAATTCTCAGATAAAGAAAAATTTAAAGAAACAAACTTTAAAAAAATGGGCATTTACCAAATAGACCAGAAGGAAGAATATACTTCTGAAGTAAATAATGTCAACAGAAATAAATAAATCCAAACTGGCAGAGCAAAGCCTGAAGACATTCACTGCAACCTTCAAGGGTTTTTTTCCCCCAAATTTACTGCTATCACTTTTACTGTTATTTATACTTTACTCGAGCTTTCTTACAGATTACACTATGCTTCTCATCAATATTCAAATGTCCTCCCAGACCAAGCCTGAAGACCACCAGCACAGATCCCCTCAGTTACCCGTGCATGTCTTTCAGAAAAGTTAGAAGCAAACAAAGCAAAAAAGTTGCCAAATGACCAAACTCACATGCTCCATCTTCCATCCACCAGCCAAAGAGCCTCCTTCCTCCACAGGAGTTACCAAATCAGCTCCCCAGACGAGCAGACTAACCTGCACCCCCTGGGTAGCCCCCTGGATATACACTCTGCTGCTCCTTGTGACCTCACTCCCACATTATCACATCATTGGAATCAGCTGTGGTCGTTATGTGAAACAAGCTCACCTGGAAGCGTTGGCCTGGGAGCTCCTGCTTCCTCTGCCCTGCTGCTGAGCACAAGGAGTTTACAGAGACATAAAGTGCCCAATTTTTTCAATAAAAGTATTGAGGGCTATTTTCCATGGAGTTAGCTTCTTTTACCCCTGCAACTCCAGTGCTTGGTTGGCCCAGGGTACTAGGTCAGTAATGATAGTTATCAACAGTCTCAAGTAATCAGTTCCTGTTGATACAGCCCTTCATCCTTTTCTCGTGTCAACATCATGTTGGATGCTTAAAATTATACAGCAAATCAATTAATACGCCCAAACACACAAGATGTGTCTGTCACTTCAAACTGTCAAGTTTCTGAGATCTGTTTGAGCCCGCCAATCTTAAACCCTTCTCTCTCTCATAGGGTAATTGCTGATTCTTACTGTTTTTATGTCTTAATTTTTTTTGTGTTAAATATAAACAGAAATTAAATATAAAAGATAATATAACCATACATTTCCAGACAGTATTCTAAAACCTATCCTTTAACAGGATTTTATAGCTTTCTTTTTTCTTTATACAGGTGATTTATCTTGAAATCCTGCTTTGATTTTTTTTTAAGTCCTGGTTGTTTTCCTAGCATTGACATAATTAAATTGAGTTTTCCTGTCCAGGTGTTTTCACTGACCTGTGCCCTTGTTTTCTCAGTTTTTCTGTCTAAAATCCCAAACCTGTTATAATGTGATTCAATTTAATTTATACTGAACAACACATGATGGCTTGATCCAAAGTTACTTCCAATGGTGACAACTCAGTTGTTTTCACTGACCTCATTTAATTCCCTACCCAGACTAGATAATAATGTATAATTAGCTATCACCTACATGATTACAGCATTCAAAAATACTCTATTTTGCAAGAGGTTGTTCTCTGACAGTCCCACCATCTTAACAAACAATTCTCCTGATGGTGTACAATGAAGATGAAAATGAATTTCAGCCTTTTTAGTAGCTTAATTTACCACTTCACCAGGAATTAAATGTCATTAAATTTTTGGGTTTATTTCTAACATACATGCATGTATCTGTTACAGTACGAAACAAACAGTCTGATAAGCACATCACCAACCTTTCAGGAAAGATTTCTGTACTATATTTCAGCTCCACATTGTTTCTGAATTTGCCTGTCCATGTGTTTGAGGCAATTAATGTGAATGCTTGTCCTACGTATTTGAGTCTTGTGGTGGAGTGACTTTGAGGTCTAAGAAAATGACATCTGGGATTGTGAATACCCTATATAGACTAATACCTGGAATTACACCAAATGACACTTCTCTTTTTAATGTCATCACTTACTTTCACAAAGGATATGAGAACATTATCAGTCTTTGAAGCTCTACCTCTGACAGTTTTGGACCAGACCTGCTGTTATGGTTTAAGCCCAGCTGGCAACCAGAACCATGCAGCCATTTGCTCACCCTCCTCCCCTCAGAGGGGTGGGAGGGAAGAGGGAAAAAAAACGGAGGAAAAAAATCTCCTGAGTTGAGATAAAAACAGTTTAATAGAAACAGTAACAGAAAATAAAAAAAAAATCAATAGTAATAATGACATGGGGCATTCTCACTGTCAGGTGAACTGGCACCACCTCAAGCAGTGATCGCGGCTTCCCGCCCCCCAGCCAACCCCTATTTATATACTGAGCATGATACTTATAGTATGGAATATTCCATTGGCCATTTCTTTGTTCTGTCTAGGCTTCTATGGGAAACTGAAAAATAGTCCTTGAACAGTGTAAACATAACTTAGCCACAACTAAAACCAATAGGTATTATTGACATTCCTTTCACAGCAATCCCTAGAAAGAAAAATTAACTCTTTCCCAGCTGAAACCAGGACACCTGACAATGGGTGCATAATCTTGTCTGGGAACAAGATAAATAACAGATAAATGTTGTCTTTACATGAAGTTTCTTTCCACGGGAAAAGAAACAAACCAAACAAAACTGTACTGGGTAGAATATTTTAATATAATGTACTTTTATGAGGTCCCTTTGGAATCTAGTCTATATTACAATCACAGCAAGATGGATCAGTGTACAACATCTCATACCTTATAGTTATTAAAATCAGGGGTGAAAGAAAAGGCAAGTACAGAGGATGGTTAACGGGGGCTTTGTGTGGTGGTAAGATAAGGATTTGTGTTAGAGTAACTGTGGTTTCTACTTGTAATTTTATTTGTGCTGTTCACCCAGAAAATACTCATCGAGCGCTCCCTTATGGCTTTTCTCTACAGTTTGCATTTCCCACTCTCTCAGCATCCAGCTGCTAGACATATGTGGTAACTAACATCAAGGCTGTTAAAATGTTTGCATGCATGAAGGCAGAATTATGCCACTTAAACTTGTTTTCAACTAGGCTCTAAATTTGTATGTGCATGTGAGTGACCTTGTGAAGCGCTCTGTATTTTCAGACCAACAGACAGCCCAAATCACTGCTTTTTATTCACATCTGTAGTCTTGCAAAGAGTTCTGAATATACGCACCGCTGTTCACTATTTAGGACATTAATGACGGGTAATGGTTTGCACTCATAAGTTGGTAAGAATGTACAGGTATAAACAAGCCCAGTTGAGTTATCTTCCAAGTGAGGCAACGGCATGTGGATAAAGAGGCCTGCATACTTAGGTATCAGAATGAGGAAATGGAGGGCAAAAAAGCAAAACAACTAAACAAATGTCTGGTTAATGAACTGCCAAAACCAACCTTCACTATATAGTTATATCCTTCTGCTCTGGAACAGTATAATGCACTTGTCTTTCAAGCAAAGGACCTACTCCAGGTCTTTTTTTCTTCCCCTAGAACTGAGAATATTTCATCCAATGCTCAAACAATTTAATACCATTTTGGGCAGAGATACTATACTAGGAACAAATTTTTAAGCCTTCTCTTCTTTATGGGAAAAATTGTGTCTTTCACTCTCTACATTACCCAACACAAAGAAAGTTATATGATCTCAATCAAAATAAAAGCAAGTAGCCCATAATTTGAACATGTTAACAGGCCAAGGTGACATCCTTCCCTGTGAAAAGACGAAGAGGCTTTGAGGTGGACACAAATGCAAATGAAGCCTTAATGAACTCATTTTAAAATGAGTTTCAGATTCTTAAGGGTTGGCTGGCTTGGCTTGGAAAATCCCTGGCCATTACAGCTTCACAGGACTCTCAGGAATGCTTGAAGATATTTGAAAGGTAGCTGATATTTCTGGCAGCAAAATTGAAGAGAAATGCCATGGGACTGCTCTCTTCTTGCAATAGTTTCAGTTCCATTTTGCTGGAGAAGAGCTATAGAGCAGATATGGCTAGAGTCTGGTGGTGCTACTTTCTGGGTTAGGTGAATTTCCAGCTGAGTGTTGATGCTGCTATTTCAATCATTTTAGATTCAAAGGCAAGCTGGAGTTCACTACAGGTATTCAAATGCTTAGCTTTCTAATATGAAGTTCAACAAAACTAGCCATGTTTTAACCACTGGGAAGGCTGGTGAATACAACAAAAGGTTTTAATAAAATTTTTTGCTTTTTATTTCATTAGATTTTTTTTTTTAATATATGCTTTCAAGTTCTTAGCAATTTAAAAAAAAAAGGATTTTTCCCTTTAAAACCAAAGAAAAGGCTCTATCTTGGCTGTCTGCAGGGTCAACAAGCAGGGCAGACAAGAAATCTCAAACAGCCCTAAGCTGAGGGCTGTGTGCCTTGTTCTGAACAGCGAGTTGTGGAGAGAGCTTTCTCCACCAGAACTCGCAGTAAACGGCAGCGAGAGCCAAGCTGAGCCGAGCCAAACTGACAGCTAAGCAGCTGGAAGCAGGAGTTCGGGATGAATCCTCCCGGCCTGGGAGATGACAAGCCAGCTGCTCCAGCCCCATGCAAGCTGCGAAGTAACCCCTTCGCTCAGCCCTCTTTCTCGCTCCTCAAATTCTGGGAATGACGGAAGGGAGACGAAGAATGAGGGGCAAGAGCGAGTCTTGGGGGAGGAAGGGTATTAGCAAGGGAACGGGAACATCTGTTGCTCGTACCGGGACCTTCCGCACAGGCAGACTGTGGAAATTGTGGAAATGTGGGGTGGGCGTGGGAGAGCAGAAGGAGTACACTAAAGGGAGTCATAGCAGGAGTCTTCCAGCACAATAGGCTGCTCGCTGCCCGTGTTGCCAGAGGGTGAATGGGGTCAGCTGGATGATAACCCAGCAGCCCTTCTGGGCACAGTTCTGCTTGGGGCCAGCCGCAGGCCCCGCTCCTGTTGCCAGAACAGGCATTGCATTGCTTTCTCTCAATTAACCGATTTGTTTCCTTTCATGTTGGGTCAATGAGTTACAGTGTATTATGGCTTTAGAGGATACAAACTAATTAAGGGTGAATGAACTAGCAAACATTCATTTAAGCTTGGATTCCTCACTCAGGCGCTGGGGTAACTTTGGAACCACGTATGTGGGGCCTTATTCCAGGGGCACTGAACCTTTCCCTGGTCAAGAAATGTCACGAACAGCATCTGCATGCTGTATGTCACTCCCCTTTAATGAAGAGTGCCTGCGCCTGTGTTCTCCATTCAAACCGGCAGCACATTCAGAACCATCAACAGAACAAGAATGCCCACAAGATGTTCTTAATGGGAAAATAAACAGGCGACACCAGGGCTTTTGTCAGTGACTCCAACTCCAGGCACTCCAGTCAAACGTTATTTCTAATACTACAATCCAAATCTTTGTATCTGATGTTAGCGTTTGTTTTTGAACAAGCTGCCAAGCATTCCCACAAGGTCTGGTCTCACTCACTGCTGACAGCGAGACACCTCTCTGGAGGCAACACAAGGCATTTGCAGTTCAACATCTTTTTATTAGCGGACATCTGCGTATCGAGTACGAGACTCCGTGAGGGAATATGTCCACCTGGGTGTGGGGGTGTGAGTCCATTTTGGCAGCTGTCCCACAGAAGATATAAATCCCAACATGATTCAAAACGCCTACAGAATACAGCTTGTTAACTACCTTGCTTGCTTGTTCAGGGACTCCTGTTCCAGACAAATTTTTTTATAGTTACTTGTATAGTCTTTTTCATAGGAAGAAGTTGCCATGTGCCCACCTCATCGTTGACCAGTAAGTGCTGTGCAACCACGGTGTGCAAAGTAATTGAGAGTGGTTTCACTGAGAAAAATATCATGTACTTGTGTGTTGGGCCAGTGTTACTTTGTCTCGGTGGGAAGGGCATACAGTACTGATTCATGAACTCTAAGTTTACTTAGGAGGCTTTGAATAAATACAGCCTAAACAGGCCAAGCACATGCGTCTGGCTCAAGAAGATATAACGGTCTCCATAGAAGAAAAGCTCTATGTGATTGTTATTTTCAGGTTTTATAGCAGCAATGCTTTGAAAGGCAGATAATATGCAGCAGTTCAGCAAGCTATCTGAGCATTTTTTACTTAAAAAGACATGGATACTGACCATGTTTTTCTCAAAATTTGGTATGTAGTTACATATATCCTGAAGAATTGGGGTGCAGGCTGAGAGACGCTATAGTCCTAAGAGTGCAAACTGGTGAGTAGGCATGATGTATCCATATGTCCACATTGTTGGCTTTATCTTACAGAAGCAGAAACAGTAAAGAGCTTACACACAGACACGCTACAAAATCTTACTGCCTTTGCAGGAAAAAGATAAAGGACTTTCCAAGAAAAATCCCATACTCTTGTGGCCAACCTGTCTTCTCACTTCTGATGGTGCCACTTTACCCCAAAATCAGAATGAACACATCTCGTGCATGCTGGCGGCTGCCAAGGGTCAAGTCATGGTCTGGTAAAAACATGCATGGGCTTGTGCTAAGAGTATGTTCATCCCATTAAGTTTTCTTCCTCTGGTTTTCCCCTAAACTTGTTTAAAGCCCTTTGTGGGGCAAAGTGGTTTTGCATCTAAATAGTGTGGGTATGAGGAAAAATCGGGGCTGCAATTCTTCCAGTTGGACAAAATAACACTAGACCTATGCCTAAGACTCAGTCCTAATATGTCAAAGGGTAAATACTCCAGTGAGATCCTCAACTCCAGGATTAGAAGATGCTATTTTTAAATCATTTGAATTTTATTTTTTTTTTGCTTAGGGGAGCCCAACATTTTCCAGGAGCAATTACCCTGAAGCCAATGCCTTGTGCAATACTGGTAATGGTTATGAGATTCCAGGATGCTATGAAATTGGGTTTGGTTTATTTCTGCTTCTTATTTCTTATTTCTGAAATTATAGCTTATTTCTGTCAAGAACATAGACACAGTCACATTATCAGAAAACAGGAATGCAATTGTTTAACACATCCCTAGTTTTCGCAGTGCGTAAAGTTAACGGCCATTTTTTATACCGCCTCTGCCACATAACGCAGATGTTGTTGCTTTCAACATTGTCTTCGTTATTGGAGCACAGCTGAAGAATAATTTTAGTCCCTTATTTTACATAGTCTCTTTCATGGACTATTGCTGCAGCCATCAGCCAGACAAGACATTTGACTAAGCAAACTGTCAGTGTATTACACACATCCCTGGAAGACGAATAAAATCAGATTCCAAGTTTATGTATGAGATGCCTCCAGTTTGTTCAGTTTTATGCCAGATTTACTTTCCTCATTAGTTTCCCTTTTGTTATAGTTGGGAGATTTTTGACAACATAACTTTTAATATGAATATACTGAAATCTTTCTCCAAAACAGAAATATTTCACCCAAATGACTTATGTTTTATGACATCCACAGATTTCTTTTTGATTTATTAATTTGAAATGCCAGGATTCAATGCACCTCAGCAGCTTGCCCGTATTACCTATAAGATGCAAGTGCATTGTAAATTGTAAATCTTAACCCTGTTTGTATATGCATGCACACAGAAAAATGTTGGAAAAATTCAGGCTGAAGAGCTAACTGTTAAGTTCTGATCTGGCAGTTGGTGCAGTGTTGGATTTTCCTAAGGTCCTGGCCTTATGGAGAAGGGACTTTGCTGTGCTACATAAATATGAAGCAATGCACTTGCAGATTAACTGGATCAGCAGCTGGGAGCTGAATCTGTCCTCACTGCAGAGCAGCCTGCCCCCAGGAGACCAGCATCCCAACAGTGAAGACTTTCTTTACACCGTGACCAAAAAGGTTAGCTTAAAAGATGGGAAATCCAAACCACTCAAGACTTTCTGCCTGGGTGAAAATCAACCATGGACTGGAATCTCTAGAAGTCCCTTAACAGACTGTAATTTATATGAGAAATGATCTGTTTCAAGAGATTTTCTGCATTCAGTTCCACAGCAGATAATGCCAAAAGAAGGCACTTAACAGCATTTCAACATTTTGCCTTCTGTTTGAAACCAGTGAGTATGGGAATATGGAAATGGAAGCTAATTTTTAGAAGCATGTTCTGAATGCTTCTGAAGCTTCAGAGCAATGGCTGTTTATACGTTCAGGAAGAGGAGAGGGAAATCTCTCTCTGGTTTAGGTCTCGTGCACCAAAATGATCAAGATACAAAATTGAAGAAGGACATACAACAAAAGGGTTTTCCCTACCATTCCAAGAGGCTGAAAGACAGGGAATGTGGCAATTCACAGCTTACTGCTTCCTGGCACCCAAACTCACAAATGTGACAACAATGCTATAAGGATAATCAGTCCAATTTATGTTCCAAGTGTGAAATGTCCAAATCCTGCACAACAGGGAGCCTTTCATCATTTCATCTGCGTGCAATGAATGCAGAGAATAATTAGCGAAATGAATGAAAAGGCTTTGGACTTGATTTTAATACACCTCTACCCAATGGTAATAACACTCTAATTCATTAAGCATCAGATGCACATTAGTGAAACACAGTGGCAACTTAAGTCAACTGGGAAGGGCATACCCCTAGGGAGAGCTGAAACAAACAATCCCATCATTTCTCCATAGGTGGTTGACTTTAACTAAACTTCTCAAAACACAAATTTGTACTCACCTTGAAAGAAAATGCGAGAGAACAACTGCTTAAAGCACCTTCCAGTTGTATTTAGAGATGGTTTCCTTGTCCTGAGCAAGTTGAAACAGTAGGAGCAGTGGAAATTTTGATAGAAGGGAGTTCAAGCTCTGGAACAATGTATTCAGGGGAACTCTATGATAGAACAGAATTTGCAATATCTTTAGGGAATATTGTTATTAAATTTCACAGTTTCATTCATTCCTCTGGATCATTCTACTCTTGCCCTTGTCACTTCTGATCAAGTGCTCCTTCGTGTGTTTGTTTTCTCATTTTTTAAAGGCCAAGCACTATTCCGTTTCCCCAATTCCATGGGAAAACACAGAGTGACAGTTTGCTGTGGGCCTTGGGATTAAATGTTTTATCCTGCAGTTTCATTTCCTTGCAAACCCTTCGACTAAAGCAATATGTGGGGAGGCTGAGCCAATTTTCCTTTTTTCTTAATTTTCCCTAAAGGTTTGCTTAGTGTCTTTAGCTTAGACAAAATCTAGATGGAAAACACTTGTGTGTTCTGGTCCTTGTTTTCTTGGTAAAATATCTCGGAACTTGGCAAGTGCAGGGGCTGAGGGGAAAAGTTAATTTAACTGATATCCTGCTCAGTTGGAATCCTCTTGTCTTCTGAGGTCTCAGTTTGCGATCCTAGTGCTGTAAAAATTGGCCATTACAGAAATTGCTTATTAATTTTCCCAGGGTTTTGTGTTGCACCCTTGACTTCTCAGGGATTCTATGTAAGAAAACTAGGATGCAATACTCCCAGGGTCTGTCCTTGACTCCAGCACTGACTCACCCTTCAATTCTCCGAGAAACAAACCTCCTTCTCTGCCTTGGCCATAGGGTGCAGAATTCAGGACACAGAGTAACTGTCCCCAGAATAGACACCCTATGGCTGTTCCAGGGAGGGAAAACTATGCTTGAATAGCTATCCTCACAACCTGCTTATTTCTATACAAAAGACATTTGTGACTCAACAGCAGACATAATAGACGCTTGTCACTGCTGGTGTCTGGTTTCAGGGAAAGCTGTCCCTCTCTTCTGTGTCAGCTGAGAAGGCAGAAAGCTGGAAGAGCTGCTTCTTGCTCCACTGAAAGCTGTGAGAAGTAGGTAGGCATCCCAGCAGTAGGATGCAGGGGACATATTGACATTTAAGATGTAAGCTTTTGATGGGGCTGTGCTGTCACCCCTAGCTGTGTCAGTTCCATACATTATCACCCCTATAGATCTGCCTTGAGCAATCCCTTGTGGTCTTCTTCCAAAATAAGCAGGACTGTAGAGAGAAACTCGCCCTGGCTCAGCTCTGAACAAGCAGTTCTTGTTTCTAGTCCAAAGAGGAAGCGATGTACTGCCTGCTTTATCTCTACAGCTGACAAGTTCCGTGTAAATGAGAGAATGTAAGAATTTATTCCCAGAGAATAAATTCCCTTGGAGAGGAAAACTGGACATGGCTAGGAGAACTCACAATACCCAAATTCTGTCTAACAACACCAAGTGGAAAAAAAAAATAAATTGCTCAAAGTTCTAGCTATTATCTTACTTAACAAACTTTGGGAAGGCTGAGGAATATTCTATGTCATTCACCAAAATAAGCCATTGGACTCTATTTTGAGACTCAGGTTAATGAAAGGATATTGATAAGCCATATCTAATGTGAAGGAAAACAGGGAAGCAGAGTCCATAACATATCACTCAGGGTGGAGATGTCCTTCCTCCATCACACTCCTTGAACAACTCTGTGCTAATGAGAGACCTTTCCACCACCACTCCTCTGGCACAGAGGGCATATCAGGCACACTTGCCACATATCAGTGAGTTTCTCCAGGTCTGGTGTTTGTGGTGAAAGGGTAAATCACTACCTTTCTCATTCTTCCCCCTGCTACATAAATCAGCCCTTTTGTAGGAGCCATTCCTGGACAAAGAGTGGTGAGGGGTCAATCTCAGGGAAAGGGAAATGCTGGTGCTCTGGATATCCCTCCAGCAGCCTTAATGGTAACAGACATTTCTGACACTTGTGATTAATCTCCTTCTGATTATGATTGTGGTCATGTCACTGCCATTTCTTCCTACAGCTTCTCCAAACTGTCATGCAGCCCACGGACATGACAAGAGCTGTAAACTGCAGATGCTCCACGGAAGTTGGCTTTAAATAGTTTAATTCTGGCAAGTTTGTGCTGCTGAGGTTTTTACAAAGCCCTTTGAATGTGGAGGTGATGAATAGCTGCTCAGTATGGAAAGCATACCAGAAAGCCATCATGAGATGGCAGGGGCTTTTAAATTCCTCTGCTTTTTAACATTTCACACAGAGAGGAAGGCCTTGAATTCAGCGTGATACTTGAGTCAATGGCAGCGTGGACTGTTTGTAAACATAGTGCAAGGGAAGATGATTTAGAGGGTAATAACACTATGGACTTTGGAATTTCTCTTTTGTAGCTCCCATTCTGCATAAACCACCACAGGTATCTAATGGGTAATGTAAATTAAACCCAGGAGCTGTTGTCCTTACAGTCCAGGCTGAGAAGCCCCCTTTCTCTCTCTCAGAAGGCTCTCTGTCTGCAAGGCTGATTTCTTTTCCCTCTGCAGGTTAGAGGCCCAGTTTTCCTTCCTTGCCTCTTCCCTGCCTCCCGGTCCCCTTTGCAGATCCTGGGGCCAAGGCTGGAAATGACAAAAGGACAAAGCAGGCTTCCCTTCCCAGCGTGAATAGGAAAAGGCCCCTCTGAGACAACAAAAACCAGGCAGCTTGATTAACTGTGGGACGGCAGGATTTCCAGGCACCAGAGCTGCAGAGACCAGAGGGAAGGATGGGGGCTGAACACTGGCTTCTCAGTGCCCCATGGTCGGTTCAGGGCAGAAAAGGCATCTTTTTACAAAGAGACCCACGTAGCATCTTAGAGGTCCTATTATTAGTAAGCACTGTTTAGCCTACCAAAGCATCCTTCAGCCCAAAGCATCATGAAAACACTCCCCCAGCTGTTATATTACATGGATAATTATAGTCTGCAGATGCTAATGTAAGGAACGGATGTCACTTACGATACATCACGCTAAAGGATGAAAGGGTTTTTTTAGGCTTCAAAGCATAAAATTGTTAGTCTTTCTTTCCCTGTTGGTTTTTATCTTGCAGAGGTAGCAACCTAGCCCCATGCATCAGTTCAGATTGAATTAATTTTTAAAGAGGGATGGCACTTGGAGGCTACTTGAGGACAAACAAACATTTTGCATGTAGCCGTTGCGTGAATGGGCAGTCAAAGAAGAAATCACCCGAGTCAACTGTGATGGCGCCTTTCAGGGACACTACTCAGCTTTGCAGTCTTTTTGAGGATGAGGGAGCAGGCTCAGGCAAGATCAGGCTGCAGCAGCTCAGAAATTCTCTGGTGTAAACCTTGGCACATCCCCAGCCACCTCTCTCAGTGTCATAGTTCCCTTCTTGGTCCAGTCCCCTTCTTGGTCCTACCAAGTTAGGTCTCCTACCTCTTTACTTGACTGTGTCCAAGGAAAGCTGAAAATATCTGAAAATCTCATCTATCCATGGAGTTTTAATGGACACGTTTTCTAAATATCTTCCTATGGGTATGTGCAATCTCCTTTTCCCACTTGTGTTACAACCACAAGAACAGTTGGTGCCCCGTGATTATAGTCTTGAACTCAGCCTAGCCTAAAATAATTTGGAGAGTATGGATTAGAGGGCTAGCCACCCTACAGAATTTTAAATCGCTCAAAGTATTTATGAATGTGTCTCCAAATCAGAGAGCATTCAGCCAGCTTTATTTTACAAGAGGAAAAGCAAGGCACATTCCTTTGACAAAAAGCCTCCTGAGCACTAAAGAAAGGAGAGGCAGGCAGGCACATTTTAAAGATATGCTCCTTTGCGCCATTTTCAAAATGAATGCTATTAATTTTACATTCACACATTAATTTTTTTACAAGGTTTTACTTGAAGTAGAGGGCTATAATTTTGGCTCAGGTTTCTGGTGACTTGAGGTTTCTTTTGTTTATAATATGACCAGAAACCCTTGATGGAACTATCTCCCTGTAATTCATGCTGGTTTGCTATTTATTCTCCCTCTTCAGAAAATGGGAAACTTCTGTAAAAGTCACAGACGTAATTGCACTATTGGATTTGTATTTTGTGATTAAATGTGTGTATATATGAAATTTGTCAGCAAAAAAACAGTAAGACTACATTCCACAGAAAAGTCTTGCATATATGAGTGAGTGAATATACTTCTGATGTTGACATTTCGAAAAATCATAGTTCAAGGTTGAACTAAATCAGTAATACACTGTCTATTAATGCATTCACCATTTTTCTTGCCTTTCTTTCTCTTATGCTGCCCAGAGACTGCATAGTAACTGGCACTGGAGACAGATACTGGCACTGTATAGATGACAGAGCCTAAGGAGAGCTGAGATCAGGCGACAGTAACATTAATTATAAGATAGGAGGGAGAAAGGACGCATATAGAGAAGACTTACTGCTTTCAGCTTTTTATTCTCTCCTCTGAAAAAGAATGGTAAGGATTTAAATTGAGTTTAATTCTCTGCACACAGTGCGTCACACATTATTTGTGTTAGGTAAGTAGAATTTTCTTCCACCAAGAGGAGCTTTACTAGTGATGGACAGTATAAAGAGCATTTCGGGTAGCACACACTTAGGCTTTTTTCCCCCTCACTTTAACTGTCATGACATCACAAATAATTTCTGATGTGGCATTTCCCAGGCAGTATATGAAGTCCTGAAAACAGCTTTAATAACTTCATCCCAGACTCCACATCTTGCTTCTGGCTAATGGATGTGCGTGTTGGATGACTGAGGCTTTCACAGTATCAAGTCTCTGATCTCTGACTGCCTATGTCGTTCTGAGCTTGCTTTTATCCTTAATAATAAAGAAGGAAGCAGGATGCAAACAAGAGAGCCAGATAGGCTGTGTCTCTATCGCAGAATGAGAAAAATAATTGCAACCGGTTTAAAGTATTTTCCCCAGTGTCCATCTCCTTTCTGTCTACATTGGTGTAGTCACTGAAGCCACATCTAAAGTGCATGGCACGTATGCTCTGTGGTCAGAATACACCATAGCTTAATTTTCAACATTCTTTATAATGTTTCCCACTTTACAGAAAGCAAGATATTACATGAAGGCAATGCATGCCCTGATCTCCCTCAGCAGAGATACGGAGGGAGATATCACCATGTCCTATGACTGGGAAATGATCTCTGGTATCACCATTTAGAGATTACCAACCCAAAATGACAACGTGACTCTCTGGGCTGCCAGCTGTCAACTCAAACTTGAGTGTTGAACATGACATCCTGTTCAAGGTAAGTTGTTATTAACACTTGTTTTCTCATAGTAGAGGGTCAATGTGTTCATATGATATCAGACTGACTACAGTATCATGCTCCTGCATTTCTGAGGAAGAAGTAATAATTTTCTAGTATTCTTATTTAGGATTAAAAAGGTAGCAAGCAAGGTTATGGTAACAAGCCAGCTGGTGTGGTACCTGACATCCCACCCATGTATGCAGTTTGAAAGTAGGGACTAATCCTTGTACCTCTGAGGATGTATTTTAGGTATTTGCTCTCACTCATGAGGGTGGTTTTTATTCAGAGCTGAACTGAAGTTAACTCAAATAGTACTAATTGCCAGCTTGTATATAATAAAACTGAGGCTTACTGTGTACACAAAAAGAACAAAGCATATGCCCTTCTGTACCTATAGATGAAGTTTAGGGGATATACAGTCTATGTCTACTAAAAAAAAATCCTACAAATATTCCCTCTCTCGGGAATTTGCTGCTTCACATAATATTCCTTTTGAAGACTGACACTAAACTACTCATTATTTTTCATGCAAGAAGCCTCTTTCACAGATTCAATTCTCCTGACTATCAACAACTCTCTTGTCATTCTCTTACATCCTATCTTCAGTTACCCACCATTTAAAAACAGATTTAATTACCTCCTGCCCTTTCCTGTCTATGAGGAAGAAGGCTAGCACTAGTCGTCCTTGTGAAACATACATATGGAAACATTTATGTTGAAATAGATAGTCCTGATAAGTGTGGGGTTTAATTTTTTTTTTTTAATGTGTAAAGACAGATAGAGAGGGATGAAAAAAAGGAAGACGTATCAGATAGAAAGCAATACAGCTACTGCGTTCAGTTTGAAAGTTAATTCAATCAGTTAGAAAATGAATTAAATCATGGACTCTATGTTAGGTTTTTTTTTGCTCTATAAAGAATGGAAATAATAAGAGGTCCTAGAAAAAATGCATTGACCTCCATCCTTCAAATACACTTAATATATTAATTAACAGCTGTTGTATCTCAACCCAGTTGCCCCAAAATGTATACATTATCATTTACACTGGAGATAAAGCTACCTTTAATCCTGTGGCAGGCAGCTGGCTGGATCTATGACAAAACTTTACTGAACTCACAGCATTTGTAAACTGTTCTTTTTTCCTATTAC
The DNA here is from genome assembly GCA_026546715.1 of Gallinago undulata. Classification (NCBI taxonomy): domain Eukaryota; kingdom Metazoa; phylum Chordata; class Aves; order Charadriiformes; family Scolopacidae; genus Gallinago; species Gallinago undulata. The sequence continues at coordinate 7,415,293 of JAOTQQ010000032.1, forward strand.
CTTCTAAAGAATAAAGTAGCACGCAAGCGTTACACACCTTGTTAGCACACCACTGCTGCAACTGCTGTGGATGTATTCAGAAGGAAAGAGACTTATTCCTCACAAGTTCACTTGCAGAAGAAACCTTTACTGAATGTTTGACATGCAAAGAATTATGATATTGGAGGAGCATCCAGAATAAAAAAACCACGCCCAGGCTAACTTTCAAATGGCTGTTCTAGCTTAGCAGAAGGCAACAGGGCTGAGGCAATTTATCCTCTCAAGTTCTGGTCTTGGGTACCAAGTGCAGGCAAAGAGATGGCTCCTATCTTTGCAATGGTTCATCCCATCAGAGCACGCTAACAATTGCAGGCAGTTTGGCATCAGGAAATAATCTCACATTTTCCAGTCTCATTTTCCAAATCTCACCTAAACCAAAGTCTGAGGATCCTTTGTACACAGACATAAAAGTCAAGTACCTTCATAAAGTCAGTGTTGCGCAGGATAAGCTGCATGTGCTCATATCTAGAGGCTCTCAAATGGCTTCCTGTCATTTACTATTTTCAAATAAATTGGTCCTGATGCAAGTGCTATACATGCAGTGCTGGCTTCATCTGCAACTAAGAGGTTTTACCCTATTCTTCAAAGGTCACAGCAACTCACGAGGGTAGTTTACTCCTGAAAACGTTGTTTCCCTGTTAAACATCCTCCTTTCTTCCTCATTCTCAGCAAGTAAAAAGAGGTGCCAAGGATCTGAACTACATGACAGAACACAGCAGGAAGGACACAACGTGATTTGTTGCTGTGGATCTCCATGAGTCTCTTCATTCAGTTGTCTCAGAGTAAACACACTCTCCAACTTTGCAGATTAATATTTCCCAAAAGCTGCCTTATAGGACATTTTCTGGTAAACTGTGGTTGTAGAGGGTGGTAGAATCTCTTTGAAAATGTAACCAGCTGGAGTATGTGCTCTCTTATATCTGAAATTCCCAGGCAGGAAAACCATGCAATGTTAGGGAAGCACTGTGATAAATTTAGCAAGCGATAATGTAAACAGCATGGAAAAAATGTGTGCTGTACAGGAGGGCACAGGCACATTTGCTGGCTGAGACATTACTGGCCATTTGGAAACAAGATTGCAATACATTTAAATCTGATCCAAAGAATTGCACGTGTCCTCAGTTTTATGCTCTAAAGGTCGTCCCTCGAGTCAGACTGCAGAGCATGCAGTTAAATCCTATAGAATTATTTATTTTTGTAAGGATTGGGGACTTAGGGGGTAAAATGTCATTGTCTTCAGCTCCCAAACAGATCAGTAATGTAAATAGGCACTTACTCCTAAATATTGTCAAGGATTAATTTGCCTGAGAAGAACCCTTACTTTCTCTGGTTAGCTTTACCATTTCTTTGTTCATATTTGAGTGACTTGTCACTTTGCTTAGAACAGCAAAAACATCAACTTGCCAGAAGCCAGAGAACAGTCTCACTCCTTTTAACTTGCTTGTTTTCAGTATCAATTCACTCAGAAGTCTAAAGATTCAGCCTCGTAGTATATTTTCCTGCAGCTGCATTCATATCCCTATCCATAAACTCAATGCAGGTGAATTTGTTGGAAGACATTTGAAATGCCACAGAGAGATAGTCAAATTGCTAAACTGCAGGCTTAACAAGAAACAATTACATAAACTCTCAAACTGTAGCCAACCCTGCCTGCAGCAATTTGTTTGAAGGCCTTTCTTTTTGTGTCTGTTGCTTTGCTAATGGTCTTTAACTGATAGCTTTATAAAAATCACTAAATATCTTCATTGCATCCTTATATTATACTGTAAACACAAACGGGGCTGTTAATTCACAGTTCTAGGTTTCCTTCCCAAATCACAAGCATTGCTTTCTTGCCATTGTTTTCCCACAGTGACCTTCAGTGCCATTTGATTTTGATTGATAAAGAGTGATATCGTTTCCTCTTTTAACCAGCCATTGTTCAGATCTGAAATGGGAAATACCCACGCAGGCAAATCCAGAGAGCCAAGTGCACTGGGAATGTATAACTCCCTTCATAAAATAAAGCCTCCACAGAACTTGTGTCCTTAAAGAAATCAAAGGCAGTCACTGCACACATGCATGTACACACATATACAAATACCTATGTATGTATGTGGGTTTGCACACTTGCGTGCACGCACACACACAAATCCTATTTTTAGTCCACCGAGAATTGGACTAGATGATCTCTACGGTTCCTTCCAACTCCAGTAATTCAGTGAAATTCAGTGAAATTTATAATAGTTCTAGTTCCCTCCAGGAGTTTTTTGTTCTTTGTGACAAAAAGGCTGAGACAGATAAGCAAAAGGATGCAATATGTGAAGTCAACATCAAGAACCATTCCAAAACCTTAAAACTCCCAGGGGCTTGATTTACTTTGAGATCTAGACTTGCACAGAGCACAGGATGCAGAAAAAATTTGGAGGTAGCTATATCCTTTCTTACCTCCATCCCAAGAGAAACATATTTCTCAGTTCCTTGGAAAAAGTAAAGAAATGGTGTGATCCAGTTGGAACCAATGGGAATCTTTGCAAGGATCTCAGCAGATTATGGATCAAGCTGCACATGGATAAATAGATAGCACATCTAATTTTGTAAATTATTCCTCCTGTTTTAATGACACAGGAGCATAATTCAGTTTCATGTAACTCTTTTTTGAACAGATTGAGTGACTAGAGAGCATTCTTTCACTCAGCAAAATGTTGACTTGTTTTTATTTGCTTGTTTCACCCATCTAGCCTCACCAGTAAAAGTCAGCAAAATCTGTGCAATTTCTGCTGTATGATAAATAACAAATTTCTTACGAAAACAATCCTTGTTTACTTCTGTTACATAATGTCATTGCTAATTGTGTTAATTATTTCAAACCTGTCTTGCTTTCTTTCAATATAACACAATATAATGTAAAATGGCCCAGTGAAACAGGACACACCATAATCCTCAACAGTTAATTTAAAGCTTTGCATTAGCGCCAGAGAGCAATTAGCTGTTTGAATTCAGACAAATTGATAGGGTCACAGTAAATCTACTGTAAAGAAAGAGAACCAAGTAAATTGAAAGGAAACTTCCCAGACTGCAGTAAATATGTAGTAAATCAGCTCTTGATAATTCAGGATGCACAGAGACAAAAACTTTCCGAAGAATCCAGAGAGAGTTTTTATTTTAAGTATCCGTCCTGGCAAAGGGAGGCACAGGAAAGGGAAAGGTTGGATTGTTGAAAGGGCAGAGGGAGGGATAGTATTTTTTCTGTGAACATCATTGTAAGGAAAAGTAAATGTCAGTGATATTGATAGGAGAAAGATGAGAAAGAAAAAAATATGGTTCTGTTATTCACCGAACAGTGACCGGTGCAGCAAATCTCGGCTACGCAGCAGAGAGACTATAACGGGTATGAAAGGCTGGACTGCTCATGTGGATAAGAAGAAGACAAACTGTTAACAACATGAGACTTGCTCTTGTTCAATTGCATTTTAATAACGTGAATGGGCTCAATGCAACTGGCAAGAGGCATAGAACAGAAAATACCTTATAAAAAGATCGTTTGCCTTGGGATCTGTCACCACCGAGCAGGAAGAATAAAATAGCAGGGGAAGAGATCAGGATGCCCTTGCTGTTTTTAACACTGTGGTATGAATTCCCAGATCCAGAGGGATGTGTTAAGGCAACAGACTGCCTGATCTCAGTATCTGTTTTTGTCACAGATGCTGGACAAAAAGATACTGAGGTTGCCCAGAAACTGACGTTTGCAGAGGCAAATCCAGCAGCAGTCAGGGCTGCAGAAGCCAGAGTGGAGCTTGCCTCTGGTCTAGCTTCAAAATGAAGTTAATGCACTTGTTTTCTTTTCATGGCAGTCCAGATCATGCCTTTATATTTTCAGAGACAGAAGTTCTATAGTAATTGACTATAAAAATAGATAGACTAAAATGAAGGTGCAAAGGCTGTTCCCATCTTCCTGAACACATTCCCTGTTTTCCCTGCCTCACTCCCTCCCTACAACACATACAGAATAGAGGTGATGACATTTCTAGCTTTCATTTGACATGAAGACCGTCATTTCAAAAGACTATTTCCTACTGTTTTGGATGCTTAAGTTGCTGAAGTGGAGGGAGAAGAGATTGGAAAGTGGCCTGTACCAGTCCTGTTTCTTTTTTGAGGTGGCATGTCATTCTCATTTCTTTCATGCTTGCCAAAAGGCACACAGCAGGGAATGACACCGACCAAAACACTTTCCTCCTGCAAAACACTTTCTCCGATGCAATATCCAAAATATTCCAGAAAATAACTTCAGAAAATAACTCCACTGCAGACCTAGGCAGAGTGTGCTCCATGTTCCTGCTGGTGTCCAGGATCTGAACAGCATGTGAGATTTTGTGGGTTGTCCTGAGACAGCCACATCCTCCACACCTACCAGAAAGCCTTAGAGATGCTACAAATCAAGCCTGCAATCTTTTGCTCCATGCTTCCAGTGAATGAATGACTAAGCTAACACCATTGTGGTATAACATCCACATCAAAATTAAAGGATCAGTACAGGGTTTACCCAACCTCAGTCAGGCCTGCCAGCAACTGCATGGACTGAGCGCAGCTGCAATACCTATCTCTCCATGCTGGAAATATTCTGTTGCCACCTGTGAGACGATTTTTTCAGTTCATACAGTATTTACAACATTTGCACACTGAAGGACACCCAAAATCTGAACAGCTATGAAGAGGACAATAAAATATGTCAAATATCAATTACCAGCCAACAAAATGGCTCAGTTCTCCCTCCAGCTTTGCATTGAGCCTTATGTGCTAAAGAAAGAGCATCCTGCCTGAGGTGACAGGCAAGAGGTTTAAAGCTTTTTCCTTCCCTTTCCAAAGGTGTTCAGGCTCCAGAGATGGCTCTGTATTTGAAGGGGCAACATATTCCCTAGTGACGAGAAAGCTTTCATCAAAGCGGCAGGGCCTGGGATGAAGGAGCCAACACCCTGTCACTATTTACACCTCCGATGGTCCTGCTGAAGCTGATAAGATTACACAGAGGCAGAATGAAACCCCAGAGCACTTTTTAATCTTACCTAATCAAAAACCAGGAAGATATAAGGTTTTAAGTCATATTTTTCCCTGTTGTCTCCCTGGAACATATACCAATGTGAGTCGGTGTTTGTTCTGAAGGAACAATCCATGCTCGAGCCCTAGTCCCCAGTTACAAAGGCACAGCAGAGCCTAAAAGTATGGCAAAGTATGAAGCCTTAGTGCTTCAAGTGATGCATGATTTGTGACATTCCTTGAGTAAACTGAGTCCACCCAATCACTGAAATTGAAATTTCATTCTAATAGTTCAAGTTCTGCAGGAAATTTTCTCTGATATTCTTTCACAGTGATTTCTTTTTTTCTTATTTTTTTTTTAGTGCTGGCCTAATTCACTTTGAAATAACATTTCCATTACTGCATTCACACCGAGGCAGCCTTTCTGGGAAGTCTCCCTCTGTGTGGCAGAATAATGTGGTTCTAATGAGATTACTCACAGGGTAGAGTTAAGTGTTTATATGAATTTATATGAATTTTTGCAAGAGTGGGGTGTTAATTACCAGCTCACATACCAGAACCCAAATAATGAACCATAACAATATACACATTTCCCCCAAAGTTTTCTGGACTCCTCTTGGTCAGAGCAATGGTGATAGAGGAAGGTCTCTGCAGGAGCTCAAGCTCCATTCACTGCCACTATTGTGTATAATTCAGGGAATTTTTTTGACACAAGCATAGTACTGAGCAGTATCAAATGTCGAGATCTTAAAGTGACAATGCATTTAAAAAATGAAAACTCTGCACTGAAAAATATTAAAGGTGCTTGTAAATTTTCCCTGTTAGAGTTCTGTATCAAGATTTTAATTCAAATGAGCATTCTGAGATGAAATAAAACATAATAGTCATTATTATTAGAAGAAAAAGAACCAATTTAGTAGTATTTCTCAGTCTGGAAACGAAAAAAATGTCAAGTTTCCGCTTCAGGTTTTCTTCCTCCTCACTCTCTGCTCTCTCTGCCTCTCTGCTTTAGAAGGCAAAGGGAAGGAAGTGTGCAGGGACATATTTTTCATCCTCTTTTATTGTTCTTTTTCTTGGACATGTATAAATTTACTGAGCTGAGATTCATTTTCAATAGACTATTTTTTCAAAATATGCTTTTAAACATTTCTCTTGCGTTACGTTCTCTATATTTTTGTTCCATCTTATCATTTCAAAGCAAACTGTTCTCTGTCTCCCTTAATGTTATCTTTTGTGTTCTTTCTGAGGAGAGCCACTGAAGTGAACTTTGCATTGTGCAGATAAGAGCAGCAAGCTGTAGTAAGGTTTTAACAATTATGAATAGTTTCATTCTCTGATCAGCCTATTACTCCCACATCCTCCCTCTTTTCAGTACTGGACCAATAAATGACTTTGAAAAGTCTACAGAGATTTATGAATTCACTGAGAAATACCAACACTTAGCAACTTGCCATAGCATTAGGCAAAACCGAGGGAACATTCACATTGCCTAATAGAACATGGAAATCAAGTAATTACAACCAGAAACAACACACACCAGCAACTGCACAATATGTTATGAGAGAAGTGAAAAATGTAGGGACAAATTAAGTGAATAGTCCATACAGGAGATATGTAAATGACTAAAAAAAATGTTATTCACAGGCTCCTAACTGATTCACGAGGGAATTGTTAACTGTGTGTAAAATATGGAAGATGACTTCCAGGTCCTTTTCTCTATTGTATCATGCTTCCCATTGTCTCATTAATTAACACACTTTCTTCTTTGTTTCCTTCAAATTGTTTCCAGCTAAGAATAAATGAAAACTACAGTCTAAACTGAATTGTATACCAGTTTCAATCAACAGGAAGCAAAGAAGAGAAAGTCAGCAGAATACCTCTATCTGCACGCTGAATAAATTATAATAACCATATATACTTGATTGATCATTGCCATTGCCTTTTCTGAAAGGAGTGATGGGGGACTGAGGAGTTCTTGTAGGACCATGTCGGGGCTATGTGAAACCTTTGAAAAGCAAAGCAACCCTACTTCATTCAGCAGCATAACAAGCCCTCGAGCTCCTAGGCAGAACAGGGAGAATCAGAGCCTGTGCTTGGCTTAGGATGGGAGCTGGCCTGGTCAACTGAGGAAATTTCTCCTCTGGTGGGAATCCAAGCCCAGCCCTTGGACGAAACAACATCCAATGAAGAGAAGGGCAGGCCAGGCCAGCTGCCAGGAAGGCGACAATAAAGCACTTGTGCCATAAGCCCATGGCACACGTAGAGGGAGTGAGAGTGGGGATACCTTGGGGCACATGGCCCATCTCTGGAAACATTCGAGGTCAGGTTGGATGGGGTTCTGAGCAATCTGACCTAGCTGAAGGTGTCCCTGATCATTGCAGGGACTAGATGGCCTTTAAAGGTCCTTTCCAACTCAAAACATTCTATGTTTCTAGACGACCATGACTGTACGATGGAGAAAGCACCCGAGCAGCAACTTCTCTCACTCAAACCCAGCAGTGAAGAAAAAGCAAAGCCCTCACAAGATTCTGATTGCTCATGATTTTTAAAAGTTCATATGCAAATGTGAACTGAAATGACATTTTAGAGCTGTAAGATGCAATTCATTTCCTTCACTGGTGCTGAGTGACCAGCCATTCATTGTCATGCAGCTAATTGCTTTCCAACTGTTAATCAATGAGATCTGAAATACCATGTATGCATAAGGGCTAATTCCAAGATAAAAAGAAGAAAAAAAAGAAAAAAGAAAAAAAGAAGCATAGAAAACATCCAATATCCCTGCAGTATTCATCCTCCAAGAGATACCCCATGCAAGATAAATACTCAAATTGTATGTGAGCCCTTTCTGGAGGATGTGAGAAAGACAGAAGTGGTAAGTACATTTACATTAAACCTTTAAGTGTTTCCTTTACAAAGAAACTCCTGAAGCTGCTCTCTGACAGATATTGTGGAGGCAGGAAAAAGGGCAGCTGAATCCTTCAGTGATCCTTCAGCTTTAGACACACTGCAGTTCTCCAGTTTCTGCAAAAGGACCATCCAAATGACTGCTGCCACGTGACTTAATAGATCTGTCAGACAGTGGGGCCCATTTGTTCTTATTGTGTTCTGATGATCCAGAGTATCTGGGCGCAGACTGAAATCTTTCTGCCTGGGCTGCAAAAGGCTCTGAGAGCAATTTTAAGCTCAAATTATCCAGGCATTCTCAGGACCGTATCAGCCAAATGGCTATCTCCCAATGCAGAATTAAAAGCCTGATACTGAACAGATTATGTTCGAGAGAGTCAAAAGGATATAGAGCGTATTCTTCTGTAAAACTGGAATGTGATTATGACTTCTGGGGCATGGTAAAAATAAATTATTGGATTTGTCAAATATTTTGAAAAATCCTATTTTGTATCCGATCCAATAGCCATGTAATATTTCTGTAAACACAACAGGGCAAATTTATACTGTCATAGCAGATAATAGTAGATTGAATTGACGTGCTGAAACAAAGAGTTGGTCTGTCTTCATCCACAGCACTTTTGCACAGTGTGCAGTTCCATAATGCATATTTTAGAGCAGAGAAGTTCACCTCCCAAATCTTTAGCAAAAATTGACAAAATGAATAAAATTAGACAACTAGCTGATCTGAAAGTTTTGTCTCTCTTTCTTGATACATTTTTGGGTGTGCAGGTGGCATGACTTACACATAGTGCTATTCTACATCTACTTGTGGTATGATTTTTGGCTTAGCTATGGTTTCACTGTTTGTGTTTTTAAATGGTGCGCTGAAGATGGAGAAGGCACAGGGAGTCTCAGAAGCCACCATAAGAGACTGTTTCCTTCTGTACTTGACATATAAATGCCTCTTGCAGGAATGCTACATGTGAGCAGGGACTGGCTGGTAGGACCCATCCAAGGAAAATTTGCTGCTGGTTTTGCATCTGAAATTCCTGGAAAATGCAGGAGCCTTCCTCCCTGGTGTTCTTCTGCTGTGCTGGGGATTTGCGAGGGTTTAAAGCATAGGTTAGGCGCTAAGAAGGAAATGAAACGATCCATCACTGGCTATAACTTTCACTTTCTCCTTCCTCCTGTTAACATTGAGACACAGATGGGCAGGAACATTGCAGGAGCCTCTGAACAAGCACTGCAACCGACACCTCCATCCTGTGTCCTTCAGTAGCAAAGATCAACTGAGACAGAAAAAATGAGTCGCACTAAGGTGTTTTTGAATGAACGAGAGGCATTTGTAGCTTGTGAAGAAAGAATTACATTCTCTTCGAAGTAAGCAAAAGCAGTATTTTTCACCAAGGATAATTAGAAAGGGAATAAAGTTGCACAGCCAGCGCTGCCTGGCCCCACTGACTTGCATTCTCTCTCTCCCCCCAGGATGAACCTGTGTCCCTGCTCCGCTTTTTGCTTCCCTCCTGCTAGTGAATAATAAGCCTCAAGGACACAGGTGTGCAGCGATACTGAAAATAGACACCACTTTTCAAAACAGCCCCTAAAAGAGTCTTGTCACTGGAATGAGCCTCCACCTGTGTTAGCCCAGCCATTAAGTACTCTGGTTTTCAGAAACACAGCTGCCCCCCAGCTAACACTGTCCCTATGTTGACAGGAAGGGACGCCGTCTCCTCCTCCTTCTTTCCTTCTTCCCACAATAAAAGCACTGTGGACAACTTGAAAGAGACAAAAATGTAAATGCAGATTATGATAACACATATAAAAGAAAGAAAATTTCTCAAGATTAATAAAAGATGAAGAAATTCAGCCCCCTGATACAATGTCTTGTTGTTTTGATGACACCCTTTGGTGGCTCAGACACAAGTAGGAGACCAGTGCATTTCACATTTCATAGAAAAATGGGAAAATAAGCTTAGAGATTTATGTTTAACCACTGAAGAATGGCATTTAGAAAGCTGCAGCCTGGAAATGAGTCTTTTATCAAATTGCAGAAGAGACTGAGTGGGAAGATTGTACAAAGTAACCAGAAAGTGACAGTCAAAGGGGAAATGAGCTGACTCTCATAGACAGAGTGGGAAACGTCAGGAGGGTTGGGGAGAAGCAGGCTCGCTTACTCTCTCTTTTTTATTTTTTGAGAAAATGACTTAGAAATATTAATATCTAAGAAAAACAGTAAAGGAAGAAGACAGATATCATCGCATAACTGAAGTATAAGATATCAGATAGCTGCATTTGCAGCTGGTGGAGATTATGTGTAACATATAACCTGTTGCCAATTCCTTTGATGAAACTCGTGCTCCCTTTATGCTACACTTGCAAATAAATGAGGTGGTGACCAGTTACCATTAATCTTCTGAAAATCACAAATGAAGGACGACAGTTTTCTATCAGCCTCCTCATGAAAATACAGTTGAGGTAAGATCAAAGCTCTGGGGCTACAGCAGGAATGCCTGATTTTGACCAAATCTATCTGGAGCTGCAGGCGAATGAAGAATGAACACAGAACTGGATTTAAAAAGGTGTATCAGTGTGCCTGGCAAAGGTGGCACACCCAAGGCTCAGTGCAAGTTTCCTCCCGCTCCTGAGAGACACAGACCCTTCTCCAAAACCTCCTGCTCACCCTTCCTACATTTCTTCTCACCAAGTCCAATGGAACAGCTGGGATGAGTGGTCCACAAAGGTTTCTAATCTCACCCTTCCCCACAGCCCTGCAGGGCTACAAGCAAAACCCTCCATGTCCCTCTCAGCTTTGGTAATAAATTTACTACAAACTCCTCATGCCTACACATTATTGACATTAATTTCCAAATTCTTCTGTTGTTCATAAACTATGTTCCCATGATGCTGGGAGGATACACATACAGAGAGAAACCACTGTCTGCCACCATCATCACAACAATCTCTGCAAACTGTCAAGCAGAATATGATAAGAAACCCTTTTAAAAAGAAAGATGGTAAGCATAACCTCTAAAATGGGAGAAAGAGTCCAAAGGGCCAAGCAGAGCTTTAACTGATTGGAAAACTGAGGTGTCCAGCACCAAAAATCTCCTTTTGACTGACTTAGAGACAGTTTCTTTCTCTTTGCCTTTCCCATTTGTGCTTCCCCACTTCTGGGACTGCTTTTCCTCTGGGTCAGATTTAGTGTCTCTTCAGATGAGATGGGATATTATATTTTATAAAGAAAAAAAATCCTACATCAGCACAGAGTCACGAAAGCTCAAAGTTTCTCCCATTCCCACAGATACAGAGTCCTGTGAGAGACTTGTGGATGCTGTCTGGAAGAGATGAGGGACAGCAGGCAGGTTTTCTGCTCTTTTTTGGCTGCTGCAGTGTATGGGAAATAGGAATTTGTGCATGCCTGGTAAGCAAGCAAGCAAGCCGGTGTGAAAAAACACCAAACTCATCAGCCAATTTCTTTTTTTTTTCCCCCCCATTGGGACAGCTTACCAGACTTTGAAGTTTTGCTAGCCAATGAGTATTAGTGTGCTGTGACAGCTGGCAATGCATTCCAGTGGGTAAGTGATGGACTGGCTCTGGAGAGAGTAAAATAAATTATGAAGTGGGTGAAATTTCAGCCCTCCAAATAACAGTCCAATGATTTCATTGGAATGGCCCTGTCTGGCAACATATTCAGACACATACAGCTGGGCAGAGCACACAAATACGTTTCCTATACGAAACGGCCACATGCATAGGAGGAGAGGGAGTTCTCGCTGCATAAGGGAGCCCAAGTCCACAGACAGCGAGAGGGGATTTTCAAAACAGGCATGCTCCAGACACAGCCGTGTATATTTCTATGTAAATGTAGGTATCAGAGCCAGTGATGAGTACTTTATAGAAGCTGCTCAAAACCAACATCTTCAGGATTTCTCAGATGTTGTGCATGGCCTATGCACTAGGTTGTCATCTACTGGTTGCACACACATTGTCAAAGCACCAACATATCTGAAAGACTCAATTTTTATCTCGATAAGCATAATTTACATGAATAGTTGGAGACATGAATAGGTAATGCAAATTAGAGTCCATGATCTACAATTCTCTGGGAAGCAAAATGAAGCCACGTACCTACCTCCCATCTGGAACTAAAAAGGTTTAGATAGCACCACCCTGCCATGTCCCTCTCAAACTCTCAAAACCACGCCTCTCAAAATGCCTGACCTGTGACTGTCAGCACAAAGTGAATGACAAGGAGTTAATTGCTTTCATTTGTACCTGAGAGGAGGAGGGCTGGTGATGGACCTAGGCTGACTGATGGAGGTGAAGGGGGCAAAGGGGAGAAGATTAGCTTTTCAGGACAGGAGGTTTCCTTTTTGTACCTGTAGCCCCTTCCACGAACTTATATATTCTGAATGTATCACCAACAAACAAACAATGGGCAACCTGTTCTGCCAATATTTGTTTTTCCATAGGTCCTTCTTTTCTCTTTTTGCCAAATATAGTCAACACAATTTGTTTTGATCAGGGAAGGACCGTGGAGCTTAGTTCTCCAGAATCCATAAATCTTTTTCAGCCTCTGGATGAGATCCATGGAAGTATAAAACAGCATTATAAATAGTTGGAGGTGTGTTTGCTTCTATCTCTTATCTACTTCCATTTCAAGCAGAAGTAACTAAAATCCATAAAAGTCCAAATGTTGAATTTTTTCACTGATATGGAAAATACACGTGTGAGGAATTTCTGCAAGTTTTACCTTTGGCCAGGGACACTGAGGTCTACAATGATCTACATCTGTGCGAAACTGTCTCCGTGTTACCAGCTACTGCACAGGCTGTGTACGCCCTGTGCTTTGGGCTGGCTCCCTTGCCAGAGCAACCGGCTCGTGGTCCTTCCCCTCTGCCCCGCGGTGACACTGAGCTTTGCAGCTCCTGTGTCAGCTGCCTAAAAGAGAAACCTGTGCGCTGGGAAAATTTACTGCAAAACTCCTAGCTACTCACATTTGTTTTGCAGTGGTTTTAATCACCATTAGCCAAAGCTAATGGATACATTGACTCAAAAAATCAGTTTCTTTCAGTTTTTGAAAGCTTCATCAGGAACTTAAACTTCAGGGATAAACCACTCCTGGCTAATATGACATCATCCCATTTCCTCTCATTTCATCATACGTTGGCATGATGACTTTGGTTCTTATACCAGTGTAATTAATTTCTCTGAAACAAGGTAATTACTACTTCTTGTCTTAGGAATACCTATGTGACTGTAAGCACATTCTTTGTTTGGAAATCATAACTCTGATAATTCTGCTACTATATATCTACTAAATCAAACCAAATAGGTTTCATGTTAGCCCATTAATCAACTCAAAGTATATGTACTTTTGCAAAATCCTAGAGGACTCTAACAATATAAAATCTCTTTAATGTCATCAAATTACCAAGTTTAAAGCTGGGGAAATGTTTTGGTTAATCTTAAATTGTTCTCAATACTGAAAGGCTTGCAAAAAAGATGACAATCTTGAGCTTAAAAAAATATATATACATTGTAGCCTTTTGTTTTCTTTTGAAGGTAAACAAGAGGACTGAATAGCCCAAAAGGGAAGTTAAGGTATTTCAAGCTAACTTGCAATGACAGAATGGTTGGGGCAGAGCTTTCTTTTCTGTTTCACTTCGATCTACATTCACTTTCTTTCCAAATCTTTCACCTAAGCTTTCAAAGTAAAGATTAATCTCTTGTGATCTCTGACCTTTTTTATTTTTTCGTGGGATCATTTATGCTGCCAATATTCTTTGCAATATTGTGGGTTTCAGTTTCTCCTCTGCTCTCTTGCTGGTAGACCTCTTGAACACCCTTCCAGCTAAGAAGCCAGAGATCATGAACTCACATGAATGCTTTGATAGCAGTCAGAAGCACTGAGAGCAGTACTTCTGTTTGTTTAAATAGAATGTATAATTATTGTCTTTGGTGTAGTTGCAAGGAGAAAAAAAGGGATTAAGATACTATTGGACACCATCCCAGCCCTGCTGGAATCCTCAGTGGTTTTCAGGGTTTAAAATTACCAAGATGTTAATTTTCACTGAGAACAGTCAGCTCTGGATAAGGAGATACATCTGTATGCTCTGTTTCAAGTGAACAAATTGCTAGAAGTATTCTGAGAGGCTGTTGCTGATATTCAGGCATGTGAAATAACAATGGGACAGCCACATTCGTTTCAGTCTCCACCAGCTTCCTTCTGTAACATGCTTCTCACTTAAGCTCCATTCATCATTGTGTTATTTTTAGCTTGGTTTCCAAAGGAAACAAGGCGTATGAGACCGCGTTGTCTGTCTGTCTGCTTATCACTGCCTCCATAATAATGCACTATTGGCCAATTGACCAAACTTGACAGCGGGATAAAAGTCTGCAGGATGTGAAGTAGCTGCCAGTTTTCCAAAAGTGGGTGGCCGATGGAGGGATGGCAGTGGGAGCTGAGCAGCTGCCTGGTTCCTGGGGCTGGCCAGCACCTCGGCAGTTGGCGCACACACACACACACACACACACACACACAGAGAGCACTCACAGCACCAATCGCCCTAACACCAAAACTGTGCACGGATACAGGGAAGGGATGAGCCACCAGGAGCTAGCTGTTTGCTCCTGGTCTTCCCTCTGGAGTTTCTCTTTGACTTTGGTATCTGCACATAGAAATAACCTTCCTGCCATTATACTATTTCAGTTGGCTGTGCTTCTTCATCTCATTGCATATTACCACTCACTTTACGCTACACATTTTGACACTGTCACAAATACAGACTTCACTCTGCTAAGGCACAGAACTTCTCAGGTTTTCCCCATTTTTATTTTTGCCACCACGTCCAGCTTCAGTTAGTCTTTTTGTTTTAAGGTATGTGGTAAGAAAGACATTTGTTAGAAAACACCTTTTTCAGGTGTCGTTATTCCTCTTATCAGGAAAAATTATAAACATGAGGCCCAGCCCTACTCTGCTGCTGATATTAATTAGGCAAAACATAACGATGAGAGGGAAAAGATCAAATATCCACCAAGCATCACCTACTACATTCACAGAGGGTACAGACTAGCCAATGGAAAAGGCAGCATCTTGACTGGTTAGCCAGAAATTAAGTTGACAGGGTAACTAACTCCAGGTGAGGACTGCTGATGGAAGTCAGGAGGACACCATCCTCTCAACCAGCTGACATAGTGGAGCAGAGATGCAATGCCTGAGGGGAAGCCAGGACCCCCCATACTCCTGCTGCCAGGTTGGGCCATGTCACCCTCCATGACCATGGAAGTGAAGCTGATATTTGGCCAGCATTGATTCTACTTGCTAGTGAGGGGGTCAGCAGGCTGCTTCGTAGCAAAGATCAAAACATTTCAGTAGCAGTTCCCCTTCCCATCCCATTTTTCCTCTGAGAAGAACAATTTAGCGCTCAACAGCCTTATTCTTTTCATACCTCAGCACTGCAAAGGCAGGAAGCTTGGTTTGGCAGACCTGCAACCAGCAGAGAAGAGGAAAACCCCTGAGGAACCACCAGCTGTCACATGTACATTCCTAAAGGAGACCAGCACCTCAGGAGCGGTTGCAGGGACATCAGAGGGGTGCAAATTTTAAGTCATCCCCCAGCCTGAAATCAGGGCTCCCACTCTGACCCAGCATGAGAGGTAACAGAGCTATGAAAAGCTATTTGTGGTGCCTAAAGTTTAAATAATACCAAGCTGGATAAAATATCTGTTTTGGCCAAAGTGAACAGACCTGGGAGCCTGGCTGCTTTGGGGCTGTTTATTTATTCACTTACTTATTTATTCTTTGCTTTTTAGTGGCAATCAAAAGCTTCATATACAGAAGCATAAACTAAAACTATATTTAAGCCTTTAAAGCAAGCCGACTGCCAGAATTGTGAAGTGTCTTCAATTCCTATTAAGAACCAACTGATGTTTTCTCATTTCAAAGTGCAGCTTGGCATCTCTGGAATTGAAGGACTGGGAGAAAAGCTTCGCTACTCAGTTCAACTCCTCAACAAAGCAAGGAGCCCACAGAATACGGGGAAGGGTAGGGTGAGAGATGTCCACTGTGTAACGGTTCACTGGGTCTTTGCTTTTCTTTTCTAACAGCGTATTTTGAGTCACCATAACACAGTGTCATCAAGTACTGAGGCTGTTAGGTTCACTGGCTCCTTTGCAAAACATAAAATTATTTTCCCAAATATTTATCTTTTAAGCCGAAAACATCTGTGCTTGATCTCTGATTGGAGCTACAGTCTTGGAAGCAAAAGCAAAGTTCTTTCAGCTGTTTGAAATAACTTTAGAAATGCTTTTATAAAAAAAGTTGGACATAGTTGCATGTATTTTGCAATCCCAAATGAAAAAAACAAAGGAATTAAGTTTGACAAGTGGCTTGGGCAATGCTTTCATGTCGATCTAGTGCCTTTGCTGGACTTGAAATAAAACAAGGATCTGCCAGGATCTGCAACTTGTGCATTCACGTGAGGTGTATCTTTACAAGGTGGACATGAATGCATTGCTAGTCATAGCACGGACACAAATATGCAAAAGACAGCACAGCAATCAAAAAGAGAACCTGGCACAACAATTGTTGAGTTTTCATGTCTCATACCCTCTTTTAGTCTTGAGACAAGATAGATTAGTGGGCCAGGGGAGGAAATAAATCTACTAAACTTGAGTGAAATGAGTACAGAAGTACAAACTGGGAAGATTGAGATTACATAAAGGTGAAGGAGGCTGGCATGCATCCCAATGATTACTGAACCAAACTGGAATATCACATGATTTTCTTCATTAAGGAAAGTAAAAATAACCATAAAATAAACAATTTGGAATTACTTTCTCTTGCTTGAGAGATCTTATTCCCTTTAAAGCTGAGTGAAGAGACACCACTCAGTTTAGCTACTGAGCTAAACTTAGAAACACACTGTACACAACCTCACTACCACACCCCAGATGACCATTAGCTATCATAGCACACGTGTGTCATCTGGTCTCTGTATTTCATATCACTTTAACAGAAGCACACTGGTTAACAGAAGCACATTATTTTTGGAGGTAGGGGTGGAGTGAGGAAAAGAACAAAAGAAGGAAACCTGAGTCCCAAGACCAGGGATAGTGCATTAAAAAAAGAAAAGCCACTCTAAAAGAGAGATGCTGTAATATGCTGGAAAGCTGTGATTGTCCTTAAAAGCCTTGCTTCTGTATCTGAAATTTGCACTGGGAAATTAATACTGAGGTTACACCAATGAATTACTGAAATCTGCACGTAAAATCTGCACTCAGAGTCCTGGATCTTGCACTTCTGCTCATTAAAAGTGCAAAGATGTGAAACACTTCTGATCTTTTAATTTATGTGCTTGTGTCAAGAAATTTTTGTGACATATTTGTAGAATGTCTTTTTCTACTTTTTTTCTCTCCAGATTTTTTTTAAAAAAACCTTGTTAATTGAACTTATAGTATCATTCATTTATCTGAAAGAGGGAGAGGATGTCTGAGATCACCC
Organism: Gallinago undulata; assembly: GCA_026546715.1. NCBI lineage: Eukaryota > Metazoa > Chordata > Aves > Charadriiformes > Scolopacidae > Gallinago > Gallinago undulata. Next base: position 7,432,736 of record JAOTQQ010000032.1, read on the forward strand.
CTTCTTGCCATGTGGGGAGTAACTTGATCTGTGAAGCTCACTCCCAGATGTTATAGAGACCACTTTGGGTCCTTGGGGGACAGGTGTATGGGTGCTTCCTATGCTGGGTGCACAGCTGCTTGCCAAGAGCAGGGAAGGGCCACATCCTATGTGCTCTATTACTTGCATGACTTGCAAAGTATGACCTCCTGGACAAGACGAGTTCCTCCTCTAGAACATAACTGGCAAAGAGCAGCTCGCTCCATTGCCTCCTGGGACCTGTCTCTCAAAAATCACGGAAAAGAGCAAAAGCACATTGCAGTCCGTGGGGAAAGCATCTGCTGTTGCACAGGACTTCTGCACTAGTGAGTCTGCTCCAACCTTGCCTGGTGGCCACACTACCCTCCTGCCTCCTGCTCGCCTCTGGCCCAGCACAGCTGGCACCTGCGGTGCGAAGAAGCAGAAAAAGCATCTGTCCTCTTTTTTCATTTAAAAAGCTGCGACAGCATGATTTTTTTGCTGAAGCCTGCTGCCTCTTCTAAGTCATACTTGTCCTGATAAAAAGGAGAAGCCTGAGAGAGGATTTAGTTTCTCGTGGTGGAGGTGGGGTACAATTTCTGACTGCAGGAAAAGTTGTTATTCTCATTAAGCCATCCTCTCTGCAATATCATGCAGCATTTGTGGAGTGCTGCAACTGTTTCTTTGGCAAACGTTCAAATTAATATAAGCAATCATATTGTTCTAAGGTCATCCAGGAAACCAACAGCCTCCCTTTCCCCCTGACCCTTTCAGCAGCTTCCTGCCTTTCCTGCGCTCTTCCTAACACACTTGGCTGGTTTCAGCACAGCATTGCCTGGGGGAAGTGAGCTGCTCAGAGACTCCTTTTGCAGAGACTCCCTAAGAAATAAAAAGTTCTTCCAGGAGCTTCCCCCTAGCCCCTTGAATACAGCATCCATCCTGAACACAGCAAAACTCTTTTGCTCAGGCCTATAAACATCCTGCTTGACCCTGGTGGAATAGCAGCACTCCCAGGAATTCTCAAAGCAATTTGCTCCTGAGGAACATTTTTGCTACACCCAAAATTCCACATCTTCGTGTCCCTCAGGGTACAGGGAAGAAGACAGGTAAGTAGACATTTCCCTGAAGGCAACTTGCTGACCAACAGCAGGGAAAGTGAGCTGTGCCCTTCACAATGATCTGCCACTGCCTGCCTTTCCAACCTCGTATCAGGAGGCTTCTCTGCACAGAAGAGACAAGAGGAAGTTTGGAGGGATACTGACTGGTGACATTTCACTGGGACCTCATGGCTCACCTGCCAAGATAAAGGAAACCCTGCTAAGAATAAAAATTAGGGCATGACAGAGAATGTTGCAGAGGGTAATTCATCTCTTGAAGGCTGGTGCCTGTCCCATGAGACAGAAGGGAGTGAAATGCGGCCAGCTGGTGAGAGGGGCAAAAAGCAGCTGGATCTATCAGGGAAGAAACTGGGAGGGGTGTATGGGGAACCTAGACCTGTGTCTAGTCTTTGAGTGGGACATTGAGTGGGCAAACATCTGGAAGAGAGCCGATGTTTATGTTGTGCCAGGGGCATGCCCCCAGGGACAGGATGATGAGTCTGGCAGCAACCTTGTTGTGCTGACCAAGCCACAAGTAATTGTGTTGATTAAACAAATACTCTGAGAGATCTGAGAAGAGCTGGGCAGCTGTAGGCATGTTGAGTGCCTGTGCCGATGGGAGCAGCTCCAGAGAGCAAACAGGGGAGAGGAGAGCTGCTGGCATGCGAAGGGCTTGCGAGGAATGGGACTGTGAACATGAAACCGCAGCAGGAGGGAATGCATGGCCAGGCAAAGGGAGGGGGGAATTTCCACAGCGCACTTAAAGATCTTATAAAATGTTCATTAAATTAGGTTTCCAGTGATTGTCAGCACTTGAATTATAAGGACCAAATGCAACTGAAAAACTACCTTTTGCTTTCATGTGAAAGGGTAACTGCACATCAAACGTTTTAATCTTCTCCAATGACTAAATATGTGGAAATCTGTAGGTCTATTTATATAAAAACTTCCAAAGGATATGTTATCTCTGTGATTTACCCCCACTCCTTACCCAAGGGATTTTTCTTTCATGTCTTCTTGCACTGTCTACAATTATTTACCAGTGAATATCACTTCAAATGAACTTAGTAGCAGGGATGTTTATAGAAATAGCACATTTTCAATGACTTGTGGGGAATACTTACAAAGCGAATGCTGTAAAACACAAGTGTGTTTACATTAGAAAACCAATAACAGACTGGTTAACAGCCAGTCTGGGTGTGGAAGAAAATAGGAGACCTGTTCATCCACTCCAAACTAGTCTAGAGTCTTGAATATCAAAATGCTTTTCAGTGGTTTTTGCCTCTTTTGTGACAAACCTGTTTCCTAGTAAGCTTTAGATCATGAATTTTCCACTGAAACTATTCAGAGGATCGCTTGAACAATAATTTAAATAATCATTTGAAAATATGTAATTCTGGATGCAACAAAATAAGCAAACCTTTTCCAATAAGCAATTTGCAATGAATTATTCAATCACCTCTAATCAAAAGTGCATAGCCTGAAGGAGAGTAAAGAAAAATATCTCAAAGCAGCAATTAATCTGTTATATTAATGAAAGGAATCATGTGTGACAAGTGTACAAAATGAACTTTCCCGGAAACCCTATACATTCTTGTTCCGCTTTGGAGAACAATGATTTAGATATTAATTTCTTTGACAAGGAGCATTTGCTTCCAGTTCATCCAGCTGCTTGGTGGTTAGAAAACAGGAGCAATGGGGCAAAAAAAGCGACAACCCCACTACCCGCTTTTATAAGTGAAGTTGAATTTAGCTGATGGAGCCTACAACCCTTCATGCCCTGTGGAAGCCCTCTGCCATCTGGCCATCAGGTTAAACTCTGTAGCTGGGACCCAGAGTTTAGATAACTCTTTATGCTATGTGAATGGGACGGAGAAAAGGGCAGCAGCAAAGGGATTTAAACTCTCAACAACAGACAGCATTCATGACCCTCTTCTGGCCTTGCTCTCATGCCTCAGCGAAGAGATGAAACCTCTGTAACCCCTACGAGTGCACGTGCAACTCTGCAGCACCTCCTCCCATTCCTCCCTCCCAAGTGAGATGGTCCAGCACGTCCGGTCTCTATTCCTAAATGGCTGCAGGCTGACCAAGGCACTGCTTCTCAGTATGCATGCTATCGCTGGAAGTACTTCCCAGAGCTTTCAGATGATGAGCAATTTAGCTGACTTTGTCAGCCCCTCTATGACTCTGATTTGAAAGCAAAGAAAAGAGGAAAAGAAGCCACTGACACTTTCTATGTTCTTCTCTTGATGCGCCTGGGAAGGAAACATTAAGACACAGGTTTCACTAGATATGCAAAGAGTCCTTTCAGTTTTTTTAGTGTGCTGTAGCCTTTTCTTATTTTGCTCTATTTTCAAAGAGTCCTTTTCAGTTTTTTTAGCATGCTGTAGCCTTTTCTTATTTTGCTCTATTTTGAAAGCATAATCAACTAGGACCTAATTCTGCAGTGCATATAAAAGACTGCTGAATCTGTGGCCAATTACACCTCTGAATATCTACAGTACCAAGAATCAGTTTCACTTGAAATACAGGTATCTCTGCATACTTAAAGAAACAATCAGATAGAACCATTTTACTTCCAGCTGTAAGAAACCTGACATCTGAATTGAGGCAAACTGAAATGCTAACTGTAAAGGAAGGTTGCAATAAATACAAATTAATGTCATAGAATCGTAGAAGGGTTCAGGTTGGAAGGGACCTTAAAGATCATCTAGTCCAAACCCCCTGCCATGGGCAGGGACACCTCCCACTAGACCAGGTTGCTCAAAGCCCCATCCAGCCTGGACAACACTTCCTAGGCAAATTGGAAGTAAAGCCCTTACTCTGAGGGGAAGAGAAATGCTCTAAAATGTTCTGAAATGCATTAGTTATACTAAAGCCACTATGGGAATATTGCCAGTATAGGACAGATGAGCAGTATGGATTCACTCAGTAGATGAACCCTGACAAAGTTGACACAGTTGACATATCTTCAAGACAAGTAACATGCTCCTTTCTTTTTGGAAAGCTAAGTTTCCTTCCTTACCTTGATTTAAATTCGCTCAGGCCAAAATGAAATCAAAGTTTAACCAAGGAAGAGACAAAAGAAGAAAGAGGTACATACTGGTAAATGTGGTCTCGAGTTACCTGAATACCCGAGGCAGAACCAGAATGTGGGTCAGAATTAACACAAAGGGTTGGAAAGCCCGTGTTTTCATATAAAACCCAGAAAATTATCAACACATTGCTCTCTCTAATTCATCTGAGTGTCTCAGGTATATCAGAGGTGTTTTACAGAAGTACCTGGTAAGCCACCAGGCACAGCAGTGTTGGTATCAGGACAAGTCTAAGCGGGGAAAAGCAGGAAAGTCAAAACAAATACAATGAAGCAGTGATTTTTAAAGCATATTAAACCCCTGACTAAAAGGTAGCATTCAGAAATACAATATCCTTACTTTTTAATCAAAGACTGCTAAATGAGCAGCTTTTAATCTACTTTAGCCAGCAGAGAAGCTCTTCTGTGAAGGCTTAACAAAACTTTCCAGTCTTCCCAGTACCTTGCCAATTTTCAGCAAGGCCATGAAGGGAAAGAGCCCTCCAGCCATCATCCTGCTAAAAGCCGAGGGTTGCTTTTAGTTATGCATTGACATTGCTACCCGGAGGTCAACTTATTAAACAGTTGTCCTAGGAAATATCCTTTAAGACACTGCTTGTGGGGGGACACTGCTGCTGTCAGCAATACTGCAACCACTCGGAAAGCAACACACTGGAAAAAACAAGTCTCAACATCCAGCCAAATACCAGGTAAAAATTGCCCTTCCAGAGCCTTGCAGAGATGATTTGATAATGTCCAGAAGGAGTCACGGAAGTCGTAGCTTCACTGGTACACAAACTTCTCTCTGGCTGCCTTACCAGTGCACTGTTCTAAACCAAAGTAGCCATTGATTTAAAAAAGAATCCTCTGGATCCATGATATTCCATTTTCCAAACCTAAACCAGACAGTCATGTAATGTTCCAGCTCAGTTTCTAAAATGAATAATTACATTCTTCAGAACTTCAGCCATATAATTATGGACACCTTTAGAGAAACCAGATATCCTTGTAGTTTTGGACTAATCTACTTGCAGATTGTTTACACTGAGTACAGTTATCTCCTTCCATTGTTAAACCCAAATAAAGTAGACATCGCTCACATAAAAAGAAGAAAAAAACCCTACTCTCTTTCAAGGACTATTTATGTGGGGATCTTCAAGGGTTCTGAAAATCCAAGAGAAATACAGATATATAAAAGGGTAGAATTAAGAAGTGAAAATGGCATTGCCGAAAGTATCCCTATTTCACTGACACAGTACATGTAAATGAGAACACTGCATCCTTGTTTCTTCAAGGCAAAAAACCCCTTCATGCTAGATGAAAGGAGTTTCTAAATTATAGCTATAAGTTTTTAACAAGAGTTCACAAGGTTTCCTTCTTTAAGTATTGTTTAGATAAGGTGCTTTAAAACAGAAATTCACCCTTTCTCAGGTTCAAACAAGATTACAGTTTCCTGTCATTCCAAATTTCTCTGTACCTCTGTCAAACCACCACCGCTCGTTCTCAGCAGTGAGGGTTCACCGCCAACTAACAACTCAGTCGGTGTCTCACCCACAAGGTTGGATCACTGGGACACTTCACACGTTTGAGATGTAGTGTTTCCTTGGGTGGGAAGGCAGGTAGAGTTAAGCATAACAAAAATAAAGGGGAACAATGTCCATGCAAGGCCATCTGCATAATAAGCAGCAGTCTCTCTAATGTTTTTTACTGTGTCTGTACACTTGGAAATCAAAACTATCTGCCAGAAATTAAGTGCCACACAGTGTGACCAGTTTACCTGAATTACCACTATCCAGGGCCAGGAAAGGAATCTGTGGCAGTGTCAGCAAGTTCTCACGTCGTGCCTTGATGAGAAGAGCTGCAGAAGATTCTATGCCCACCTCTCCATCCCTCCCTATTTCTGAGTCATAATTTCACTTCATCCATCAGTGGTGGATGCGTCCAGGTCTGCAGCCTTTGGGAGTAAGAGTTGGGGGGGTGAGGTTTACTGGAAAGCTGCTCACATTTCATTCGAGTAATCCTGTCTGCTTCCAAGCAGATTTCAGAAAAATATCAGTGTTCTGCTGAATAGCTTTAATGGGATTACCGTTAAGGCTTCTCTAATAAGTGGTGTTATTAAGTTGTCTGGCTCATACGGAGACTTATGCATAACCACTGGCACTCCCCCTTTTTCCTGGTTTTGTTACAAATTGGAATTACTGTCTACTTGGTATTGGGTTTCGTGTTTTAAAGAGGATTGGGTTAGGGGAAAATCTGTTGGGTTTTTAATTTTTGCCTATGTTAAAAAAATCCCTTTCTTTCAGCCTACGAAACATGACTTAAAAAGGATTATAGATGCTGTTCAGTACGAACAGCCAGGAAGTCCAAATCAAGATTTCACAGATCAAACACCTGTATAAATGATTGCAAAGGCCTAAGATTTTGCAGGAAAAAGAAAATTATATCAGATTTCTGAAGTCAGTCAGAAAGTCCAGTAGAAATTAAAGAGAACGGGCAGAGTTTGAAGTGATGTAATTTTTCCAGCATCTCAAGGTGAGCAATTTAAAAATATATTTATATTTAAATCACTCAATTTTTTTAAAAGTGAATGCACTTAGAGAGCATTAACTAGAATGTTTTGAACTTGATGGTAAGTCTCTGTAAAAGTGAACGAAAAAAGACTATTAAATTCAAGTAGTTCTTGATTCAAAATAAATTAAAATTGTAAGTAAAATTGTAAATAAATTAAAAAAATTACACGTGGTATCCTAAGATTAAAGCACATTGTGTTAACACAAATGAAGAACTGTTAAACACAGGAAAGATTCACCCCCTTGAAGACAACTCATGGAAATGACACAAAACTCCAGAGCTACTGTATCCAGATAAAGTGTTATTGGAGGAAATTCCCCAGAATATTATGTTTAAAGGGCCTACACACTTGTGGGACATTCACCAGTAGTAACTGGTAGTAGATTCAGGTGATCGTCAGGAAGGTTACAGCTGTGTTGGGGTAGCGTTGACACGTGCAACGTCATTCTCATGTACCTGTAACAGGAGTTAAATAGACCCTGACTCCAACACAGTGACTGCCAACGAGTTTTAGCACAAGGCAATTTGTTTTCCTTCTTTTATGGCTTGATCCTCCTTCACCTGTGCTGGCAGCAGAACCTTTTATTGACTCTAAAAGGTGCCTACTTTGAATAGTTTCATGTGGCATTGCTGAAGGAGCCAGAGCTGCTGACAGCTTCCAAAACTTTTTAAAATTCAATTTCCATTGCTAGGCTTATGGTAGAAGATGCTTTCTGCATAGTTACTGGCTTTTGAAGTTTTGGTAGGCATTTGTACATGGAGACAAAAATCCTAAGGCAATGAGTTTCAGGAAAAGATTTATTTATTTCATTTTAGTTATTTATTGGCTTAGAAAAACCAAGAATGCTGATTTTTCTTTGGAGTCTCCATCTTGATATGTGGGAAGCTGGAACTTCAAGTGGAAGAATACTAATACAGCACAAGAAACCTGCGTGGGCTTTGTTTTTCACGTGGGAAATAGCACAGATGAGTTTTAAAATGGTAATAAAAGTAATTGAGCAATTGCCAAGGCTTGTAGACATGATCTCAGGATTTCACTCACTGAGCAAATACCCTTGAAACTCCCATTATGGTTTGTGAATAAGCCACTGCCTTACTTTCTTAGAGATATCATCACTACAAATAAAAATATTGAATCCCTGGGGAGATCAGAAGATCCTGGTCTCTGTTCTCAGGTACTTTTATTTTCTGGGGTGTGCATGGGATTCCTGCTCTATTTCTTGGAAATGGAAAAAAGGGCCTCGGGATTTGCTACACCAACCAGCCTCCTGTTTTCTTAATATACACCTGACCTTTCCTAACTACCTGGTTGAAGGAGGAGTTCAAAACACAAGAAACCGCGCTCCGGGAGCTCTATAAGCCTTCTGCTCAGCATCTTATGCTGTGAGAAATTTCATTGCTGTTAGTGGGACTCCTCATGCGGAAAGGTGTTTTTCAGTACCATCAAAATCTCACCCTACATAAATCTAGTGTTGTATGAAATGTACTGCACATTATCGGTTCAGCTTGCACGTGCCAATAATTAAAGAAAACATATTCTGAAACTGTATGATTCTGAGACTTTAGGACACATTTAAACAACTTTACTTTTTTACACAGCATAAGGTGAAATCATTCTTTTTCCAGTTGCATTGGAAAATCTATTCATGCCCAGGTTTTCTGTGTTTTTCTAGTGACTCCCAATGGACATTACCAAACCAGGATCACTGCTGATTTTCCAGGCAAAGATATGGGGCCCTGAGGTATAAAAGAACTGCTTGAAAGAATGACTGCTTTTTTAAGGATGACTTCTTTCAAAATAGCATTATTACTATATTTGAAAGATCAAAGAACTGTTAACCATGATTCATTCTTCACTAACTTCTCAATACATATATTTAAACAAACAGTGGAAGAGCATGAAAAATAGAAAAATAATGAGTAAAATTTTCATAAGGAACTTAGGTTCTAAGGAACTACACTCCATTTTAAAGAATGATTTATACATCACGAGCACACTAAAACCCATCTTCAACAATTCTATGCTTGTGAATCAAACACATTTTCATCAGTTGACCTGTGTTTCTAAAGGGATGGTACAAGCACTGAGTCATTTCTGAAAGCAGTTCAACTTTTTCACTCAATGACCTAAATGTATTTACGCACACAAAGTTTTATATATCTCTTTGATATTTAAGCACCTTTGTTGCACATATTACCACAGAGAGAACATTACTGTTGTTCATTTTTTGGGTGTGTTAGGTGTATTGTGGCAAGAAAAAGGTTACATTTACTTGCAGAGGTAAGTGGAGAAACTTTTGATATTAGGCAATACTTTCTCCCACAGGATAGAAGCTGGCTATGATCAAGAGAAGCTGGGGACAACCACTGACTGTGATAAGTGAATATACAGAGATGGAAAAGGAAGGGTTTGTTGCTAAAAATTCCTCTGTTGTAATTCAAAGTGTCAAGATGCAAAACTCAGCAGGGCTGTTCCAATATCTGATCAAATCTAGGATGCTCTGATGACCTTTCTCGTTCTTTTTTTCTGTGAGAAGGATGGAAAGTCACAAGTATGAGTAATAGAAACGTCTTTCACCAAAAGGACTATAAGTCTAGTCTTTTTTTAGACATGCTAAAAATTTCCCTGTCTGTTCCTCACAACCCGTGTACATTCCTAATCTTCATGTGGTGCTTATTAACAGAGCATAAATATGGAATGCTAAATCTCTGGGTATCCCAACCTATCTACAGCCCTGAAGGAATCAGGAAAAATTAAACAAGAGAGTAGGCATACTTCCAGAAATAACACAGCTTTAACAAAACCAAGAAATATTTATAGAACATGTAAAGAACAAAGGAAATGCAGCATTTCCTCCACGTACAATTTCTATTAGCGTTTCAGGAATACTAGTCCCCTTCCATGTTGCTACTCCGAGGAGAGGGACCACAGCTAATACACCTAAGAAACTCTCCTGGATTAACCTGATTTTGTTGAGAATGCACATTCCAGTGGCATATCCAGTGCAATCCAGAATTGCTATTTTACTTGAGTTAAGTTTTTGAACAAAGGAATCTTAATATTAAACCTTTTGTCTGCAGATAGGTGAGGCTTACTGGTAGCAAAACTGCAGTGATCAAGTAATTGCATATCTCATTTTGTAACCACATAATGTTTACTAAATATGCAAAGTGTCTGCTGCTATAACAGCAAATACTGGGCTAGTGTAACCAATAGGAAGAAAAAATAAAAATGCATGACCAGTGTCTCCTTCAGATATCTTGAGCCACACAGCATTTCTGTAATTAATGGAGAGTAAAATATCGCAGAGATCATTCTAACTTTGAATTGGTAGATTTGTCTCACTTAGCATGGTGTGGGTATAGGATTGCTCAGTCCATTTTTAAATGGGATATTACAAAATAGCAGGCACTTTAGGAAAAACTTAGTGTAGGATTGCAAGACAAAAAGGATGGTTAGGGATCCAGGGACTTGCCCTGATTGGTATTTCTGCTGTCAAAAATTTAGCAATCTTCAGAATGATTTTGAATATTTATATCAATGCCAAAGTGTCCAGATTTTTAAATTTAGTTCTGAGAACATTTTTAATAATTAAGCTTTTGTACTTCAAGATTAAGCTATGATCTATTAGAAATGCAGATAAGGCCAAGTGTGGAAAGTAAACGACTCTGCAATTGCATGCAGCAGAATTCTTGCACGGCCTACAGTGGTGCTTGTGGTGGGATTTGGAGTACTGGAGTGAAGGTACCTCAGTTCAAGACTGAAAAGCAATGTGCATCTCTTTTTGCATCTGTTAAATGATGCATAGAAAAGTTAAGCAACTCTAATTTTAAAGATGCTCAGTAGTAGACCAGAAGAAAGCTTAGATTGTCTTCTCAATTATGTAGTATCCTTAGATATTTGGATAGCGAATAAAATGGACCCTCGGGTGACGGGGGAGAGATCCATGCTGGAGCTCAGTGTTGGAAGAAATATTTCTTCAGGGTATATGGATGGAGCCCACTGCTCTTCATGGTGAAGGAGGGTGAAGTTGAAGTTCTTTAGGGTGCTTCTCTGAAGCTTGCCTATAGTTTCAAAGGCTCATCAACCCAGACTCCTACAGTTTATCCAACACCATGGGGAGCTGGCAATGATAGTCCTGTAAGCATGAGAGGATTAGCTACAGATAGCTCTTCTGCCCATGCCTCCCTCTCACCTGGTAAGGCAGCTCTACTTAAAAAACAAGGTTAGCTTTAGACAAAGCAATTCTCCAGCTTCTGCTGAGTTACGATGCTAGGTGTAACCAGTGTTACAATTTATTCTCAGTCCACTTAATGTCTTAGCTCTATTATCTAGGCACTGGCCTGAGAGATGGAAAAAGAATCTAATTTCCACATTAAAAATATCCCTATAAAAATGAATCAGGCCAAACTGAAAGCCTTATTCTTACAAGCACAGGAGAAAATTTTTTTTTATTATTTTTTTATTTTTAAAGCAAAAAAAAAAGCACACCACCAAAGAAAAAGCCATGGCCTCTACAAGTGTATTCTCCTGATAAGACAAAAACTAAAGGCAAAAATGTTCTCTCCAAAATAACTGTCCAGGGACAATCAACAAGTCATAGAAAGGTACTCTCAGACTCAGTTTGTCAACCAGAGATTTTTGCATGAGTACGTCAGAACTAGTGAGCTTCTCCCAGTGCTCTTTGCTGATCCAGTGGTCTGTATAGCTGTGTGTAGCTGTGGCTGTTCAAAGCTTAAGCCTCACACTAGAACTTTCTTAAAATTCCTGATCTCAAAATAAACAGCCAAAAAAGGAAAAAAAGGTAGAAAACTGGACCCAAAGGCTGACCTGCACTGAAAAGTTTGAGCTTCTTTTTAATTTATCTAAAAATGAACATGGAAAGAATTACAACTAACTATCTGATTTTTCTTGTAAGTCAAAGATTATATACACAGATACTTATGAATCTCTCTTGCCTGGGCTAATGGAAATCTTTAGGCAACTTCAATACTATTCCTGCTACAATAGAGTCAAGTGCAAAGTGCATTGTAAATACTAGAACTGTTTATAACCTGAAAGGGCAAATTCAAATCCTGTTTAATTTCCATACCGTTGTTCATAAAACAGTCATCTCAAGAATAGAAGCATGATCTGCAAACATAGCAAATCTCTCACTTTTATCATCACATCAGAACAAAACAGTCCTCATTTCCAGTTTCACTACCATTTTTGGAAGTGGGAAAAAATTTTATCCCTAGTGATGGAGGGGTACTCCTGACAATCCAGAGCTGTCCAGGCTTAACAACAACAACAACAACAAGTCTCTTTCAGATTTCACAGATGATTTTTTTTAGTATTTCTTGGCATTGAAAACCGTAAGTGGTTGCTCATCACATTACCCTTGCTAATTGGAAAGGCACCACAGCAGCATTGTGGCTGGTGGTACTGGAGGTTTTCTGGCACTTGAGAGCAGGAAAACCCAAGGGACCCAGCAGACAAGTCAACACTTTCTTGACAAGGAGCTTGCTAAAAATAAGTGGTTGTACACATTCACAGAGATCCAGGCCTAGTTGTGAATGATTCATGCAAATGGGAAGGAGCCAGATTTGCTGGATGCATTAGGTTGTTGCAATTAGCTCATGAGCTGAACTCCTCATGCTGAATAGAGCAAACAAGTTCTGGAAAACGGAGATATGGGTGGAAATAATTTGATACCATTTTTACTCTGAGAGAAAATGGGATGTTTAGGATGTTTGGTAATAATATCTAATCCACTGTGACACTTATAGACAGTCTTAACACAAGTCTTAAAATAGCCAGGTTGGATGGGGTTTTGAGCAACCTGGTCTAGTGGGAGGTGTCCTTGCCCATGGTAGGGTGATTAGAACTAGATGATCTTTAAGGTCCCTTCCAACCCAATCCATTCTATGTTTCCAAGTCTAGAAACCAGGGCCAAAGCAGAAGACAGAGCAGTAGATGGCCTTTTGTTACTAAATATATATTTGAGTTGAATCCTGCAAATAAACTTCAGGCAAAACATGGAAATCTAGTATTAAAAAATTAGTGAAAATCTTGAGCCAGATTGGGATTGTGGGTGCTCTCTATGTCTAAAATAACTCCACTGACTTCTGTCTGGCTCTCTGTTAAAAGTTCTTAAAACACTTTGCCCGTTTCCCAATTTATCAGTCACCATTTTGAGAGTTAAAGTTGTAACTTTTATTCTAGCTCAAGAAACTAATTTTTCTTACTAGAGATAGTCCTGAACCACCTGATTGGTGATTACATCTGTAATCAGTGTCTTTTAGCTGTGTGAAGGACAGAGAAACATTAAAATAATGATGAAAGTTTAGTTAAAGATGACAGAGTTCATTCAAAAATCTTGCCATTCTCTAGGTAAACTTTCAGAAGTATTTCTAAGGGAGGATCATTTTGTTATCCATTTGTTATGATCGGCTTTTGCAGCAATACTTAAGCTTAAATGGACTAGATTAAGAACAGATTTCCAGCTTTTTAAAATAATTTAGCAGTTTGCCATGCAGGGAAGCAAAGCTGGAAAGAAAATACTCTGTAGGAGACAAAATATCATTTGCAGTTCTCATTTTTCATGCTGTCTGTTATTAAAACCTATTTAGGTGAAAATAGGGCCTTTTGTATCTAGCTCTCAGCTGTTCCTCTTTCTGATGCCCCTGTGAGGTCATAGCCTATTGTTATGATGACACACTGTGTTGCCATGGCAACGTGTCTGCATTCTGGACTGGGCACACCAATCTCAGAATCGGATTGAGAGAAGTTTGGTTGTGAGGGTTATTTAGTCACTGATGGAACTGAAAAATAGCAAACGTGGCAAGAAAAATGGCCTGTGACAAGAAGATGGAATTATGTGTAGAAGTACATACTTCAAAGTTTACCTCAACAGAAAAGGCCCACGGTAATTTGTTATTAATAGGGCTTCTGCATGTAGTTCATGGTTTTAAAATGAGAGAAGGAATACATCTCTTTCTTGGAAACATGTGTTTCATTTCTGGAACTTCCAAAGCTTTGAACTGCCTGGACAACAGCACGTGTCAGGATGGAAATTCCTTTGAGGTTCTCTCCTCCCGTCCCTTCCTGGAGCAGGGACTGGGAGAACAGAGCCAGAAAAAGCAAGCCTTCTACAGGCGGTGCCCGTGTTTCTGCTGCACGGGGCTGCTGTTTGCCAGTTTGGATTATTTGGGTGTAGTAAATCCCACTGTGTGTCAGCCCTTTCACAAGCAAGGTCTGCAAGAAGGATGATTCCTGCTCACAGAGAGGAGGAGAGTGCTTGAGAAACAGCGATACCATAGCCGTCTGCACTGAAGGAGCATGTTGACAGGCACCGGGCCTAAAATGTTATCATGGTCTTGGAAAAGGACCTGCTAAAGTGTATTCATGCCACATACAGCCTTAGATGTGAGTCATCCAGCACTGGGAGCCAACAAAGTGCTATTGTTGCACTTTCTCCTTCCTAAATCACAACGCACAACTTTGTTCTCCAGGAGGAGGAACTATGAATATGAGAGGCTAAAAAGATTATTGTTGACTAGCACGTACATTGATTTGAGTCTATGTAATGGCACCTCTGAAGTTATTTTAGAAAACAACAATGAAAACAAAACATAACACAACAGATTATGGATGAGAATTACATTTGCTATAGCCAATATACGATGCATTTCTTTCTGCATAATGATCTGCAGATGTCTACTTATAGTGCAGGTTAAGTACAAATTAAGAACCTCTTAACTGTTTGTGTTCAGCTGCTTATGATTTGTAAACACCGTACATTCCATGTGCGCCGGGTAAAATCCTGGCCCCTGCTAAGGTCAGTCTAATGTTCCTGCTGAGACTCAACATCACCCACGTTTTGTTAATTCCTGAAAACACCCTGCAATGTGTTTGAATTAAACCCTGGACTCTGCGGAGATGTTTATATCATCTCTGTTGATGTGAGAAAGAACGACCAGATTAGTAACAGAAAACCCAAACAACACGCACCCGTTTTTGACAGTTTTTGATATTTTAAGACAGAGTGATTGGAAGGAATAATCACAGCACAGAGTTGCAGAATGGCTAATATCTTGAAATGAGCTATGCTGGAGAAACTGGAAATAGGGCTATAATAATGTTTTATACTGTACTTATTTTTATGATCCCTGCGTAGCATATTGGAAGCAGCTGCGACATTTTTGAACACGAGGAAAATGTGATGGACCTATTTATTAAAGGGGGTTAAGAGCCCCAGGTGGTCTGGAGATTTAAAGACCAGGAAATACCAGAGACAAATGAGAAAACAGGATGATCTAAGCCATACCAGTTGAAATAGATTTTGATGATAAGGCACAGTTATATATCTGACAATCTAAGATGGATCTGTCACGGCAAGGACAGCATGACTGAACGGCATTGTGGGCGATAATTACATAGCCCTCTTTCCAGAGATTATATGCCCTCTCCACAC
Source organism: Gallinago undulata (assembly GCA_026546715.1). Taxonomy (NCBI): domain Eukaryota; kingdom Metazoa; phylum Chordata; class Aves; order Charadriiformes; family Scolopacidae; genus Gallinago; species Gallinago undulata. Next base: position 7,447,933 of record JAOTQQ010000032.1, read on the forward strand.
AGATTCACCAATCCTTGCTATACTCTGCTGGAAAACCTGCAATCCTTTAAAAGCACAAGAATACCTCGGATTTTTATATCCCACAGTTATAAAGCCATAATAATTCATAGACTTCATGTGAGAGTGTTTCCTTGCCTGAAATTGAACCCTGAGGAGTCTCAGCACATTCAGATCGACACAAAAACATAGAGCCAAGTTCTGCCTTCACATAATACATGGACATTTCCGCTTTAGTACCGAAAATCAGGCTTTCCTCTTTCTATCAATCATATTCTGTGGGAAACACACATGAAAGAGAGAGGCTTTTAAAATATATTTCAGTCCATCATGCATCTGTAGCTCATCTTGCCCTGGAAGCTTACGTGTTTTGCCGTATCACTGGCATTTATCATTTATACTTATTGCTCAGGGAACTGTTTAGCGAGACAATTGTGAATGCCTACAGAGAACTGCAGACAATCTCCACATATCTGAATGGAAACAATTCTGAATGAAAACTGCCACAAAATTTAGGCAGTGGAATAAATACAAATCCTATGTATATCAAGTGATTTCAGAGCTCATTTAGTAGGGCCACGACATCATGCTGAATTTTATGCCATTTAATCTCCATTGAACTCAGTTGAGTGTTCTGGGTAAACACCAACAGAAAAGCTAGCATTTGGCCAAACTGAAGGCAGTGGGAAAGCTGCCACCCACTTCAATGAGGCCACGATTTCACCGCAAATATCTTAACTGCCTACACATGCATAATGATGCCACACAAATCTCAGCCTGTAGTCTGCCTCACAGGCAGATCTGCCGCGGGCTCTTTGTTTGTTTGCAAACAGACTCAGAGCAGCATCACCTACACAAGTTTTCATTAAATGGGTCAGCAACAGACCATTGTCACTCCCACATGCAATAAGTGTCAGTATAAAGCGACATGCTAAGAATGTCCAGCTGGTTACTCACTTTCGTACTCCCTGAAAACAGCAATACGTGGTTTATAGTTTATAAATAAAGCCTAATTACAGTGGACTGAGTCTGCTCAAAATACAGAATATCTTCATTTGACCAGGAAGATCTGGGATTTTCAGGTCCTACTCAGGATGAGAAGCAGAGTCCCTGAAATTTGTTGCAGAGGAAGAATTCTGAGAAAACCATTAACTAAACAAGCGTGTAAGTGTGTGAATACAGTGGGGCTGACCCAAACCCACAAACCTGGCAGATCCAGGGACATCTCCTGCTGGAACTACTGTTGTCTCTGGCAAGCCGAGGATGCAGGGGAGCCCACCAGATATGATGCCAACAGAGAAGTCTACCCCGTGTGGCCTTTTGAACCCAACTGGTATTCTGATCACTACTTCATTTGAAATTCATGCTTTGACCAAAAGCCACTTTTGTTATGAATAGCTTCAAATAGCTTCAAGAAGAAATTCATTTTCATACATACATAGCAACAAGTTCTTTCTTTCAAGGAAAAAATGGTTCTACTAGCAATTTCTTCTAGACATACTCATACTGGATTTACACCCCTGAGAAATGCAGAATCAACCCCTCTTATAAATTACTGCTCTTTCATAATTGCTTGCTGAGATAATCCAAGAGTTACATTCCTTTCCAGACATTTTAAACCAGGGGCTCAGCTATTACAATTTCATACTAGAGCAGTCCATGCAGGTCCTGGCAAATAGACTGATGTTCTGGATGACCAAAAAGCTTCTTGGTATTCACTCTATCAAGACTACCTTGTTCACAATGGACAAAAATAAATCCTTCCCCCTTTTAGTGATGGGAATGTATCATAAGTTTAACCCTCTACCTGTCAGGAAGAATTACCACATTAAACTCCTCACAACGTTTTTTTCGAGTGAGTAAGTGCTTCCTGATAATACTTAAGCAAGATATTTGGGCTAAAACACCGTGAGTTCTAAAAAGCTTTCTATAAAATTGGACAAGAAAAAGAAAGCAAAATAAAAATAAATAACAAGTGGAAATACAAATAGTTTAGATAATAAGCATGTTTTACACATTAGTGTCTTCATCTTTTAAGTTCATAATAGTATATTTTTAGTATACTGTTTATATAGAGCAAGAAAGCATGTTTTTATCAGTTACCCACATATTGGGTGGGCAAATTTGAACCATTGAGACTCTTTGATCAAATGCAAAGAAGTCATCTCAATGTCAGCCCTGCTATTGCTTCATTAGGAGTTGTGTGGCTGAGGAATATCAGCCTTGGTTGATATTGTAGCAGTAATTTGCACTGTTGCTATCATTTCATGCCGTCAATCAAACTGTGGTCTGATAGTCACAGGTTAAGGCCACTACTGATTACTAGTTGTCTCAGTGATCACCAGCTAATGATGCCAAATTTAACAATCACAGTAATGATTTCCTCACTCAGGCTACAATTTATTCATTTTTATATGCCCAGTTCTGGCATATAAAAGAGACAGACACATAAGGTCAAAAAGAATTAACCTTTCCACATTAAATGTTCCCAAAATTTTTCATTCTATAATATGTTTCCTCATTTTCAGAATATTTTTTGACATTTAAATCATTAAAAGCATGGGTATGGTGGTGATAAAACTGAACTTACTGTCCTGGTTAATAAAGCCATAGTCAAGCCCAGAAGCAACATTGAAGAAGCCCCTTTCCAAAGGACTGTATAGACATGATCTGGAAGAGATGTTTCTTTCAAGACTTTCTCTGCTCTCTTGAACCACAACAAATGTTGTAAGACTTTTCAAACATATAACAATGTAATGTAATGTAATGACAACCTTCAATCATCCTATTAAGAAAAGCTGAGTGTCTTTTGGAACAACAAATAAAGCCTTAACATACCTTAAGGAGAGAGATTATAGAAAGTAGATCTTTAATCCCAACAGCAGACACTGCAAGCAAGAGAAAGTAGTGAAACATCATCTTTCCCCTGAATTCTTCAGTGATAGCCCAGGGCCAGCAATAACAAGCATGGAAATATAAAAAAGGACTTTAAATCATAGGGATCCTTCTGTAAGACATCATCCAGGAAGAGGCAACAAAGACAGGGAAGGAGTTTCACTTCCTAAATCATCTTCGGCCCATGTTTATGGCTTTGAGAAGCAATAAAAAGCTATCCAAAAGGAAAAGAGCAAAAGAAAACCCTTTTTTCTTCCACCATTTCCCAACTCCTCCTTACTCTATGTCATTCCAATAGTTCCAACGAGAATGAAACCTTTCTAGATATTCCTTTTCCCTAGCAAACGTGTAGCTGGGATTTTGTCAATTCACTTTCTCCTGCTGCTGCTTCACAGCTCAGGTACAAGAAGCATCCTAGCATTTACTATTACAAAACACTCTTTGGATAGCCTACAGCAAGGATTAAGAAAGAAACAGACAAATCCACAAAAAAAAGTTTTATTTTCTTTAACTTTGCTCACTCACAAATTTTTTATAAGATTGATCTTTTAAAGAACAATGACACATGCATCCACTGAAGTTAGTAGGAACTAAGATGCTACTTAGATATTTCACTTTCACATTCAGACCCAAATAAATTGATTATAAAGCATATGACAATTCAAACAATACTTAAAAAAAAAAAAAGTTCAAAATTGTTCCATATCAGGCAATCAAGGAAATCCTGGGAAAAAAAAAACATCTTGCAAACAAGGACAAATATAGCCCAAGAGTGGTGAGAGAACAACCATCAGAGCTATGTGCTTTTGTTAGATTTAGAGAACTTTTCTTTGCCCAAACATAAAAGCGCAAATTCCTCCCATTTTTTAGCAAGTCAGTCCAATGAATCTAAGAACAATAACGCTACAACCTCTGGCAAGAAAAAACGGGTCCAGCAGAGGGCACAAAAACAATCAGAGGGCTGGAGCACCTCTCCTACGAAGACAGGCTGGGAAGAGTTGGGGTTATTCAGCCTGGAGAAGACTCTGGGGGGACCTTAAACAGCCTTCCAGTACCTAAAGGGGATGTACAGAAGAGGTGGGGAGGGACTCTTTATCAGACAGTGTATGGCCTTTATCAGGCAAGCAATACGATGACGGGTAATGGTTGTAAACTGAAAGAAGGGAGATTTACATTAGATACAAGGAAGAAATTCTTTGCTGTGAGGATGGTGAGGCACTGGCAGAGGTTGCCCAGAGAAGTTGTGGATGTGCCTTCCCTGGCCGGGCTGGATGGGGCTTTGAGCAATCTGGTCTAGCGGGAGGTGTCCCTGCCCATGGCAGGGGGGTTGGAACTTGATGATCTTTAAGGTCCCTCCCAACTCAAACCATTCTATGATTCTATAAAACAAGAAGGGAAATTTCCTAATTGCCCTGTAGGCTTGTGCAATCCAAACCTATACCACACCTGGTGTCAGAAAAGGGAAAGGCCAGAGCTACAGGGAATATGTTTTACACAGATCCAAAATTCTCTAGCTAAGTCTAGGGTAGGCAAGACCAATTACTAGGTTGACAAGGTTGAATGTTAAGCTAAATTTAATTGTTTCCCAAGAGATGAGAATAACATGTGGGAGATTCAGTAATATTGTTATGATTTAAAACAATATATTTTCATTCTGGACATCATTCCTTTGAGATATGTACTGCTAGCTGATTATAGATATTGCAGATGGATGCTGCCACTTTGAAATATCCGTGCACTTTGAGCCAGTAAAATTGCAGTCATTGAAAGTCTCTTATATGATATTGGGAACTTAAGCCATGACTTACGTTTCCAGGGCAACACAACCAAAAATACCATGTATCAATTGCAGAAGAAAATTATAAGCATTCCCATTTGCTTAACTTTATTTGCCTTTAAGGGTTAGACAAATAAACTGAATTAAAGCAAAAAGTAACTGAAAGTTACGTGATGGTTTCTTCAAAATATGACACAGTATTTGCTATGAGTTTTTCTGCATTTAAATAGAGGTATGGGGAGGGTGGGCCCCTTGCTCACTCATAACAACTTGCATCAGCTGTTGACCGATTCAGCTGCAGCCTGCAAATAAGCTGTAGCTAAATATGGATCAAAATTTTTCATCTGCTTTGAAATAGCCATCCTGAGTGCATGGTCTCATACTGAATCTATCAGCCAGAAATTGCAGTCCTAATGTCTCTTTATGCCTTCTGATTTACATCTGAAAGCAAACAACCACTCCGTATACCTCTGTAAAATGACAAGTTTATACTGCAAAAGTCTCATGCCCCCTTGCATCTATAAATATGTATGTCCCCAAAACCTAGTGGTAGACAGAAAAGAAATGATGGCTTTTCCTCTGACCTCCAAGGTCCTGGATCAGGTCATGTGCTCAGATCCATTCGACCGTCAATACTTGCACACGTCAACAACTCACAAGGTAGAAAATACATTTAAGGTAAACTCACACTCCAGGTTCAGACAACATAATAGCACTCAGACTTCAATTTTGTGACTGTCATGTTATTGGTAACCGTAGAAGATTCATATGCATTATAGCTCTTCTTTACAATAATAGTGTATTGTCCTCTTCTTATAATCTGATAATTTATGTTACAATTGCAATATTCAGTAATGTGGTGTCTTTATGTGCAGTTTAACACCTGAAAAAACAGCTTCAGGAGCTGCTTTGGATCTAAATCCAATATAAACAACATAGCCTGCCATTTAATGCTTAGAAACATTTACACCACAAATATTAACAATGAAGTCCTTTCACTCTCCTTTGGACACTGCTTAAAAAAGCATGCTGATTTTGATGTTCCTAAAAGTGACAGAAATAATATGCAATTTAAGACACCCATTCAAGATAGGTTCTTTGTATTCAATATTATTGTTTTTCAGTCTTAGTGATTACCATCCTCGTTTGGAACATTGGTTTGGAATATAAGATCTTGATCACCATCCAATAATACTTTTTTTTTTTAATTACTTCCCCCAGTTTCATTGTCACAAATATCTAGAAATCTATTACAAGTAGGTAAACAATGCAAAATCATTTGCATCATAATCTTAATCTCTCTCTACCTTTTGTGTTTATGTATCAATGTATGCAAACCAATAGATTCTGTTTGCCAATTACTATAAATCTCTTCCAAATATTTTCCATACTTAATTATTGATCTAGAGTTTCTTTGTGAATAGATCACGGCATCTGCTCAAGTCTCTGAAATGTAACTTGGGGCCCAAGGTGTATTTTTTTTACTGATTCATTATGTACCACTTCCAAATAATCTTCTTGATACAAGCTATTATTATGAAATCAAACTTTGTTTCCCACCATTATGCTGTAATATTTGCTTTAGATTCCTGCCATTGCTCTCCTTAAATTGAGGGGCTGAATAAAGGGATTCAGGCATAGCCAGAGATGATTAATCTAAAAGCCAAGCACACCAAGTATCATTGAAGTCTGACTTTGATACTTTTAAAGCTATTTAGTTGTGGAAGCTGCTCAGCCACTCGAATACCAACTGATCTAGAAGTTCACCAGTTTTCGGGCTACCACTGAATGGAGGATGGCGTGGAAGGCAGCATGGGTTAAAGGAGCTTAAACCAACAGAAAAGCAAATAATAACCAGCAGATTTTATTTCCATAAACATAGATTAGTGCCAAGTGGTGACTTCATGTCTATGGAAAAGTTTAAATATTCTTGTCTAAATTAAGCCTTGGAGATTTTATTTGAAGTGATGTTTTCTAAAACATTTAGTAGAGCAACCGGAGTTCTGCCACGGATAGGCTAAGAAAGTCCTGAGAAGAAGCAAAGGGAGAACGCTGGCCCTCCCTGGAGCAAGGACAAGAGGCATTAGCAATGGGGAGGTTTGTGGTTGAATGCCGAGAGACATCCCTCAGACACCATCAGCACAACTGCTATGCTAAGGTGAAGCAGTGAAGTTTAAACACTTAATTTTCCCATTAGCAATGTGCTTCAGTTTTCTGCTGAGGAAGAGGAAATCATGCTGGGACACAGCTCTAAACTGTGTGGCAGTTACCCTGGAAAGGCAGAGTTCGGGCTGGGATTTCTAAACCTCGAGGGGTTTGCGCTCTCCAAGTCACCCATGCAGAGAGCTGGCCTCCTGCCCAGCTGGAGGAGCGCTGCAGAGCTCAGGTCATAGCTTATCTGTCAGACCGACCCTGGTGGAGATGCTCGTGGCACCGTGAAACTCCCTGCTGCCGCTAACCTGGAAATGAGAGGTCTGTTGGAAACCTGCCCGGCTCCCTGCCTGCCTGCTCGGCACACCCTTGGTGGTTCCCTCCCAGTGCCCCGACACCGCTCTGCAGCAGCTCTGGCTCTCTGCTCCCAACCAGCTCACCTGGAGAAGGGCTGCCAGAGGGACAAAACACCAATTCACAAGCAGCCTGGCTTTCCAGGAGCCCGTGGTCACCAGCCCTGCCAGTTGAGGAGAGCCCACCGTGTAACCTCCTTCGCAGCTGAAGCCTCGCAGCTCTAGGAGAGCCAGCGAGTCTCCACTCCCTGAAGGCGCTGCTCCCTTTCACAGAGAATTCAGAAGTGTTTGGGTTAGGTTTGGGTTGGAACGGCACCAAAACGATCAGACTTACAATCCCTCACAAAAGAGGATTGCGTTTCCTTGTCCTTGTCCAAGATCAACAGCTGGGAGTCAGCTGTGGCTGCCTGTGCCATTTGCCGGTGGATTCGCCCCGGCCAGCCCCTCTGCCAGGAGCCATTTCTGGGGAACAGCCCAAAGAAAGACGAGGCAGATCAGGAAGGAAAAGCTACCAGAAATGGAAGTGCAGGGAGGAGGCTTTTTTTGCCCTTTTTTTTGCCTTTTTTTTTTTTTAATGAATCACTCTTCCCAATAAGAAAAGACATTACTTAAGCAAAACAGCTCTGTATCAGCTACTGTCTCCTCTGCAAATGCAGTCGGAGTGCAAAATACAAGAACTACAGCTCCTTCCCACGCACCCTCCCCCAGAACATCCTCCTCCAGATTTGAATGCATTCAAACTAGGAATGTAATTCAGGCAAAATATAATTTCTTGGTATCTGTTCCGCTCTCAGTAAGAAAGGTTAATCTTCCTTTCCCCCAAGCTATTTGCTATTTTCTCCTCTAAGCTTCTTATCACCTTCTACACCATCCACAATATGAAGACACCGTTTTCGTACATCTCTAAAGTTTGCTGCTGCCAATGCTGTCAGGAGATTGCATTATTATAGGAATGTAATTTGTTTCCAAATCCTAAAGAAGGAAATACTGAAATAATATAGAAAAAGGTGCTGAACAGTCATAGCTACTGTCCTCATTTTACATGAGTTTTATAGAGTAATAAGGGTGATACATTAAAAGACATCTATGCACAAACTTTCTGGGAGTTGTTCTCACCAGAAGAGAAAATTCAATTCCCAGGAGACAGCTATGACTTTACTGCATGCAGAATTAAATGTAAAATTTTTTTCTTTTAGTTATTTTTCTCATTACAATGTCTTCTCTTCAGCATTGAACAAACAAAAACCTTTTAAATTAGTCAGAGCTATTGTTCATAATGTGTGGCAAGGAAGGAAGCACGTTTTTTTGTTGGATTTTTTTTTCTTTTCTTTTAAAGAAACCACAAAATGGAGACTACAAATACCTAGAGCCATGCAAGAAAGGCAAGATAGCACATGCTCATCCATGAAAGCCACAGATTCCTTACACAGATACACTCCAACAAAGTGAAAACTCAATTACGCAATAGCTTTCCCTGGCACCTAAGAGTCAGCCTAACCTGCTTTTTAGAAATCTCAAGCTCGCAGCCGGGTTAATGAGATCTACAGTCTCTTTGTCAGAAGCAGTAAGAAAAAAAGTAGAGCTACACTCCAGCTTTAATAGAAGTATCTAGCTTGGTAGAGACCTTTAGAATCATGCAGTCCAACCATTAACCTAACACTGCCCAAACCACAGCTAAGCCATGTCCCTAAGCACCACACCTCTCATATTTTAAATACCTCCAAACGGTAGAAGCAGCAGAGTTTTTAACATTCTTGTTCAAAACAATGGAAGTAATGTTTTTTATTTTTGCAGCCTATTTTGTCAACAAAAACAGAACCTGAAAAAAAATCTCAGTCATGTTTTTAAAACAGATTGAAGAACACAAATGCTATTAGCTGTCAAAATTGTAGCTACAGTGCAAACTAGAAGAGTGGGCTGGTCATACAGCGAATACAGACTGAGAACCATGTTTGGAAGCAGATCTGCCTGTGGGGCCAAACCGAAGCCCCAGATGGAAGCTTCTCCAAAGTTTGTTATTAATCAAAATGTGGATGAGGACTTACATCCTGTTTCCTAAGCCCATTTGACTACCATAGTTTTCATCAATAGGGTATTATAATCATCTGTAATTTGCCTTCCTCTCCATGCTTTTTACCCCCCAAAATCTTTATTCTCCATAAGGGAACCCATCAGGAAGTTGCCTCACATACATTATGCTCAGCTACCACCTCTGTACACATAAGAAAGGCTCAGAAGCAGATCGTTCTTGATGGCATGCACATTTTCTCTTGTCATCATAGATGGAAGACAACTCTTCTGCGCAAAGGAACTCTGTGCTGTCACTTAAGGTTCAGCAGTTTAATGGCATCCTTTCATGTTCAAATGCACTGCCAGCATCTGCTAGAGAAGAAATCATCTTACCTTTTGCAATCCATCCCTGCCACCTGATCCTCAGCTATGATGAATGAAAACATGACCTGTTTAATTCGCTTATCATATGAGACAGAGCAGCTGTCTTACATTTTTAGAACACGTTTGTACTATCTAAATTAGTCTAAATCTAATTAAAAGTACTTTGGCTTGAAAAAAAAAAAAAGTTACCACAGAAATTAAAGCTGCCGGATGTAGTTATCATTTTCTGGCAAAGTGAAAACACATTATCCCTACAATTCATACAAGAATTGGAGGCCATTGTGGGCAATAGCATAAAACACTTGTCCAGTAGAACAAATATTTCTGCAAAAAAAGAAGGTCGCAGCAGTTTCTCCAAATGATGGTGCTATCTAGATAACTTTCCAATTTTATTTTTGCGTGAAAAGAATTGCCTGACATAGATTGGATCAACATTCAAGGCGGGTTTCATGCTAAGGATAGTTTTCAGAAGAAATTATCTTTTCTGCTCAGCAAAGTAGCAGACAGGTCAGGTTCCTTCTGAAGCCAGAACAAACAAAAAAATCAAGCTCTCAGAGTCTGGGAAAATTAATTACTCCCTCCCCAAGGTAGAACTTTCCCCACACAGACAGCAAATCTTTTGAAAAATAAAAGGTGATTTTACTGGGGAAGTCAGGGAAGAGCTGGGACATAAGCCTGAGAAGTAGCAGTAAAGCTAATATTTTTCTCTCACCTGCCAAGGTACCTGTCCTAATTGTGGCCATGCTCCCAGAAGGGGTGGAGGACACATGGCCTGGTGTCCCCACAAGGGATGACTACTGGTCCCAGTGACTGAAAAGAGATCCCCTCCCCACTTTCCTCTCGCAGGTAAAGCTGTTCTGGAGCTGCCTGCTGCCTCTGCACCGTCCCACCTGGAGGTCGGGAGCCTTGGATGCAGCCTGTGGGCACATTCTCCATGGGCAACTGCTTTGCGTGGCATTTGCTTTACGTGGTGTTCCCTCAGCTGCAAAAGTCTCTAGACATGGTCAGGGTGAGCCATTTAACCTGACGCGTCTGGGGAACTGTTTATATTATTTGCCATGGTGATATAATTCTGTTAGTGACACACTAAAAACACATGCAATTTCGATTCATGGCTTTCCTCAGGAGCAGTGACAAAAGGGGATGCCACCAGTGAGCTGCAGGGCACTGGGGGAGAGAAGAGGGACCCCCGGGGCAGCACCCCTGGGTGCACAGCAAGGGGGGTGGGAGAGCAGCCTCATGTGTCAGGGTGGATAACCATCAGAAACAGCAACATGGGCACCTAGGGGAAGGTTTGGAGGAAAAAAAAGAGAAAGATTGCCCCAGTCAGCTGTCAAACATTTCTGAGTGAGCATGTGCCTAATGTAAAGGCTTAACAGGACCTGGGTGGTTCACTCTACCTACAGCAGTGGCTCTGGACATCCACATGGACCTCACCACCCAACCTGATTGTTGCAGGTGAGAATGATGGCTTCCTTCACCCAAGGCAAGGATGGACGACTAGGGACATCTGACAGAGAGTTATTCCTGCTCAGTGATGTTGGAGCCCTGTCATCTCATCACCAGTCCTCCTCATTCCCCCTTAGACTTCCTCATCAGCTCATCAGGGGAGTTTTTCTTCCCCTTCTTTTTTTTTGTGCAACTCTACAATGTTTACTTCCCATATACCCATTTCCATTGTGACTGATCCTTATTTGAGCACAAGAGGTGGTGGGGGCAAGAGCCTATTTTATCTCCATGGTGATAGTCTGTTCCACAGCTATCATCTTTAACTAATTTCCACTAGTATATAATTTTTTTTTAAGATTAGCCTATTTGCCTGGCTATCAAAGAAAAGCCATACTTTCTATAACACAGAAAGCCCTTTTATTTTCTACTCATAAACATTATAATTTTTCTTGCATATGATTTTGAAGTCCTGCCTATTTTGTTTTTCAGAGGAACCCCTTGCTAAGTGTACTCAAAGTGCATTATAGTTAGACAGGCAGATACAAACTGTAAATGAAAAACAGGAGGCATTGTAAATAAGTATGGAATATATGTAAATAAATACAGAAGGAATTTATACTTCACTGCTCTCAAAAAGGAGAAAACATCTCCCATATCTGAATGACCCCAGGTATTAAATGGCACTGTGTCTAATTCGGCTTTCATACATGAAAACATTGGGTATTTCCCATAGTAAACTAAAATGATTTCTGAGGTCTTAAACTGTGTGTTAACACCAGAAAGTTAGAGTATTCATTTGGTATAATTTGGTATGGGTTAGCAGGATATTTGCTATGAATATGTTTTCTGAGGTGCAGGTTGTATACTTACAGTGTTTGTTTTTGAAATGCTGACTTTTAGCATCTGAAAGAAATTAATATTGCTGTGGTATTACAGTCATTCCCTTATTAATAATTTGGCAGCCTTCCCTCTTCCAAAAACAAGGCATCCACTTACTTCCACGGGTGCAGCTTTCAGGTTGCTACAAATACGACGTAAGAAATAGCATTAAAGCATTACGTCTAATACTCTGGTTAGTGTGTTTTGACTGCGTGGGTGTAACACAGCAGAGTACCCATGCTCAGGGCTATCAACCCTTTACAACCCCTGTTTGTCTTTGTCGCCTTTTTCTGTACAATTCTGCAATGATATACTGAAACAGGTATCTTGAGGGTATTGATACAAAAGAATAATGAAAGATTTCCTTATTTCTTCTAGGAAATAACAATTCATAAATAATCGATGTCATCACCACAAATGCAAAATGATGATGAGGATTTATAGTTGTATTTAGTAGAGACCATTTAACATCTGCTTTTTAAGTCTAAGAAAATGAGAAGTGAAGAACCAAACCTGGGTAATTAAAAATGCTGGAAGACTGAAAACTTATGCATAAATTATTGTCTCTCCCTGCCTAATGTGGTTGGGGTTTGCTTGTTTGTTTTTACTAACAGGTAATATAAACCACAGAAATGTCAGACTTGTCAGCCCAGTTTTTCCATTCAGAAGATTTGTTCTGCATTTCTGCCTTGTCTCGTGGAAGGCACACCTCAAAAACTGCAGCAAAGAATGAAAGCCACATTGTGAAACCTGCAAGAGTCCATGCACTATAAAGGGAAGTGTTGAATACAATATGTTTCCTGCCAGTCTCAAAGAACTAACACTGCTAATGCTGGGGAATGATTAAGAAACAGAGAGTTCTAACAGTGACATTTAAAAAAAAAAGTTAATTAATTCTCTATGTTTAGATTTTTGATGAAAATATGGGGTTTTGTCCAGTCCTCAAAATACAGCACATTTGCTGGCATTACTTCGATAATTTCCAGATTATTCTGTAAACTTTGAATTCTTCTTGAGAGAATAATCTGCAAAATTAAGAACTCTGCTGCAGACCAGTCCAAATTGACTTCTGCTATGAATCCTCAGGTGTCTATTTTAACTATATAAAGACTATAGATGGTAATGCAGTTATTTGTCAGGAAGTTCTGGGGAAAAAAAAGCAGACGTAATTTGACTTTTAGGAATGTTGTTATTTTTGCCAGATTCATTATTAAATGTTAAGTTCATGACTGATCTCTCAGTACGTAGCTAAGATATGCTGCATAAAGCCACATAAATGGGGATAACTAAGTGTTGTAGAAATGAGGATTTCTTAAAAAACGTCAATTTTTAAACAATGCAATGAGAAAACTCATATCTTTATCAATTATATTAGCCAGTAATTTTCACAAGGTCCCACAGCTGGTTTCAATCTTCAATGGCAGAGCAGACTCACCACGAAGTGTTCATATCTTAATATAACTCTACTGCAGTTCAGTTTGGAATTGAGCCACTGGAAAGGTGGTTTTTTTTTTCACCTTCTTAAACTCTGTCTCAGGACAGCTGGAATTACATCACATTAACACCTTTAAGAGCATAGGTCAAAATCACTCTATATTCTTGGGAACCAGTTATATGTGAAGGCTGATCTAAAATCTCCTGCCGGCTCAGGTCCTTCAGCCAAGCCCGGATCATACTCAGACCTGTCTGAGCAAATGTGAGTGGACTCACTGATGTATTGAGAAGTTAGGCAAGGCATGGTCCTGTTGGCTCAGTGCTGCTCAGTTTTTCACCTGAAAAAGTGCATGTATAGCTAGAAGACTACTTGCAAAAAGGAGAAGGCAGTTTTAATTCTGACAGTTTAGTAAAATGCAATGTTTTTAGATGGTAAATGGGCAAAAGGACAGGTTTCTCCAGACTGACAAACTACTTCAGGCCTATATCTTCCCAAATTTCTGTCAAACACCACATCCTGGTTACAATAAGTACAATATAAGTAGGTTATAGATTCATAGATTCATCTAGGTTGGAAGGGACTTTTAGGATCAGTGAGTTCAAGCCAACCCTGACACTGCCAAAACCACCACTGAAACCCTGGAGACATTCAAGGTGAGGCTCGATGAGGCCCTGGGCAACCTGGTCTAGTTGGGGGTGTCCCTGTGACTGCAG
>JAOTQQ010000032.1:7462075-7484282 GCA_026546715.1 Gallinago undulata
GACTGCAGGGGGGTCAGACTAGATGGCCTTTGGAGGTCCCTTCCGGCCCAGATGATTCTATGATTCTATGATTCTATGATTCTATGTCCCTAAGTACCACGTCTGCCTGCCTTTTAAATACCTCCAGGGATGGCAGTACAACCGCTTCCCTGGACAGCCTGTTCCAGTACTGGATAACCTGCTTCCTGATGTTACTCTGGGTCTGCAAGAGGTCTACTAGTCCTTATATAGAGAGAAGCAGAACTATTGGTTAATTTATGACATGTAAATTGTCTGAAATGTGTATGCTATTTCTGCTTCAGAAAGTAATTTCAGGCTGCTCAGATGAGAGAAAATCTGTTTGCTATTCGTAAACACTTGCTGAATAGCTTAGGAAAACATTTTTCAGTGCATAGTCAGTTCCCAAGCTGTTTGCTCCAATTATTCTCCCTTTGTGCCACGTGGACACTTGGGTTATGCAGTATTTTTGTGCTTCCTGGCTGGATACTTCATAATAGTTCAACAAATGGCGAATGGTGATAACTACTGCCAGTTATTTTTCTTCCAAAAACCTAATGGTGTAGGCGTTCCTCAGTAAAGAGCAGACGTGATAGAGCTGAACCACTCTTCAGGCTGAGGGCTCAGGAATACTGTTTTTGTAATAGCTGAGCAGTTCTAAGCTCAACAGTATTTACATTGTAAGGCAGAAATGATAGCTGAGGAAAGGGTGGCAGCTAGTGCTAGCTCATCCAGCTATTTTTGTTTCCCTATTAGTACCTTCCCTCTGTCCCAATCTGGTTTTAATCCATCTCTTTAAGGCCATGTCTTTATAGCAGGAGTTTCTGATTTCTTCAAAGAATTGGAAGATAGACTGACATTATTTTTCTTTTCTCTTTGATCAGCAGACAGAGAAAGAGCTGCTCTGTGTCTCTTCCGCTTACCTCTCCTCCAGGAGCACAGACATGGTCCATGCCTGCTGACATCGCCTTTTAAAGATAGGCTTTTCTGTGCTGCCAGTGACAATGCACAAAATGAAACTTTGCCCTCAGAAAGATGGCTTAAAATGGCTCAGAGTTGAAAGGGGAGATTTCTCACCTTTGTGCCAAGCTGAATTGGTATCATTACATCTCTTTCCAGCACTGTAGGATCGCTCAGGTCCAGATGGCTTCACTATCTTGCCATTTGGTAGCTCCTCTTTCACCTCTCCTGCCCTGTGTTGTTTCAGCTTCCCCATGGAAAGATCTAGACATACCATTCAGAAGGAGCTACAGAGAGAGCTGTCCTTAACCCTACTCCAGACAGTCAGAGTCAGCCAGGCTGGGTACCTGCCATCCAGTCCGTGCTCCTGGGAAAGCCCATACATATACCATATACTTGCTTTCCCCCCGGCCCTCTTTTGTTGCCTAAACTGGTTTGAACATGCAGTCATTGTAAATCATTGATTACAAACGTTTTGCTGACATTTAGTATTTGTCTTTCCTGGGAGGATTCTGGAGCCAAAAAGGCTTTCAAGAAAACGAATATCTGTTTTATTTCCACCCTTCCGCAGAGCGCAACCACCTCTCTAGGAAGCAAACCTTCTGGGATTGCAGGCATTAGAGAAGCATTAGGCTGCCTGGCTCAAGCAAAAAGCAGACAGGCCTTTAATTTCTCCTCCCTAGAAGAGGAACTGGTGAGAGAGGGAAGCCTTGGGAGGCAGAGCTGCGTGGGGGTTTTAGTTGGAGCAGCATTACTGCTGTTACGCAGCTGCCTTTCGTTAGGTCTTGCTGGATATCACAGAAAGCTGCCAGGCGGATACAGAGCTTGAGGGACACCAAAAATACGGCAGCTTTCACAGTTTCACCTCAAAGTTTGTCATGCGAGGAGATAGGGATGAGCAATAGCATTCCTAAGGGATGGATGTGAGCCTTAACATCGCCTGCTGCAATGTACAAAGCAGAGCTCAGGAGTTCAGCGGTGATGCGATGGGGCAAGGCAGAGAAAGCAAGCTCAGAGCAGTGGGGGGAGTTGGAGGAGAGTTCAAGATTAAACTTTTGCCAAAGTAGCAATTAATAAACCCTCATCCATTTTTCTCTAAGCACAGTGGTGTCATTTGTTGAGTTGTTTGTATTTTATTGGCCTTCAGCCACCCTTACCTATCTCTCGAGTGAGACACTGCCCTAGAAGTGCAGCATTTGTAATTGCAGAGAAGGAGGGACTGTGAGACTGCACAGGCACCGTGACCTCCCACGGATGGTGCAAATCACCTACTGTTCACTGTCCCAGCTTCTCCATCTGAAAAAATGCGGAGAAAGTCTCTGACGTCTTTCTCAGGCACATTTCAATCAAGCCAAAAAGTTAATTATAAATTCTAGGCACTATTATTTTTTAATTACTCTCAAGATAATCTGGGGCCCTGCCTCCTTTCTGATTTTTTTAAGAGATTCCCCTTTCCCCGAAGCATGTAACCTTCCAGCTGCCTTAAGTGATTTGGTCCATTTCTATTTCTTAATGAATGTACCATAAACCCCAGCACAGCTCCAGGGTACTTTTGTAGAGCTGTCTCAGTTGGTACACCCAGCTATACGAGGCAGCTGCCAAGTGGTATACCCTAAACATTAACAAAAAAAAAAAATAAAAATCCAATCCAATCCCCCCAAACCACTTTAGACCTACTTTAGGATCCTATCAAACCTTGGAAAACGGGCTCACTATCTCATCCCACAGACAACAACAGGACTGTAACGAAGCGATCAGGGTCAGTGCTAGAGTAAAACTAGGAATTTTCACGCAATGAAGTTTGTTTAGTTTCTGTTCTGTATATGCACGTAGGAGGTTATTTACAACTTTAAAGGCACGCTATTTGACTGCACTATATTTTGAGATCGCGTAGTCCAGACACTATGTTGCTGTTACCCCTGTCCTCTCTATCTTCTGATAAAAGCAAAGATGATATAAATTCACGCTTCCAAGAGCACATGCTCAGCGATTAAATAGTCTGCTTAGGTTTTCCAGTGTGTACTTTTGCAGCTTAATACAACAAAAAATGCTGAGGTTTCCAAACCCAGTTATTTAATGATACTTGTTATCAGATGAAAACATTTAATGTGAGCCCATATCTCTTCACAAATAAGAGAGTTTCTCACTTTCTAAAGTTTCTCACCTTGTGACCTCAGAAAGAAAACAGTTTCTCTGACAGGAACTCTAAGTCATAACAGCATATTTCCACAGTATAACACAGCTCTTACTGCCGTACTCTCTCAATATTTCCTGGCTAGTATGGATTAAGAAGCAGTGAAACAAAACTATTTTTACAGGTTTGGTTGTCTGGCAAACACGCTATTTACTTAAGCCGGCAATTTATGAGAAAGCAGTCTCTCTCGCACCACATCGAAGAGCATTACTTCCACCATCCCACACTGTTAAAGCACGTGCATTTTTAGGGCAAGAGAATCACTCTCATTTAAACTCTAAACACAAGTTAATATCTATATCATAAAGAACAACAATAACCCAAAGCCCCTTTCCTGAGACACCCACTTTTTTTTTTTTTTAGAAAATCAGCAATTGTCATGATGAAGAACATCACCCTTCCAAACTGATCTGATCCACAAAAAAACTGACCCACAGTTTTCCCACCCTGGAAAGTCCAGAAACCTGTCTTTACATCAGGAAGACATCACCACCTGAGGAAGCAAATACTAGCCTCTTGTGAACCCTTACCAACGCTGAGCTGTGGGTAAGAAGCATGGACAGAGAGGGATGAAAGCTCTCAAGATCTTTCCATCCCACTGCGAGTTCTGGAGGGGCTGGTCGGTTTTATATTTGTTTTGTTTCTGCAGGAACAGACTGCAATATCCATGGAGATGACATTAGAATGCCGGGAAACCCTAACAAAGATGACTTGTTGTGGCTTGCTCTGAAAAAAGCAGATGTTTATTAAAATGTCAGCCAAATGACTTATGTGTCACTGACTCTGAGGACAGTACAGCAGTCCTGCAATGTTTAAAAAGTAATAATAATGAAAAACGGTCAATCATTGATATTGAGCGATAACTGGGATTCTTACCAATATGGTCATTTTTGTTAAAGTCTAAACAGTGGGGTGATGGTTGGCATCTCAGCGGCTGAAGACTCCTATTTATTTTCAGTATTTAGATCCATAAGTCAAACTGGTTATTTGGAAGGGACCGAAATTGATACAGGCTGCTTTATAGTTCTGACATTTCTGTTTCCGTAATGGGTTGCATTAAAGGTTATTGACCGTTTAGGGCTGAGTAAACCCATAGAGAATGTGCTCTGGGAAACTTTGGCACTAAAAGCTGTAACATTTCTTCACTTTAGTAACATTTATCAGATAATTCCAATTACTGGTTGCTTTTGCAGTTTCATATGGAGGGAAAAAGGGATTTACATTTATGACTCAATTCCCAGCATGCTTTACAATATATGCACTGTGTCTATTATTTATTATGTGTCCTTCATTCTCTCCCTCCACTCTTTCAGGTTGATACTATTTGATCAATCACAGTTTTGCAGCCTGACTCCATAAATTTCACTCACTTCGGCTTTGTCGAAATGTCACAGAAGAGCTGAGAGTGCTTTCTGAACCGTGGAGAATCAATGTTTAAGCCATAGCCTGGCGTGGTGATGTATTTAGTAAACAAGACTAAGCTAGAATACACCAGTAAACTCAGTCCTCTGGTTTCAAGAGCTGCAAGCACTCGGCTTATTGAATCATTTCTTGTGGATGAAGTGTGTGTATATGATCTGGAGGACAAGTGGGAAGAGCACATACAGAAGTAGCTTTCTCTCTGGTAATAAGGGAGTAGAGGCAGCAGCCAGGGATCCTTCCTGCCACACCATACTACTGAAAGACAGTGACTCATCAGAAATACAGAATTGCTTACAAAATACTTTAAACTTCATAGATTTCAACTGAAGCAATTGGATTCCCAATAGTGTATTGGTTGTTAATTCCAGATGGCTTTTCGGAATGTTTCTTATGTTTCATATAAATATGTTCATAATGATGCAAATTCCACCTGTAAATTATCTGGAAATCAATACTCCCATTGAGTAAGTTAATACTCCTATTATTAACTAAAACAACAGTATAACAATCTTAAAGTGTTCTTGTGAGGTTCCTAAGCAGTAGATAGACTGTTCCAGTTATCCTTCCCTGGCCACAGCAATTTGGAAGATCAGTAAATTAAGTGTGGCTTTTCACGGGCAATGAAGTTTACAGTTGAGTACCTCAATCTCACTCCTCAATGCTTTGGATTTGGTTAGAAACTCAAATAAACAAGTACACAACAAATATCGCATTATATTTGGGAGAAACAAACCAGCAGTTACTGAAAGGTAAATATATCCAGATGTGTTTATTAGTCATTCATTCAAGTATTCAAATGTAAATAACTAATTTCCTTTAAGTCACATTTCTGACTTTTGCCAGGAATCACACTGGCAAGCTAAGGAAGTTTAGTGGTTTTGGAATGGACACGGGAGATTGCATTTGCTCATTTTGAATATTCAAGTGAGTATACAAAATTGTGCTTACTTTGCTTGGTATTCTTATCAATCAGTGCCTAAAACCAAGAGAGAACCCTACTGAACATCTATAACAATACAAAGGTATCCCTGTGGATAAGGGTACTGTGGCATTTGCAATATAATTAGTTGATGCTGGGAACTGCAAGGTGGTCAATGCATTTACAGATGTGATTCAATAGGATTAATTCCAACCCATTCACCCCTTTCTGGTAAGAAATTCTTCATTTCCTATAACTAAGTGACTGACAACTGCATTGTTACCCAAATTTCACAATACAAAGTGTTAAAATTTCTGGTCTACTACACTTGTATGGATTAAAATTATTTTTATGAGATATTCACATCTGCTGAGCTTCTCTCCAAAGCACAAGTTAATTATTAAAAATATTAACTAAATTTTTCACAAACAAACAAAAATGAAACTGTCAAAACAACATCTTCCTTCTCCTTTTCCTCCTTTTCTGCCCAATGAAATGGAAAGCTCTATTCTCTGCCTTCCTTCAGTTTGGTTAGAAACAGCACAAATCCCAATGGAATGGCTGAATTCTTGATATATTTTTTTTTCGGACAAAGATCCCAATTTTGCAATTGGTTATACACATATACCCAATTATATGACTACCTCTGACACTCAACATTCGGTGGAGGAAACCTGTGTGCTTCAGAACTGTTCAAAAACATTGTCCCTATCATAGCTATCCTGATCTCAAAGAATGTAAACATGTCATAACTAAGCAGAGGAAAGACTCTAAAACAGGATTTACACTGAATTTTGAGAGTCTAACAAGTGTAACAAATAAAAGCTGATAGATCCCAACATTACAAATAACCATGAGTGCAACTATTATGATATGAATGGCACTTTCTTGGGTAGATGTTTGGCTGTTTGAAGATGCAATCTAGGAAGATACTTTAAGATGCCAAGTACGTATCATGAGAACAAGTAGGGAGCATAGTCCACAGCAAGATTTGGAATTCACATTTCTGTCTGGAAGAAATCTTAGTTATTAAGAAGTTCTTGATTACTTTTTTAATCTATAACCATTTGGAATATCTCGGGCTCTTTCCAGAATCAAACATCAAGGCAAAAGTCTGTGGTTACTGCCATCAGTTCCAAGCTATCCCTAATCCTTAGGCCAGTGACTGGGTGTTTTGTGCTTGGGCTGTACCAGGGAAGCTGTTCTGCTTTGTGCAGTCACTGGGAGCAAGGTCTAGGACATGGCATCAATCCAGTATCCTAAAAAAGGAGTGAAAACAATTAATCTATTTATTTTACACCCATTATAAAGGAGAACAACTTCACCAGGATAAACTGGAAGCATGGAGGACAAGAATGGAGCATCACATTTCTTGGGAAATGGGTTCACATCCAATTACCAAGGAGAAATTTAGCCAGGATCTGTCACAACCCTAGTGAGCACCCTGCTGAAGGGGGGACTCCTCCTTCCTAGTATTTTCATGTGGATGTTAAGAAAGATCATCTCAGTTGCAGTGAAGGGTTCACAGATGCAATTTCATTTTGCAGTTAAATGCATATCTCTAGCCTGGAATTAAGTTTCCAACTCTCTTTGAAAGATAGACTGCAAGCAAAAACTTTCCTCTTGGCTTTTCCTGCTACCACTTAAGAGGGTCCTGGCTTAATGCACAGTCTTCTCTGAATTTACTTCTCAGACATCTAACTCTTCCCATGCATAATATGCCATACGTAGGAACCTACCTTGCCCAGGAGTTGGGAGCTCAACATGTTACTGCTGTTACTAAGGTGTGTTGCATCCCTGATCCCACAGCCTAACTTATAACTGTGAATTTAATGACTATTCTTTGTGTGGCTGAGCATTTAGGTCAAAGTCTCTCAGCAAAACAACTGGCACCAGCAACCTAAAAGCCGTGCAAATCTGGGCTCACAGTGTGACTGCTCAAAGATTCTGTGTTTTATTTGAGTGAATAAGCTCCTAATGTTCTTCACAGGAATCGAGGCACTATTCCCATAACATGTATCATTTTCCTTTGAAAAACGTCAGCGTGAGCTCCCTCAGAAATCAACAGAAACTTTTCAAGTAGGATGGACAACACCCACTCAGCTAATCTTGTTTTAATCTCTTCTCAGGGAACAGAACTATTGCTCCTCCTTGTCTCTATTTTCCCTGAATTAAGCACATCAGATTCAATGCTGAGCCTCTTCATCAGCCCTAGAATATGGATGAGTAAAACCTAAGTATAATTTTTTTAACCCCATTTTATGCTCACATAAATATGCAAAAGCTTACCCATAGAAAACTTTTCTGTGGAAAAGTGAATTTCAATCCTCCTTGTTATTTTGTGTGATGTGTGATTTAAAATCTAAGAAAAACATGCCAAAAAGTCCCCATTTCTAACAGAAGAGTACCTATTTATTTAAGTCTCCACATACGCCTCATATCTAAAATGAAATTGCATTAGTCTTAACAGAGAATTACACCAACAAACCCTACATTTAAAAGTGACTTCATGGTATTTAGATTCAAATTTGCTATAAAGCTCAGCAGCAATGTTCGTGACTGCAGATCAAAAAACCCGCAAAAACCAAACAAATTTATTTAATTTCTAAAAGCTGTGATTTGATAAGGAGGTGCATGACAATGTCACTGGGAGAGAGGAATGAAGTTTCCTGGGTTCAGCAATTGTTCACTTTGGTGATACATTTTGATTCCTTTTCAATTTGTCCTTGACACCAAATATTCAACATCTGCAAAAGCTTCTTTGGAGGGGAAATCTACAGCCTAATATTTAGTTAAATATTCAATCCTAAGAACCATTTGTTTTAACAAAATATTACCTTATAAACACGAGTTTCAAATCAAACTTCGAAACCATCAACATACACTTTCCATTTTAACAATTTGATCTGTGCACTTTAGTTCAATTCAGAACAACTTGTCAGTCCCCCTAAATAATGCAAAGAATATTTTCAGACTGTTCTCTGGCCTTTAAGATTGCTAAAGGTTGTTCAGTGCCCTTGCAACTGCTACGTGCAACACGACGCCAGCAAAAACAATTTATGAAATACATTATTGTAGTTTCCAGCTCACAGTTCAGACACTTCATGGCTGGAATCTAAATTATGTGCCAGCATGCATTCAGTTGTTATTATACCACAGTTTGAAATGCAAGCCAGTCTTTAGTATGATACATTCTTCTTTATGAACCAGTGAACTATTTCTGTAGATGCAAATTACCCTAATAATTTACCAATTCACCAATTTTCTTCAGCAAATGAGCACTAATAAATCGTTACGTCTTAGAACTTATAAAGGTTACATCAGGTAAGATTTTACCAGTATGTGTGTATACTGGTCTCAGAATTTCTTTTTTTCCTCTGTCTGATAATTAATCTCTCAGTGATGTGTTGTCTTCCAAAATTTCCTGACACTAGAAAACGATTCTCAGCCTGTCTTACAGGCTATGACATTTCATTCACTTGCACACACATTGCACTGATTTTCTTTCTTTAAAGATTACTATATAATTATACTGCTCAGCAAGCGAATGACAGCTTTCTGGCATGAGCTAGTACTATTCAGAAAGCGACACTTGCTCACTTAAAGTGGTGCTGGGTGAACTCCACAACATGGACTAGGCAAAGAGATCTTACAGGAACGAGAAGATGATTATGAAGTCCTAACTCCCAGCAATCCTTCGTCAGGTCAAGGCCATACAGAAATATCACAGAATAATTTAGGCTGGAAGGAAACTCTGGCAGGCATTTGGCCAACCCTTCCTCTCTCATATCCATGCAACCACAAAACCCAAGCCCAAGAGCATGACATGGTGCTCTCCTTTGAAACGCTCGGTCCTGAAATGTGCTTAGGTGTCCTGTAAATGATACCTCAGGAGGAGTAGCTTAGAATACTCCAACTTCAGAAGAGAAAAGCAAGACTTGATGACACAAATAAACCTGCTATCTTATCCCTCTGCTCTCAGTAAAGCAAGGCATCCTGCGTCTTCTCTGCCAGTAAGGCCACAAAATCCTGGAAGGCTTCTGACCTGTTACAAGACCCCAGACCCGTTCTCTGTGGGAGCCATCAAAACCAAGTTGTTCCTTCCAACTCAATAATCATACACAGCTTAGTGAATGAGAGGATGATGATTTCTCAAGTCTGCAAAGCCATTTCAGTAGTAGCCTCAATCGCCTTTGACGCTACTAGAAGACCATCATTACACTCTTCACTACAACAACTGTCTAAGAAAAAGCCACTAAGTACTGCTGCCTCTCAGATCTACCATACTAGTGGTTCACATCAAGAAAAACGAATTCCCTGAGTGTTGCTAATGACTGCTTTCTTTTTCCATCTCCTTTTTATTATGGTAGAAGTCTCTGTAAGAAAGCCTCAAGCTTGGTGAATGGCAAACTTCATTGGATATGCCCTGCTCGAATATTTCTATTTTTGATTGTCTAATTAGAGTGGGCAAAAGACAAACCATTTTTATATTCAGATGTCCTTATGGGTTGCAGTGTTTTTCTTTTATTTCTCAAAATCACACAATTCTATTTTAAGCTCTTCTTCCTAAAATATTCCATCCTGGAATCCGACAGAATCTTCCTGAAGAAAATACATGAATGGTAATTCAAGAACTTAGGTAATTTATAATCAACGATTCAAAGCAAGACACTAGAGACATCTGAAACAATAGGAAAAGTACTGAGCAGAAGGGCATGAAAGGGTATGCCTACTCAGATTTCAAGGGAGCAATACAATACAGTAATACATCTATTAAGATGGGTATCTCCATAAAAAGTTGGCATGCAGGAAATGCAGCACTTCCATCTCCCTGACCCAAAATATACATGCAATATTCTCTTTTGCCAGTTGAGAGAATTGGATTTTTCCAGCTAATTTGTGCATAAAGATAGCATCAGATAATTCTTGGTCCAGCCTTCCCTGAACTAGGGCAGAAAGATGCCACTTAATTATGTTAATGAAAATTTCATCCCATTATAGGTAAACTAACTGCAGGCAACAAGCAGATGCTGTCTTGCAATTTCTTGAGGTTTTGTAATTTGAGAATTTGATTTGCTGCCTACTCTTTAAGTTTGTGGACATTTGCAAATTTTTTGGCCAGGTAGGGCAGAAATGCACAGTGAATGCATTTGTTTCTTTCTCAGCTGAGCTATAACTTTAAAAGTAAAGGGGGGGATATTGTGAAAAATGGAATTTGAGCCCGAAGTTAATTTGTAACAGGATGTCAAGAATAAATTTAAAACTGGTTTATTCCAAAGGAAAAAAGATGAGGAGCCTATGTGCAGAGTTTTTCAGGAGTTGTATCTCCTATAGAGCAACAAAGACACCGATAGACTTTGGAGTTTCTTTCTCTTTTACATTAGATAAATAAATTTAAAATATAAATGTGTGCACCGTTGCTGATGACATAAGAGGCTATAGGAAGTATTTTGAGAAGTACAGCCTAGAGGAATATTATCACTCTACCGAGACCTCACAACCCAGCTGGTGCCAGGACCTGAGCACGAAATGCTGCATTTTCCCTGGAAAGTATCATGATGTCTCAAACTCCAAGAGGAAAGGCTGGATTTTTGCTTTGTAACCCAGGTGCATATTGTTCCTCCAGCTGCTGCAGGAGGAACAAAGGACAAGGGAAGGTGAGGGATTTGGGGCAAGGCTTTTGCCTTCCTCTGGAAAACTAATCGACACTTTGATAGAACTGACACATTTTCAGATCTTATTTGAAGTTACCTGCCTATAGAGCAAGATAATTTAATAGATAACTAATGCAGGAGAACATGGATTAGTTCATTTTTTGTTTTGTGAAACCCTTAGTCTCTGAAAAGCCTTTTTGTATTTCGCTACCAATTCTGAGAAAACAAAAAAGAATAATGAAAATATTTGCCATATTAAATGAACCCCAAAGTGTTTTAAATCAGCAAAAACATAAATTTGAGACACTGGTAAGAAAAATACTATCTTCATTTGCCTCATAGAGCTTAGTTTCATTTAAAATATTTTGGGTGAAATTCTGTATTATCACACCCAGAGCGAGTCTGGAAAAGGACCAGGAATTTTTAAACGGCTGTAGTAAAATGTGATAGTATTCTTGGATGGGAAATATTAGACAGATGGAAGGAATCCTACTAATGCCCAACAATGCATCAAGCAATGTAATTACATGCTGTAGCCAGGATCCAGTTACTAATGCTTTGCAAGGCATAAAGGTATATGGAATCAACTATTTTTACAGCTGCCATAAAATTACATTCTTCATATTCCTCTACCTTTCTTAAGATGCTCTGTGCATTACAGTATGCAAAAATTCTAGGTACTAGCAAAGAAAAATCAGAAATTACAACAAGACAAAGTCTGTTTTAAACCCACAGCACAACAGACAGGATTGTACAAGTGTGGTGTGGTATGGTATATACAGAAATCCCCTGACCTAACCCAGTAAACTGTGTTTACCAATTTAGAAGCAAGTTCTCAGCAGTTTAGGGTTAATCCTAAAAGCTGGAGGCAGTCTTTTCCTAGTAAATTAACGTAATGCCAGCAGAAATCCCACAGTTATCCCATAAACACATATCACTTGGCACTGACAGGCTAGTGCACCCCTGGGTTTGTAGGAAAGTGCTGCTGCCCCAGGTCTTCCACCCTGCCCATGACGGTGCAGACTTCCTCAGGGAATAAACTCAACTTCTTTTCTTATATCTGTGTACTGCATAGACCTAAAAGTATAGGTACATGTACATATCTATGTGTAAGTCTCTATATCTGTACTCTTGAGGCTACATCATTGACTCCAGATTACAGGTATGGATTTGTGTGCACATAACTCCAGTGCTGTGACTGCTCAGTTATGGAAGTGAACTGCATTGGAACTAGTTGCACCTCCATACACAAATATAACTTTACTACAACTGCATTTGTTTTGCAAAGTGTATTGAATTTTAATTATTCTAGATTTGTCACCTTTTTATGTACCACACATCTGTAAATAACTTTAAAAGAATATTTTCTCTTGCAATTCGCTTTTGTTTGTCATTTAAACTTCATTAATTGACTTAGCAAAAAATCAGCTTCAGATAATGAGGAAGCCAAGGAAGAGATTAGAAGCTAAGGTTCAATACTATTTGTTGCATATGGTAGCATTATTTTCTGGAAGATTTCACATTCTTTTCTTAATAGTTTTTCCATTAATTTCAATCTCACTACAGCTAAGTTAAGTTATAAACTGGTACTTGCCAGAGTCACAGTCACTATATATCCAAAGTATATAAATTTAACAAATCATTCTATACCAAATACACTATTAGCTTTTTAAATTTATTGTAGCCTTTCCACATGTCAGCATGCTGCTGTTCTAATTCAGTTCATAGTCATGTACATGATACTGTCTAATGACTATTGCTAAAGTGGTCATGGAACTTGCTCAGATAGCTTTTCTTGGCTATGCTAATGAAAAACTCAAGTTCAGAGGTGAACAAGAGTCATTTCTAACTGTATTATTTTAAATGGATGCTGGTTGGCATTGTCTTCCAAGTTATGTACACAACAGTTTTTCCGATTCATGTTTTGCCTTCCTGTATTACTACTGTTCCTGTTTTGAGCAAGTTAAAAGATACAATTGGTGTGATCATATCATACGCTGTGATACTGAAAAGGCTTCTTCTCACACTGAACTCTAGCAATATTTTTGTTAAATAATTTTCTAATTGAATCCACGCAGCACTTGTTCCCTTTTAAGAGAAGGGAAAATGTCAGCTTCATACCAGGATATGATTATCTAATCACTTCCATTATCTAATTACATATTTTCAATAGCAGAATCTTCTAGAAGAATCATTTCTGTGGCAGTACTTTATTTGTTGTCCCTTTCTTTTCAGAGATTTTGCTTATTGGAAATACGTCCTTGGGCTTTTCTGTAACAAGCTGACTGAATATTGCTGTTGAAAATTTGTGTTCCACACATGCCAAGAAGAAATTAAATATAAACAAAAACACTAGGAGAAAATTATAGAAGAAGATTGCATATGATGATAAACCAGCAGCACTTTTGCATATATAGTACAAAGCACACCCTGCACTAACACAAATACCAAATAGAGCAATTTCTATGATCCTTCAGATCCGTATTCATCACAGATTTTGTTTTGGACTTAGAATTAGCGTGGATAGTAACAAAAATCAGAGATTTTAAGTTGATTTCATTTTCAGAGATTAAAGCAAAGAGATTGAATGAACAATAAACATTGCTGAAATTGAAGTTTGGATATAAACATTGTCATTCTTGCAAACTTTTCTAGTGCTATAGATCTTCCCACATTATGCTCAAAGATTACTTTTTTTTTTACAGTGGCTTGATGAAAGGTAGCAGTACTTTACAGATATTATAAATTGTGTAAAATAATTGCTGGCCTTGGGAATTCTCCTCTCTTTGAATGACATTTAAAATAGATGAAATTTAATTAAGAATACATATATCATAATTACTCTGCCCAATTTTCCTCAAGGCTTCCCTTTCACATCTAAACAGTCTCATTTTCTATTTTTCCTACACAATGGCTCTCAGCTGGCTGGCACGAACTATTATGCCTATGTCAAAAGTGGCTGGTGCAATGTCAAAGCGTTTTTTCTCTGCTAAACCATGTCACAAGCAATTTAGTATAATACAACTGGGAGTTCATAATCCCTAACACAGCACACTGTAAGCATTAAGCTACTCACCAGAGGTCTCTTCAGAGATATTCAACTTGTATAATCCTGAAGATAGCTGAAGCTTGAAGGCTTTAAACCTGTTTCCTAGCAGACCAGAAATCCCTCTTGAAGCATTATTATGAACGTGGTGTGTTTTTTTTTTCATTTGGTACTCATAACAATATAGATAACATTTTAGAATACAAATGAAAAATGTTTTCCAAAAAAGCGTGTGTTTCTGGACAAGCACATATCTCCATTACAAGGATGAGCATGTTTTGGAGAAAATATGTGATATTAACTCTTTTCTCTTTCCATCCAAGGAATACTGTATGCACAGCAGCAATAATAGAGATTGTAATGTTGTTGAGCAGCATAGGTAAAATAAATCTGAAAAATTTGCCTAGATATTGGTTTCCACACCATAAATCTCATGTCCTTCCTTCTCCTACACTTAGAAACCTTCCTGGAAACACTAAACGTAATCCATTTTATTAGATTGCAATGAAATCTCCTACTATGTGTCAGAATCCATGACAATTCTCATTGATGTAACAAGTCCATGGATGTAAAATAGATGGAGATCACACTGATATCTTTTCCTTTGCATTGACTCAGTGAGAATTTGGTCATTTGTTCTTACCTGAGCATCTGGAGGGGATGACTTCAGTAGCACCGTCGTTGCTTTTGGCCAACACTGCTTCATCATTCTTGGTCTTTACATCTTGGTATCAGTGCAGGTGAGGGAGGGAGTCGGGGCTGGGAGGTGGGACGACCAGTGTTTGCTCCTGGTGGTCACTGGGGCAATTATAAGTATCTCACGTCCTCCATACTTGGATTTTCTTCTCTGTAAAACAAGAATCACAATACTGACCTCCTCTGTGGTTTGTGCTGAAACGGTTTCCTAATTTAGTTCACTTTTAAAAGATTTTTTTAAATAGGAGAATCTCTTTTTTTTCTTTTTTTTTTTTTAATAGGCCATTTAAATTCATATTTTATGAGTTCCTGTCAGAGAGATTGCCTCTCTTTCTTAGCAATTCTTGAAGTGGTAAAGATATTGGTTAAGTATTACAAAGTAAGTAATTAGGCCTTCAAATTACCGTTAAAATTGTTTTTTAAACTGCTGTCTACTGAAATAAGAACCTTTTGATCCTATAGTAGGGAATGAAGTATCTCACTGTTCAAAATACAAGATCAGGTTACTCTTACATTAAATGTAAGAGTACATACATTATATTTATATATAAACTGTTTCTAACTAAATGTTACAAAGGAGTTTGTATCATCACAAGCAATTATTTAAGAAATAATCAAAAGACTTTTTCCCTTCAAAATTAAATTTAAGCCTAGCTGTAACCAAACACTTCCCAACTTTGTTTTTGTTACATTAGTAAGGACTTGTTAAGAAGTCACCTTCAATAAGAATATCTGTAGAATAACTTATATATATTTAAAAGGAAGGTTATTTTCTTGAAGGAAAAAGCTCCATGATTATCTTTTGTTAGCTTAAGGCACCAGCTAGAACATATTACTTCTCTGGGAGATGTCCTAATTAAAAATATCCTCTCAAAACAGCTTAACAAGGAGAAGGTCTCCTGTTCTTTAAAAAGATACAGCTGTTACTTGATTGCCTTTTTTTTTTTTTTATAAACCCAAATGGCTGCCTTAATTATAGTCTGCAATAGCTTCTCCCCAAATTAAAGGTTATTGTCAAACATTCTCTACAATACAATCTTAAAGCAAACTGAAAGATATAAAAACCCATCCTGGAGTTTATGCTGTTGAGACCTGGAGGCAACAGGCCTAGTTTTATGGTAAAGAAAAGCATTCTCATTAACAATCGTTATGTCTGCTGCTTTCTGAATGGTGCCAGTAATTGCCTAGGAGTCTGTATAATTAGCTTTAATACTGAAAGAGGGGTGATTAAGATTAGATACTAGAAAGAAATTCTTTACAGTGAGGGTGGTGAGACACTGGAACAGGTTGTCCGGAGAAGCTGTGGGTGCCCCATCCCTGGAGGTGTTCAAGGCCAGGCTGGATGGGGCTTTGAGCAACCTGCTCTGGTGGGAGGTGTCCCTGCCCATGGCAGGGGGGTTGGACTAGATGATGGATCCCTTCCAACTCTAATCATTCTATGCTTCTATGACTCTATGAATCAGAAGGATGCAAACTATCATGTTCTGTAGGTCATAGGCACACAAGGAGCCTCTAAATACTTTACACTAGAAAGAAGGGCACAATTGTTATTAGTTAAAAAAAAAACATAATAAATAATAATAATAATATTAACAACTAAGTTTGCACTGGCAGTGAAATTAGTGTTTCTTTCTGTCAAAAAGGTGGTGGTAAGCAACACAGAAGCAGCGTCAGGGAGGAAGACACATGCTGTATGGTTTCTGGGAAGGCAGTTGAGCCAATCCCAGCCCCGCCGCTGGGGTTATGGAGCATTGCAGGAAAGTTTCCATCCCCAGAGCATGTTGGGGACAGAAGGACTACCTCCTCTGCCGGAGACAGACTGTGGAGCTGCTGCTTCCCTTGGTGTTGCAGAGCTGGCAGGTGCCAGCTGCACTTGTACCAAACCCTCTGTTTTCAGCCTGTTCCTCTGGCTGTTTTTTAATTTTTGGCCATTAGTCTGAAGAGATTCAAACCAACAGCTCCTGTCTATGAGGAAGAAGGTCCCAACTATGAAGGTAAAAGGGGATTAAAAAGAGAGAAAAGAGGGGGAGCATTCCCTGTACCCTTCTTCTTGCAGCTGTGATGTGTGCAGAAAATAATTTTTGATCCCTTGAGAGACCCCCAAGAAGAAGCATAACTGTCTAGCTGAGACTCAGATACCTTTGCCTGAAGCACTAGATATATTTTTAAGGACTTCCATCCACACACGGATCTGCTGTGACTGTTTAACTTGTGAAATCTGATCGCAGCATAAAGTGATATGACTTAAGGCAGAGGCAGGGCTCTAAGTAAGAAAGAAAAATTATTGTAGTGCAGTAAATAACAGCACTAGAAACTCTGTACAATATAACTTTTAGACAGATTAAAGCTACCTTAGATTGCAAATTTGTACAATCTTCTACCATTAACCGTTTGGGAACTGCTATTGATGGGCAAAAGAATGTAACTAATTCCTGAATCATGCATACTGACATCATACACTGATTACTTGATCTCCTTACGCAGTTAGCTCCAAAGAGATTACTGTGATTATGAGAATGAATATTTATGTTTATTTTAGAGGAACAAAGACATTATTTTCCATTATTATAAATCAAGTCAGCAAAGTTCACTGTAACTTTTTCCTAGACATAGAGATTACTTTCTTTTCCTCACCACTGATTTTAAATCGTGGCTCTAACCTTGCATCAATCTAAAATGAACCTAGTCTAGATGTACAGTAGTGCAAAGGAAATGCTGAGCAGAAGCTCTGAAACTTTATATATGAGCAGATAAGATGCCCCTGCTCAGAATTGTACCTATGGGGTCCTTGGAATGATTAAATCAAGAGGAAAATATGCAAGAGGGGGAATTGATTTTCCTCCCACACATGCTATTTCCCTTTGGTACTGTCTCACTTTCTTATGAAACCTCCCCTCTGCTTCCCATAAACCCAAACTGTATTTGTGCATCTTTACCCCTCTGTAACGGATGTCAGCCAGAGGAAAGTCAGAGAGCAGAGCAAGGAGAGACTGGAATATGCTTGTTCATACTTCCAAGTGATTTGGACAAAAAAGCAAGCTAAAAGGAGTTAAAAACTTCCACTGTGGCAAACCTGGCACACTGTAAATTTAGGAAGTTTGTGTGGTGAAAAGAAATAAAGATTAATTTGAGCATAGATTACACTTCTGGTCTTTGAAGACTCTGGGATCAATAGCTGAAAGATACCCTGCTCCAGAAATCTAAAGAGGAGGAAACTGCATCAGATCAGCTAAAAAATTCTGACTGCTCATCTTGAGCTCTAGATTTTTACACCTGTCTTTTATTTCTGTTCTGACTGTAACTTTTACTTTAAAAAATAGCAGTAGCAAAATTACAAAAGAAAATCCTTTGACGATTTCAAACGGCATAAAATTAAAATAGGAGATCTCTCTGAATATCTACGGTCTGCCAAACATTTTCAATATAAATGAATTTCCACTTCCTAGAGAATTGTGTGAACAAACCAGATCTTCTCTGTGTTTTCAAGGAACCCCAGTGATCTCAGCAACAAAACCTGTCTGAGATACGCAGCTTTCCAAGACTTTCTGACCATACTTGAACCAAGATAGAATTTGAGGAATTAATCAGTTTTACCCAGAGGCATCTTTTTAATTGTAAGCATAACAGTGTGTTACCTTAATGTAGTACGTTGATAGTCATATTACTGAAAAAGAGACCAGGAGGACAAATGGCACTCATTTTTGCTGGTCCCAAATGCTTCCTCAGAGAATTTTAAAAATAAGCGTTTTCTAGTTTGGAGGTAAAGACAGAGTGAAGAGAGCTTTGTGGTAATATTGGAACTGCATTTTGCAGCCAGTGCTGCAGAAGCAAGGATGGACTTGTACTGCAGAGTGTGCCAGTCACTGCACTGGGTACTCACAGAGCTAATGGGAAACACGTTGAAAAACGAGCTTGCACCACAACAAAGACATTAATCACAATTTGTTGGCATGAGTCTGAAAACAATTTCTCTGGGTCTGCATTGACTGCAGTTATATTTGGCTTTGAGTCTCATCAGCATTTATAGTTCTCAGAATACTGTAATATAAACATTATTTCAGTGGGGCAAACTTCCATTAGATTTAAGGTCCATGAAATGAGAGCGCATTTATCTTTGAAACAGAATCTAGATGAAAGCGGCAGCAATTTGCCAGAGCGGTCTCCGATGCCGTGTGGTTAAGAAAAGACTGCAGTCCCAGCAGAGCAAACACGGCTTAAAAGCAGGATGGAGTAAAGACTCAGGGGTTCGCTCTGTAATCACACCTCAGGATTGGGATGCACCACAAATTTAGCACAGCACCACAGCCGGGACAACCTAATGATTACAGTCTGAACATATTTAATCTCTTAGACACAAGCATCTTTTCTTCTCCTTAAACCCAGTTTGAGTACGGGATGGGCCAAACAGCATGAAAGGGCAGCAGAGAGAGCGCCTGCAATCAGATTTTCATTGGTCCCTTAGGATGAAAGAGGAATATGTGAGTCATTTTCTTGTACAATGGCAAAGCCTAAGTCCCACTGCATCTGGTTAATACCACGGACTGTCCAAACAGTATTCCATTGTAATTTGTCACAGGCTACAGTGCGATCATAAATGTTTCTTGGAGTATTTTTTACGGGTTTTGAGCTCAGCAATAAAATACTGTTCTTTGACAAGACTTTCAGTTACAGAACTCCTACACTAACGCCTAGTAATAAAACAATTTCATCAATAAGTGATAAATGATTGTCATTAGTTCTGCACTTATATGTTGAACAACAGAATACTGGAGCACAGTGACGGAGCCGTTCACGTGGGCTTGAGTTTTTTGGGTTTTGAGTCTTTTTACACCGATGTTTCATAAGCCGCTCATGTGGCAATAAAACAAAGTTAGGGAAAACATTCAGGAGTTTTTACAAAAGATACCGAATTGTTCTGTCTGATATGCACGCAGTCTGGTGGGAGGAAAAGGGCTTGTGGTTTGCTTCTTTTCTTTTATTTTTTTAAACCAATATGGAGATTCTTGCTCTGTGAGGTAGCTTTCCTTTTTAGTCAGCCTGTTCCTTGTTTGTAAAGATCCCCTGCCAGCTGATGAGCAGCTGATGCAGTAACAGCTAAGCAGTATTCAATCATGCTCTGTTTGGATTACTTTAAAGTAAACCGATCCTCACTTTGCAGTAAACTTGAGTCTGAACAGATATTTGGGGATTAAGGTGGTGTGCAAAATGAGCAGATACGTTGTTCTGGTTTCTCCTAAACAGCTTCACAATAGAGGGGAAATTCTGCCAAGAAGCTGGTAATTATGAACCTTGAAAAGAAAGTGGAGATGGACATCATCCTAATTGCAGCACATACCTCCCGCTGGAAATCAATTTTACTTATGAACCACAAAAACATGGGTAAAACTGAGACAAAAAGATGCAGTGCAAAGCCCACATGAGATGGAGGCAGCAGGTCTTCACTTTACATCAGGCCACCAGGGTCACAGGGCCACGCTGGGCACCTCATGCTGCTCCACCACCCCAACACCAATGCAGCCAGGCCCAACTGCTTAAATGTGGTCACAAACCCAGCTGGCGCAGATGTGACAGGGCTTGCTGGCCCAGGCAAGGAGCTGCACCAACAAGTCTCCACCTCTTCAAAGGCCAGCTTGGGAGCATCACCTTCATCCAAGAGCAGGTGGACTGTTTCTCCATTTTCAGGAGACGGAGTGCAAGACAGTAGCATACAGAGAAACACCTGAGGTCCCACAGGCTTGCTAACCCTGACCTGGTGCTGGCTCCTTACGTGCCCTTCTGGTCAAGAAGGCCAATGGTATCCTGGGGAGCATTAAAAAGAGCTGGTGACCAGGTAGAGAGAGGTCATCCTCCCCTTCTACTCTGTCCTGGTGAGGCCACAGCCGGAGTACTGTGCCCAGTTCTGGGTTTCCCAGTTCAAGACAGACAAGGAATTAGTGGAAAGAATGCAGTGGAGGGCTATGAAAATGATCAAGGGAATGGAGCACCTCCCTTATGAGGAAAGGCTCAGAATCCTGGATCTGTTAAGTCTAGAAAAGAGAAGACTGAGAGGGGATCTCATCAATGCTTATAAATATCTAAAAGGCAGGTGTCAAGAGGATGAGACCAGAATCTCCAGTGGTGCCCAGTGACAGGACAAGGTGAAACAGGCACACACTGAAACACAGGCAACTCCTCCTCACCAAGAGGAAAAACTTCTTTGAGGGTGACAGAGCACTGGACCAGGCTGCCCAAGAGGCTGTGGAGTCTCCTTCTCTGGAGATCTTCAAAACCTAGCTGGGAACCTAGTGTTCCTGTCCAAGCTGTTCTAGTGAACCTGCTTTGGTGGGGGAGGTTGGTCTAGATGATTTCTGAAGGTCCCTTCCAACCCCTACAATTCTGTGATTCTGTGACCTGCTCTATAGCACTTGTGGAAGCTTCTTGGCTCTGGCATAGGGACCCAGCAAAGCCATCCAGGCAAGGTGGTGTAAAGGCACCCAAATGCCTTTGCATGGCAATGATGCTGAGTTGGAGTGAAGAGGCCTTGGAGATGGGCGGAGACATGTGGGTTCTCTCCTCTTGGTCTCCTCTGTGAGGAAGTTGAGTGGGTTCAGTAGTAGCCCTTTGCCCCAGCTGCCTCCTCCTGCCTGCTCAGTGCTTGCATTAATTCACCCCATAGGAGCCAGCACAGGTCAGGAAAAGCCAGGGTTGCTCTGGGGCTAACAAACTTGCTGGCCTCCATGTGGATGTCTGCGCACTGCATTCCCATGCACACCCCACAGTATTAAAGTTCAAGGGAGTGAACGAGGAGAGTCCCAGTCTTTCATTAATCACAACTATCAGAGAATGAACTGTGTCATAAGTTGGCAGCATTTCACATTTAGAAAGAGACTCAAGCTCTTTGAACAGCCCCGAACAACAGAACCTGTTCCCGGAGAGCCAGCCCTCCCCGCAGCACACGGGACGGGAGGTGGGTCAGGAGCTGCTTGCAGACAGACTGCCTCTCTGGAATGTGCTTTGCTCCGGCGGCTGCTAACACTGGATGCAGCAACCACGCTGCAGTCCCAGCCATGCCGCACACAACAAGGTATTGCTGGTCTTAATTGCACAATGGGCTTAAGCAAACATCTCCGAAATAGAAGAAACGCACTTAAATAGCCTTATGTAATTACAAAATAATGAACGCATGGATTAAAGTCCACATCTTCAGGGAGGGGTCACAGCGTACTTTCACAGAATCACAGAATGGTTTGGGTTGGAAGGGATCTTAAAGATCATCAAGTTCCAACTCCCCTGCCATGGGCAGGGACACCTCCCACTAGACCAGGTTGCTCAAAGCCCCA
>JAOTQQ010000032.1:7484382-7548721 GCA_026546715.1 Gallinago undulata
GCAGGGACACCTCCCACTAGACCAGGTTGCTCAAAGCCCCACCCAGCCTGGCCTTGAACACCTCCAGGGATGGGGCACCCACAACTTCTCCAGGTAACATGTTCCAGTGCCTCACCACCCTTACAGTAAAAAATTTCTTCCTAATATCTAATCTAAATTTATCCTCTTCCAGTTTAAAACAGTGACCCCTCATCACTACACTCCCCGATAGAGTCCCTCCCCATCTCTCCTATAGACCTTTCCTTTAGGTATTGGAAGGTGCTATAAGGTCTCTCTGGAGCCTTCTCTTCTCCAGGCTGAACAACTCCAACTCTCTCAGCCTGTCCACAGGCAATGACCATGCCTCTTTCTTCCACATCCATTCTTAAAAACGTTTTGTACCCTGAAGTACTCAAAATTTCATACAACTTCAGCTGTCAGGAAAAAAAATCCCACACTGCAACTGCCAATTCTGCCACTTTGCTGCTTTCTTGTCTAGGAGCTGTGTATGTGTTGCCTGAGGTTGGTAGGTACATGTTGTTCTGTTTGTCCAGCTCCACGCTCAGCAGCACTTTGCCCCCTAATTAAGATGGCTGAGTGAGAACAGAGCAGGTTTAATTGAGACTGTGGTTTTGCCATAAGAGGAACACTGCCCGCAATCTAGCAGTCCTGCTGGAGCGGGAAGCTGGACAAGCCAAGGAATACTTTAACCATGGTGTTATCTAAATTGTGGAAACTTGTTTTTTTTCTGAAGGAGTAAATTAGGAATGTAGGGAACGTCAGGTTTAAATGAGCTTGACACTATTTGGCAACATTGTCCATGTGATCTGTGAAAATCACAGAGTAAAATGAAAACAGATTGAAAAGACATTCATTATTCCTGCAGGGTAAGAGCTTGATCCTGGGAAAATGGCTTGGCCAACTGGGATCTTAGGAAATGCAGGATGGAGTAAATCTACTAGATTAATTTTCTTTTTCACCCAGTTACTGTCAGGCTGCAAGGCAATATGGCTGAGAAGTGTGATGGTAATACTCTTGCACCTCTGTTCCCCTTTGTGCACCCTTTTAATTTTGAAAATACTCATTTTTGAGAGCATGCATTCCTTATTACTGACATCTGATGGCTTTCATTAATAGTTGAAGAGATGGTGAATCAATATTCAAGTTGGCAATAAGGAAACAATAACTCTGATATTTCCCCTCTTGGGATTGTCTTGTCTCTATGGAAAGAGACCTATTAGCTCCCCCGCAAGGATCTGAGGTAGTGCAATGTTTTTTCTTGCTTGTTGCAAAACAGGTTTTTAGCAGATGTGAGGAAGTTCTTTTGTCTCAAGTAATATCTTTACATTCTGCATATTATAATATTAATATCAAATGCTCCACATTTATTCTGCACCAAACAAGATTTTTTTTGATACATAGAGCTCTGGTATAAATCTACTAGGGAATAAAACTTGCGTCCAGTAGCTGATTGCTCAATGGTCTTACCCTTAAAGAACAAACATTAAATACTTTTTTTAAAATTACAATATGCTTTTTCCATCTCAGCCACTTGTTTCTGGCTGATTTGGATAATATGGACCCACATAGAACATATTAAAGACAAAGACACTGTCTCTGAAAAATCTTTGAACCACAAACTGCTAAAGAGTATTCAGAAGAAAAAGCATTAAGTTCACACTGTTTTTACACTCACTATTCACATCAGATATTGGTTGTTGCTAATGACAGGCTGCTGGGCTGGATGGATTTCTGATATGTACCTAAATGGCTGTTCTTAAATTCATCATTCCACCTTGGCAAAGGGGAAGACTTGCCTTTTATAAAAGCAGGCTTCATGTAAATGAAATGGCAGTGTGACCCAAAAAGCACTGTAGTATCGATTTAGGCACAGATTCTGCTACCTTTCCTTCAAGTGAAGGGAACCACACTCCTGACATACTGCTATGGAAATTGGTGCAACTGCTCAAGGAGAGAGTCTCTACCCCATGTAAATATGAATGTCCCTGAATAATTTTGCTCATTTATTTCACGTGTTAAAAAACTAATTAGCAAAATCATCTCAAAAACAACTTTATCCAATCCTCTTGTGGGAAATCTCACCAGAAGACAAGTAGACTGAATTAACTATGGTGTTACTGGGGCAAACATCGCAACAGACCCAGAGCAAAGGCACTTCTGCCTTGTCCCTGGTCTGCAACAAACACCTCCTGCAGAAAAATGAGGACTCTTGCTATTAATTATGCATCCATTAATAATCTCAAGGTTTGTTTTAGTAATTCTGAGATTCTTCTAAGTTTTTTAGACATGGCAATAAGTGAATTTTGAAGACTTCTGGATGATAAGAACTTGTGTCCCCACCCCGCTTTCTCTCATGCAACCAAATCTTGTACACGTCAACGCTTCTCATGCTCTTTGCTCCTGCTTTTCAGAAAAGTAGAACTGGAAAGTTACATAGGCAGCTTGGTCCTAGCCAGCTTTTGAAAACCTTCTATGCTTTGAACATTGCGCCTGTAAAAAGATCTTGTCCCTCAATACCCTGAATACCACCAAACGACAGCCTTCAGAAACAGACAGCCTTATTGAATTGTCAAAAGACTGACAGCTAAGCAAGGCACAAGGGAGACATTAAACATTACCAGAGATAGTAACATTCCTGTTGCTTTATCTTCCAATCAATTCAGAGTATTACATTAGGAAAACACAAAGGCTGGGATGCATTCTCAATACTGCTTCTCACAAAGCTTGAAAAACTCTGGGGCCTTTCTACATCTATCAACCAGGTTCCTAGAGAAGCCTGAATTTTTTCTAAGGGGGGCTTCTGAAAGATCTGATCACAGTAGCAAAAACAAGCATGATGACACACAGAGCTTAGGGAACTCTCCCACATGCCACACTCCTTGAGCCCACACCAGATGCAGTCAGGTTGTCCTCTGCCCAGCCTCACACAGATTTGGGAGCTGAGAGGCCTCCAACTCAGAGCTGACTCAGCTCCAACGCAGCTCCAACGGCTGGCCAAAGAGCTGGCACTGGCGGCACCCAGCTGTGTGGATAGCCTCCAGCGAGCCAGACTGCAAATACAGAAAAAGCAACTAAAAAAAAAGCAGGAGATGAGTTAATGCCAGACAACAGGTTATTCAAGGCGGCAGAACGGTCTAGTGCTGGGAGAGATCCAGGGGCTTTTCCTGACTTTGCTTTTGACCTGTTAAGTGACTGACAAGGCTAATATTTATCTCAATATTTCTCTTGCCTTTTCTGGAAAGTGTTTTGAGAGTTACGGGTAAAAGTAACACCGTCTAGAAGAGTGATATGGAAAAACAGCAATGTAATTATCACAATATTAAAGCAATCTTGAGAGCTGCAGCACTGCATTTTGTCCAGATATACTGCTGAGTAAGACTGGATTGTTTTGTACTTGGGCAAAATACAATAGTAAACTGGATAGCCAATATAATGGAAGAAGACAGAATAAATCATAATAAATGATCCACTCCGTCTCTGTCATTGGTGAATAAAGCTTTGAATTTTAAACAGTCTCCTTATGAGGATGCTTAATGTTCACCAAGACATAGCAAGTAAGCAACAGCTGTGCTCACAGCCTTAACTCACAGTGGAAATAAGAGAATTTTATTACTCACCTGATTTATGTACTTTTAAATTTCTTTTCCCTAGGAGATACAGACCAAAACCACTAAAGAAGTTAAAGGGGAAAAAACCAACACAAACCCCCAACAGCTAATTCTGTTTTGTCCCCCAAACTTTCCTCTCTGCAATCTTGATATTTTCAGGGTATAAACTTCACCAAGAAACCTGTAACATCACAGGGAACCAGGAGGTTCCTCTGCTGTCAAGTTCCTTTAATAAAGGCACCAAGCATCTTGCAAACAATTCTTCAAAAACATTCTGAGATTTCTGATAGTTCCAAATAAAACAGACCATCTTTCTCAGTACAGATCTGGCGAGGTACGTTATCATTACCATTCTAACAGTAAAAAAATTGAAAGTCTTTAACATGGTCAAATGAAGTATTATGAATACCCACTTTAACTTGCCCTGGTTTGGCCTTTCCCTTACAGCCCTCACCTGTTAATTTGACCCACACTTTTCTGTATAATTCCTTTTCTGTTGGGAATACTAGCTTTGCATGCAGAAAAAAAAACCCAAACATGTATCAGCCTATGTACAGGTGCTGTTCCCTAGCAGGAAGTGTTTAGGATTTATCCTAGGTCTGTACTGAACAAAATTTAATTAGAAATATAACCATATCTTTAAATCAAATCATAATCCTACTGCCAGGCTTTGACTGGAGAAAGTGCAATAGGTGCCTGGGATAGTTTTCAAACTTTTTGAGCTTTTATTTGCTCCCAAATCAAGTTCTGAATCAAAATTTTCTGGCCTTAAACCTGCTAAATTATTTAGCTAAAACTTTATAGAGTTGTGGT
Organism: Gallinago undulata; assembly: GCA_026546715.1. Classification (NCBI taxonomy): domain Eukaryota; kingdom Metazoa; phylum Chordata; class Aves; order Charadriiformes; family Scolopacidae; genus Gallinago; species Gallinago undulata. The sequence continues at coordinate 7,488,804 of JAOTQQ010000032.1, forward strand.
TTTCAGGCTTTTGGATTCACAAGTGCCTAGGCCCCCTTATTAATTCAAGTCATCTGATAATAGGTTTGCTTTCTTTTTTTGTTGCTTTTTTTATGAAGCCCTTACAATTCATTCATGCATCATGAGGTTTTTGCAGACCACAGTTGGAAAAACACTGTTTGAGGGGCAGCAGCTTGCCCGCATTATGAGAGTCAGAATTCTCATCTTAACTCTGTGACCTATCATCATTTGAAAACCAAAATAATAATAAAATTTAGGAATAGTAAACAGACTGAGATAAGGGTTTCTGGAACCTCGGCCATTTAACACAGACCAACCACAAGGAAAAGAGAAGAACCTCTGCAGAAGACTAACATGCAAGAAGAACAATTCTGAACACAGTTATAGACTTAGAAGCTAAAGATTTTCAGCCCCCACAAACAGGCCAGTCAACCAAGTTGCATACTGCTTCTTTGTAAAACCACTTTCTTAAAAAAGTTTCTCATGAAGGATTTATAAACATAGTCCTTCAGCAAAGGTCGGCTCTTACTTGAAAAGCACGTCTACCCAATATGCCCAGTGGCCCTGGGTCGCCTGCCCGCTGGCTAGAGATCCAATACCCTTGTGCCAGTGGGCTGTTAGGGATTCAGACATAAAGCCTGAATTAGTGCTTCAACTAAAAGAAACCGTTAAACCAGAGATAACCGCTTGAAACCTTCCAGATTTGAAGAACTGGCCATTATTTTTTCTCATTAGCTCTATCTGGCATGGCTATTCCCTGCATCACCCCTCCCCATCTCCTGGTTTTTCAAGAATACACAAGAACAATGGTGAAAGCTACAGTAGCCTGGGCAGTCCCCTATGCAAACGATGGAGCAAGCACCAAAAGGCAACTACAGAACAGCCTGGAGAGTCAAAAACAAACTAACGAGGCATGGAGATGAAAAAACAGGTCCAAAAACAAACCACAAAATCCTTTACTGTCTTCTTAATCCATCAGAAATGGTAATAGGATGTAAACTAAATTCCTGAAGACGCAAGATTTATCACAAAGTCCATCCGAAGTTATATTTCTCAAGCTTAGAATCCACTGGCAATAGTAGTTCTGTGACTCGGCTGTCTAATACAAACTTACAAGAATAAAAGTGAGAACAGTAGGTCTTTCTGGGACACCAGCAAATTAGATTTTCATTCTAAAGGTCAATTTGTTGATATTACCTACATATAAATTTGGAGACTTCTTTAATAAAATGATTTGCCAAGTAGATTTCTCAGTCTCATACCTTCTTATTTCTCTGACTCTTTTTTAGCATAAAATGACTAGGATTTACATCAATGCCAAATTCTCATTGCTGTCTTTCAAAGGGCCTCCAACTGAAAAGCTTTAGTTCACTGTGCCAACTAGTCTCAGCTTTCTTTTGGAAAATACATGTAATACGCAAGTCAAATTGTTGTAAAGATCTCACAGAAGATGGGAAGCATTATTCAGCATGATTGTTTATATTCCATAGAATAAGAGATTAAAACCAGGTGTTGAATAGTTTTATTTAAATATTGTTACAGTGATCAACTGAAGAAAATGTGTTTGGAATGTAATGAAATTCATTCAAAGATTAATTCAGTGAAAATTATTCTTTGCCTCAAGGAAATATAGCCACTGGATTAATGCATCTCATACTGCGTTATTTCAGACATAAAGAACTTAACAGAAGAGGGTCAATAATTATTGCGAGAAATCAAAGAAATATACAGACAACAAGTCAACAGTTACCGACAATTTTGTTTGTCATCTCCTAATCTTAGAAATCAGTCAACCCATGAGCACCAACAGCTGGAAGCAGCATGAACCTGAATACATGGAGGTAAACCTGACCCAGCATTTGCAGAAGGCACAGCCAAACTCTTCACGCTCAACAACTCTCTGCAGAGAAATCATAATGGGTATATAATCTAAAGCAGAAGTGAGACAAGATCACAGGGACAAATGGGATTATTGCAATGACTGGAAAACTTCTCTCTCCTACTTTTTTTAATAACAAGTTCTAGAAAATGAGTACCCACCATCAGTAAGTGACCTTTTGCTTAAAGTGAAAATACTACAGAGAAACACTGAAGAGATAATTAACAAATACCATTTGAAGTGGTAAAGAATTCACAGCAACTGAGTTATTGAATTTATTTGCCCTCCTGGTATATACTGTTTCTAATGTTTTTTTTAAACAAAAGAACATGCAGTGACTTTTCTCCTGCAAATACTCAGAGTTGACTCAGATTAATGTGAAAAAGGTCAGTTGAGTGATAAGCCAGGTCACAGGAATTAATGTCGGGGTCTGAGTTTTGCTAGCCCAGATTGCCTACTGGACACATGCATTGTGTTTCACTAAGTACTGTACAAACGTTAATCAAGTTTAATAACCTTTCCTGGAGATGTCCCAGGAAATGAGGTAGTAAAATTAAAACAGTTAGATGTCTGCTGAAAAGCAAATATATTTATTATGCACTTTCATATACACAGGGATTTTTGCTTAATATAATACAAGGAATAAAATAAAAATTTTACAATGTGAAATTCATTCAATGTACATTAAATGCTATTTACAACCCACTCCAGGAAAAACAGTCTATCTGCAAACCAAGTTAACTGAGGAGTTCAGATGGGGAATATTAAGCATAACAGACATTTGCATAGGAGAGTAACTGATGAGGGAAAATACCTTTTCATTTTTAAATAAATGGTAATGTTTTCAATACTGATCACAGAGAAGACAAAAATGCATCGATTGTGCCTCTGTATCTCTTAATGCATTTCTCTTTTGAAGAGTTTTTCCACACATACAGTATTGATAACAGTGTCCACAAAACAGTCTTTTCCCTAGTGCTCCCATCAAGAATTCTAGACATCTTGTGGAGGACCAGTGAAATGGGATGAAGAGACACAGGATTCATGTTTCATTCAGGTTTTTTAGGTTGTGAGAACTATTAAATTGCCAGAAGATACCATGCTGAGTCACAGCAATGCAACTCCAATCACCTCCACTTGATTGTACAGGTGTGAAAGAGCAGAGCAGAGCAGAACAGAGTGAACAACAGGGGGAATAGCAACTTTTCTTTGTACGGAAAACCCTCACAAATGATGACATTAAAAATCACACGCAACAGCAATGTGGAATTACACAGACCTTCTGAGAAAGGAGACGTTTTAAAGCAATTCACGCTCTGTTCCAAAGCGATATTCAGAATCTGTAAGAATTGTCATTCTGAAAGCGTTTTCAACAGGTCTACTTTCTGCTGATTTGGATATGAGGTTTCCCCACCAACTGCTTCAAATGTAAATATTATTCACACAAAACCCATCAGGCTATCTATAAGTTGTGGCCCCTTGTGAAACTGGCCATATTTTTAAGTCTTCTGTCCACAAGGTGCAATTAATAACAACACAATAAAATTAAATAAATATAATCCCAATGACAGTCAAGGTCAGTAGAAAAATGTTGGCATTCAGGGATCCCTTTCTACAGAACAAAACATACATCTAATAACTAAGACAAGCTGTATTCTTGCACAGTATTGCAAATGTACTGCACTTGAGGTTCAGAACAAGTTTGCTGAGAACATTTTGGTACTTTCTCTTTACTAAGCCACTAACCCAATTAAGGCCATTCTGCCAGACTCCTGTTACGTTTATTTTATAATTGTCCCACGGGGACAAGAAATTCAATACATGAAACATTCAGAATAATCAATATTGCCGTGTATCAACTTTTAGTATCTAATTTTACTATATGCCGAATGCCTGACTATAAAAGATTCTTTTTACATTTAGTAACAAGCAAATAAGAATGGAGATGTAAGATATTAAAAAAAAAAAAAGTTGTGATGGTTGTTAATGATAATAACAAGACACAGAGCCCTTTAGTGCCTCAGAATATGCACTACATACATCCAGGGGCCATTTATCAAAGTTTAAGGATAGCCATACACCTAATTAATCCTCTATGAAAAATAACCTCAGCTTTCTATCATATTATTTGTGGAATGATCAGAATTAGACTACGAAAAAGATGAATCCTAAGCCTTTAGAAGAAATACTCACATACAAAAATAGGCTTATTTTCTAAATAGCAAGGCTGCATAATGGTGAATAGTAGAATATAGCTTGCATTTTTAGGAGAAAATAACCCACTTGTTTCATTTTATCACTCACAGAGCTGTGCAAGTAAGACGTGCACATTCAAAAGAAAAATTCATACTGTTCATTTTCACAACAATGGCCTTGATTTTGATCTCTTTTACATAAGTAAAATTTTTCTGCTGTAAAAGTGGGGAACCAGCTTTCTGTTATCTGTAGGTGGACTATCCAGACTGCTGATTAACAATGCTCCAGGTACAGCAACACTCACACTGGCTCTACCTAATCTATCCAAAGCAGTAACCACACTCATACAAGTTTGTGCTTTAAAGAATTATTGTCTCAGGACAGGGCTAACTCAGTAATCTCTGTACTTCTCAGACAACGGTATTACTAACCATTTGCTTTTCCACTGTACTCTCACTGTATATTCTCTCAGTCTCATCAACAAAGCACCTGTGTTTTACTGACATTCGCAAAACAGTCCTTTACCTTGGAAAAAAGAAAGAACTGTTTCTAACATATAAAGATATACATGAAAGCAGGATCAGACCTTTTACTTTAGCACCTAAAACATACCCATATTCAGTTGCCTCATTACAATAACAATAATGGCGGCTATTTAAGGTCAGGTGTCCAAGACCAAATTTGCCTATTGCTTTCAGTGGTCACAATCTGCCATCCAGATTTGGTGCTGTAGTACAAAATAGTGAATTTTGCCTCTTAAAAATCCCAAAGAAACTGCAAATGGTTGCAGTCCCACTCCTTTGTTACCACTGAACAGGTATTACACAAACAGAACACACAGTACAGTATTTATAAAATACTGTTACAAGACTTGTATTTCTAGAGAGAACCTTTTGAAGTACATAGGGAACTGACCATACATTACAACAATGCAAATGTGACATACTGTTTGCTTATTTTCTTTAGCCACAGGAAAATAAATACAAAGAGCACTGCCTTTCCATACACAGTTCACTGTGGCACATGCACCTCTACCAAGTGTTCTGGAACAGGGAATCAGAATTCCTCGTTCTTACCACTTTCAGCTGTTGTCAGGGAAATACAACAATCTTCCTGCAATTAAAAAAAGTGCTCATTCTGTGTATTAAATACAAAGTACACAAAATAAATTTTTGAAGCACAGAGGGTTATACTGAGAAGGCAGCCTGAAAATGTAGGCACATTACAGTAATTAAGGTAACTGTACTGTAGTAATCACATTCTTGAATTCCTAGGTGGACTAAACAAGCATTATATGCTTTCATCCCAGCCAGCTGATAAATCATTCGGAGCAGAAGCACTTCTGTTCATAGCATCATGGAATTGGCCTAAAAGTACAAAATAGAAACATTAAGTTTTGCCACACTCCGTAATACACACAGTGTTGTCAGAGAGAGAGCGCGCTATGTCATTTCTAATTAAAGTTAAAAGCACACAACAACATACCGATGATGAAAAGTATTTCCTGTCTAACTTAAATCCTGTGATTGATTCCCTGCACTCTTTACTATCCAAAGCAGCTGCAAGGTTGCCACAGCAGGAGAGCTTTCCAAATGGAGCTTGGAAGCGGCAGTCATAGAAGAAAAGCTATTCCTCAGGTGCTCCAGTGATTTTGATGTGATTCTCCTCAGGTGACTAATCTATTCACTGGTCGGGGAAATTACTGTTTTTGTGTTTGAGACTTGGCATAAGAGAAGGTAAATTATAGCCTGCGCCAAGCAATTCATAATCTGCATAAAAGTGTTTTAAAGTTCCATATTTAAAATGAAACTATGAAAAATTGTAAGAGAAAAAGCAAAAGTAACTTTTTAGTTATCCATCACGTCATATGCTTAGCAACTTGCATAAATAAGTACTTCACAGAGAAAACCCCCGAATTTTCAGTTAAGTACTATTTGTTCCAGATTAAGTCAAGCTCAATTCGAGTTTCAAAATTATATGTGAAATGTTCCAATTTTTTTACATACTTTGTTTACATTTTAAAAACAACAAAGATGGAAAATTTATCAACATTAGTCTTTTGATGACAGGTCAGGTCAAATCAATACATCCTACATCAGAACCATACCATTTATTTATCATAAAGCGTAACATGAAAGCAAGCACTGAAAATCAGGCGTAGGTACAAAATAGTTAAGAAATACAATTCTTAATTATACATTTTTATATGTTTTATGGATGCAGAAAAATTGGCAAACAAATTTACATCCTGTTTGGACACGATGTAGAACTGTAGGAATCTAAAGCCCTTTTGACTTTTATGAAGACTTATGAAGCACATTCTCTTCCACCTCCTTATTCCTCTCCATGTCTACTCCATGTTTTCGCCTGCCCCACAGCTCATCTCAGCCTTTGCTCACATTTGGATTTTACAAATGTGCAGGCTCTAGTATATAGCTTTTTGAAACACTGTATTGTTTCAAATATTTTAATTTAACCAGAATGCCAATGCCAAGGAAACATCTTGGAGTCCTGTACAATATTTTAACACCCTGCAAATCACAAGAGACCTCAGCTACATCCAGACAGATGCACTTCATTAAAGTGGAATCCATTTCCAGGACATTTCAGAAAAAAACCCTGTCTGTGTTTTTGACAGCTAAAACCATCCCATTTCTGGATTCTGCACCACCTGCAACTGTCCTAGAAAACTGCAGTCTTTGATGACTTGGAGCAGAACTGAGTCAGCTAGCAAGAACATTCTTGTTCTGAGGAGCAACAGCCTGATCTGTCAAAAACGCAGCATTTACACAAACAAAAAATATGTTTTAAAAAATAAGCAAATAAGCAATAAGAGATTTGCATACATTTCATAAAAATGTTGGTTCTTTGAAATTCAAATAGAAAATATAATAATTATTAACACATTCCCAATACCCTAAAAAAGATAAACTTCATCAGGAAGAGGGAGAAAAATAGTTCTATTTTAGCTGACTCATCGACAGTTCAGGTCTGAAAAAGCTACATAAAATTCCCTTTTCAGCTTCAAATTCAGTATGGGAGAGAAAGCAAGAAATCTAAACGAACTCCACTGATTAAGAACTACAGAATGGTCAGAAAATTGTACTGTAACATAGCTTCTAATCCTGCTTTGAAGAATGCCATTGGTCTTACAGGAGAGTTACCTTCACAGTAACAGAAATAAAAAAATCAAAGCTTTAGTGCAGTATTTGTAGATAATTATTCTACTGAGGCTTCACATTTAAAATCCAAATTCACAGAAGCGGTTGCCTGTGACTTAAAAGAATCTTCAGAAGCTTCCCAAAAATCACTTTTGCAACTAATGAAATAATTACACCATCTGAAAATATCCCATATTAAAACTCTCAGCTATCTTTATGTTTGAAAACAAAATTCCAAATCAATGCTATGTGAAATCTGCTGTATTATTCAGTCACATATCAAAGACAGTGGAAATATTTGAGCAATCAGAATTCAACAGAAAATACGACAGTGATCCAATTCCTCTACGGTCGATACTTTTAAACGACAGCAAAACAAATACTTGCCCGCTTAAGATTTTAACATTCATGGTTCTCATTAAGAAAGCAATTCTGATGATGAATGATAATGAAATGTAATTTTAGTGTATGTGAAATGCACATGATGAAATACACACATTTGCTTCCTTTGTGAATGGATAAGTTACCTTTTATAATGGTGTTTCCTTCTTGTAGTTGAAACTTGGGTCACTACCTTCAATCTGAAGCTTGAAGGCTTGCTTAAGGCTGAGTTCTGTCTCTGTGGGAGGATAGCCTTCCAGTACTTCCTGATGCCCTCTATCCTGGACTGTTCTTGGGACAGAAACCCTACCGAGAAAAACCTGATTGCTCTGAAGATGGTAATTTGGATTTGTCATAATTCCATTTCTCTTCTTCTGTTCTCCACTCTGTTGGTGAATCAGGAACTGTTGCTGAGACCGACCAACTTCTTGCTGAGTTGGAGGGACCAAAATTTTGCACTGTGGCTCTGTCGGCATGGATTTAAGTGGCACACTTGTCCCAGATTTGGCAATAGGTACTCGTTTATCAAACTGAGTCATTTCATACTCTAACACTTTTGGTTGGGAGGAACTACTTTGTTTTATTTTTTTTCCAGCTGACCCAGATTTGCTAGAGTTGTCCGTTTTCCCCCCTTTGTTAGCTTTAGTTGATTTCAAACTAGGTTTTACTTGGCTCCATTCAAATTCACTACTTGGTGAATTATGATTTTGACTTAGGGAATGAGTTGTGGAAGAAGGAGAAACAATAGACTGCCTACTTCTGCTGCGTGGCAGGGAATGCTGTTGTATTTGCTCTGTGAATGACAGGCTGTGGAAACTATCAATGGGCACCGTCTGAGCAGTTGCAGTCGACGAAGTGGTTCGGAGAGAAGAATTTTTGGAACTTTTCAGGGAATTATTTGATAAAGATGATTTCTGACGGTCAACGGTAGAATCAGGCGACTCTGAAGGAGAACTGAATGCATGAGCAGGCCCATTAGATAAGCCACGCATGCTAGGCTGCATATCTCCACCAGTACTCCCTGAACTATTTGACTTCATTGTTAATGACTGCATTTTAGAGGATACTGACTGTAAAGGTTTTTGCTCCATTGTGTGGACTGGAGATGGAGTGCAACCATTCAGAGTAGATGCACCATATTTTTCCAGTAATTTAATAATCTGAGAGTGTCCATTTTTAGCTGCAACACGCATAGCAGTGCGCCCAAACTGGTCAGCATGATTTGGATCAGCACCATGCTCCAATAATATCTGGACAACGTCAATGTGCCCTTCTTGGGCTGCAATGCAGAGTCCAGTAGCACCTTGATTACACGTATGGTCAACCAGAGCTCCATGCTCTATGAGAAGCTGCACTACTTTCACATGACCTTGCCATGCAGCGGACTGCAAAGCAGATCTCTTCTCATTATCTGCAGCATTCACATCAGCATGGTACGTTATCAGCACCTGTACCATGTCCAAATGGCCCTGCCAGCAGGAAACATGGAGTGCTGTTCTTCCTTCAGCATCACTTGCTTCTACGTTTGCACCATTTTCTAAAAAATACTCAGCCATCGTAAGCTGGTTTTCTAATGCTAAGATATAAAGTGTTGGCCGGCCATCAGCATCTTTATAGTTTACATCTGCCCCATGGCTGAGGAGTAATTCAACTATATCTCTGTGACCTTCTAAAGCAGCAACCCGGAGAGCATTTCTCCCATCATAGCCTCTCTGATCGATGTTGGATTTATTCTCCAGTAATATCTGCACACAATCATAGTGACCTTCTTGTGCAGCTAATATGAAAGGTATACGTCCATCATTATCAATTTCATTTGTTCTAGCACCTTGTTCTATAAGAGCTTCACATATCAACCTGTGACCTTCAAAAGCTGCCATATGCAAAGGTGTCCAGCCTGCATCATCTCTATGATTTTCATCTAACCCCCTGTCCAGCAGAGTCCGTACTACTTCAACATTGCCTTGCGCAGAGGCTATGCTCAGGACTGTTCTCCCTTCACTATCAATGCTATCAACAGCTGCACCCCAAAACAAGAGAGTATTTACAACTGAAGCATGGCCCATGGAGGCTGCTGCCAGAAGTGGTGTACGACCATTGTTGTCTGTGTGATCAACATCAGCTCCTCCTTCTAGAAGTAGATCAACAACATCTACATGTCCTTCATAAGCAGCTACCAGCAGTGGAGTCATGCCGTCTTTATCGCAATGGTCAACTTCAGCACCACGGTCAATTAGAAGACTAACCACCGAGGCATGTCCCTTACTGGCTGGTACACAAAGCGCAGCGACAGACAGTGCAGTCCTTCCGTCCACATCCTCATGGTTTACTTCTGCACCGTGATCCAGCAGGTGCTCCACAATCTCCTTATGCCCCATGTACGCGGCTGCAATCAAAGCTGTTCTGCCCTCATTATCAGCTTTATTAACTTCAGCACCATGTTGAAGCAGGTTCAGCACAATATCTTCATGTCCTCCCCAAGCTGCTGCTCTCAGCGCCGTTCGACTATCAGCATCTGCACAGTCCACTTTGACTCCAGCATAAAGGAGCGCAGAAACCACCTCTGTGTGCCCACCCCATGCTGCAGATCGCAATGCTGTCCAGCCATCATGATCAGTGTGATTAACATTAGCTCCACATCCGATCATGCAGTTGACAACCTTGGTGTGTCCCTGCCGAGCAGCTAAGGTAAGTGCTGTTTGCCCATGAGTATCTTCTATCTCTAAATCTGCTCCCCTTGAAACCAGTAAGTTAACAACATCGAGATTGCCACTGTACGCTGCGTTAGCCAAGAGCGTTCTCCCATTGGAATCGCACTGGTTTACCGACGCTCCATTGTCTAACAAGGTGCGAATGGAATCTTCTCTCTCCAGAGCCTGCCGAACAATGCAAGATGTGCGGTCGTCTTCACTGTTGACGTGAGCACCAGCTTTTACCAGCAGCTGTAATACTTCTTGTTCTTTAGGAATTAAGGTTGACAGGGAGTCTTTGACAGGTGTGCCATTCCAGATCATCCATAAAGCCAGCTCTGAAGTCTCTAACTGTAAATTTGAATTAATTAGATGCAATGCAAACTCTTGAGCTTCTAATGGTGTTAAATCCTTTGCTCGGCAAGTGTAACTCATTGCCAGCATTCTGTGTCCCTCGGCTGCATTACACAAGTATTTCTGCGTACAGTGCTTTACATCTAGCAACCACTCTGCAAAACTGTAATGAAACAAGATTTTTGTATTTCCAAGTCCGTCAATAAGGACTTTCGACAGGACATCCAATTTGCGTTGAAAGTCTTCCATCGTCAATGTCATATTTTTGGTCCACACTGCGTGATACAATTCCGTTGTGGTTAATGGCCTACAGGCTGCAAGAATCACATTAAGAATAGGTTGGACTTTTGCAAATTGTTTTCTCACAAAAAGTCTCTGACAGAGCCAAAGGTACAGGCCATTTAACGTTCCTGGAATATCACGGATCTCTCGTAACATTATAAAATTCTCCACAACGCCATCTAGGACACGTTCCAGATACAAAAAGCAACCGCTACTTTTGATGTGAAGCTGATTCAGCATTTCTGCAGTTTCTTTTGTGAGATGTTGTCTTAGTGCTTCTTCCTGATCTAAACGATGCAGAATATATTGTTGCACATCTTTCACAATATAAGCCTTTCGTAGATCATCCAGACTTATTTTTCGAAAACCTATTAAAAAGGAAGAAAGTTGTTATTTCCGATCCAGTTTCACTTAACATTAAAAGACAAATATTTTTGGGTAGGGAACATTCACAATAATGTATTCTGTGTGTACACATAGTGAACGTAAATTAATAATAATAGCAGAGAACTTTGGTAATAGACATTTTTATCATAATCTACATGCTACTAACAAAGAAAATTTTTAAAATCACTCTGAATCAGGCTTTGTGTGTCTACCTTGGACAATAGTAAACACCTAAGGAAACCCACCGAAACTGCAACCAAAATAAGATTATTAAGTAGTATTATATTATTAAAGGAATAAACCTTTCTCCAATGTGGTTAACAATCAAATTACAAATAATTTTCAGCTATTTAGATTAAGACAACTATTATATTAATATAATTATAGAAGAGGTTATTCACAGCTGGTGCATATGCATGATAAAGTGTACATAAATCACTTTAACTTGATCACCGCAGTTTCTTTTAAAAGCTTTTATTATATAGAAGAGAAAGACATTCAGAAATAGTTTTGAATATTTTCACTCCTCTGTGCACTAAAAATTACCTACTTTTTTCAAGTAAAGACTGAGTTTTAGAGAAACACACAGGTTCTTTGGTAGTTGACTCACTGTATAAGGAAACAGGTTCTCTCATAGTCATATGATCTCATTGTTTTTCCAATCTATTTACTCTTTAGAGGAAAAAGGGAAATTATTTCATGCATGCATACTGTGTACCTCCCCCACCGCCCAAAGCAAAAGATGCTACCCTTAGCAGCACGGGTGAAGAAGTCCCTATTAACCTCAGTGGCAGTAAGGCTCTCAAGAGCGAGGCAGGATGAAGATATAGCTGTATAGACTACAAGGCTATCTTTGTCATATAAAACATTTGCTTTGGTAGTGCCAAGTTCAGCATCTGAGGAAGACCTACCTTCTTTGATTAATGACACATTACATTGTTTGAACACTACTCTTCCACAAGCTGTGGAAAAACCGCAGAGGTCATAGAGACAGCAGCTTAAACTACTGTGTTTTGGGCCAGAGTTGTACCTCACTTCTCCAGGGACAGGCTGTAATCTCTTCCTCCAGTGTAACAGATTGCACACATTTCCTTACAGTTAGATCAGCTAGTCATAAAAAAATACAACTTTACTTTTCAAACCCAAGCAGTTACTAATCTCTAAATTATATTTGAAGGAAAAGTAACCATAGAGTAATGCATTCAACACAATTTTGGCCCCATCTGCACAGGGCAAATAATTTTAAGTGTTACTTTCAGATCTATGTTTTATTGTATTTAAATATTCTGTGGATCAACCTGCTCAGTCTGTGAGCTTGTTCTGACTGTAAATTCAGTCTGATAACAGAGCTGTGGTCTTTGTTCCCAAGTGTCTTCAGCAGAGGTTCTGAATGTCACATTAAGTTCACTCTGTTAATTGTTTAGTCTACATGAGCATTGTACAAACACAGCAGATTAAAACTGAGAGGCAAACTAAGGCAGTTTTACTAAAATATTTCTGCTTCCCTTATTAATTATGGTAGCATTACAAACCTAGCAGCACTAAGTCCAATACATTAGATTAATAATACCTAGCCACAAATCAGCTTCTCCCAGAAATAAGATGACTGGATAGGACACTTTTGCACAGTCACTTCTAAGGCTAAAACTACACAAATTAGATTGGCTAACTGAAGATTTTTGAATGAGAAGGCTAGGAGGTAGAAAACAATTTTGGGGGATCTTTCTCCATTCCGCAGAGGCATATTTTTTTTTGTTCTCAAAAGAAACACAGAACCATCTTTATCCACCATAATTTGTCACAATTTCAAGTAATATTCTAACCTGACTTGCAGAATGGCCTAATTCATCAATTTACTATGTATTTGATTAAAATATTCTGTATGTAACTCTGAAAAGCCCACAATTCATGTACATAAGCAAAATAAAAAAATTTCCTGAGTAAGGACAGCCAGTGCCCTGTCATTTTGCAGAACCCAACCTTTCACTTCGAGTGAAAGGCTGTTTCTAGGTTATGATCCTTCAGGAGATGCAAAAGCAAAAACAAACGCATTAAAACCAGGGCATACAGAGTTGCATACATACACAAAGCTGTAATCAGACACAAGTGTCCCTCTGGCTGTCTCAAGTGTGCAGGGAACAGCTCTGTTTTGCTCAAATCAGAGCATTCACTCACCTGCCAGTTCTTTGAACCTCTCTGCTTCTAATCAGATTTGTATCTGTCACTTGGCTGCATGAGAACAGGTAGAGAGCTCTCCTACCTGTAGGAGTAGATAACTCCTCAATGTGTTTAGTCATGAGTGACTCTCCTCACAGCAACCCCAATCCCACATGCTAATCCCATTCTAACATCCTTCCTTCTGATATATATCTGCACATGTAAGCTATTTTTAGTTTTAAATTACTCGAGTGGGTTTTTTTACAGTTTTTACCGTTGTTGATTTCATTTCCCCCCAGTGAGAAAACCCCTGATTGACTCAGATGACAGCAATCCTGAGACTTCAGCTAATGTTTAGTGTTGACTGACTAATGATGACACTTCACCTCCCTCAACTCCCAGCCTTCACATGAAAACTTGCAGAGTGATAACTGTTTAAGCATCTATTGTATATTTGCTTCAACAGCAAAAGACTCTTGCTTATTTTGCAATGTTCTTTGAATACCAATTTTCATTCTGCTTCCCAAAATGGGTGGGAAAGTGAACAAAACCATTTCGGATGTGATAAAAAAACCCAAGCCCTCAAAAAAAAAAAAAAACTGAAAAGGGAAGGGTTTGTGTGTTTTGGCTGGTTGGTTTTTTCCCCTTTAAATGAGACTGTATCATTACTTTGTTCCACATTAGTGTTAAAAATACTGCCCTACTCCGTGCTTACCCGAGATATACCAAACTTCTAAGCACTTCAGCCAAGCAAATAAATTTCAGAAGACTTCAAGAGCACTGAATAGTCCAGAAATCAGCAATTTAAACATTTGATTGGCTGTGTGTTCACAGAAGCTAAAATGTGTTTATTTTCTTCTGCAATATTTCCAAATATTCCTTGTTAATGGGATCCTACATATCCTATCTGAAGAAAAGTTTGCATAGCAAGAAGCACACTGCTTTCATATAGATCTTCACACAACCCAGGGATGATATGCTCTTTGAGGGCAGGGATTAACAAATTGCCATTGCAACAGACTTTTGAACAGAAATACGTTGTTAATTTTAACCACTGCATCATGCCATACTATAATAAGCAAAGAATTCAGAAAAGGCCTTATAGATAGAAATATTTTTTTCAAAAAATATCAAATTCTTGTTGCTAGCTTGAAGGAGGAAAACAAAGACACAGTTTTTGCCCAAACATCTATCTAAATGAGGTCATTTTACATTTTCCAACAAAGATCCTGCAAACTTGCTTTTCAACCCTACCAGATACAATAAGTCACTTTCATGGATGAGAAACACCAAAACATTAAGAGAAAGCTCATTTTGTTTCAGATGCATTCCCATGAACTACTCTTAGTGCAGTAGACAGAAGAACTTGCAGTCCCACGACCCTGCTTTTGGCATTGTTAAAATGGTTCTTACAACACATCACTTTCAACCCAATGGGAGCTCAAATATGGATTTTTCTGATTTATTAAATTCCTGGCAGTTCTGTAAACAAATCAGTTCCAAATGTATTTCTTGGCAAGATCTAGGGTCATTCAAAGGGAAAAAAAAAAAAAAAAAAAAGTATCTTGGCTATACAAATACTTTTACAGCATGTCAACCTTTTCAAATTTTAATAAGAAAAAATAAGCTATTAACTAGGAGGTTCCAGTAAATACTTAAAAATATTCTTCTACTTTCATATCTTTAAATACATTTACATAAGTAAATTACAGAAGTTTTAAATAAAAATATTATAAATTTCATTTAACTGAATTGTTAACTTTAAAGAAATCTAAATGATATGGCAGTGTTTTGTCATTAATTTACACTGATGATCTAAGCATATATTAAGTATTTCTATGGCCATTTATGTACACCTGCCCCAAAAGAGTAAAGTATCCAGCAGAATAAAATGCACCTGAAAACTCAAGCAGCACACACAGCTTTTAGTGCATTTGCAGTATCCTATGCATTACAAATTTCACTGCATCTACCCCAGTGCTAAGAGACATTGAGGCTGAAATCTGCTGCTCTCGCTGGTCCGTGACATGGCACAGCAGTTTATTTGGTTAGATTTACAGGTAATAGTAAATTTAAAATAATTTAGTCTTCTCTCTTAAATTATAAAACAAGTTCAAAATTCACAGACAAATTTTTATTAGGTAATATGAAATTCCCTAGTACCATGCAATCAGAAGAAAGTGGTAATGAGATGAAAGGAAACAGTAATCAAGAGCTCCCAGTTTATTTCCCAAGCCTTCCAAATATTTTGTTCCCGAAAACCAAACCAAAACACAAATAAACTTTTTCAAAGCTATAATATTATAGAATAAAATTTTACAACTACATACATATATAAAAATTATCTTTTATAGTAAAAATCCAACTCCCATAAAAACTTTAAAGTAACATGAAACCACTCAAACAAATTCCAACCTACAACGAAAAATTAAGAGGACAACTTAGATTTTCTTTTTTGAAGCAATTTCTCTTGAAGGGGTTTCATGCCATGTATCTTCTAGAATGGCAGCTAATGAGAAAAGGTTCAGTCTCTAATCAGTCAACTGATTTGATTTAGGGATTCAGCAATATGATTACCTGAATAGCTTCAATTACCAATCAGTATGAGTTTTCTGGGTGGAGAGAAGCTGGGTTGTGATTTTTACTGTATTTCTTTAAAGTTTTCTCATTTTTTGCTTACTTTTTAATTTTAGAAGAGGCTACAAGAAAACAAACACTGCACAACTATTCAGACCAGAACCAGCACATAGCAGAAATATGAGAAAGACTTATGCTTCCAAGATTTCTAATCCAGAATAAGTTTGGATAAATATCAGCTCTTAATAATATCTGGTTGTCTGGAACTGAGTGACAGTGAATGAAAGAAGAGTGAAAAATGAATGACAGATTGTCTGCTTTTGCCTATGGATAAGTGGGTGAACAGAGCTTAAGCTGTCTCTGAGGCTAAACTGCACCCTTTCACATCCGCTTTTGATTCTT
Source organism: Gallinago undulata (assembly GCA_026546715.1). NCBI lineage: Eukaryota > Metazoa > Chordata > Aves > Charadriiformes > Scolopacidae > Gallinago > Gallinago undulata. The sequence goes on from JAOTQQ010000032.1 coordinate 7,505,270, forward strand.
TTTATTGTAGTTTCCAGTAGCTTTCTCATATCCAAGATTATCTTTATGGAAACTATGGCTCCCTGACATGTGACATCTGCATGGGTTGTACCACACTGGTGCAGTCATGCCGCATGCATGAGAAGGAATTCTTTGGATGAAGAAAGTCAGTATTTAATTGAGGGGTATAATCAAGCACCATGTCACAGATACTTGATTTATGTGTGTGGCAAAAAAGAAGAAATTCATTAAATGCCTATTAAAAAAAGCCTCTTTAAACCAATAAATAGAGAATTTGTACATACGCATTTTTGTCTATTTACCTTTATGCTGTGAATGAACAATGATCTGCTTTTCACTCGAACCTGCCTAAATAAAATCACCCCATTTTAAAATGCCCAGTTTTTAAAGTAATATGATGGAACTTTCAAAAGATAATTTAGTTTTGTAAGAACAACTGCTATGTTTTCAAGATTTAGCCTAATTTTAGAAGAAGCATTTTTATTAGCTAATTAGCCAAAGCATAAAAATATAATAAAATGGTATGTTCTGTGCCACTTTCAGGTTAAAGAGCTTTTTCTATCCTATTTAGAAAGTCAAGAAAACTTTATCATTACAATAGGAAGACTGGAAACACTGTGCTTAATGTAGCTGCTTAACTGTCCATACTTGTAGCCAAATGATAGCAAATGATGATGTGGGAGGTAATTATGGGCGCAAGACAGAGAATTGTTTAATTTAGGAAAAGCCTATAAGAAAAAACCCAGGCATGATGTGGCAGTTGGTGACAGCGCATATGCAGGAGAAGGCAGGAGGACACGCATTATCTGATCCCCTCCTCTTTTACTCAGTTGGCTGGTTTTGCTCACCGTGGAGTGCGACCACAGACTCATGCAAGCTTCATTTTACATTTGGTTCGTATTTTTGAGGTTGTCTCTGCAGCCACAAGAGGCAAAACTTTTTTTCTTCTTTTTTAAATTAATGAAAGCTGAGAATCTGAGTAAGGCGAAAAATCTGTTGCTCATTGTGCTACTACACAATCTGGGAATACAGAAGAGACCAGAACACAAGCTGCACCAGATGCAGGCACAACTATTGAACTTTCATAAGTAAGTCCCCAACAAAAGTGAAGGAACAAAGAGGACCAAAATAAATACCCCTCCTCCTTTTTCCATTTTCAGAGTGGCTGGGATGATGTATTCACCACTGGCAGCGGCAAGATGACAGTGGATGAGGAAAACTGGACTGTCTTCCGCATCATCACTATTCTTGGCTAGGAGAATACTTGCAGAACACTCATCTGTACTGCACACCCAGAAAAGAGCATCATTAGCAGAAATCCTGCTCCCAGTCATTGAGCACACTGTCTGAAAAACAGACTTAGCTCTCATTTCAGCAGATATTTGAAGGAAATTTTCACTGCATGAAAATTTTAAATGAAAACATATATATATATATACACACACACACACACACATAGTGGTCATAAACAAATTAATATTGGTTAATATAAATTTTACATCACACTCCAAAATTTTTAGCAGAAAAAAAATAGAAAATGGACACATTTTCCTAAAATAATCCTGAAAGAATTCAATCTATTTTACTCAGGTACAGTGAAATTGAGTTTTTGGGGTTCTAAATTAAAGAAACACCTTTGAAGAAAATGTACAGTGATTATATTAGTTATGGTTGCAAACTCATTTGCTGGAAAACTGTAAGTATTAGAAATTCAGTCCAATAGTGTCCCAGAGTGCAGCACGTATTATACACCACTTGTTTCTTCAGTCACAAGTGCAAAGAATACTTATCATTGATCTGCTCACCAATTAAATAGCTTTATAAATTGGCTCGTCTAAAAGTAACCATTCTAATATCACAGAGGAGAAGAGTTGGCCCTCGTATAGGTGTTAATGACAGTCTATCCTTTTCAGGCTAGAATCAGAAAAGAAACGACCATTATCTCAAGTTTAATAACACAAAATTGTGAGGTAGCTGAACTTAACAGAAGCTTCAGCCACGCTCCTCGCATCTGCACTACATCTTTCACAAATTTGAATATTGTCTGTAAAGAGGAAAATCATCAGACAGTGTCCAAAGCAGGTAACCATCACATTGGCTGTAACGTCACAACTTTTTCTCATAGTGGAACAAAACACCACTTCCTCCAAAGAGACCCTAAACTTTCTTCTCAATTTGTGTCCAATTATTTTGGGATTCATTCTTTCTTTGCTGTACCTTTTCCACAGTGAACACTGGATTATATTATCACAAGCTAACTTCCTTTATGCTATTCATCAAGTGATTCTCTGTGGAAATGAGAAATTAACTCATTCAAATTAAATCTATTTTAAAGGCATATCCATTAGTTCTGCTGATTTTTCCTGTCAGGAATTCCATCTGGAAACAGAAGACAACAGTAATATTTTAGGACTAGTCTGAAACATTATATGATTCAATGGAAAGGAAATAAAACGGCTCTGAAGAAATTTTTGTCTGTTTTTTTGGCAATGACAACATATCTAATCAGCCAAGGTTTGTCAAAAGTATTCCCATATGAGTGTCCAAAAGAGCCCTGTGAAGCTACCCCAAAGTTTCCTTTAGTTCTCACATACTCCTGAATACCAATCTACATGTCTGCCACTGATTAATAAAGTACTTCATTCCAAAATGCAATTATCCCATTGACCTTTTGCCACTGTGGAAACGAGCAAGCCTATGGGTCTATGTTCTATAATCACATTTTTGTCCTAATTGCGTCCTTAATACACACAGGCTTTATATATAGGCCTGGAATCCAGTCTAGATATTGCCCTTTATTAAATTTCAGAGAACTTCCAGTAACAATGTCATTACAGTGAAGAAATGGTCTCAGGACAGTAAAGCCTGGATGAAGAAGCTGTAAAGAATTTTTTTACTGTGCAATTTCTGCCAGAAGTATACTCCAAGAATCCACATCTACATTGTTGCCCTCTCAAGTTCCACCTTCAAATATTATTGCCTGCTTTCTGAAACTAAAGGGAGTGATTTTAATGGGAGATGAAAAAGAATCTTTTGAGGTTGTAAGGAATGGGTGTATGCAATCGACATGCATACCTACACTGTTTCAAAGCTTTTTAAAACTAGCAAAGCAAGAGGAAAACTCAAAGCAGCCATATTCTTTGCAGATGTATTGCAAATACACAATTTACCTGTGAAATACTTGGCTGATTTAAGCTTTCTATAGTACTCGGTAAACTGGAATGTGTGTTTTTTAGAATTACCATTTTTGTAATTGTCATGTTTTAGAACTAAGAATGCATCAGTATTTCCAACCATCATCAAGGGTCTTGTAAATACCACGTCCTAGTTACAGATGCAGGTGACAAATACTTTCTATGCTCTGTACTCACCTGTAAACATTTTTGTAACAGCTTTACTCTGCTTGCGGGCAGAACACAGGAGGAGCAGCCAGGGAGGGAAGAACTCGAAGTGGCCAGCTAAAAGCTCTGCTATTGTTCCGGATAAACTTGTAGAAGTCTGTTCACCCTCGGAAACGTTACAGCCTTCGTCAACTGAATCTACGAGCAGGAAGAGGCTCTGCTGAGGGGGCTTCATTCCCAAGAGAGGGAGCAGAATGCACCTGTAAGGAATATGAAATAAGTATTTTTAATAGATTTAATAATACATTGAATATCATACAGTCATTCAAGTTGAAGCTACGATCAACTTAAAATGCAAAGTTATTTTTTAAACAGCCTACGGAATTGTTTTTAAATAGCTACCACAGAAAATACTGAGGTAGACTGAGCTAACAGAAATAGAGATAGTTTGAACAGTCAGTGAGATAATTCCTGCTTAGGCAATATTAATTTTTAATGAACTTAGAATTAATAACAATACTTTAGAACAATATAATGTTGTTTGAGGCCGATTAGAAGACTTGGGATAATGTTGCTTCAATAAGAAAGAAGTGCTTTGGCCTACAGTTTAAGAACTTTGTTACTGTTGTCTCTGCCAAAGCTGTTATTACCACTTATCAGAAACTAATAGTGAGCAACAGCTGGTCATGAAACAAAAGTCTAAATAGAAGACATGTGAAATATCAAAGCTCAAAGGGTTTAAGTCTGAATGAAAAACAGTTTTACAAAGAACAGAATTTCTGCCATACCTTCACAAATGAAATGCAAATTATTGTAGTAACAGATTGAGGCATTTAGTAATGACTGATGCATTAGGTTTTATTTACATTGTAGCTTCTAACTTCCTACTACTGGAAAAGGATTATCTGCATCCTCAGGATGCTATTCTCTATACCAATGCATCTGATTATGCAGTTAAAAATCTCAAATTTGCATGTATTGTTGCCAGTCTTAAAAATACATCTAACTCTGCACTTACATTACATCTTTGAAGAAATACTATATAACTGCTGTGTGTATATCCAGTATTTCCATGCTACGCTACACTTCTGGTTTTTGAGAAACTTAATAATGATTTAATGACTTAATGAGACCCACAGGTCTCACTGACTAAATTATTTTTTGTTAACCATAATCTAAAATGTATTTGGCAAGTAAACTTTGATTTTATAGTAAAAATCTCAGAAAATGAAAAGAGGTGAGAAAAATATGTATCTAACAGTTTACTCTCTTTTGTAGATTTACATGTGTCCAGAAGGCATGCACATCATTAAGTACTTACTGTTTTACTCAAGACCATAATGATCTGTTTTCATTTGGTTTACTGGACAAATTTATCTTCAGAAGACTTTGGTCAATGCATTATCACCTACCAAGCATTCAAACTGGAATACAGGCAGTTAATTGAAGATTTTTTTATCTGTTATTGAAGAACGCAACGCTGTTAGAAATTATTTGTAAACCCTGCTAGTGGAAGGTTTGTTATTTTCTGGTTTTCTGAGAAAAATAGAAAGACAGTGATGTACCTTTCCTCTCTGACAGTAATTGTATAATCTAGCAGAGCAGACTAGATGATTTATTACACTTGGAGAGATTCCCCAAAGGTATAAAAAGGAAGCACAAAATACTTGTGTTCTGAAAGTATTCAGTATTAGATGGATTTTAAATCCCTAACACTGCCCCCCCCCATTTTTTTTTTCAGATGCACAAAACCCCTGTGAATTTGTTGGTACTTCCACAGCTAGTTGCTCTTTCAGAAGATGTCTGAAGTACAACTAAAATCACTGTTCACTAAACTGGGAAGTTAAGCAGCTACCAATTTACAGAACAGGAAATTAAAGTAGCCATAAGGTTAAAATTACTTTCCTGAGTGATGCCAATCCCAATGAGGCAGTTGGAAATGACCACATTTTCCACCCCTTCCCCCACAAGAATGCTGCCTCGCCCCCTCAGCTATTTATGTCCAGACATTTTCCCTGCAACATTTATTTTTCTATCAAAACTAATTTTTTTTTCAAATAGTTCTCTATATGAAATTACTTTTCGAGTATGAATACTACTATAAGAGATGAAGAAATGGTAATGGTATCAAATTTAAATGTCACTTCAAATCTGTGTGACCCTAACAAAACGCCTACAAAACATCTTAGGAGCATCCAACAATGTTCTTGTGCAAGTATTTACCAATTGGGAATACCACCAAGAAAAGCTAACCATCATATCTGGCAGAGTCCCAAATCATTCTGCTTAATTCCTGCAGTATGTAACGGTTGTAGTAGGTCAAATCAAAGGGTTCACTCTACCTCCAAACAGGGGTGAAAGCAGATGTCTAAGGAAGAATGTAAGCAGCAGGCAAGCACTAAACCACATTTTCCCAGAACTCTCAGGGACTGCAGCAAACAGTGCGTCCAGGGACTTTCTGCACCCAAGACTCAGTCTTTGCTTTTAACAGCCTTTAACTAACCACGCTTCCACAGGTTTGTCCAAGTCTTCTATGAACCCATTTAAGCCTCCGGCATCCCCAACATCCCTTGGCAGGCAAGGCCTACTGCAGCTTAGTTACACACTGCATGAAAAAAAATAAAAAAAAATCACTTCCTTTTGCAGGTTTAAATCCAAAACATTCTTGTTTCATTTGATACCCTTTTGCTTCTGTGCTAGAATGGAAAGCGAGCAATTATGCCATATTCACCTTCTCCATGTAATTTGTAATCTTCTGACTTGTACCAGAGCCTCTCTGAGCCATATCCCTCCAGGCAGAAGAGTCCCAGCATATTGATGGGGCTCCATAGAAAAAAGCTATTCCACAGACCCTTGTCCCCCTGTGCTCTGTTTTTTTCTACTTCACTTGTATTTCTGAATCTTAACTTAATTTAAATTCCACTAGGAAAAACATGCACATATACACATATATACATGCATGTAAGAAATGAGGCAGAATGACTTCTCCCAACTTACAGCAATATTATTAAAAGTGTGGCATTGACAAGACATTGCTAAGCCTTTATCTAAAAATGCCCTTAGAAACCATTTGATAAAATTCTGTTCTTCCTAGACATTTCATAACTCTGAGTTCAGAGTAGATGCCAAGTAACATAATAGCGAAACTTTTCAGAGACGGTAAGTGCTGTGCTAACTTGCCAAAAGACACATCATATTTACCTCCATACTGTGACTTAGTAATTCCACACCCCTACAACTCCTTGCCTGCATAGGAAAATTACATAAATCACCACAAAACTGACAATGTCTAAAAGTACTTCCATAAATGCAGATCCGTCTACAGATTATTGTACCAGATTGCTTAATTTGCAGAGTACCTCTCAAAAGATTAGAGGTTGATTTTCTTTACGTTCTGAAAGGATAACAGCTTTATCTTTATAATGTTTATATTCAATACAGACATAAAAATGGCTATCATTACAGAAAATTTCTGAAATAGAAATTGTGATTTAAAACAGCTAAATTAATTAGTCAGTAAAAATACAAAATCTCTAGAGAAAACAGCACAATTAGGTATTTTAAATGATGGAATTAATTTTAATGGCAATGTAATGACTTATTTATGCAGAGCGAACATGTTTTACATGCTCTCTAGCAAATAAGAGTCCTCAGAACAATGAACCATCCCACAGAATTCTTCAGGATTGCTACTGAGTTGACGCAAATATGATTTTTCACATATGGAAGGAATATATACAGACTATGCTGCAGTTCTGCTTATGATTATCCTCGGGATCTTTAGATTGGATCCACAAAAATACCAAGACACAACAGAACAAAGTAGAAAGATAGCAGTGTTGTCCGGAACGGCTGAAAAGAGTCACAGTGGAATGCACATACTTGCTACAAAAAGGCAAACACACATGTCCCAAATGACAATTAATGTGTGGTTCTAGGAGAAAAAGCAGTTAAAAATCCTAGTTATTATGAATATATTCCTCATATTTGATTGCCTCTGGTGTATAGGAAATTCAGTTACTTAAAATGTTTGATGCCTGTTACAGCATGAACATAGTTTATCCCTAAAAGGGCTCCCTTTTCTCTGTCTAGATGCTAGCATTCATTCCTGACAAACACACACAACTGCATAACATTCATCTCGTAAGCAAGCCAGAAGAAGCAAGGGAAAAAAGGACACACACACTTTGTTATAGTTCAAGTGCTGCTACTTTTAGCAAAACATAAAATACCTCAAATTTCATTATAGAAATGGCTTTTTTGGAAATGTGCATTACTACTACTACTGCTCTTATGTTTCTTTTTCTACACCATTATGACAATTCTTTGACAAACTTCCTTTTGAGTCACCTACTCACCAAATAGTTAAACGCTTGTATTTCAGTTACAGCTGCCAATGCAAAAAAGAATAATCCCAGAGGTCTGCGTCAGGAATTTACAGACTCTCCTCTTTTCAAATAAAGTTTGTTAAAAAGCAAACAATGTCACTATCCCACACATAGCCTTCTTTGCTTTCTCCTCCTGCTTTTTTGCAGATGCTTCTATACCAGATTCTTTGAGGAAATTCACAAGCTATTCATCATATTCCTAATCCCTGCATATTAAATTAGCATCTTCCTCTCCTAGTCCTTCCGTAATTATTGAGGGGTTAACTTTTCCTCCTCATTTTAAATTATTAGATGCCTCTAAACATTTTTATTCAGAGGAAATATTATCTGTAAGCTACAGCTAGAGAGCCAGCTTCAAGATTCATGTTCAAAGTGGGCACTCACCCTGCCCTCCCTGTCACATTATCACTGAATGTGGCTGGACCCACTGTTTGGGTTGTACTTTTTACTGTTGTATTTTGTCAGGTTGGAAAGAGCATTCTCTCTCTGGTTGTGCTGCATGTTAAAAAATGCTACTACAGGACATGAGTGCACAAAATAAGGCATTAGTATTAGTGGCACTATTCTGAGTCACAAGAAATGGTAGTGCCTGTAGGCGATCACACAGAATAACAGCAAATAGCTGCAAACTCCATGAAAATTGTAACTCCTTGGAATTGAAGTAATTCCTTGAGGACTGTAAACATATGCTGAAAAAAAATGTGTTCATAATACTTTGGATGAATAGGTTTGGTGATCACTAGCAACATGGTAGAGCTGATCAAATGACATCAGCAATCAAGGTAACATCGAGTTTTACCTAAATTTATTACTCTATTGGCAAAAAATTGCCAAGAGAACCTCATAAAACATTCACTTTACATGAGAGACAGAGTGCTGTCCTCTTTATGAGACCTGAATGTCTTGTAGAGCTTACAAAGAAATTGCTCATTTCCACATTTGATCTAAAGAATTATTGAAGATTAAAGTAATGGAGGAATATGCCTGTATATATGTACACACTGGATGGGTATCTTTATCTATTTATATATAAATAGATAAAGATATATATATATTTATATATAAAGAATTTAATGGTACCTAGTGTATAATAAAATAGCTAATTCTTCAAACACTATGCTTAAACTTCAGAAAAGCAAACAAGCATCTTCCTTCTTATGGGCAGTTTACAACATGATATATCACAGCAGTTTACCATGTAATTTTTAAGACACTCATTTCTATTTATGTTGCATCAGAAAATACAAAAAACGAAGTACATAGTGAAACTGCAAATAAGCCAACTATATTTACATAATGTTGTAGTAATTTCTGCGAGGAACAGAAGAGGTAGTGGGAGTTTTGCCTAAATATCACACACAGAGGCCTAGCAAAAATCCTAACCAGTAAGTGGAAACCTGATGCTGCCTCAGCCAGCTCTGAACAGTATGTGGCAGAAGCTCCATCTTCCCCAGCCCACTGATGGAGGACATGCAGGGAAGAAGGCGGCTTTCTAGGGCAGATAAAAGCTAGAGGTGCTGCAGGACAGCAAAAGAAGACGGAATTATGTTATACAGGCATTACAGAAGGGAGTCCAGGCTGCTGCAAGATACCTAAGGACAAAAATCTATACACGGTAGAGTTTTCACTACTTTCACTACACATGGAATAAATATAAAAGCTTTAAAATGTGTAAGAATAGAAAACAAAACACAAAACTCCACATTTTTTTAATCATCTGTACTTAAAAAATTCTCACAAGTGACAGCAAATACCCTACCTTTCTCCCCACTGCCTCATGAGCTTACAGACACATGTTCATTTGTATATTCAAATAATCCAGGGGTTGCTTAGCAGAGCATGATCTGTTAAAACTGTCCCCCCCTCTCAGTTTCTAAGTTGCATTTAAAAGAATGAAGCCAGTGAAGATAAAACTCCTAACGACTGTTAGAAGCTTCAGCAAAGACAGATGTATGCCAGTACTGAATTTTCCTCTTTTGTTTTCCACACTGCATAGGGTATAGGTCACAATAAAAGAAAAAAATTTCACTTGTAATAAAATTGACAATTCCTGTTGCTCAGCTGATGAAATATTATCCTCCTTCCAAGAAGACTTTCAGCAGCTGTATTGACATAGAAAGAAAAAACAGAGCATCTTTACAGATTACGTGCAGTACTGTTTGTAGATTAGTGAGTTTTACTTTGTCCTATGACAAGGCATTTATGTCTTAGGGATGACTGACAGTAAACAGTTTATTTACCTGCCTCGTAATGCATTCTGGCTAATGATTAAAAGGGAGATTCTAATGGTCAACTCCAATAGCTATTTTCTGTATAATATCACCCCAATTCTTGGCACTCTATACATGTGCAATGCAGGCCTTTGCTTCTTAGTAATCACCCAGCTGCTCAATCTGGTAATAACATCGTGGAAAACATACACACAGGACTCTTAACTAACAGTGGAAATACTTGAGAAATACAAGGGTTTTGAAGCATAGAACACTTCTACACTTAAAAAGCTGCAAAATAAAACATATGGCTAAGTATGGTGAAATGACATAGTCTGATGTGCACACACCTGTGTACACACTGACAGGTTTGATCAGGCTATTGAAGTACCTGTTCTATAATTTTTCACCATGATAAAGTGTACTGCAACTGATTATGACTTTCTGACAGTACGATACTGGACTTATGCAAACACATGGACTGCAGTATAATATAGATTATTGTTTATAGTAAATTATTTATTTACAGGCTGCACAGAAATACAAACTGGCTCTACAGTTCCATCCAACTACAGTCAGTCTTCTGAAGGAAGAGGCAGGAACCAGAAAAGAGAAAAAAAAAAAACCAACCCCGAGTATCATCTATTGGGAAAGCTCTAGGTTCAGTATATGGATGTAAATCTAGGGTCTGGTCTTTTCAGAAGCAATGAATTAGAAACAGCAGGCAAGTCTTATGCAATTCAATACCTGGTTTTGCAATGTCTTGTAGCAACCTGAATTTTATCTGTAATTGTAAAGCAGACCTGCAGTCCCACGAGGAGGGCACAAAAACTAGCTCCAGGGCATCAGGCCTGACAAAAGTAGAGTTTATTGTAGAAGCAGCACCATAGGTCACACATAAGCAGAGCATGCTGGACTCCTGCATATTGATTAGAGGCCTCCTACTGTCTCATACAAATATATAGGTGATTTTTGTCTATAAAGCATTGCCAGCGGATCTACTTGTGGATTTACTCAAAATCTCAGAAAGCAGAAACCTTAAGAGCAAATATTTTGGTGTAATAGTTGGACTGCCTAGAACAGTTTGCAAACAACTCAGCCATTATAAAGGACAGATAACTGTAGCTGAAAACCACTTACACCTGCTACCATGAGCAGGTTGACTCTCGCTATATATTTTTAAATGGAACAGATTTGCCATATGTGCTAGCATACACAATATGTTCTAAACTACTCAGTCTGACATACAAAAATCTGCATTCCTACAAAGGCAAAGAAGAGGAGAGTACAGGAAACAATGGATACATTTCCCTGAACGCTTATTATAAAATAGTAATTTATTCTCCACAAACTCTCCCACTTCTGTTTTTCAGTGATGGAGAGGTCATCTTGTCCACCTGCCTGCCTACAGCTGGATCAGCTCTGCATCTGTCATCCCTGAGAGATACTAGTCTAGGCATTCCTAAAGACTTCCACTGATCAATACTCTGTCTCTCCAAGCAATCTATTCCAGTGCTTCACTATTCTTGTAATTGGGAAGTTTTCTCCTTCCTGCAATGCTTCTAACCTTAACCTGTTTTCCTGCAATTTAAGCCTTGCACTTCCTGCCCTATTACTTGTGTCCCCTGAATAACAAGATGCTCGTTACAAGGAAGGCAGTAGTATACACAATTTATGACTGTTTGCCCTCTGATCAATCAGCTAGATCATTACAGAACACACCAAAAAGCAACAGACCTCTATGAAACCCAACTGATGGGCTATGTCAGTATGGAAATGAACTACTGATAATTATTCTCTAAGTATAGTTACGTAACTCCTTTTGCACATAGCCAAACATAATTCTACCTTTCACATACCCTGTTTGCACAAGTCTTGTGTAAGTATCAAAGCCTTCTAGCAGGCAAAATGACATTTACAGTTACCCGTTATCCACAAGTTCCATTATTCTCTCATACAAAAAGAAGTTACATTAGGTTTGTCAAAACCAAACCTCCTCATACCACGTTAGCTGTTTTTCAACTCTGTTACCTTCCAGCTGCTTGCAAATAGTTCCAGCATTTTTTAAATTTCAATTGACACGCTTCTAATTCCCCAGTGCCTTTTTTGTCCCTTTTTAAAGGGACTAAATATCTACCTTTTTTTTTCCAAGTCCAAATTTTCATCCATCCTGATAAAGATAACCTGTCCTTTGAAGATAATCAGCAACAGTTCACAGTTTCACGTTTGAAAACATCTCACCTATTCTATGTTTGGCTTTTTTGCTGGGCTATGTTTTTCTGTAATCTTACTTCTTTGTTGCTCGTTTTAATTATATTAGCTGATAGCACAAGCACTGGACATTCCCAATATTATCAGTTTTTCATCCCCCATCAACACTTAGTGGACATTGTCTTTCTTCTGCTAACACATATATGGAATTATTGTTACCAAACAAAATGCACATTGCGAGAAACATGAAGAATACACCTTGAACTTCCAGTTCTGCAGTTCTGCACTCATTTTCACATTACTCTTTTAATTTCATATTCAGTAGTTGACCTGCTTTTTTTTTCCTGCAGTCTTCCTCCTTGTGTTTAACACAGGAAAGATGAGAAGCTCAGTTTCACTAAATTGGACATTTAATATACTGCTTTGAGACTTCAGTGATCTTCCCAGCTAATTCTTTTCTTTGATTATACTGGTCTTCATGAGATCTTACCCACAAATTATCTTGGGTTACCAAAATCTCCAAGTCCACTGCTTTTAGTTTTTCCTTCTTTCTCCTCCTCTTCTAAACATTATGCATTTAAGATCGTCTCACAGTCACTATCTCCAAAAGCTGTCTTTCATTTTCTTAGCTGGTTCTTTCCAATCTGATTGAAGCAAATTTATGTCTTCCCACTAGCTATTTTCTCCTCTTTGACAGTAGAAATATGGTCACTGACAGACAACTCAATATTATGCTTTCCCAGCTGATGTTCATGTATTTTGTTATTCTAATTTTTCAACTATGTATATCTTATCATCCAAACTCTATTCCTTGGCTAATTCCATCTGGTATCTTAAAGAAGCTTAGCTTACTTGATCTTGCTAAATGAGCAAATGAGTAAACTTAAACACTTGAAAAGACATGGTTTAGAGGTGTGCAAATCTCTCTCGGTTACTGACAATTACTATACTTTGCCAAAGCAGGTAAACTTTTAGATACACAAGATGGTCTAATAGGGTAGTTGGTAGATAGTTTTACATGTGTGGTATCAATTAAAGGTTTGTTGGTAAAAGTGTTGTTTTATGGACTGTAAATTAAACTATTACCACATATAGTGTATATCTTGTATTCATAGATTTTTCAGTGGCTTTAGCTTCTTTAGTTTATTCTAGAACTAAAAGCAAGCATAGGTTATAAAAGCAACTCCCAAACAAGCTAGTTATTTTTTAAAAATACCAGTTATGCAAGTTATCCTGACAGATCTTTTGGAGCATTTAAATCAGTCTTGACTGTGTACTAGTATTTCCAGTTCTGCTTGTCTACACCATACCTTTTTCCCATTAGTATAAAGACGTCTAGGGCATTTGATTACAACCTCACTTATCTTCCTCTTTGTCCATCCCATGACCCTATATGAATAACCTTATTTCCTCTCCTCCTCCACCCCCAGTTTTTGGGCTGTTGTCTAAGTTGCTGTTATTTATATTTACCCCTGGGATTTGTCATCCACCAGCTGTTGTTTAAAAGCTCTCTTTTATTAGGTTCAAAAAAATCCCTGCTTTTCTTTACATTAAGCATCAATTAAATTCTCATTGTTTGCTTCCACAATTCAATCCTTCTTAAAAAACAAAAACAAAAATTCACTTTACATCAAACGCACAAGATGAAAGCATCAAATCAGACTAACTGAAAACTATTACTAGTTGAAATGAGAACATTACCTAGACTGCACCTTATTTTCCATATCTTTAGAGTTAGGGTAATAACTTATTTTGCAAATATTCAGAAGTCTGTGGTTGAAATGCAACATGTAGGAGTGGAGAACCACAAGAAAACTAACAAGTTTATCTATGCAACAGAAGGCATTAAAATCACAAAGTTAATTTGGAAGCATTTATGAAACCAAAGGTATAGCAAAGTAAAATACACAGTCTTTTCAGCTTTCCTTATTAAATACCTCATTCCGTAGTCATATAAAAATTGAGATTTAATTGTTAAACAAAAATATATCTTCTTCTATGAGCAGTGTTATCTGAACACAATAGTATACAACTGAATTGAAATTCTTGTAGCTTTACAAGCACTTGAATTTGTTGGTGGTATTCTACATTTTGGAGATAGACAAAATCCTTCTCTTTTTTCTGTTTTGATCTATGCAGAGCATAAACACAACTGAAAAAAACAGATATTGCTTTCCATGTATACAATTGTATTTGTTGACATGAGAGAAACATTAGCCTCAAAAAAGAAACAAGAAAAACCCCAACCCAGATGAGACAGGTAGAAAACTGCAGTGAATACATTCAATTGTGTAGCTTATTCCAGTTTACTCTTCAGCTCTATGCTCTATTATTTCATTACTATGTAACAAAAGACAATTGCATAATGCACACACCACAAAAACAGTTACCATCATAGTGCAGTTCAGTCTGACAATCCCCAAATCAATTAGATTTTTCCTATGTATTTGGTTAAAAAAAAAAAAAAAACCAACCCAAAAAAGAACCGACCAAACCATCATTACTGATTGGAAACACAAAGAAGAGGTTGCTGCAGTGGGTATTTCAGCAGTAAGCTGTTTCTTCAGAAGAGGGGGTTCTTCAGTTGCCTGCCTGGAGGAACCAGGAGAAACAACAGTATACATTTTGAAATCTTGATCATTCCCTCATCAAGTTGCTCTATACCTGCCTTTCCTTGCACATTATCATAAAGTACCCCACACTTCAACTTTTGAACTGATTGCAGGATTATACTGCCCAACCTCATTTTCAGAAAATCCGCTGCACAAATACCAGATGAAAAGCTGTTAAGATTTTACCTTATTAGTCAAGCACTTAAGACAGCTTTCCTCCTATGTTTGCATTACCACATATCTTCTTCCATCTTATTTTTTCAAGTAACAGAGACTATCCTGACCTTTAATTGCACTTAGTTGAAGAGGCAACAGATGGAGTAACTTTCATGTGTCCCATTCAAAATTATTCTCCCATACGCCCCAAAGTAGAATTCGTACCATACGTTCCTTGTTCATCACTCTGGGTCCACATGACTTCCCTTGTGGTTTGGGTGGTGTTTTTTTTCCCTCCCCTGGCCCGAAGCAGACACAGTTTCTCTTAATTTGACTGTAAGTCTCATCTTGATCCTTTCTGTAACTTCTCTGTAATTTACTTTAAAAAATACTGTTAGGTTAGCACCATGTGAACCTGAATCTATCATCTTACAGCAGGAATGCATTCAGCTTTGGAACCGATTCTATAGCTTTATATTTAATTTATTGTTAGCTTTAACTACAATATAGCAAATGATAGAATCTACGTTCTCCTCTTTCTCCCCCAACAATTTATACATAAAATGTATACTGTGGATGGCAACCCTATCATAATTTAAAATAGAAGGAGGTGCTATGGTAAAAAATACACCTGAAATCATAAAAATCAAACCTAATGTGAATGTGCAGTACCTGCTACAAATCTTCTGGGGAGAAAAAAATATTTTTTCTTATTTTTTTAAAGAGAAAGTAAGCAGAACAAAGCTGAAGCAAAAGAAGTGGCAACACACTCCAACAGAAAATAAAGCAACTGAAAACAAACCGATGCATAAGATTGTCAGTGGAATGCAGTGAAAGTTTGCAAATTTACCAAAGCGTTTTTAGACTAGTCATAACTCATGGGTATTGATACCACTATCCCATGCAGCAGTGCAACAGCGAGCAAAGTAACAGAAAAGTTCATAATAGTCTTCTTAAACTCTTTGTATTGTTGACAACTGTTTTGATCTGTTAGAGAAGGCAGAGTTGATATTTTTTTGCTAATTCAGGGTAATTTAAAATCATACAGGACACAAGTTGTCTTATCATGGATCAACTGCATCTTACCTACAAATAGCTTTTTCCCAATGTCCTGTTGAATTCTACTTTATGATAGTGTAGGAAGATAGACAGTGATTGCATCATGCTCACCATCACTGCAGGAAAGCTAATGTAGTTAAACCAAGATTTGTTAATTAACTGCTTTAAGATGGAAATCACACTGTAGTCTCACTCTTAACAGTTTTTCCTCATGAGATACATTCTTATCTGTCTGTTACTGGCATCTCTACACTGTTCATATTTTTCTTAACCAACTTAGAGGTTCTGAACAGTTTTCTGTTTCTTCCAGGACAAGTCCATGATGCTTCAAATAACCTTAAATAGGATGCTGCCATGCCCTTTTTCTCTTAAGCTCTTTCATCTAATAAGATACCATGGATTTTTAGCATACAAGCTTGGATCTGTGCACCAAAATGCTCATCTCCCCTTCTTTGCACACACACCACTACTACCAACTCTTAATAGTCCGTAACAATGAAAAAAACCCAAGGAAACTACAGCATTGATGGGCTGTGGACTGAAAGCCCGCTCACGTATGGCCCTTTACTCCCATTTTTCCCCCCCCTCCCATCAATTTAAACAACAGCATCCAACACTGAACCAAGAAGTCTGATCACCTTCTATCAGTCGCAAAGACTTTTTGGTACTTGTTTTGTGTGAAGGCACCTGTAAACATGCAACATAGAGAAGACTTTGATTGCATTGTTTTGTCCTTTCACTTCATCAGCTATGTAAACTTCTCTATTTGCCCTCTTTTCTTGATCTCATTTTCAGTTCTTCTTTTCATGTTATCTCATTACATTTTGATGTCATCAAGCTTATCAGAAACCTACACACCTACATTCTTTGTAGCACCTCCTCTGCAATACCTTGGAACACCTATATACAACTCAACCTTTATTTCAACATAATTATTTTCTTAATTTTTTTTATCACACTTGCCTTTTTTCCTAATTATTTTTTTAAGCAGTAATTCTTCAATCATTAAGTGTTTCTTCATCAACTATTCAAAACATTCCTGCTCCTAGACAAAGATGGAAGATTTCTCACCATTCCCAGTGTATTGTACACATCATCACACGGAAGAAACTGAAACCTCTTCAATGCATTGCTTCAGTAACAGTTTCAGGAGGCAGTATTTCAATACTATCTTTTCCCAGTACATTAGAGACACTAAGTCCTTTCTACTTCACAATCTGCAAAATCCTTTTCATTTTTTCATTAGAAAGAAAGAAAAGAAACTTAAACCCTTGCACAAGCTATGAACACGCGCATAGAAAACTGGAGGGAAGGGGAATAATTAACAAGTGAGAATTGCTATGAAGGTCCACCTAACTAAACAGCTTATAGGAAAACCTGTAAGGTTTAAGACTGAGCCACATAGATTAAAGGCAAAATGTTAATGCCTATAGAAGTAGAAGACAAAAAGGTCTATGTAAGTTGTCATTATTAAAATGCCTCAAGGAAACTTTCTTATGGTAATTTAAACTGAAAAGGTTAAAACCTTAAACGGTATTATATTCAGTCTGTATGCAGTGCTTCCATACAATGAAAGAACATACAACTTGCTCTTGCAGAAACACTAACTGTTGCTGTGTGACCTGTTAACTCCACAGATTTAAGGGAAAAGCCTAAAGAGAAACATGCCACAAAGTACTTAAGCTTCAGGCAACACTCAACTTTCTACAGAGCACAGAACACAGCATTTTCTATAAAATCTAGTGTCGGTTAAAAGTTTAAAGCATCAGTTCCACTTTACATGTACATATGAGGAATCAGAAGATCCATCAGAGTCAAGATGCTCTCAGAAAAACGAGGTTATGAAATACCAATTTACCTTCTCCAACTTCACTTTCACTGAGATGGAAATACAAGCTGAGTTGGCAAATTCTTTTTAACCTCTTGTGCATGCTCTTACAAAAACAGTTTCTCACCTCACCCACAAATTGGTATGATTTTCAGTCATTGTCCGGCCTCTATCATTTTTGAGTATAAAATAAATCACATTGCTGAATAATTAACACATAGACAAATGTTGCATTTACTAGGAGTCTCTATAATACAGATGACAAATATGTAAATACTTATCAATTAGCAGACTCATACCACATAAAATTGAAAGTCAGCACAGAAACTGTATTCATAATTGCTTGAACTGTTGTAACTAGTAAGCTACATTGAAGACAAGTAGCATTTTACCACACATTTAGCATGAATACATGTAGTTTCTCTAGTTTCTCACATCTTCACAGCACACCACCACACAGGAAATGGTATTAAAGTTCATTGCAATACATTTTTTTGTACTGTTCCTTACTTCTTTCATACAGACTGTCTTGTTCACCATTTTTCTTCATTAGATCTCAAAAGATCTTTTGATCTTGAAGATATCAGCTTACATGTAGTTGCTTCCTATAAAAAGGCTTTGTGCTGTGAAGTCTGTCTGCTATTTTTAATATTTTGTGTCTCATGCTACACAACTACTAAGTGTAAGCCTCCACAGTATGAAGATCAATCTCCTAGGGAGTTGAAGACTGTAAAGCTGTCCAGTCTTTCTGATGAAATCTACAGAAGTAAACTTTTTTAAATTAAAAAGTACCTCAGTCACCTTAGGTACATATTTTTGAGACAAACTTTGTCACCAGAAATAAGACAAGATTGCAATTATTCCATTATGATTGAGTACATAGTACCATAAGGGATAAAAAGAGGCATGTGCTCCTTAAATTTTGGCATGGTTACGTTTGACAGTCTTAAGTTTTTCAAGAAGTAAAGAAACTTAAATCCTTTCACGAATCTACCCTTAAATCACACAGAATTGAGAGCTTGTCATTCCAACACCCAACTTCTGTGGAATCTTAAACCAAGACTAGAAACAGGCAGAATACTACAAGGGAGAGACCACCAAGAGCCTCCCTTGCTAGACCAGTCCTTCAATTTCTCTTTTGGCATGCTAGAAGAACCCATGAATGTACCACAGGGAGTCTACAAAAAGGTACCAAATACAAAACAACTTGCTTTTAATTGAAATGAGCTGCTTTTAACTGAAAATGGTTACAGCTCCTACTAAAAGCAGAACCAGATCGAGTTCCTCTGGGCTAGGATCCAACTAGCTTCAGGATTCTAGTCAAGCATAAGTGAAAGATGTAGGAATGGACAAAATTCTGGTAAAGTACAGATGTAGGATGCTGCATATTTGCACATCTAAAATGTTCCTAAGAAAAAGTTTCTTTAGATACAGAAAACTTCCTTTAGTTAAGGTATTTTTTTAATGTCACATTCTTAGGTGTGACCTCTGAGGAACGACTAACAAGTTGGAACTATTTAATTTAAAGATGAGATGAAAGAGAATAAAGTGGTATTCAAATACGTAAAAGGTTGACCCAAAAAAGGAAAGAATCTTTTCTCCATGTCTCTGGATAATACCATAAGTAGTAACAAAATTAGATTATAGCAAGAAAAAAACCTCAGGTTAGACACAGGGATTTTTTTTTTCTGACAAGAACCGTGAAGCGTAAGAGCAGATGAAGGAAGCATCTCTCAGAAACAGACTTGGTTTCTTCCTCCTGTAGAAGGACATGGTGGACTTGATTTTCTGAGGTCCCCATTAAGCCCTCTCTCTCAAGGTTGAAATCAGTCACTCACACATTTGAATTTTATATGTGGTAAATGAATAAACACACTGAAAATTTAAGAACTTTCTTCTTTAAAGGGTCTTGTAAATTATTTCACTATACATTCAGATCTTTCTTCACATGAATCAGAATACAGTTTTTACAGGCTTTCAATACAGGCTTTGTTTCTACCATTTATAGCTCTACAAAATTAGACAGTTTCACAAGATCTATGTTCACACCCTCCTCGTAACCATTGCAAAGCTACTGCTACCAAGATTGTACTGGAGCTGCAGAAGCAGAGGGAAAGGCTGCATAGCAGCCCTTTCCAGAAGAAAGGAGAAGATTAGAGAAAAAGATGTAGATCACTTCCAGATAATCTTTGCAAGATTTCAGTGAGAAGAGTCAAGGTATTTCTCTTCTTAAAAAAGATTAATACTGAATTACTTATGTATTATAGAATAAATTGACATAAATCCCTGCAGCTTTCAAGTTTCCAGTAGCCCAAGTTCAGACACCTGTAACTGTCTCCAATGTGCTGCCTCTCAGTGGATTCTTTTATTTCAAATCAATCCTAAACTCATGGTAAACGCAGAATTTTACTAAATGCATTTCATTTAAAAAAAAAATATATATATAAGCAAGAGAAAAGTAATATCACGTGCTACCACCTCATCCTCTTCCCAGCAAAAGTTAATACCGCTTATTTTCACATCAGTTTTCACAAAAATTTGGGTATTGCAAACAGCAGCAGAAGCAGGTACTCTGGTTAATTCACTAGCTAGAAAAACTCAAAGTTTGTAAGGTAAAGTATCAAAGACTAACCCCATGAAAGTCAGGATACTATAATCAATCTCTGGCCTCAGCTATTAAAGTGGAATTGAAACTTTCCTTTAGCTAAACACAATGTGAAAGTAAACAGTTAAAAGGGGTGGGGAGGGAGGGAGGGAAGAGAAAAAAAGAACTGAAGAGGAGCTGGCCTTCAACTTCTCAGATTAACTCCAAAAACTTAAGTCTTTGCAGTTAAGAATAAGCTACTCCAGAACAGTGGAAAGCTCACTGTTTAATAGTTCTAATTGTTCAATAAAACCTACATGATCCATGATAATTTTAATTATATTACTAGCTTCAAAGATCACACAAGGAGTTCTAAAAAGAACAGCTTCTTCACACATCATCTGTTATCACACAGAACTCGAATTCTAAACCTATTCCTTCATCTATGCTAAATAAATGGCAAGAAAAATGGCATTTCAGTACTGCAGATTTAAAGTCCCCGGACAACCATCACAAAACATTTGCTGAGCAAACCTGTTTTTTTCTACACTGTCAGACAAACAATCCAGAACTTGAAATAAAACTTGTTTACCTTTATCATTTAGATAAGGGTAAAAGCTCTCTCAATCACCTGTAATTTTCAACTTTCTGATGATACACCTCTCTTGAGGGAAGCAGGAAAGAAAAAAGAAAAAAAAATTAGCAGCATGGAAAGGCAATACAGGTGAAGGGCCAAGTGGGAGGCAATACTTGTTAGCATTGCTTGACAATCTATTTTATTCAACTCGGAATTTTGCTGTTTATGAGATTTCCATCATATTGCCAAACACCAGAGGCTCAATCCTTTGGACTTCTCCTCCAAACAGGTAAAAGTAACTTTACACAGATAATAGCTATTGGCACAAGATTTGTTGTACTTTAATGCTGTCCAAATGAATGACTCATACAAGGCGGCTTTCAATTTTAATCAACATAAACGCCTGTTTCAAACTTGCAGTCAGCATAAAAACTTACATGACCTCTCACACTTCTTACAATCAAGTCCACAGATACTTGCATATTCTAGAGAAATATAAACTTGCTTTACTTTTTTAATCAATTAACATTATTGATCATGCTCCATTACGATCCAAATCTGTTGTGCACAAAGCAACATAGGAACTATACACCACAGATACTTGGTACAGCTTCACACACTACTCAGGCACAGAGAAACTGCAACATCCAACAATTCTTTATTGCCATTATTTTAAAGTTTTGGGGGTGGATGCCTCTTGTCACCTCTCCAGCTTAGTTAACGCTCTGAGGATTCCCTTTTCAAATACGAGTAACAGAGATCAGGAGTTAGAAATAGAAGGAACCACGACACTGAATTTAGCACCAGCATGCATAGAAACGGAAATAAATCTGGTGTCCTTCCTGAACAAAAGGATAATTTCTGGGGCATAGTTTCCACTATATTCATCTACAGTAAAAAGATGTAACATCAGCTTGAGAAAACTTCTATGAACCTCTTATACAATCACAAATTTGTTCATCAGATTCTCCCTCCACTCCCACTTCAAAATGTTCTTTTCTTGGGTCCCTGCTGATCTGGGACAGCTACTTGCATGGGAATGCAATTTCGGCAATGCAAATAAGTGGAAATCTGAATTCATAGCTTCATTTTTCCCCCAGGAAAAATCTCTTTTGATCAGACCACCTTAAATTAAAGTAATTGTATTAGAAACACTTTAGTAATAAAGTTTTAGGAGACTTTACAAGTAAAAACCACTTGAACATTATTGACCATAATTCAATATGTGAAAAATAAGTATGTGAGAAGTCTCACAAGATTTGGAGTTTCTTGAAAAGACACACAAAAGACAGCAAGAACTTAATCTGTGAGTGATAGCAAAGCAGCTTCATCTGAACCAACTTGCTGGGAGATGCAGCAATTCACCCTTTTCAGGGAAATTAATAATCTCAGCAATTTACCCAAGAAAAAAAATCTAATTTTGCTTTAAGTTTGTACTAGACCAACACACACACTAAAGGTGAGTTTAGTGCAAGCTTAAAAACATTATGTTATTTAAACAGACATGTTATATCCTAAAATTCTCTGGAACTTTGGTCACAGATGTCTTTCAAACTCAGAGCAACAACTGCAGAAAAAAACAACTCCGAAGGGTAAACTAGGGTTATACTTTCTAATGTCCTAATTAGGGGACTAATGTCCACTTTCTGGGCTGTGAATTAACCAAGCTCTGCTTTCCACCACTAAACTCAACTGTAGCACTACGTGTGGGAATGATGTGCCTTTCCCTACTCTCTGAAGGTGTTTAATATCATCTCCTTTGTCTGAAAAACATAAACCAGGATCATAAGGGTCAATGTCTTTTTACAGCCTAGTTTGCACAAATTTCAGTATTATCCATGGTTTATATCAGAGTTCCTCTATGTTCTTGTGGTCTTGGATAACTGATAGACACCTGTATTCCCACTAATCGCTGGAAGCATAAAGTTGCTGCAGCAAAACTAAAACCAACCCTATTCATAACCCTAGAGATAGTATTGTTAACTTTTGGTTATTCCAATTTTTACTTTTCTATTCAAATAGGGAAAAACAGCCCAACAGACTCTTTCAATTAAATTATTTCAGTTTAATACATCATTTCTTCTTCCTTTTGGAGTCTGAAGCGCTCTCTGCCATTTCCTTTATACTTTCTGCTTCGCTTTTACCTAAAATTTGAATGTGAGGTTTCAGCACTCTCCTTTACGTTTAAGACTGCTTTCAGCTCCATTAATGCATGCGCAAGAAGAAAAGTGCCTCAGAAGCACTGCTGTAAGCAGCAGTTTTGTCTTGTAGCTCCCAGTGCAGCAACAAATGCTTGTTAAGTACATTTGTACAGATCAGCCCTTCCAGCTCTTCAAATCTGCAATATCTGCCCTTGAAAGAATTTTTAGGGCACATTAAGATTATAAATACATGATAAATTTTTAAGACATTCTAACAGGAGGAGGAAAGTCTTAACTGTCCAGGTCATCACTTGTACATATATCACTATGACCACCAGGGTTGCTAAAAAAACTCTTTAAAAAGTGTTCTTCAGAAAAAGATCCACTATTTTAACTAATGAACTTTATATTGTTTATAAACTGGCATGCTACAAGGCATTGGAAAGTCTTTCTTACTATTTCTAGGACAATTAGCACAAAAATAGAATAGTGTAATCTTGTTTAGCACTTATGAAGAGAAGTCTTCCCATTTTTGGCCATGAGCACATAGCTGGGTCTGGAGCAGCTGGGCAAAGCAGAGCAAAAATTTGACAGTGTCTTTAAAGAAAGATCTTTCCCCTCTTCTATTGAATAAAGAAAATTGAAATAAGAAAAAATAAGTGAATGCAGCACTAAGATGAGAGCTTTACGCTGTTTCAGTGCCTTTACACAATGTGAAAGGCAATAAACCGACTGTTAAGTCTTCCTAGATCTCATTTCATATTACAGCTTTCACTTAACAGAAAGCATATATAAACATACCAGACCAGAATACTGAACTGCTCAGTGATAAGTCTTAGAGACCATGAAAAATAATAACTTACATTTTTTGTTACACAGTTTTTGCATGCTTTATATATTAACTAAAGTTCAATTAAAACATGATCGAAGTATTTGGTGGTGGGAAGGGGGTTGCCAAGATCCTCTCGTTCGTGGACAGTGCTTGTATCATACAGAACAGGCTCATGGTTCTGCTGTCAACAGCCATCTCCTGGTCCCCTGCCACAGTGCTGAAAATTTATATTCCCAGTACAGCACCTTGTCTCTAACACCTCATCTCCCTTAAATCTGAAATATGAGAAGGAAGACCGTCTACCACAGCTGCTTTTGAGAACAGGAGATCAGGGTAGGTGGCCAGCAAGGGAATATGCAAAGGGTCCAAAAAATAAAATATCTCCTTGACTAAAGCTGCTGTACTATAACGTAAGAATTTTTAGCATAATAATAGGAGTTCACAATCACTGCTGCAAGATTTGAGAAGGGAAAGACTAGTACCAGATGATGTGTCATATTTTATTTTTCCAGTACAAAATCAAGAATGCTGTGTTGTGACCTAAATACTGTAACAGCCCATCATTACACCCTATATTCATAAAAAAGTAGTCTTATTAAAAAGCTGAGTCTGATTCACAAGTATCTCTTATATTCCTATATTGCATTTTTGTCTAAAGATATTTACCTAACTCCTGTTCTTTGGAGTAAGGCAATCATGTTTAGAACAGAGGAAGGATTCCAGCTCAGAGGGAACTTGCCTGTGCTAAATTAGTAAGATTTCCTTGTAATAGACTTTTAAATATAAACAGGCTCTTACCAGATTAATCCATGATTTTAGGAGACCGCCTAAAGCTAGATGGCCAGTCTGCTATTCCATTTATAGACACTTAATTTCATCCAGTTTTTAGTCATTAGAAATGGAGAGGGCTTAATACTTCTGAAATTAGGACCTTAACAGCCGCTAGAAGTTGTATCTGCACTTAGCAACTAACAAAAAACCCCAGAATTAAGTCTTGATTTAGACTATTTGTTTTAAGATACTACTCTGAGAACAATGTAGACATGCATCCTGTTTATTCAGCAGGCAAGGACATAACAGCCATCAGACCTGGACGGCTCTTACACACCACCATGACAATATGAGCAAGCACTACAGTTCAACCTCAGTACTTGTTTACCCAGTCTTAGTATGTGGAGAAAAGAAAAAAAAAGACAGGATTTTTTTTTTTTTACACTGCAAGCACCATCCAATAAACCATTAAGTACCACACAAAGTTGTGTCACTACACAATACTAAAGGAAACATTTACACTGCCAACACAATCAAATACAGCTCTGTTGCTAGAGACAAGCCCTATCTTTTCTATATTTCCTCCACTGTGACCCAAAGGAATAAAGACCAATACACACGTGCTTGTGAAAGCTGTGCTCAAGACAGCACATTGTTGCAAGTGACCTGTGGATATACACACTCACATACACACTAGTATCCTTACAGAAACAAAATTCTCAGTGACATACTGAAGAGACTTTGGTTTGTTAGGGAACACCAAGTTAAGCTAAATATTTTCATTCATCTTAGACAGCTGACAAACCTACGGAGCAGGGTGAGCCCTCTTGATAAATTTCTGATCCACTCCACACTTTGGAGCGCTTGTGCTATAAGTAGCAATAAAGATTTGACATAATCTGTGCATATTGTGAGAAGTAACATAAGAAGTTAATTGACATTTTCCTACCACATACTTTTAGACAAACATAAAACCGATGGGCTGGATCAGACCCAGAGATCCATTAGTCCGGTTTCCTCTTAGACAGAGCACAGTAGTGGAAGCTTCTGCAAGGGTCCTATAAGGTCTGTTTCAGGTCTATGAAGGACAACCGCCCTATCTTTATGGCACATGAAAGCCACTGACTATGTATCTCCGCTCTGAAGTAAATTACTTTAAAGTCTTTGCAAAACACACGTTACAACTGAGATGTATTAATATACAAATGCAAATAAATTCACTATTAATAATAAATTTTGTTTACAAAGTAAATATTTATTTATGTCAGCTGTAAGGACAAACTTAGATTTACCCACGGGAGGTCTGCAAGCTCTGACAGAGATAACAAACCATGAAACACTTGTTTTAAACTGTCATAGACTCTCTGGAAGGAAGACCTAAACAGAAACCAGCATTTTAAAATTTTATTTGGGTTTTATTTTTGATAGGGTTTTTTTGTTGTTTTTACCTTTTAAATGCTTCAGCAGGGTTCCTCTCACATTCACCGGGTTGCAAGAAACTTTGAATAGCAGGATCTCTTAGTTTGTCCTCATATCCCTGGATCAGTCCACTGCGGCAGATTTGTGTAACTAAACCTCTAATAAACCCTCCAACACACAGCGTGTCAGAGTCTTGGGCCCTGCAGAAATGGAAGGCTAGAGCCTGACGATGTAAACCTCTTTGTAGGTTTGCAGGTGAGCTTGGCCACAGTAACTCAGTACAGAGGGCCGTCTTCCCACTACCGGGCCCTCCGACCAACAATACACCCCAGGCTGCTCCTTTCCCAGAGACAACACCGGTATTATTCCCAGAATTCACTACAAGAGATGGTTTGTTGGCAGCACTACTGCTGCAGTTAGCTTTCTCCTGGAGGCAGTGCTGAAGCTTGTGGAAAACCCACTCCCTACAGTAAAACTGCTTTCCCTGCAGCAAACTGGTTTGAGCCATTTTACCAAGCTTCTTCTCTTGGATTTGTCATAAGCAGCAGTACACCTTCAGCGTCTCAGGGTAGGGAGACGAGCATTCATCTTGCACAGAAAAATCTTCTGCACAGAACTTGACAGAGGTTGTGGTAATTGGTTAACCTTTCTCGTAAAACTTAACAGCCTCTTCTCAGGAAGGGTGTCACTCCATTTGTGTGCTTTATTATCATTAGCATAACACAATCACAGTTCAGCTGACATCATGAAGCGGTGCCTGATACCAACGCTCAACAATGCTTCTCATATGGCTCAAAAGTTCATACAGCTCCATGGCTGCATCTGTAGTTTACGCAGTTGTGTGTGTTTCCAGTATAAAGGGGAGACAATACATCTGGAAAAACTGAGGGAAAGCCAACTTTTCAGTGTACACTAAATGCCTTTCAACTCTAGGCATTAATCTCTCCGGATATACATCCAGAAAAAAAGCTGTCCATAATAAAATGTTCCTTCTGGGAATTTTATAAAGAAAGTGATTTTTCTTCAAGTACTATATACATACCACAAATGCGTATAAGTACCACTTGCTAAGAAACAGTCATTTTGAAAAGCGAGCTTTGTAGACTTCATACATCTGGGAGAGTGTGTGAGAAGTGCTTCAGATTATGGTTTCTTACGAAGTACAGACAACATGGGAAAAAATGTTTACAGCTTCTTATTTCAATACATTCATAAGCGTCTTCTTCAGGAACCTGGATTCTTACTGAACCTGTTCTCAGGTATCTTAATCGCAAGATGTCAGAAGAGACAACATCTTCCCCTAGAGCTCTGAAATAAAGAAGACAGCACTTTTAACCCTGCATGCAAGTCATAATTCAGTCAATTGCAAATGCAGACAACAAAGAGTAAAGTCAAGTGCTTTTTATTCTTTGTTTTTGCTTATACTATTATGGCAAATTAATCTAAAAAGGGTTTTTTAAAGAAATTTATCGTTAAATTAAAAAATGTAAAAAAAAGCCCAAAAAACAATAAACAGATATGACAGTGGCCTCAAAGCCACAGGAGCAATAAGGCTGAGGAGAGCTGAATACACCCCTTCATCTGAGAAACATTCTTCCTAAGAAGGTTCCATCACCAAATTCTCTCTTCACCCCATTTTTCTACCGCCGGCTACGGGGATTTTGGGGGCAGATTTTTTTTTTTTTAAGTTTATTGTACAGGGGAGAGCTGCCTAGGGCTCTCCGCACACTTCTTTGTTCCCAGCTGGCCGGCAGCGGGGCGCCCGGCCGCCCCCCCGGGTCACGGTTCCACATCCACACACACACACACACACACACACACCCGCCGCCCTTGTCACCGCTCCGTCCCCACCGCGAACAAAACCCTTTTATCACGGGCTGGGGCTTTAACCCCACGCTCCGGTTTCTTTCAGCCCAGACACACACGGCTCAAAAAGTCACTTGGATCCCTTTGAAAAAAAAACAAAAAACCAACATACCAAACCCGAGCGCGGCGAGCAGCTGGGCAGCCCCCCCCCCCCAACCCCCTCATCTGCCTCACACACCCCCGGCGCGGAGCACCCCCACCATGTCCCCCGCTCCCCTCCCCCAGCACTGTGTCCACACACAAAGATCCCGGGCACCGCACACACGCACCCCGCTGCCCGCCCGGCGGCGGACAACAACCCCTGTCAGTTCTGCTCCCCCCACCCCCGCCTCAGGTACGGCCGGTAACGGCCCGCCCCAACGGCCGCCAACCGCCCCAACGGCCGCCAACCGCTGCCGGGCGAGGGGCCCTCCCCACCGGCGCTCGCTCACCTCCGCGGCTGCTCCTCCAGACTCTCCCCGCGGCGGCGCCTCCCTCCCTCGTCCTCCTCCTCCTTCTTTTTTTTCTTCTTCCTCCTGGCCCCTGAGGCTCCCACCCCGGTCGCCGCCGTGCCACGGCCTCAACCGCCCCGCTCCGCCGCCTCAGCTCCTCTGGAGCTCTCCTCACCGCCTCCTTCACCCACCCCACCAACCCCCCCCCGCCTCCCTCCGCGCGGCCACGCCTCGCGGCTCGGCCACGCCCCTCCCCGCCCCTTCTCCTCGCGACCACGCCTCCTTCCCCTCCAGCGCGTGCGGCGGGCGGGGGCGAAGTAGTCCTGAGGCGGAGGGAGACGGGCAGTTAAGCTTTCCTTGCTCTTGTATCACTACGCCGGGAGGGCGAGAGGCTCTCAGGCTGCAGCGCTGGCGGCGGCGGGGCGCTTCCGGCTCGGCTCTCCCGGCGCGGCCCCGCAGGGGGCGGCAGCGTGGCCGCCTCCGCCCCGGGGCAGTGGGATGGGGGTGGTGGGATGGGGACGTTGTGGAGCCCGGTAAGGGCGCTCCGCGGTGGCCCCAGTGCGGCTCCCGAGCCCCGCTGGGGCGCAGCAAAACTTGGAAAAATGAAAGGGTTTTGTTGTCTGGAGACAAGCCAGCCGTTCAGCCAGCACCGCGACGCCTCACGTCTCACCCCAGCCCCGGCGTACGGCGGCAGGCACCGGCCCTCCCATGCCAGGCCCGATTTTCTTTTCTAACCCAGTGCAGGCCTAATAGCGTGGGTTTTTTTTCCCTTTTCTACCTCGCCTTTTTTTTCATTTTGCCCTCAACTGGCCCGTTTCTCACAGAATTTCATCCTGCTGGCAGGGGAAGTGCAGCCCCACAAATTACGTGCAGCAATTTTTAATGTGTTTTTTTTCCCCCTTGTCCCCTGGCTTGTGGTGATGCACGGAACCCAAAATCCTTTTACCGAGGGGCTTCATGGCAGCCGTGTCCCAGCCAGAGGGAGGGGGAGCAGCACCCGGGTCTTAACGCCACCTTAATGCAGGGACCCTCGGGTGTTACACTTTGGGGATCCCCACAAACCATCGGAAGCATCAACCTTAACGTGGGAGAAAATAGGGTAGAACTTGCTCCTGGACACCTTCGGGTCCACCCGTGAGCAGAAAGGGAAAAAGCTCTGCTTTATTTTGGCTGCGAGATGGCGAGGAAGGGGAGGATTTTCATTAAAATTTGCTCCCCTCGGAGCTAACTGCATTATTTATGACAAGGCACTTTTCCCATTGACTATTGAATCAAGGTCTTTATGATTACTAAATAGTGCCTTCGTTTTAGCACGGCTTTGTATGGTTTCATGTGCCAGGTAATTCAAGTATTGTGGAGTACACACTGAATATATCCATATGATACAACAGAGTGATTCAGGGCCCTTCAAGGAGCGTCCCGAGATTCTTTGTGAGAGCAAAATGAAAAATTAAATAAATTCAGTTGGTATACTGAAGAGCTTAGAAAAACAAGTCTGCCTGCTTCTGAAAACCAGTAGAACAAGTTTGAAGAACCTTTGCAAGCAGAGAATTACAAATTTGCAAAGCAATTGGGAGTGGGGGAGAAGCAGAAATAAGATTAGTAGTAAGAAAAAGTTGTGTGGTTGTTTTGTTTTGGGTGGTTTTTTAAAGCTTTTTTATTTGGTTGGGTTTTTTTAACCATGCACTTTGGGCAAATAGTCTTCTCTAGGCTTTCTTTTTTTTTCCTTCCCAGCTGCACCACCCTTCCATTTTGAAATGTTGTGGAAACTCAAAAGACTTCCAAAACTGGTGCTAATACAAGTTCCAAGAGGCTTTGAACTGTAAAATATTTTCATTTTTCTTCTTTTCTTTTTTTTATCAGTAAAAGAATAGAGATGGATAACATTTGGAGTGATGGAATTGCAGGTCTGGCCAGCTGAGCTGGCTAGAGACAAAACACAGGTTGACAGAGGGAAAGAAATTGTAAGAAACCCGCAAGAAACAATTGCAGATTCAACACCTTAAGAGGCAGATCTCAGGGACAAACATTAGACTGGTGCAGGAAAAAAAAAAAAAAAAGAAAAAAAGATTAAATGGGACAATGGTAAGACCCAGGGGAAAGTGCAGTTTCCGTCTTCCTGGTGGCCAAGACACAAATGAAAACGCAATTTACAGGAAAAGGTGCTGTCGGGTTTCACAACATCCGATATGAATATACCACAGCAGGAGGAACGAGAGCATGGTTTACTAAAATCAGAGATATTTAAATGTAATCATGATGGAGTTCTAGACAGTAAGTGTAAAAATACTAACCTTCTCATGCTAACATATAAATCCCACAATGGAACAGATGACAATAATTTGACTTTAGCAAAGGACAGTGGATACAAAATAACTACCCCCACAAAAATAACTTGTGGGTTCTGCAGCTCTAGCAAAGCTTCAGGATATCATTTCCACAGCCAACGTGAGGAGTGTTAAGTGCTTGTGGGAATGACGAGGGGAAGGAGGAGAGAAGAGCGGAGGGGAGAATAGAAGTAGGAAAAAAATCCGGCAGGCACACAATATAATTACACCACAATCACTGGTAGGATTTTTAGTCTTTCTTTGAAAAGAAAGCAAAATATTGCAAGATCCAAAGCATGACCTGCACACTTCTTTCTAAAAGGATGTATGCATGACCTAAAGGTGAAGGTTGGTGGTGGCCTTGCACTGCCCCTTCAAATTACTATTAGGAAGCAAAAGCATATAGACACTTTCAATGATAAATCCTTTTTTTCTAAAAAAAAAAAAAAAAAAAAGGAAAAAAATCCTAAAATAAAGTTCAAAAGGTTAAAAAAATGAGATTGTCATGAAGTAAGAGGCACAGCCGCTTAGGCTGGGATCTTTCATCTGTACACAAAAAGCTAAGACCCTGAAGTCAACTTTCAAAAGCAAGGAAGGCATTTTGTTATCAAGTTTATTTGCATAGTACCTCCTATATAGAACGTGACAGCTTAGATGACATCATCCTAGTGAATTATTATAGCTAAGAGTCAGATATTACTGATACAATTGTGCAATGTTGTAGTTAATGAGACAGTATCAGGATAAGAACCAAACCTTATTTTGTGGTTTTGTATAACTTAGTTTGACATAGATAGCAAACCGACCGTGATATAATTGGATGCAACCTTGCAGGCTACAAGACTGACAGATAAGAGCTAAAGGAGACACAGAGAAGATGAAACAGATCAAAATTTCCCATCTGAAAAACAACCCTCTCTCTTCTACCTAGCTTCACTGGTCTGGAGCTTAACTTGAGCCACATTGCAGCACCTGTATAAAACGCAATGGGGGATATGCATGGTTTTATGTACACTTCTATGCATACGCTGATCATATACTAGTTAAGGCTAAGAAAATGAGAAAAAACTTTCAATAAGACGATTGCACAAAAAATAGTAACATTTTGAAGTCTGCGCTGACACTGAAAAACAAAAAGCTGTTAAGCTTTTTAAACAACTTGCAGCATCTTTTTCAAAATGCTAGAAAAAAAGCCATTGTGTGTTGTTTCAATTATTTTAGCAGTTTCAATATGATTTTATTTGGATACAAAAGTAGTCAGTCCTGATGGGCAAGAGAATGTAATTGATTACAACGAGAAAGGCAGTATGGGGTGGATACTTAAAAGCCTTCAGAATCTGAGCTGCCGTTTGTAAACTTTCAGTGTGCTTTGTACCCAGTTTGGAGCATTCTTAGCTGTTTGTCTCTTTTCTGTTTCTAAGTGTGACTCCGAGCCTCCGCGGGTCCCGCGTCCCGGCTGCACGCACCATCCCGCCGGCGGGGAGCAGGCTCTGCGGGCGAGGGGAGCGGAGCTGCAGATCCTTGCAAGCTTGCAGTGTCCTGGGTAAAGCTTTTGGTAGGGAGTGACTCACATCCCAAAATAAGTGTTTTGCAAGGGTGGGCCTGAGGCGTGATTATCTACTTAAACATGGAATAGTCATCATAACCGCTTTTCTAACTGTTAGTTACTGATTTTCATGCATAATTACGTATTAATTCAGATACTTTCATTCTCTGACAGGTAAAATTAGTGAAGTTGATGGTAAAGATAGCGTGGACTTAGTATAATAAAAATTTTATAGTTTCCCAAGCAAATAGCGAAAGGTGGGGTTGTTCAGCCTGGAGAAGAAAAGGCTCTGGGGAGACCTTTTAGGAGCTTTCCAGTATCTGAAGGGGGCTTACATAAAAGCTGGACAGGGACTTTTTACGAGAGTGTATTGTAGTAGGATGAGGTAATGGCTTCAAACTGGAAGAGGGTAGATTGGATTAGATATCAGGAAGAAATTTTTCACTATGAGGGTGGTGAGACACTGGCACAGGTTGCCCAGAGGAGCTGTGGATGCTCCATCCCTGGAGGTGTTCAAGGCCAGGCTGGATGGGGCTTTGAGCAACCTGCTCTGGTGGGAGGTGTCCCTGCCCATGGCTGGAACTGGATGATCTTTAAGGTCCCTTCCAACCTAAACCATTCTATAATTCTATGAAGTCTTACCATGAAGTATTTAGGCAAAGGCATTTCTCTGATACTGATGTTTCAGGTCTCAGCTCCAAAATCTGTAGCGTGAGATGCACTTTCATTTTGGGTCTCTTGGTATCGTATGAGATGCCCCTACAAAATCATCTTGAAAGCCCTGTATGTAGCGGGCTCATGTTCAGCCTGGCATCCACTTCAATGTTTGTGGCTCCCTGTCTGCAGGGCTGCTGCTCCACTGGTCGCTTCTCAGCCTGGGGTTGCTCTGTCCCACGCACAGAGCTCTGAGCCTCTCTTTATTGAGCTTCATGAAGTTGCTGTCGGTTTGGTTTTGAAATTCAGCAAGCTCCCTCTGGTCTGAAGCTTGCTGTTTGCCAGACCACTGCTGTTTGCCAGAGACTTCTCCTGTGTATCCCAATGTCCTCAACAAGTTGCGCTCTCTGTCATCATCCAGGCTAGCAATTAATATGCTAGAAAGTGTCAGCCCCCAGTATTGGAGCCCCTGCTAGTCACTGTTTGCCACATGGACCTTGTGCTACCAGTCATTATTTGCTAAAACAAGCGGCACAGCCAGTGTCCAACCCATCAGATCATGCGTTCCTCCAGACCATGATTCCTCAGCACTGAAATGAGAACACTACAGGGGATGGCAAAAGCCTTGCTAGGGTCTGGTTACCTCACATTTACCATTCGCAGATCATCCACAGAGTCAGTCATAGCCAACTGTGCCAGTAAAGCACAGTTTGCCTGACGACTTTGTCACGTTACTTGAGAATGGACTCCAAGAGAATGTTCTTCATGAGCTCCTCAGAAACCGAGGTGAGGCTGACCATATAGTTTGCTGCATCCTCCTTCTTGCCCTTTTTTAAACAGGAACGTAATGCTGGGTTGGGTTGTGGGGTTTTTTATTGTTTTGTTTTGGGTTTTTTTCCTAGTTATCAGGGACTTCCCCTCATCCTTCTGATTTTCAATAGATGAAGGCAATAATGTTGTTTTACATAAGAATATAGCTAGGAAGTATAATAGTTCTTTTCAGCTTCTTCTTCAAGGCATCCTTATTACCCAGTAATTTGGGTAGGAATACTATCTATCCCATCTATTGAAACTGGATCTCTGTGAACAAAGGATGCAAGAATGATTGAACTGAAGCAAAATTAAACAAAAGATCCTGGATAGGATAATGTATTGGCTGGAACACTCGGCCAGGAGAGGAGGGAGCTGTATTCTCTCATTCCCCCTGAAAAGGAAATTGTTCCCATTTCCAGTAATGGCCTAGAAATGAATGCTATCAGCCTGAACTGCCACCACAACGTATATTATATTTGTACTTTGGTAGAAAAATGGCTACTGTGCTTTGGAGTAGAAAAGGCAATTACCTGCTCCTTGATAAACAAGGCCCAGGATCTGTGCCCTCTTGCAGATGCAGCATCTGTCCTGTAGCCAGAGAAAAGGGAAGAGAGGAGGTTTGCATCCATGTATCCTCATCCTTTGTGCAGATACATACGTGCCACAAATACCCTAGCAATGGCGGATGATCGTGTTACAGCTTAAAAACAGAATAGAGACAAACTCAAAAAGACCTGCTTCACGTGCCTGGAGTAGCATCACATAGTTATAGGAGTGACGGTATCTACTACTATGTTATACTGTCATCCTAGTAGTGCAATTGCTCATCACCACTACACTGTCAAGAAAAATTCTTCTCCAGGTGGTTAGTCAAAATAGGAACCCAGTTTAAATGCTCTGATTTGCTTCTGGAGTAGCCTTTTTCTTCCTCTCTTTTGAGATGAGAGCACCATCCTCCCAATGCAGGCACCAGAATCCCATGATGAATTTAGCCAGTGGCCTAGGAGACACTAGGCATGCCTCTTGGGTAAAAGCCCAGGCGTTGGCTTTCAAGATTTGCTGGATCATCTTTTTTTAAAAAATACACATACACAAAAATATGCATCTGCACAGAAGTAGAAAGAGATGAATCTTCTATTTAATAATTGATGCTCAACCGCCAACGCTTATGGGGCATGGGTTTAGCTGGGTGTCGGGAAAATGCATCAGACTTCTTTTAGGTAGCTAAACAAAAAGAAAAAATAAACTGACACGACTGCTTTTAGCAGCTAAAAAACGTGTGTTGATGTAGTGCTCTGGAAGGCTATAATCTGTCCGCAACCCGTGTTGCTCTAACCTTGAATATTGCTGTGCATATAGTAACATGAATGTATTTCAGCTTCCTCCTACTAGAGAGTAACATACTACCCAGTATTTATGCAATATGAGTTATGGTATAACATGACCACTGTGTTTAATAACAGTTGGCCATGCCCGAAGCTAGTCAAAATTAATAAAGTATAATATTCTGGACAACAGGTGCTGCAGTTGATAACTAGTTCTATTGGATGAAGATGTCTAAGGAACTGGGAAGAATTTAAATGTCTTTAAATGATGGCATGAAACCATCTATGGAGTGGGATGAAAAGATCCACAGCAGTAAGCCATAAGAGAAAACTAAATCAAGAAAGTGGCCTTTTATGCGATTTGAATAAAAAAAATATTCGGCATCATTCACAGAGTGGGTACGAAAAAAGATAATCAGTTGTCTAAAAATGTAATATTTATATTAATAATCAGAATTACTAAAATAACAGAAGATTTTATGCTAGGGCAAGATTTTGCATAAACTTAGTGAAATCTAAAAAAATATTATTTGATTTATGTGAGAAATGAATAAGCTGTAAACACTGGGAAATTTTGTGTACAAGTAGTTTAAGTACACACTACATATTCCTCATAATCTCACTGTTTTCATCAGTTTGTGTCAGGCACTGTCTGAATACTTGCCCTGACCTGCTCTGTGAGCTTGAGCAACTCACGTCACCTTAACTTACTTCTATTTCCCCATCAGTACAGTAAAAATAGTAAATCTTTCCTATCTCCTTTCTTGTGCTTGGTCAAACAGCAAGCTAAAGCAAGATTTGCAAGAGTATTTTGTACACAAGGTAGCCATAAACTTGCTCTAACTGGCTAAGCTTGACTGATGCATCCTTGAATCAGCATAAACTATCCCCGTTAAACCATAAGTAATAAATAACCAAAATGCTTTTTGCTGTATGTTCTTTTACAGACCCCCGCCCTAAGCCTATGGTGGTTTATAAGCTTTTGTGCGAGAGGTCATGCTGATATACCATAAAGTCAATTTGACTAATTTTCCTCTCCATGCAGTTCACCTTGGCTCGAGACCGTTTCTCATTATTTGTGAATTCACGCATTTTAAACTCTATTCTGCAATCCTCATGCAGGCGAGCTGCCCGTTTGACAGAACCCTCTCCCCAGTCAGTAAGCACGTGCTGTTGCGTTTCTACTGTTCTTCTCAATTTGTGGGTGCTCCGTAACTCACCGTTTTAGAATTGGGAAAACGGCAGGATTGAATGTTGCCTGTGGTTTTAAACACACTTCACCCAGACGGGGAGCAGCTCGCTCTGTCTGAAGCTGGGCCGACCTTCTACCATTCACCGCGTTAGCTGCAAGACTACAACATCCATCAAATGCAAATTTGGTTTTATCTATAAGCTAAGCTTCCAGAGTTATCAGCATTTTGGAAAATAACGTGCAATGCAATCACGCCCATCTCTATTCCTTGACGCAAGGCATACTTAAATAGGAAATACAGATACTCCTTCCTTACGAGGAGGCTCAGGGAACACCAAGCACGTACAAGACAGCTCGGTGAGATCACTGGAGCAGGCTCAGAGCTGTCTTGGTGGCCTCTGTTGCTCATAAGGTCACGGAGCAGCTCTGGCCTTGGACCTGCCCAGGCTGAGGGAGGGAAGAAGAGGGTAAAACACTGCTTCAGCATCTTCCATCACTGCACTCAGGTCTGTTTGAAAAGGCATATCCACTGCTTGTAGAATTATGTTTATGCTTATAAATACAAGTAATCAGCCTGATTCAAAAAACTGTAATATAAATTATATATTTTTTTACAGGATAGGGCCACTATAATGTTAACAGAAAATGAAATTACTAATGCCAAGTTGTAATCAGAGGTTTTTTTTTTTCCCTGTTTGACTGCATCTATGAAATGACTTGGTTAGCCCTTTTCTAACACATTTCTTAGCACAGAGAATATACATAGTGAGATGATAGAGCGTGTTTTGGATAATTTTGAGTGCATTTTGGATAAATTTGCTTAATTTAATTATAGATCTGAATCTAGAAGAAGCAGCTGAAATATATTCCTAGAAATGGGCTATTAGAGTTTGGAAATAAAGCGAGAAAGACAAATTAATATTGATTGAAAAAAAAGTAATTTGCATTTTGTGTGGAAGTGAATTTAGTTTGATCATTAGTGTCCTTTGATAAACAGAATCTCATTCACTCCCTTAAATAAGAAATTTCTGTTTTCCATCTTCCAGACTACCTATTCTAATGGGTTTTTTAAATCCAAAATAAATCCTTTTATAAAGGGGATAAAAAAGAAAGAATTAAATTATGTTTCTTCATGCAATACAGTAAAATAACTCAAAACTTTAGACCCATACTGGAAGAGAAGACTCCTATCAAAGCAACTAACCTCTGCACTTGCTATTTTCCAACATGACAAAATCAGTGGTTTATGGCCTAAAATTTAATTTGGTACATAATAGTGAAATTAGATTTTTCCACACTACAAAGGTCACATGGTTTACTTATACTTCACAAGCTGAAGGTAACTCGGGAGAGATTCAGAAAGTACATAAAGTTGATTCAGGGCACATACTAACTTTGAATATTAAATAGTATTTGTAGAAATTCACAAAACCCACTGATCTCCAAAGGGCAATGCCTGCAGATGTGTAGATAGCATCAGTGAGGATGGGTACAGAGCTACATTAAACACTACAATATGAAATAGAAAATACGGGTAGCTTTCCACCAAAAAAGCAGCACTCGGAGCAGGAGAATATTCTTTTTTGTGCCTTGTGAAACATGCAGTAAGCCACTGCAACCTAAATGGCAGTAGTGATAATACCAATAAGAGCAACAGCTTCCATAAATACCCTCTTTTACAGTAATTGGCAAAAAGTTCTAAGTTGACAGACAGAGACTTTTTCTGTGGGTCCAGAGAAGGGCCACGAAGATGATCAGAGGGCTGGAGCACCTCTGCTGTGAGAACAGGCTGAGAGAGTAGGGGTTGTTCAGCCTGGAGAAGAGAAGGCTCCAGGGAGAACTTAGAGTAGCCTTTCAGTATCTGAAGGGGAATGACAAGAAAGCTGGAGGGGGACAAGGCCATGTAGTGATAGAACAAGGGGTAATAACTTCAAACTGAAAGAGGGGACACTTAGATTAGATATCAGGAAGAAATTCTTTACTGTGAGGGTGGTGAGACACTGGCACAGGTTGCCCAGAAAAGCTGGGGATGCCCCATCCCTGGAGGTGCTCAAGGCCAGGCTGGATGGGGCTTTGAGCAGCCTGCTCTAGTGGGAGGTGTCCCTGCCCATGGCAGGGGGGGTGGAACTATATCTTTACGGTCTATTCCAACCTAAACCATTTTATGATTCTCCAAAGTAGTTTAGATTTCAGTGGCATTTGTTTGGGACCAGTCAGTGTAGTGGGTACCTGGAAAACAAAAGCTTTGCAAGAGCTTTTTTCGTAGCATTGAGGGTGATGATATATTACTGAATTTCTTAGCGTTCACCGTTAAGTATCTCCTACTGCTCACAGTCTCCCACTGTTCAACATACATCAGCACACGGTAGAAATCCTAACTGAAGTCAATACCCAGGCTCAAAAGGTTCGGGCACAGGTTATTTCCATGATTCCCTCATCTTCATAAAATCCTGTTAATGCTCTCATGAAGCGGACAATGAAATTGAGACCAGTGAGATGAAGATGTGACTTATACAGCAGATGGTTTAT
Source organism: Gallinago undulata (assembly GCA_026546715.1). Lineage (NCBI taxonomy): Eukaryota > Metazoa > Chordata > Aves > Charadriiformes > Scolopacidae > Gallinago > Gallinago undulata. The sequence continues at coordinate 7,544,082 of JAOTQQ010000032.1, forward strand.
GGTGATGGTTTATGACTATGGATTACACAGCCCAAAATGATTAAAGGATATTTGCATGTAGAGCAAGACTTATTGTTTTATTTTAGCTTTCTGTTGAAAGCTTAGTGTCAAAACAAAAAAGTCTAAAATTAATACATACAGTGTTGAAGTTAAAACAGAAAAAAGTTAATACTAGTCTGTGTTGAAAGTGGCATATTAAACTAAACAATTTTCCAGTCTGACCTATTTACCTCCTTATAGCTGAATTTCTGTCCCCATAAACCTGCAGGAAGAATGGAAAAAAAGCACTTTTTTTTTTTTTAAACGTGGTCATAAGCAGCAAAGGCCAAAAGATATATTGTCTTTGCTGGCTCTACGGAGTCTTAGAAAGAACACTCCAGTACCTTAGTGCTGGATATACTTAGACATATCAAGAGTCAGCACACAGGGCCTTGGAGGTGAGGATTTAGCAGGGAAAAAAAAAATAATAGAAGGATTTAAATGGATTAAGTGGGTGATGGGACTCAGAAGCAGGTGGAGATAGCTAAAGTTATCTGGTAAATGAGAAGAGGGAGAGATGATAAATGGAGTCCTGAAGCCTCCACAGATTAAATTATCTGGGTGGGAGGCAGGTGTGAATTACTGGGGAAGTGCAGGGACTGAAGGGATTTTTATATTCGCTGGTGTAAGATAAGTTCTCCTCAATGTGACACAGTCAGAGGGATGGAAGTGCTTGGAGCTTCTACTACCCATACATGTATTATTTAAGGACTGGGGAATAATTCTCAGCGTGAGAAGAATAACCTTTACTATCTCACTACAGATTCAGTGAAGGGAAGCAAAGCAGAAGGGCACATGTAAGAAAGTCAGTAGTCACTGTGGTGAGGACAGTCTTACTGTAATGGAGAGGACTGAAGGTACTTCAAAGAAAACTGAGAAAGCTGCTTATACAGCATAGAGACACGCTGCAAGTTTTGGGAGAAATCAGTTAAGTTTTTAATCTCATTGCCGAAAGACTAATTTTAAAATACTTTTGCAACTCTTTTTAGACCAATCTGTATTTCTCAAGTGGTGAGAATCTGTTTGGTGGCTGTGGCTCCATTATCACATCTACTATGTTTTACTACAGTTTTTAGCATGTATTTACTTTCTTCCCCTTTGATAGCTAATCAAGAGGGTAACCACTCCTACCCTTACAGTAAATCAAAACAAACAGATTAAAGCCAGGTTTATCAGAAGTTCTGTCAGGTTTTGTCAAAAAAATAGAAAATAAATTCAATGACTTTCGAATTAAGAATGATAGATTATGGCCCTATATTAAGCCACTATATTAACTCCCCATATTAAGATACTAATTAATGTCATTTCCTTAATAGAAAAGCAATAATTGCCTCTCTCCTTTGGCAAGTGTTCCACATTTCAGGAATCACTGATAGAAGGTCAAGTAGACACTTTCCTTAAAAGCTGTTGTAAAGTGGAAAGTGAATAGTTAAGTGTCTGTTTTCAAGGAGTTTTAGACTCCTCCATGTTTTCTCTTGCACCATATTCACAGCATTAAATTCAGTGGAAGAGGGTTAAGTGCTTTACTATTAATTCAGAGTGTTAATTACTGGAGGAAATAACATTCATGTGTATCAACTGCTTTATAATCCTATTGACACAAACTAAAGTCAGATGTGACCAGTATACAAGCACAGTGGTGACCAGAGCACTTGTCCCAGATTTATCATCCATCAAGACCTTACGCTTTCATTTAGTAGAGATATTTTTTCCAATAATTTCATACTTGCATTTTGTTTTTAAGCCATGCACCCTAACCATGAGCACGGGCTGGTTGTGTTCTTTAGCAGCATGTCTGCATTCTCAGCAGAGGGCTACAACCACTAAATCCCCCACTAGCTTGTTAAGTAGCAAGCTTGACTTTTCTAAAGGCTCCTTGAGATCCACCTGTACCATGAAGAGCAATTCCCTCCAAATGAAATCAAATTATATTTCATCGGGAAATTTAATTATGCCATGGCAATAGGTATTTTTCAAATGCCACAGATTAGATGGATTAATCAGACGCTCAGGAGCTACGCAGTTGATACTGAAAAGGCAAAATTTGTTGGCCCTGTACGTACAGACAATTCTGAAACCGCTAGCCAAATCAGAAAGGATGGATTTGCAGTGGTGCTTCTGATGAGAAGTAGATTAGTAGAAGCTGTGCAGTTAAAACAAAACTGAAGTAAAACAATCACCTTCTTAAGCCAAGCTGAAAAGTGCAAAAAGAGAGTAAATTTTATAAATCAGCATCAATGGATACTGACCAACAGCTTATTATTATATTATTAGATTAATATTATTTCATTATAAATGTATAAAAATTAGTTGGATAGCTCAGCTTTCTGAGGAACATTATTAACTGTACTAGAATTGCAATCAACTCAGGAAACCAGATTCCTATATACGCTGAAGCCAATGCCTGCTTTGTTTACACGGCATCTGGGAGGGAGAAGGAATAATGAGTGCAAGCGGACAACACAAGTGTGTTTTTAGGAACCTAGGCCCAAATTTTCCTTAGCTTATGTCTGTACTGGAACTGTTCCCAGTTCCACAACAGGGCAAGACCCCAGTACAAAACCAGTCCCTGCCCTGGAAGCAGTGTCGAGGTGGCCCAGGCTGCTGCAGGGAGATCAGCAACAGCAGCCCTCGTGGGTACAGAGACAGAGGAGCCTTGTGTGTATATAATTATATTCATGTTCTGATTATATAGCCAGATGACTCCAACACATGTTGCTGCTGTTCCTAGGAGCATAGAAAATTTGGACCACACCAGTTGTCACCAAAAAAAATAAATAATATAATGGCTGTCATCACACTGGTTTGTGAGCAAGGCACATTGTCACCTTTATGAAGGTCTGCTTCATTAAGAATAACATCAATGTGACATTTTCATTTAATCCTAATGACTGCATAATTATTAATTACAGCAGCTACAGAAGCAAAATCCCAGGGAAGCTAGATTCTCACTCATATCATTCTTCACAGTTAGCAGGTACTTTTGGGTTACTTTACCCAGGGAAAAAAAAATAAATCATTTAGCCATTGTTTTTGAGAAGCAGCGATCATGAATATTGAAATTCTGCCACAATCACTGAAGATTATTTTATTTAAGCCTGACAGAAGAATTATAAACAACATTTCTTTCTAAAAATGTAATGACAATTTGGTTTGTTCACATCACACCTTGAAGTTGTCAATATATTGAACGTGCACATCAAATAATGTTGTAAGCATTGTACTAAATCCTGCTGAGTTAATAAGATGATTCTCATTGTCAGTTACTTACAAAATTATATTCTATTACTAATAGCAACTACGCTAATTAAATGTGCTGCCTCCTATTCAACCTTTTGGTACTTCAATATTTCATTTAAATTAGTGAAATAAAACTATTTTTTGTTTTAATCAGTTTCAGATCATTTGAGCTGCGCTCATTGCAATTAGAACAGCCCCCTTTTAGCCAGTCGAGGGAGAAAAATTGAAATTGACAACACAGTGTAATTTGGTTTTAGTTAGTTTTTCAAAATTATGGGTTAGTTTGAGAGGAAGAAGGGTTTTTGATGTATTTCAAGTTTGTCAATATTTGCAACCATTATAGGTTTTGGGTTTTGCTGCATTAAACAGATTATGTATTTAGAGTTGAAGTTGAAAAATCCTCCAAGTATTTTTCCTGTGCTGAAGTAATAAGATGACAGAAGACAAAGATAAAAGTGGATGAAAAATGGATTAAGCTACAGTAATCATACTCAGTGTGGTGGTCTGAAAATATATAAAGAAATACCATAAATTTCTTCTTTTTATTAATAAAGGTTTTGCATTAAAAATAGCATTTTAAGAGATCTTTGTGGAGTTAGTTTTGTAGAATGGCAGAATTTGCCTGAAGTGGCCTTCAGCTAACTTTCAAACTTCCATTTGTATATTTTAGGTAGAGCCATGTTTCAGCAGCCTCTCTGCTTTAATCCTTACTCACGTGTCTAACTCTAGGAATGAGTAGTTTCCCCAGAGTCTTATAGGGCTATCGGTGTCTTTAAAGCTGAACATGAGGTTCAAACATAAGGTTTTAGATCTGGTTGTGTTCCCTAAACAACTCTGTGCAGATTTACCTGTGGAATAATACCTAGCATTTGTGAATATTTATGTCTATTTGTGCCAGAGGAAGCTGTGTGCAGACAGACATTAACATGTGCTTATCTACACACACACCAAAAAAAATGTCTGTCTGCCTATGAGAACTCAGGTTATTTGTGAAAGGATACCTGTATACCCTGGGTGACTTATTAAAAATTAGATCCTTAAAGCTGAACTGTTTCTTTTGTTATTTAGTATATGCGTCTATTCAGATTTATACATATTAAATATGAAATACATGAAAAAAATATCCATACATGAAGTACTATGAATTTTCATTGAAATTTCAAGCCCTTTAAAACTTCACTTAATATCAAATTTGTTCTTTTGACAATCTATTAAAAACACAAATAGGAAAATTTTACAAAACTACTTGGTAAAGAAAAAGATTATGAACCCGGAAATCTTTGCTTAATCATAGAATCATAGAATCATCTGGGCCGGAAGGGACCTCCAAAGGCCATCTAGTCCGACCCCCCTGCAGTCAC